>CM042475.1:33159306-33801806 GCA_023621385.1 Quercus gilva | reverse complement strand
CGCCACAAGGAAGAATCCTTAATAAGTTCATAGTTCTTGAAGAACCAAAAGAAGAAGCAAAATCTCACATTTTTTCTGATTTTTATTTAATAATCCTTCATTACAATGAGTGCATGCTATTTATAAAAAATGATTGAAAATAGGAAAAAAAAATGTACTAAATAATAGAAGCCTAAAATTAAGGTGGATTTGGTCTGAAATTAGCAATTCCTGAATAGGAAAAATAGCTATTAATTGGTATGAAGCTGGAAAGTCAATCAGCCATTAATCCACACCATAAAACAAGCTAAATTAAGCCAGATCAACCCTATCAATGGCTTGGATTAAATTTATTATGCCTTCATCTTCTTTTGGGCCAAGCTTGGAATATCCTATGTTAGAATCAGCCTAAATCTCTTAAATTAGCCCATTAAGTGCTTCTTTGATCTTCTTGGATCTTGCTCTAGTAATAGGCCCAACTAGAACATGCAATGGATCCTTTAATGCTTGTTGATTCTCATCATAAGATCAATAACAAAAACAAAAACAAAAACAATGCATATAAAGAGATGCATAATGCACAAATGCATGATAATGAAGTATCTAAAGAGTATAAGCTCAAACATAGAAACCCTTCCTCATCCAAACGGAGTAATTATTTGGAATGAATGTCTCATGTGAAGTGAGATGAGGGTAGATAAAATAAAAACTAGAGATGCACATAGACAAGAAGGTAAGAGTATTAACCACATTCTTCAACAACTTACCACTTTTAATCAAATTCGGTTTAGCTTGCAAAGCACAACTTCCAAGAAGCTCAAGTTTCTCTTTTCTTTTAATTCTTTTAAGAACTTGAAACTTAGAGCAATGAGGTCTAAGATGACCAAAGACATTACAATGGTGACAAAATACCTTCAACTAGGCTTTTTAGGGAGGGATCTAGCAACATGGTTTTGTTCTCTATTCAATATGGAACATTGAGGTCTTATGTGACCGATCATACCATAATGGTGGCAAGTAGGAACAAACATAGATCCGCTCAAATCCCTAGGATGAGACCTAAATGAAGGCCTAGGCTTAAAAGCCTTTCTCTCCACCATTTGGTTTCTTTTGTGTGGAGGAATGTACATGATTGCAACAAATGTTTTTTTCCTTTTTAGCAATAGGTTTAGCAATCAAACACTCGGCATGCATCTTAAGAGATTCATTTTCACATTTGAGATCATCAACAAGTTTGTTAGACAAAACAAATTTAGCATCCAAGTCCACATTCAAACATTCAAACTCCTTTAGTTTTTCAAGAGAATGTTCAGCAAGTTTCTTATACTTTTCAACCAATTTGCTAGATTCATTGAGCTTAGCAATCAAATCATCCTTTTCACAAATGAACTTTCTCAAATTCGTATGAAACTTCTTAGCCTTTTTCTTCAAGAGTTTGTCATTTGGAATTTTAACAATATCCAAAGATTCATGTAAGAGGATAAACACTTATAGAGTCATTTTCACAAACACATGGCATATTACAGTCAACAACATCCATAGAAGCATACAAAACACTATCCATGGCAATAAACACAAGGGGCCAAGGATCACACTTAGGTATTTAAACCAAAACAAGTGTATCCACTCTGATACCAATTGAAAGTTCAAATTAGTGTAAAACACTAATGCTTGTTTAGACCCCCAATTTTAAAATTACGATTTAATTGCTTTTACTCTAACTTATTTAAGTGTGAAATATGAGTAAATGAAGCACAATCATTAGAACTAATCTCTAAGCCAAGCAACGAGCAACAATAAATATAAAGCTTAAAGAGTAAGGGAAAAGATATGTAAGCAAAAGATAAAACCAAGACGTGTTATCGACGAGGAAACTGAAGAATTTGGTGAAAAACCTCTTCACGACCCTTCAAGTCGAAATTGATCCACTAGTGAATAAGTTAGAGTACACGAATAACAAAAGACCCTCCAAGCGTAGTCTACCTAATGTACTTGAGCCTTCTAAGCTCTTGCTACCAATGGACTTCTCGGAGTTTTGTCTTCACTAGCTTTCCAAATCCCGCAATACTGCCTGATTGTATCCGCCAAACCTCACTGACTTCTTTTGGCAAATCTCCAAAGCTTACCAAGCTCCAAAACACTCTCTACACTCTGAATAGGTGTGGGTTTGTGTTTAGGTACAAATCTCCTCTCAAGGTATAACAATGGGAGAGGGAAGGAGAAGAGACTACAATGATTTCTCACTAAAGGATGAGTAGCTCTCTCTCTCTAAAAGGTGGGCGTATTGTAGAAACCTCTAGGGTTTTCTCTGAATAGACTCTTTTACTTTTGTGGGTAATGAGGGTATATATACTATGGGTGAAGGGTAAGAAAGTCACACTTAAAGTCCTCCAAGCAGAGAGTTTTGTGGGTACCTCGCGAGATGGCCTTTCTCGCAAAGTACTCATGAAATTTAGCCTAGTACTTGACTCTTTAGCTTCCAACATGTGCTTCTCATGTGGCCTTTTCGCAGGAACCTTTACTCACGAACTTTTCATGAGATAGTCGAAAAGCTACACTAGTCTTCATTGCAAGCTTGATTCTTCATTGGCTTTGTAAAGTTGTTATTTACCATTATGTGTTTTGTTGGCTTATATTTCGTTCCAAATTTGATTGTAATTTTATTCAATCTTTTGTACCCTATATTTATTGTGGGATTTAATTATAAGGGTTGTGTGATAGAGAGAGAGAGTGTGAAGACTCAAGCCATTGAAGAATGAGGAGTTCTCGCGGGTATCTCGTGACTAAGCATCCTGCGAAGTGAACCATGTGCCCTGCACATGATTGGAATACGAAGAGTTAGGACAGATGGCAATAGCTGTGTTTCGCAAGTATCTCATGGGTAAGGCCTTCCTGCGAGACACCCGCAAGACATTCTGTTCTGCCAATTTGTACTATTTGATACACACTTTCTGTACCCACACTATATATACCCACATTACCCACATATGTTGAGGAGTGCTTCTGAGAGAAAACCCTAGCCAAACACCTTAAGAGTTAGAGATTGTTATACCCATAATCTTCTACACATTTGCTTGTGGAATTTCCTTAACTCCTACCTTTCCATTTCCATACTATTAAGAGGTTGATAACCTAAACACTTACCACACCCTTTTAGAGTATCAAGTGAGGTTTTGGTGTTGCTGGGAAGTATTGGAAGAAGCCAAGGATGGCAGATGCAACATGGAGCTTGTTGCGGGATTTGGAGAGCTAGACAAGACATGGTTCTAAGAAGCCTTGTTGGAGTAGGAGCTTGGAGGGATTAGGTACATCGGGTAGATTACCCTTGGAGGGTCTCTTGCTAACCCATGTATCCCAACTAATTGTCTAGTGGATCAATTACCACTTGGAGAGCAGCGAAGAGGTTTTTCGCCGAGTTCTTCGTTTTCCTCTTCAATAACACATCGGCGTGTTATCTTGTGTTTGCATCTTTCTTGCCTACTCTTTTATATTCCATTTTACTGTTGTGTTGCTTTGATTATGGATTAGAATAGCTTGTTTGTTTATCTGCTCGTATTTACACTATTTCGCACTTAGTATTAAGTTAATGTAAAATCAATCGAACTGTAACTTTAATTTGGAGGTCTAAATAGCTCTTGTGTTTTCAACACATTTTCAAGCTTTCAAGCTTAATACTAAACCTAATACAATAAAATCCCACAAAATACATGGAACAAAATTAATGCAATTACAATACTTTTTGTCATTGAATAAAGCCAACATAAAATATAGTTATAAATCACAACTTTACAATATATAACAAACTAAAGAAAAAAAAAATGCTTGGACTAGTTCGGGCTACAATAATCCACATAATTAAAAGTACACAGAAAACTTATGACAAAAAGAATAAAGGAAATTTAAAATGTTGGTACTGAATATAGTAATAGAATCACTTGTCAATGGAGCAAAAATGCTTGCTATATTTGGCAAAAGTGCTAACTAGGTGATGTCAAAGATGGATGTTTGGTACATTATTTTAAACACATGTTTTCAATTTTTAAATAATATTACATGCATTTCTACACACTTTTTCACCCACACGTATTTCCAAAAAAACTGAAAATTGTTATTTAAACACACGTACCAAACGGGCCCTAAGTATGCAATTTTGCTGCAGGTAGGTTATTTTATTATTGTTTTATTACTTTGAATTGTTTTTGTTTTAATTGGTTAGGGGCTATAATTAAATATTGGTCCATGCTTTCAAGCAGCAATATGTTTTCTAGGCTTCATCTTATTTTCCTTTTTCTTTTTCGATTAATTTTATTCACCCAACAAGAAAAAAAATGAAAAGACCCTGACCTAACTTGCCGACTAAATAGTACACACAGTTCACTCCTAACCTTACATGTTGTTTCAGGTCTCTCCTTGGAATTGGGTTCTATGATTTAGATCTCTCTCTTTTTTCTCTCTGAACTTTCTTTGTAATCTTTTACCACTTACTGAATAATACAGCAAATTGGATTCTCTTGTATCATATCTTGCTTCTATTTTGTTCCATGTGTGCATGCCTTTTGAAGGATCTTTCGCAATATGTTCTTTTTCCACGCTGCCTCCAAAGAGTGGATGATGTAGCTTTACACATTGTTTCATACATTTAGGTAGTTCCTTACATCTTGACATTTTGATAGTTGTTGTTTCTTTTCCTTTTTTTCAAATCTTTTCTGGCCCTTTTCCCATTAATTTCATTGCATGCAGGTTTATATGAGCGGTCCAATAAGATCAATTGCTGAATTTATAATAAAAAGGTTCAACATTCTGTTTTTCATGAAAAAAAGAATCTACAATTAGAATGAGATCTTTCTTCATCACCCTAGAGATAACTATGTTTCCAAACCATGAGACAATTGGAAGACATTCAAAAGCTTTTTAAGTTATATTTAATTAGTATAACTTTGTTTTTTTTTTTTTTTTTTTTTTTTTTTTTTTTTTTTTTTTTTTTTTTTTTTTTTTTTTTTTAAGTTACACCACATAATTTCAACTAATAGTTTGAAAATCTTGATGTTAAATTACATATTCTATTTATTTGTGAGATGTTTGTTAAAATTTGAATCAATTGGATGTTATTTGTCATCAAATCCATAAAGTTAAGCTTTATGTATAATTAAAAATTAAAAATAATGTATTTTAAATGTTTTATAAATGAGAATAATCTCTAATTATCATTATATTTGTCATAGTAATTAAATTCGATAATATTAATGAGAGTTATACTATATGTAACATGAATTCCTTTTAAAATATATGAAAAATTACATGTTATCCCCTATATTAACCCCTTAAATTTTAAATAGTTTCAATTAAAACCTTAATTTTTGTGGAAACGTATCAAGTCACACCCTTCATATATTTTCTCTCTATGACCATCGTTAAACATGCGTCCCAGAAGCACACTTGTTTCAGTAGAAGAACTTCATTAAATATGCGTACCAAAAACACTCATGTGTTTTAGTAGAAGAATTTGACACCTTATAGGTACAAAAAGAATGACACTGGCCAATCCTCTTTGCACTTTCTTTTCTATTGTGAAATCGTCTAACATTTCTTGGTCATTGTGGGGTAGCTATTGGAAAATAGCGACTTAAAGCTGATTTGGGTTTATTGGTTTTGACTGTCATGGCTTTGATGGTTATGACAATGTCAGTAGATGGGTTGGGAGGTGCCAACGTAGTTGGGTCTAGCCGATTTGGTTTGTTTCGTGAGTGGCTATGGTTGGATGTTCATCTATTTATTTGGCAGAATCTGATGTTCATGGTAGGAATGAGTATCATTTTTGGTGCTTTCTAGATTTACTTAACTATTTGCAATTGGGGAAACTAGTAAGAAAGGAAAAAGAAAATATCTTCAGATGAAATTCCATATATTCCTCAATTTGGGTGTTTAGTAAGAAGGAACTAAATGGTTATGAGAAAAAATTCAATTCTTTTCATTCCCTTCAAAGGACTCCTCCAATAAATGTGAGTGTTAAATATATTAGCATGCGATGTGTTATACCATGTTGTATATGCTAGAGTGGATGCGGAAGGGGAAGTATGGAATAGAAATACCGAGAACACAAGAGTTACATGGTTCAACCTTGTCGGCATACATCCATGGAAGAATCCCTTAAGGGCTACATTTTCATCGTATAAGAGTGTAGTACAATAATCTGTATTACAATGAACCCTAACATGAGTATATATAGGCGACTAAATCCTAGACTACTAGTACAAGTAGAAGTGGGCTTGGGCCTATTACATTGGGCTAATATGTCCAATATATCTATAACACCCTCCCTCAAACTTAAGGCAAAAACTTGATGAAGGCTTGATGTTGGATAAGCATCAAAAGGTCCCTTAAAGATGCCTTGAATAATGCCTTTGAAAAAGCAAAAATGAAGAATGTGCCAATTGACTGATTTCAGAGGTTCAAATGAAGAAATGGAGTCCAAAATCAAAATCTATGTGAAAAATTGAGCAAGATAGGCCCTTTTGAAAATTTTAACTTTTGGTCAAAGGTCAACACAAAAGTAAAAATCAACGAAGGTCAAAGTCAACGGGTCTATGGTCAAAGTCAACGGCCAGTCAACGGCTACATGGTCCAAGTCGGTTTCAAATTGACCAGGTTGGGTCACAAATAGGGTTGCAAAGACGCTGATGTCATCCAATGACGTGGCAATGACTAGGATTAGGGCTTGTGTGGCTAATGACGTGGCATGCTTCGTGTCGCTTATGTGGACATGATGACATCATCAGGGCTTTAAGTGCGTGGTGGCAAGACAGAAACCTAGGAAGCACGTGAAGGCGCGTGTGATGTCAGATGAAAGCCAGAATTTAAAGTTCTATTGAGCAGCGAACAACAAGGCCAACATGGCTGTGAATGGAGTAAGTGCAAGAATTATTTTTGACGCGTGGAAGCACGCGAAGATTATAGTGGAGACCAGCTTCCTGGGTTTTGGTCTCGAAAGGCCGTGGAGCACATCTGTGTGGTTGGTTTCATCAGGAAAAACCTCGATTTGCACAGATCTAATAGGGAGAGGAACAGATTGCTTGGCCTTGAGGATCTTGACACAACAGTGAGCTATGGCGGTTACGTGATATGGTGGAGTCAAGATCTGAAGTTAAGCTGGGGCGCTGTGAATCTGTGCTATGCATGTATGAATCTTCTTTATTGTGTAGATATGTTTGTTTGATGCCAAGAACAAAGTTTGGCTATGATACCATGTTAAATATATTAGCAACACAATGTGTTATACCATGTTGTATATGCTAGAGTGAATGTGGAAGGGGAAACATAGAAGGGGAACTATGAGAACACGAGGCTTACGTGGTTTAGCCTTGTCAACCTACATCCAAGGAGGAATCCCTTAAGGGCTACATCTTTATTGTATAAGAGTGTAGTATAATAACCTATGTTACAATGAACCCTAATATGAGTATATATAGGCGACTAAACCCTAGACTACTAGTACAAGCAAGAGTGGGCTTAGGTCTATTACGTTAGGCTAATATGTCTAATATATCTCTAATAGTGAGAAACTCTCATTCCTTTGATGAAATGGAGGTTAAATTCCAATTTCATCCTGATTCAATAAATAAAATATGAAAGATTTAGTAGGAAAATTGAATATTATTAACAATGGCCATATGATTAGGTTTAATAGGATCCATATGTGCAGTCTATCAGCAAAACCCTATATTTAGGGTTTACTACAATATATTGTTTAAGTATCTAATTCTTCATAGAAAAAAGGGCTAAGCAAAAAAAAATGGCCTCTCAAAGCTAATATGATTAGGTCATTTGGGGAAAATTTGCACTTTTGAAAAGGGTTCTTTTAAATTATACATGGAATTTTTCTTTAAGGATTGATTTTCCCGGAAATATTTAAATTTAAACTTTTTGTTTCATGCAATGCTCTTTTTAAACAAACGTTGAAAACTTATTTGACAAAGATTTTTGTTGCCATGATGTTCACTCTTTTCAATTTGTTAGAAATTTAAACCCCTTAAAAACAACCAGATTGCGTAGCCTAGATTAATTATCCAAGTTGTTACTTAGTCAAATTAAGCGATTCTAGGTTAAAGCAAACAAATAATCATATCAAGAATATATAGTAGCGGAATAATAAATAACACAAGATATGATCACCCAGGAAAACAAAACCGGTAAAAAACCTGGGGAGGATTTGACCCAACGATCCTCAAGGCAAAAAGCAAATCCACTAGAAAGAATCGAAGTTCATACAAAAGGACTTACAAGCTCCCCGCTTGACTTCCTAATGCTACCCACCAGTAGAACTTACTGACACGACCACGTGCAAGCTCCGAATCCACGGACTCCTTTTTTCTTTGGCCTTTGCAAAACACAAACACCCACGTCTGTGACTTTGAGATCCCACTCAAAGGTTTATCAACACAAACTCTCCTGTTTGTGACTCCAAGACCACCCTTGAAGGTTTAGATCATCATCACCTTTGATGACTAGAGAAGGCAACAACTTCTACAACACAAGATCTTGAGATTCTTCAAGGAATAACACTGGTAGAAAACATAAGAGAGCTTTTGGGTACAAAACCCTAAAATACCAAAGAGGCACAAGAGGCACTCTAATCTCTCTCTCTCTAAAAAACTCAAAAACGTTCTAGGGTTTCCCTTATATATAGGAGTGTTTTACTTGGACCCCAAGACGTTTAAATAGAGTTTGGGCTGAACTGGAACTCTGCAGAAAAATAAATCTGTACGTGGTTCGATCGATCGAGTCTAATTTTCGATCGATCGAGACTTACAGATTTAGTCCAATAAATTCTACAGTCACTCGATTCCAATTTTACAAAAAAACATACTTTGAGCAAGCCTAAACCTAGACTAAATGTTTTGATCATGGTTTGCCAACAAAATACAAATTGAAGTTCTAATACATTAATTCCTAATTTCTTAGAACCCAACACAATTGTTTTCCATGAAAAATTATTTAGAATTTATAAAGTTTTATAGCTCAACATATCATTTTGCACTGAGAAGGGATTTGCAACATTTAATTTATTTAAGGATCTTTGCTCGTTATTGGAACAATATAAAGAAAACATCTTAAAGGTAATCATGGAAAATTCACCCATTAAAAGTATAAAACTTGTTGAACAAGATTCTTTGATGGTAGAAAGAGTACATTGGGGGTTGTTTTTATGTAGGGAATAATCTTGTCTCCTAGATGAGCAAAAAGAAAAATTCCATCTCTTTATCCACTGTAGAGACTAAATACATCGCTGCAGGTAGCTACTGCACCCAATTTCTATGGATGCAAAAACGTCTCCTTGATTATGGTATTTGTCAAGAATATCTTACCATCTATTGTGACAATACTAGTGCCATTAACATCTCTAAGAATCCTGCTCAACATTCTCGAACTAAACACATAGAGATTTGACATCACTTCATTTGGGAGCTTGTTAAAGATGGTACTCTCACTCTTGAGTTTATTCACACTAATGATCAGAAGACTAATTTGTTCACCAAACCTTTTGATAGCAAACAGTTTGAATTCATTCGCCAAAACATTGGTGTTATCTCCATGGATTGATCTCCTCTTCTCCTCCTCCTTCCTCATGCATTTGCATCTAGTTTTTATGTTATGCTTTGTTTAACATGTTTTTGTTTGCTTGTTTTCAATTTTTACTTTATTTTTTTTTCTTAAAAATAAATAAATTTTTTTTTGAAAAATCGGGAAAAAAAAAAAACAAAAAAAAACAAAAAAACAAAAAACAAAAAACAAAAAAAGTGTGTGTTTGTGTACATTGGTTCTTGTGTACCTTAGATGGCCATTGAAACAAAGTTTTTTAAATGAGCATCTCTATGCACAAATAAGCAAGTGAGCTTTGTGGCTCGTGTTTGTGATGAGTAAGATTAAGTAATTTCTTGTATTTAACACTCATATCACTCTTTTTGACAGGAAGGACTAGAAAATCCTACGAGAAAGTCATAAATAACTATCTCACCACTGTTGCTCGCCAATCATGAAATGACATTTGTATGCTTAGGTATAGTAAAAGTACAATGTCAAAAGCTTAATATAATTGGGTATTTCTTTTCTCTCTCTTATATGCTCATGCATGATATGCTCAAAAGAAAAATGTGCAAAGAAAAATTTAAAGCAAAAAGAATCAAAATACTTTATATATGATTGCAAGCGTGTATTCTAGGGGATGCGGAAGTTATAGGATGTACCTCAAAGGTGATAGTTCCCATCAAGTAGTTATGAATGTATGTGAGTTAAATTGATTTTCTCATATCTCAAATCGTCATAACATGTAGACACTTGTGCAATCTTATGGTATTTTTCTTTTCACACACAACATGCAAATTCTTTGCTACTTTTGATACATGTGCAGGTATAATGTGATTTGGCCATCACAAGGAATACATGTGTTAATGTATGCTTACTAACTATCTTAACTTGTTTTTGAAATATAAAATTGGTTACTAAATTACTTTTGGATCTAAATGCTTGACATTTCTTGTTGAGAGATGTTTTTGAGAGCTTAAAATGTTGTTTGGATCTTTGGTTGAGTAGCTTGCTTGATAGCATTCATTTCTAGGTTTTTCTCTTCTTTGAAAAATTGTTTTTACACATCTCGATAGCTTCTCAATAGCTCTCGACAGCTAGCTATCCACAGAGATCTTTGATCTTCCTTTTTTGACAGAAGTTAATGCAATCTCAATCCATCGAAACTTTCTAGAATTTGTCTCAATAGCGTCTTGACAAATTCTCAATCCATTGAGAAACTTTCTACCTGCTCAGTAGCTATTTGATCCATCGAGCTTGCTTTGCCGATGATAGCTCTCAATAGCACTTCGACAGCTAAATCTGTCGAGAATTAGTGCTTGACAGATTCTCAATAGCTCTCGATCCATCGAGCTTCGTTTTTCTATATATAGTTTTTGCGCGATTTCTTTTTTCATTTCTCTCCAATTTCTCTTGACAGAAACACTCTTTTCTATCTCCCAAACACTTCTTAGTCAACCTTGTCTCACTATAATTCTATTACTAAGCCTTGTGCTTGCTTTTTGTTGTCCCTCATTGAGGGGCTTACCATTGACTTTCCCTCTCATTTCATACTTTCCCTTATAGATGTCTATAAGGATACAGCAACCTATGATAAGCTTATTTTCCCTTCTGCTACCACGAGGATCATTCACCATGCATTTGTCTCTTATCCTGAGTCTGCTCACTTCTTTATCATGGGTGCCTTCAGCGACACATCTGTTAGATGGAGCGAGGCCCAACTTCAACCGAAGTGGCCATAGACCGTGACGGCAACTCCTCTAGCCTTTTCCGCTCTTTCTACCTTCACACCTTCTTCTTCCATAGGTGGTGTGACCCTCGAGGCGGTAATGGCGCAACTTCAGCACATGGATGCTCGCCTTGACACTCTTAGTAATGAGTTGTGTCAGGTGAACACTTGTGTCGGTCGTATTGCACAACGATCGGCTCACCTTGGTGGCTTCACGGTATCTCCCTCTCCTTCTCCTGAGGTATCTGAGGACGAGGACGATGATGGTGACTCCGATGGTGATGATGATGATGAGGATGAGGATGCTAGCTCTTCCGGTGACGAGGAAATGACTACTTGAGTAACTTGCCATTTGTCATTTATGACAAAAAGGGGGAGTAGTTTTGGGTATGAGAGTAGTCATGTTCTTAGGGGGAGAGTTAGTATAGGAGATTTTTGTTAGGGGGAGTGTTTATCTTTTTAAGGGATGTAGTGAGGACTTTTTGTATCTTTTCTTTTCTTTATCTTTTAGATACATTGTTCTCGTATTATCGGTCTTGTGACCACTTAGTGATAGCAAACCTTGTATTTATTTGATATATATATTTGATGAGGTTTTCATTACATTCTTTCACCTATCTCTCTATGTGTTGTTTCTTTTCTCTTTTTATGCATATACTTCTTATTTATTGTATGCAATCTTTTATTTCTGTTTCACACTAAGATGCATGATGAGTTTTGTTTAAAGTGTTTCAGAAATACAGATTGTCAAACTCTTCCATGCCATGAGCTCTCTTCTTGCAAAGTTTTCAAGAGTTTGTGTTAGGGTAGATTTTATTATATTCAACAAGTGAATATGAGTTAAATGATTTATGACTTCTCTCATATTTTATTTGTTTGTTTTGGTTTTGTCACGGATTGCCAAAGGGGGAGATTGTTAGGACTTATGTGGATCATGTTAAGAACATATGTCATTTATAATTGGCTAATCCTTTGACAAAACACACTTTACTTGTAAGAAGATGAAGAGAATTGAAGAAGACCATAACTCCACTCTTGTACAACTCAAGGATGCCAAATGTGAAGTCAAAAATTTGAAAGAGGAGCTGCTGAATGCTAACTCAAAGATCAAATTCCTCGAACTAGAAGTGATTCAAGCTAATGTTAAAGTAGAGCGCATCACAGCCAAGAAGCTTGATAATGTTCTCCCATCTCAAAAGGCCTTTTCAAAAAAAAAAAAAAAAAAAAAAAAAAAAAAAAAAAAAAAAACTAGATTAGGTTACACCAGTGAAGGAAGTTCAAGTGAAGAACCAAGAAAGGAGATGAAGTTCGTATCAGCAAAGGTTATGGAAAATACCAAGATTGAGATCCCTATCGTTTAGAAGGACATTGAGCCAAAATCAAAGGCAAAAGGAAAGTCATTGCCTAAGAGTCAAAGGGGACCTCAAGAGAAGTATTTCTGTCACCATTGTGGTATTCAAGGGCGCACAAGACCAAATTGCTTCAAGCTTCACGCTTTCAAAAGGGCTGATTCTTTGCATGCTCAAGGAAATGAAAAAAGAATGCCAAGAGGAAAGCAAGCTAAGGAAGAAAATGATGGTCAACTCATTGGAGATGTCATGAAAATGCTTAAGAATATTTCATCATGCCTAGCTAGATTCACCCCAAGGTTTGAGAGTTATGTTAGCTGTACCCCTCCTTCTGAGGATCTCACCCAAAACACCCGTGCAGTATGGGTGAAGAAAGGTACTCATGCATGATTCATCTACTATGTCCATGCATTAATACTTCCAATGTTTTAGGGTTATAGTATCGTGCATAATACCATGTGCACCCTTCTTGCTATAGTGGTTCTTCTCTAGCATGTTTCTTTTATTGCTTTTTGTTTAAAAGGTTGTTTAGTTGTTGATCTTACTTTATTGCTTTTGTTTTACGTGAGTAAAAAATCCAAAAACACATAAAAAAGTAAAAAGAAATCCCAAAAAGTTTGATCGCTGCTTGTGTTGTGTCATATCACATGTGAGTTTGGCCCAGTACCTTCGTACTAATGGCATAGTGTATTTATGAGCTTAGCTTGTTATGTCTGTGCACTTGTATTGAATGTGAGTGAAATCTAGAAATCTATTTTTGATTGTTATAAATAGATCTTCAAGCTTGTCATGAATGTCTAGCCAATAGTCTTGATTGATCTTGATACATGCGTAGACTGACTTGATCCTATATATCTCCTCACATTTATTTTTATGTCAAAAAGCTCTTCTAACGTCAATCTCTAAAAGGAGAAAGAGATAAAAAAGCCTTGCTTCGAAAACTAGTTAGACTAGGAAAATGTTAAGCAAAAATGTATTCAAAATGTATGATGCCAAAGCCAAAGGCTTATTCTTCAAAGAAATATATAAAATTTCATGGTATCGTTGCTCAAAAATTGAGTTGTATTGATGAAAAAGTATAAAAAATGGAAGCTAAATAAAAAGCTTTCAATCATTATAAAGACTTTGGTGAGGAGTTAGATATGTTCATTTCTACTAGTGACATAGGTCACTTACCTTCGTGCTATTTGTGTATGACTTGATTGAATTGATCATTGAACCTTCATATTAGACTATGGACTAAATCATACTTGATACCCATACATAACACACGTCTAATGTTCAATGAATATCTATCTCATTTGTGTAATTGTACATGTTTAAATGTGATGTGTGTGCTCAATTGCTTGATGATCAAACCCAAAAATATTTTTGAGTATTTTATTTGTTTTTGGAAGTATCACTTATGTTTTGAAAGTTTTTCTTAAAATGTCAAATTCTTTAGGTAGAGAGTTTCGCAGCTCCCTCACTAGTGCTTTGCGGCTCAGCACTGACCCACGAAATTTTGCCCTATGCATTTGCACATTTCGTGAGTAGGCTCGCGAATGGCTCGCAAGTCACTAAATCGTGATAATCATGGAAAGACAGTTTTAAAGGGCTCAAAATTTCAGTTTTCAAAAACCTTGTCTTCTTGCTCCTTGCGACTTCCTCTCCCTAAAACTCAACCAATCTCCTTTGGATTTAAATTCTAAGACTACTCTAAGGTATTTCCCATCTCTTTTACTCTTTCAATTCCTTAGACTTTGTTCTAGAATACTCAAAACCTAGGGTTGGGTTGGGAAAACTTAATTTCTTGCAAAATTTTCCAATTTTGTTGATTGGGCTTAGTACCATTGGTTTTGATGTTGTTTGTGATGGCCCCTTTTGGCTTTTTAACATGTATTTGAGGCATATTTACATATGTTCATGCATTGTTTTTCATATAGGGTGAATATGTTTATGCTAAGTGTTTGATAAAATGCTCCTTAGGCATTTTTGCACTCATTTGGACTCTGATGAGTACCACATTTTGGGGATTGCCATGTTTACTTAATTGTAACATCTTTCTACCTTTGCTTGTGTATTTTACACACCTTGCCCCATGGGTGCTTGTTCATGCCTTGTTCATGCATTGCGCATGCACACTAAATGCAAACACCCTAGGCATAAACACAATATTTAGGCACAAAGAACATAAACAAGTAGATCTAGGCATAATCATGGCATGGAGCACATAAACAAGTAGATCTAGGCATAAACACAATATTTAGGAATAACCTAGACCAAGAAGGCTAGGCCAACAATGAAAAAGTAGTAAAACACAGCAAAAAAGCAAGGAGACATGCTAAAAAGGCTATAAAACATGCTAGGAAGCAAGATAAAGAAAGGATATACCATGGAAAGCAAATAGACATGCTATAAACAAAGATAAAGCAAAGGGTGTAGATTGTAGTTAAAAAGCTACATCTACACCCTTTAAACCTAAAATCCAAGGTCCTAAGTCCAAGGAGAGGAGAAAAAGTGTAAGAACACTACCTCTTGATTGTTGAGAGAAGAAAGAAACCGAAGGTTTTTTAATGTGTTTGGGAGAGAATTTAGAGAGGAAAAGAGAGAGAATATGCCCAGAAAAATGCTCCAAATTACCCTATTTCCTTTTTTTTTTTTTTTTTTTTTTTAATCTTGGGGTTTAGGGGGTTAAATAAAGGCTTGGCATGCTTCCTGAGGCTTGGTGCACCTTTAAGGCACGCCAGGTTAGTGCTAACATCAGCATCTTTGACTTTTTTTGGTTCTGACTTTGACCGCATATTTGGATATGTCAACGCCTGGCCTTCACCGGCTAAGCAAAAAAATTGCCGCCACTGTGCCTTCATTCAACCACCCGCTGTGGCGACAACTTTTGCACGCAGGGCTTCATTTGAGGGCTCCTCTCAATATGTATGCATGTGTGTTTTGCGCGGAGCTTTGGGTGACCTCTCTCTCGGTGGAGGAAGGTAGGAAAATAAATAGGAGTCACCATACTCTAGAGATGAGGACGAATGGTACACAGCATGATACACCTAATACAAACCATCTAAAAGAGAAATGAGGGAGGAAGGAGGGGGTTTAAAAGAGTACATAAACAAAGGCAAAAGCTAAACTCCTAAGAGGGCGGATGTATGACTTTAGGAAAAGTGCCTTTAAGAGGGCTGCTAATATATGTGAAAAACAATGCCTCTTATTAGGACTTATGCGCGTAGTTCTAGATAAATCGCCTTTGAGAGGGCTATTGATGTGTAATTCTGGATGTCACCTTTCAAAAGGGTTGTTGTCATATGCAAGAAACAATGCCTCTAGATAGGACTTACATGTACAATTCTGAAAATCTCCTTTCAAAGGGCTGTTGCTGTATGTGTGACACAATGCCTCTAAGTAGGACTTACATGTGTAATGCTAGATATTGCCTTTCAAAGGGCTGTTATATGTGTGATATTGGTAGCACTTGCATTGCACTGTATCCTTACGGGTTTATCGAATCAATTTGATAGTGATCAATCAACTGGGGGAGAAGGAAAAGGGAGAGACCGCATAAAATAAAAGCTGCCCCAGTGTAGGTTTTATGCAGTTCTTGACATGACAGGAAAAGTTCCTTGCGGGATGGACCCATTCTTGCATACTGATTAGCACAAAGTAAATAGAACCATGCAAATAAACTGCCCCAGTGTAGGATTTGGCAAGGTTCTGGATTAGCGTACCGAATTGACATGGGTTTGAGCTCATACTAAACAATTATACCACAATGGGTTCCTTGATCTACTGAATTCTGAATTCAAATTTTCGAGCAAGATCCCCTCTTGGAAATGCTGACACTCTTGGTCATAGCTACACAGAAACTGCCTAGATGTTGAGTTCCCTAGGGTCTTGATGTATTCTGCATGCTGGGCACCTATTCAAGCTCTCGCGGGGAGAGATTCCTCCTTCTTCTAGTGGACATCTTGGATTGCATTGGATAAAGGGAATACCATCTATGGTTTGAAAATGTCAGAAATTAAACTGCCCCAGTATCAGGATTGAGACTAGGGCCAACCCTTGGGCATTGAGGGTTATGTCTGAAACAATGACTCAGGCATCCTTTGTTGGGATGAGTTCGAGAAGCTTGAGAAGTGTTTAGGGGAGTGATGCTCAAATGGTATTTAAAATCTGGGGTTGAGCATTTGAATCTTTTGGGTTCAAGTCTTTTTGTACCTAGTAATGACTAAGAGAGGCTTCCATAAGCAGTTGCAATCTTAAAACCTCATTTTTCTAGAAATTCCTTGGGAAGAAACGAATAACCCTCAAGGATTTGTTTTTGGACTTGAAAAGTATGGAGGATCTGAAATCGTTATCATTTGAAATCTTTGAGGGTCATCATTTTTCCCTTCTGTTTCAATTGGTTTTGAAAATCAGGTTCAAAATTTTTGGAAATTCATTTTTGATCATGAAAATTTGCTTTAATGCATGTACCACAAGAGGGGCTAGTTAAGGCCCATGTTTCCTATGTGGTTTAAAAGTGTATATGCTTGACAACTATCATTTACCCTGAATAGGGAACATGCTCGCAAGCAAGGATTTCTTGAGCAAAGTGCTTGTGTTTACCAAATGCATGGGTGTCCCTTTTTAAGCTATGTAGGGAAGACATGAATGATGTGTTTGGTTTCTTTCTTTTTTTTGAACTCTTCAGGTGGGTTGGGAGAGGACCTTACCCTTTTTAAGGCATGATGCCTTGGCGTAAGCAGATGATTCCGTCATCAATGATTGACCAAATGTTCAATGTGCCATGACCATTAGATCCTCAGTGATCAGTGAGGTCTTTCATTAGGTTGTAACGTGGCCTTAGGGTTAATTAGCGCTTGAAATGAAGGATATCAGACTTAAAATCTTCACATGTGGTGATTATTTGGCATAAGCTCCATAGGCTAAGCAGTCACTCTCAATCAGGAAGGACTTTCTTAGGACCGTAATGTAAGGATATGGGTTTCCTAGGCTTATGGGAGGATATTTTGGATGTGCAATTCTTTGAAGGGTTTCCTAAAGTCAAGGAGTACACTTCATTGAGAATCGTTTTGGTTGCCTCTCATGCTTGGCTATATCCTCAATTTGAGTCCATTTCTTGAATTTTGCCCATTCATTTATAGGTGTTAGGTTATAAAGACTTAGGATTTTATGTATTTAGAACTCTAATATGTAATGTTGGCAAGCCATGATCAAAACAATATGTTTAGTCATGTTTAGGCTTTCTCAAAGTTGTGTAATTTATGTAAAGTTGGAATCGAGAGGCTGCAGATGTATTAGTGCATTTCGGCCTAGCTCGATCGATCGAAGGTTAGACTCGATCAATCGAAAGTCGACCAGAATGTTTTTCTGCAGAATTTTCAACTCAGCCCTATCTCATTAAAGGTTTTGGGTTTTATGTTTTTGCCCTACGTATATAAGGCAAAACCCTAGCCAAGTTTTAGGGAATTGCTCTGGTTGTATTATTACTCATACTTTGCGGTTTGTGTGAATCTCTTGTGAGATCCTTGAGGAGTTTTCCTTCACATAAACTTAGGGTTTTCAAGGTAGAGATATTATCAACACCTTAATGATCAACTCAGTTGCTACCATTGGAGCATAAAGAAACACAAGCGGGAGTGCTTGTATCTTGTGGAGAATCCAAGAAAGAAGGAGTCCGCAGATTTGGAGCTTGCACGTGGTCGTGTCAGTAAGTTCTACTAGTGGGTAGCAATAGGAAATCAAGCAGGGGTGCTTGTAAGTCTTATTGTATGAACTTCGATTCTTTCGCATAGTGGATTCAAGTTTACCTTGAGGATAGTTAGGTCCAGTCCTCCCCAGGTTTTTACCGTGTGGATTCCTGGGTCATCATATCATTGTGTTATTTATATTTCCGCTGCTATATATTCTTGATATGATTGTTTGATTGTGATAACCTAGATTTGCATAATTTGACTAAGTTAATCACTTGGCTAATCAACTAGGTTAATACAACTGTTGTTTTCAGGGGTCTAAAAACCTAACAATGGGGCTTTCATTTTGATTTTCTTTGGCCCATGTTTCTTGATTGTTTTGGGCTGATTTTTTTCTTTTGCCCTTTCTTGGCTTGGGGCTTGATTGGCCCATGAGTTTTGTCATTTGATTTGGGTTTTTTTCTCATTTTTTTTTTTCAATTAGAGACTCATTTGATGGATTCAAATATCGAAAATCACCTAGCATGAGGTCCTTGTAACCATCTAACTCACCCTAGTATGGGGGGTAATCCTTGACTAGGTTAAACAAGAATAGAATTCAACAGGCTCAACTAGGCTAACAAAGGATATTTCTCTGCAAGCGGGATGGTAGTAAAATGAATGCCTTTCTTTGTCATCTTGAATGCTTTCTTCTTAGCCTTACGAGCTTATATGCCAAATTATAAATTCGGGTGATTTTTGAAAACCATTTTCTTTCTAGCTCAAAAGGGCTATCAAGTGCTATAACTATTTAGATAGCTGAAATAAATGCCTCCGTCATTTCAAATCTAATCAGTTGGTCAATGAAACTCGAAAATATGGTCGTTCACTGATTCAAGGTCCGCATCAATCTTGGGTAGGACCTCCCCAAGGGGGAATTGATTGTCAAGAATTGAATGTGCACTTTGCAAAAGTGATGAATGTTTTAGGAATATGGAGTTGTTGAGATAGGATATCATGAGGTGAGTGTTTGGGGATCATATGCCCCTTATCCCTGGTAAGGGACAACCACTTCACTCCAACAACTCTTTCCCCACAAAATGGGTTTTGGCATTGACTTGCCGCTTTTAGAAGATGCATGCACTTTAAAACACAGATTTTCATGATTTGATGTTTGATTTGAACATTTATGCTTTGATATTATTTTGAAAAATATCTTTTTTTTTTTTAAATGTGTACAAGATTGCAACAAACCTAAGCCAACTGAAATGAGAGAAGGTTTTATTGAGACAGTGTTTGGGATGTAGTGACAAGGCCAAATCTAGGTTCCCGTGTTTTCGATGGATGGCATTCCCAATATCCAAAAGCTTTCGCAAAGATCCACTTAGGGGATGGAGGTCTTCCCCTTGTAAAGAAGACTTAGGTGATTAATTCCACACTTCGCATACTTCTTAGGATGAAGATTTTCTAATCTGTGGTGAAGATTCTTGTGAGGCACAAGTAACGAACTTCATTTTCATGTCAATCATTGAAGAGACCTGTCAAGGCAATGTGCCACATTATAGTCCTAATAAAGGCAATATGAGTACACCGAGAAGGGATGTTAATGCAATTCCCTAAAATGTTGATGGGGCACTGTCGCACAGATGTTCAGCAGGTGAATGGTTCTATCATAAATGCTCACATGTTTGGTTGTTACTATTCATTCGAGAATACAATGTGAATGACATCTCTTTGGCTTGATTAAAGCATATCCCTAAAAAGGAAATTGATTGAAGGGAGTTAGTGACAAGTCTAGGCTATGACAAATCTAATAAAATTGGAAGAATTTGGCTCTCATTTGACCAAATTTAATCCCTTTACTCTTCCTCAATGGTTCACATGTGGGAACTCATTACGAGCTAGTTTTGACATTGTATCGTTGAAGTAGCCAGAGCTGACTTCTAATGGATTTGAGATTTGTCAAATGAATCACCATGATTGAGGTAGTCCCAGTACTGTTTGAATGTTCCTGAGAAGAAAATGGTTCGAGTTAAATGAATGCTTTGCTCATGGCAAGATTCGATAAAACTGGAGACCGTTCATGATTTTCCTTGAATGTAGGCTTGGTTTGCCATCTTTTCATTGTCAACGCGGAAGTTAGGCTTCCAAGGAATGCTTCGAGCAAGCTAAGAGATCTTCTGATGGCCTTGCAAAGAATCTGCAACTGTGGTCCTTGCTGAAGTTCAAGATGCTGTTGAGGCTATTGAAAAGAAGTCCATTCGGAGGGGAGAGATCGTGCAAAAAAAGCTGCCCTAGTATGGCATTTTCCATGGTCGCTCGATCACTTTCATAACTTGGTGAGATTTTCTACTGAAGGGTGTGGGGATTCACATATTAAGAAACTCAAAGACATCTCAAGATACTTGGAGAAAGGGAGGACATTGTTCAAAAAGACCCGAAGGAACCACCTAGGCTACCCAGAGGTAAGTGAAGATCTTGTCTGGCAAATACCCAAAGGAAACACTAAGACCTCCATAAGGCAAAAGAGGATTTTTTTTTTTTTTTTTTTTCATTTTCTTTTAAGGCCCGAAGGAAAGGCCTATTGAGGCAAGCTAAAGAAAACCAATTTTGAGCTAGCTGATCTTGATTAAGAGATGTCAAGTTCTTTTCACCCTTTGGAGATGCTTTGACAGAAGAGCTTGCAAGCTGTCCGGGTTAAATCCCATTTCTGACTGAATTTCACTCCTAGACTTGCAGTAGCTAGTCTTTATGGATAATGTGGGGGTGCACAAGATGGATTTTTAGTGGTCTTATGTGAATTAGACCACTAAAAATTTGCCCCAGTATTATAATGAGAACAGCTAAATCCATGTGTCTCTTACCAAGATCGGAATCTTAAAGTTGTCGTCCATTCATTATTTTGTGCTTGGGATTAAATTTGGAGCACGTCCTCAAGATTTTGGTAATGCTCATGCAAAGATGTTGGGACTTTCCATGTTCTACCCTATTGAGTCAACCATGGAAACAAAAGAGGGGAGGTTAGAAACCGTCCAAGAAAACAAACCCCAGCAAGACAAAATATTATTTTTTAAATGAAAAGGATCATCATCATGCATGGCACTCAGGTAGTGTGCTTAGGGCTCAAGAAAAGTCTCAAAGCTTAATTACAAACTGAATTTAAATTGTCTCATGCTCAAACATAATGACATAAAGGAAACAGGAAATGTGAGAATAACAAAAGCATAAAGATAGTGAGATGATGTTTGGTTTTAGGGACTTCTTCCACAGCATGTGGCCAACTTGGCGCTACCTCAAGTCGGGTGTGCTCGTGAGAAACGTGGCTCAGCTATCCAACTGCTCGGGCGTATAAGCTTAAGCTTTCGAGGAGCAATTTTGGATCTTGATTTCCTTGTAAGGACCGTCTGAATATCTAGTTCTCCGGTTGATGTGGACGTATGCACTTTAGGCTCTGACCAACCGCCTTTGATAAGACCTTGAACCTTCTATTTGAGTAGCTTACACATGTCAGTGGAATGGTCAACCATCGCCCCATGATAGTCGCAATGATTTTCAAAATTGTAAGTCTCTGATGAAAGTTTTGGTTGGATCTCAGATGCCATCAATTCTACCAACTTCGCCTTTAATAGTATTGGCAATAGCATGGATGATGAGACTAATAAAAGGTCCAAGGTAGTTGTGCCACTTGATTAGGAAATGTTTCTCCCTGGATTGCCTTTGTTCAGTAATAGAGAAGGATATGGAGTCGTAGGGAGGCCTGTAATGAATGAGCCCCCTTGACCTCTATTCTTGATCAACACATGAACCTGATCCTTACAGCTCGTTGGAAATGAATCGGTGATTGTGGCATTTTCAAATTGAATGATGTTATTGTTGATCAGGCCTTAGATCATCTCCTTAAGGGACTTGCACTCTTCTAGGCTATGTCCCGGGCTACTAAAGTGGTGCTCACATGTCTTGAACGGGCTAGCCTCAACCGGAGGGGAATCAATAATACGTCTTGGCAAAATTGGGGCTACTACGTGTTCTTTCAACAATATGTGATATTGCAAGGTTGAATTTAATCAACCATCTTGTTGGCTTTATTCCGTGCCAAATTTGCTTGTATTTTAGCCATTAGTAACACTGTATTTAGGTGGGATTCTTGTAAGGGTAGTGTGTGAGAAGATGTGTAGAAATGCTCAAGATTGTGCAAAGATGCAGAGTTTTGCGGCTAGGACAAGCGGGTGACTTGCGACTAGGAGCTGCCAACTGCAGGCATGTGAAAAGCACACGGGGGAGGTGAAGGGTCACGCCAGCTGTCTCACTACAGGACAAAAGTCCCAGGTTGGCCAGGATGTTAACTCACAGCTGGAACTCGCGACTCAGACCAGTCGCGAGGCCAAGCCGCCAAACCACCCTGCTTGGGAAAAACTGACTCTTCGCATTCCTTTCTCACCCCACTAAATATAGACCCTTATACCCACAAAATGAAGAGAACTTCCAGAGGAAATTTTGTGAGAGAAACCCTAGAGTAAATATAAGGCAAAGATAAAGGGAAGGAAGATGCAAACACATGGACAACACACCATGTGTTATTGAAAAGGAAACCGAAACCCTTGGTGTAAAACCTCTCCGCCGCCCTCCAAGCGGTAAATAATCCACTAAAGAATGTAGTTGGGATACATGATCAACAGAAGACCCTCCAAGCCTAATCTACCCAATGTACCTAAGCCCTCCAAGCTTCTTGCTCCAACGAGGTTGCGCCGAACCTATTTCTTCTTTAGCTTACCGGATTCCACTATCAACCATAGCATCAACCAATGGATATTGGTTCCTTCCTAACTACTTCCCAAAGCTCCAAATAAACCTTATCGCAGATACGTGTATGGTGAGAAAAGGATTTGGCTAAAGACCTCTCAAGGATTTAACAATGGAGAGGAAGAGAGTAGAGGAATTAGAAGAGAAAAGGATTTGGCTAAAGATCTCTCACGGATAAACCTTCTTTAGATTGTTTATCAATTCTGTGTTTGGCTTATGTTCATGTTCCGTACAATAATTGTTTGATAATAAGCTTGAATTGATATTTTGTAATTTGGGGTCTAAACGTTCAAGGGTATTTCATACTCATATTGAACTTTCAATTGGTATCAGAGTGGGTACACTTGTCGTGGTTTAAATACCTAAATGTGATCCCTAACCCCCTTTGAGATGGATATGTCTCAATCTCTTAATGTACCACCGTTTTTTTATTGTAATAATTATGCATTTTGGAAAGTCCATATGAGGGCGTTTTTGTGTTCTATTGATGATGCTGTGTGGGATGCAGTTGAAGTAGGTTAGACAAGACCGGAGGCTACCAAATCCACTTGGGATAAGGCTGCTCTTGCGGCGGCTAATGCAAATAGCAAAGCCTTGAATGCTATTTTCTGTGATGTCTCTCCAGAAGAATTTCATAGGATTTCACATATCACCATTGCTAAGGAAGCATGGGAAATTCTGGAGACAACTTATGAAGGGACTAAGAAAGTGAAGGACACCAAACTTCAGATGTTGACCACTCGCTTTGAGGAGCTAAAGATGAGTGAGGATGAGTCTTTTGATTCGTTTTACAGTAAATTGAATAAAGTGGTTGTTGGGAAATTCAATTTGGGGGAAAAGATGGAGGACTCGAAAATAGTAAGGAAGATTCTTCGGTCGCTACCAGAGAGTTTCCGTGCCAAAGTTACAGCCATTGAAGAGAGCAAAGATCTTGATGACATTAAAGTTCAAGTGCTGGTTGGTTCCCTACAGACATATGAATTGTCCCTGCCCACACAGAAGAAGAGTAAATCACTTGCTCTTAAGACAATTGATGAGAGAGTAGTGTCTCATGACTCTTCGGAAGAGGATGCAATAGACTAGGATGTGGCGTACCTTGTAAAGAACTTTCGGAAATTCTTAAAGCTCCCAGTGGGAAATCCGGTGACAAAGGAAAATTTCAGAATTCTAGAAAAAAGAAGAAAGAGTTCAGAAGAAAAGAGGGTAGAGATTCCCAATCTTCATAAGGAATTACATGCTTCGAATGTAATGGACATGGGCACTTTAAAAAGGAATGTCCCAATTATTTGAAGTCGAAGGGAAAGGCCTATGCCACTACTTTAAGTGATTCGAACTCATCAAATTCTGACTCTGAGGACAGCTGTAACGGAGAAGGAAACTACTCTGCATTTATGGCTATTGAGCATATTGAGTCCTCGGAGGACCTGAATCAACTTGTACAAGAACTTAGAAAACATAACGATGATGAATCCTTAGGGATTGTTAAGGAATCAGATGCTGAAGAGGATAGAAATACAGCTAGTCTTTAAGAGAATTACACCTTACTTCTTAAAAGATCGGGAAAGTATACAAGGGTGGCAAAGGCGGCTGTGAAAAAGATGAAGAAAGCTGAGGAGGACTACAAAAGTCTCCTAGCCAGATATAAGAAGGCAAAGTGTGAGATCGAGACATTAAATAGTGAGTTATCTGAAGCTTATACCAAAGTAAGATTTCTTGAGCAAGACGTGGTGCAAGCACAAGTCAAGATAGAAAGGGTCTCCTCCAAAAAGCTAGAAGATGTTATTTCATCTCAAAAACACTTCTCAGATAAGTCTAGGTTGGGTTATACTGGAGGGAGTAGCTCATCTGCCAATGTCACCAAAGAAGTGAAATTTGTAAAGGCCAAAGAGACGGTTGTAGAAGAGCCTATTCCTGAGAAAGTTAAGGCTGAACAGAAAAAGAAGGTGGCTGATCAACAGGTGTTTAATAAGTCCCTTAATCAATCAGAAGCCAGAATTGAAGCTAGAGGAAGATCTCTTCCAAGACCACAAAGGGGCCCCAGAACGAATTATGTTTGTCACTATTGCGGATTGTAAGGACATACCAGACCCAACTACCAGAAGTTGAGAGCATTGAACAATACAAGCGCTCCTCGGTCACGAGGAAGAAATGACAAGAAGTCTTGGGGAGGTGAATAACCGAGAAGTCAAAACAGTGATTCTGGAATAATGGACGTAATGAAGATGATCGGTGCCTTCACAAATTGCTTGAAAAGCTTCACACGAAGGTTTGAAAGTCCTAGCTCTCATACCCAATCCGTCAAGGATATCACCCCAAACGCACGTGACATGTGGGTGACGAAGGGCACTCATGCATAAGCATTAAAACATGTCCATGCATTAATACTTCCCATATTTTGTGTATTTTCTTGGTTGTTTGCTTTTTCCAAGTTTGAGTTGAAAAATTTTTTTTTTGTGAGTTTTATTTAAAATGTCTTTTACATTGCTGTTTTGTTTTAATCAACCTTTATTTTTTTTTTCTATGTAAAAAATCCAAAAACACATAATAAGTAGAAAATCCAAAAAGTTTGATTGACTTTGTTGAGTCTTGTCTCAAAGCATGTTTTGCCTTATACCTTTGTACTAATGGCTTTGTGCATCTACGAACTTAACTTGTTTCCTATGCACTCATATCATTGTGGGAGAAATTTTGAAATCTATGTGACTGTTGTAAATAGATCTTCAACCTTGTCATGAATGATTAGTGAATGGTTTTGTTGATCTTGAGACATGCATAGACTCATGCCTATATATCTTCCCACTCCTTATTTTTTTTGTTTAAAAGAGCTCTCCTAATGTAAATCTCCAAATGAAAAGAGATATAGAGCTGCAAAAGCCTGTCACACATACTAGTATTCGACTAGGAAAAAGGGAGAGCGACCAAAATAAAATGTATGATGCCCAAAAAGCCAAAGGCTAATTCATCAATTTAAATATAAAAAATTTCAGGCATTTATCTCACAATGAGATGTTTTTTATTCAAAAAGTGCAAATGATATGATATATATGGAGCCAAATGAAAAGCTTCAAAGAATTGTAATCAAGTTTATGTGGGAGGTCATATATGCATGTTTTTATAATTGAGATAGGTCACATTATCTAGTGCTAGTTGTGTATGCCTTGATTGAATTGATCATTGAAGCTTCACATTGCACTAAGGACTATCTCATGTTTGATATCCACACACAACACACGAGTCTATGTTCAATGAATGCCATATTCATTTGTGTGATTATACTTGATTAAATGTGTTTCCACTTGCTCAATCTTTGTTTGATCAAATACAAAAAGATTTTTGAGTGTTTTAGCTGTTTTTGGAAAGTATTTTATATTTACAAAAATGTCAAAATTTCAAAAACATTTTTTCCCTGTTTTGGCGACTCAGTCGCAGGTCTTTTGAGTTGCATGTCCCAGTCGCATGATTGCGAGTCAGTCTTGGCGACTTGTTCGCGGGTGGAAGGTCCAGTCGCGAGAGGTACACAGAGATTTTCGCGACTCAGCTCGCGACTCCTTCGCGGGTAGACTTTACAATTGTGAAAAACAATTAGAAAATTTTTCAAAACTTTTGGTTTCAAAGTGTTTCGCAGCTTACCCCGGCGGCTTATTGGCGGCTTATTCCAGTCGCGAAAAACGCGTATTTTGCATTTTAAGGTCAGTTTTTCCCTCGTACTTTTGTGACTGTTCATTGTCTTCCCCATTTCACTCTCTAAAACTCACCGTGTTTTTCTTTGAAAAACCTCAATTTCTGCACCATTTTCTCTTCAATCTTCAAGAAAAGGGTATGGGTTTTCTCTCCCTCATTTCAGAGTTCATGATTTTGATGTTATGTTCCTGAATATGTGAGTTGTAATCATGGTTTGAGATTTGAGGGTTTCATATATGGGTTTGATCAAAATGTTGGGTTTGGTTTATTGGGGTTGGTTGTTTTTGTTACTAAATATATCTATTATCATGATTGAGTATCATTGGTCTAGTATTGGTTCTGAACCCTGCTGTTTGATTGATTTCATACCTGTTGGTTATATGGGTTTTGGTTTTTCTTTGTATATGAGTTTGGATTTTTTTCTGTATGGTTGAGTTTTTGATTTGTGTGGCTAGCATTGCTTTGATTCTATGTCACCATGTTATGAGTGTGCTGCTACCTTGGGATTTAACTTGCACATTCCATATTCATTCAGACATGTCTTATTGGCATATGCTTTGTTTGTCCAACTGTGGTCTTCACTGTCCTTATTTGTCTGATTTAATCAAAATGAACTTGTTTTTTTTTTATGATGTCCCAATTTGATATATCCATCTTTGGTTGTCAACTATGCTTGATCTGTATCATGTCTTGGCACTCTGCCACTCTATTTGTAACTAACTTGTTACTAATATGTGTGCATTTCCACATATTGTGTTTTGTTCTTGTTGTGGCCTTTTCTGTGTGTTTACAGATGGCTCTCACACCTCCAAAGAAGAAAACTCCTGCTAAAAAGGCTAACAAGAGATTGAAAATGGACCCTAAATTGTTTAGATCAGCTCAACACTTCAAGAGATATAGAGATTCCTTCATGAAGGGAACCATCATTCAGGAAAGATTCGTGGACTTAAGGGATCCAAAGGACACTTTTATTCCAGACTGCTTTGAGGGAAAAGGATGGGATAAGCTGTTAAGTGATTTACCTGCAGTATGTGAGCCACTGACAAGAGAATTCTACTCTAATGTCAAAATTAGAGAAGATGAGCTAGACTATTGGGTAAGAGGACATGAGTTTACCCTGGATGCCCATGATGTTGATAAGGCTCTTGGTCTTAAGGGATTAGAGGAGCTTAAGGAGAAAACCTTCATTGACATCATGATATTCAATCTATATCCTATAAGAAAGATGACTACTCTTACTAATGCCAGAGCTATCTTCCTCATGGAGCTTAAGGAGAAAACTTTCATTGACATCAGCTCCTATATATTTGACACAATAATGGATGAAACAAGAACAACCACACGAGCAAAGCTGGTTTTTCCTAGCCTTATCATGAGAATTTTCAGAGAAAAAAAGGTTCCAATTCCTCAAGATATTAGTCTAATGCCTACACCTTCAGCCATTAACAAGCAAACCATCACAAGGATTCAAGCATGTCTTCCGGGTGATGAAGATGAGGAAGGGCAGATCAAGAAGAAGGTGATCCCATGGAGACTGAAGCTGGGTTGCAGGACAAACTTCCACACCAAGAAGCAGAGCCAAGAGGAGCAGGGCTTCTACTTCCTCAGCTGTACCTCCTAATGCTTTCCAAATCATCCTGGAGAGACTTGATGTACTCAGAGAGGTTCAAAACCAGCATACTAAAAGGATGATGGCAATGTAAGATCAGCTTGATGTACTCTCAGCAAAATTTGACAACATCTACACCAACAACGAGCAATGACCCTTTGGCCATTCCGGTTAAAAAGGGGGAGAATTTTTAGGTAGCACTTAAGGGGGAGTGCTTATTTGAGGGGGAGATTGTTTAATCTTTAATAATCATATGTTGTTTTATTTATAGTATTGATACTATGCTTTGGGTAACTGTTGTTAGTATAAGTTTGATACACTATGGTTTTAGTCTTTGCTCGACTTAAATTCATAACTCTTGGATGGTTTCTACATATTATGATGTTTATTTAGTTAGTTGTTTTTGTTATGGTTAATCTGTACCCATGTTGCTTCTGTAACCTTTTAAGGGTTTGTTTCCCTGCATTTTGTAGGCTTTTATGGTTTGTACCATGCTGTTGCAGCCTTTATGCTTTGTGGCTTATGTACTTGTTAATGTTATGCATTTTCTTAAGTACATCACTCTTGTGCCCTTATAGGATTGTTCCTAGATGCATATATATTTGTATGCATTGGTTGAGTGTTGGACATGCAAATGATACTTTGCATATAAGCTTATTAGCTTGCATGTCCAGATGTACATTCCTTGTGTGAATGAGCACTGTGATCACTATTGTATAGTGATTTCCTGTTTTGGTCAAGCCATGGTCTATTACTTTATTCCATTTTTGCTTGATCGTTTTATGCTTGCTCCATATGCATTTCAAGTTTTCTGCATACAATGATATTATTGTGTTGTTGTGTTTTAGGAGATACTTGTTTATATGTTTCAAGAGCTTATCAAAATCTAGAGTTAGGTGTGAGTGAGTTTTGATCAACTGTTCCCAACTCACGCTTTAAGTCTAGAGTCTATTGTAGGGTTTTGTCACGGAATAGCCAAAGGGGGAGATTGTAAGGTTGAATTTAATCAATCATCTTGTTGGCTTTATTCCGTGCCAAATTTTCTTGTATTTTAGTAATTAGTAATCCTGTATTTAGGTGGGATTCTTGTAAGGGTAGTGTGTGAGAAGATGTGAAGAAATGCTCAAGATTGTGCAAAGATGCAGAGTTTCGCGGCTAGGACTCGCAGGTGACTCGCGACTGGGAGCCGCCAACTGCAGGCACATGAGAAGCACACGGGGGAGGTGAAGGGTCACGCCAGCTGTCTCACTATAGGACAAAAGTCCCAAGCTGGCCAAATCGTTAACTCGCGGCTGGAACTCGCGACTCAGACCAGTCGCGAGGCCAAGCCGCCAAACCATCCTGTTTGGGAAAAACTGACTCTTCGCATTCCTTTCTCACCCCACTATATATAGACCTTTATACCCACCAAATGAAGAGAGCTTCCAGAGGAAATTTTGTGAGAGAAACCCTAAAGGAAGAAACAAGATTGATTCATCCACAATCTTTACCTTAAAGACTCTTCAAATTCCTCTACTCTCTTCCTCTCCATTGTTAAATCCTTGAGAGGTTTTTAGCCAAATCATTTTCTCACCATACACATATCCGTGAGAATGTTTATTTGGAGCTTTGGGAAGCAGTTAGGAAAGAACCAATATCCATTGGTTGATGCTATGGTTGATAGCGGAATCCGGTAAGCTAAAGAAGAAATAGGTTCGGCGCAACCTCGTTGGAGCAAGAAGTTTAAAGGGCCTAGGTACATTGGGTAGATTAGGCTTGGAGGGTCTTCTGTTGTTAATGTATCCCAACTACATTCTTTAGTGAATTATTTACCACTTGGAGGGCGGCGAAGAGGTTTTACACCGAGGGCTTCGGTTTCCTCTTCGATAACACATCGTATGTTGTCCGTGTGTTTGCATCTTCCTTCCCTTTATCTTTGCCTTATATTTATTGCTGTGAATGTGTTTATATTTGGCTTAGATTGTTTATCAATTTTGTGTTTGGCTTATGTTCATGTTCCACACAATAATTGTTGTTTAATAATAAGCTTGAATTGATATTTTGTAATTTGGGGTCTAAACGTTCAAGGGTGTTTCATATCCATATTGAACTTTCAGATATAATTCCAAAATCGGCATAAGAAAGGGAGGAAACTTTTCCAATGCCTCTTGGACTTGTTGGGCTGGTACCATTTTCCTTGCAGGAGCGACATCATTTTGCTTGGATTTGCTTTGCCTTGGCTGGCTTATTCCTTGAGGAGTTTAGATTGTGGGAGCCACGTGACTCTATTGCCCTTGAGATCCCTCAGATCTCTTTCAAGATATGATCTTTCATTGGCATGTCATATAGGTGCTGGGGCATCCATAACATCAACTCCACAAGTCAAGTCACTCATTAAGGTGTCAATGCGACAGTCAATCAGTCGATGCACAAAGTGAAGAAGTCTACCCTATTGATTTTCCAAATGCTCAATCCTTGCATTCAACTCGGCAAGTGTAAGCTGCTTGTTATAGGCCATACAACACTCAACTTCTTCTAATTTTCCCCACCGAATAATTCCTCAGTCAATTAGGCTCTAGACCTCCTTGTTGAACTCATCACAATCTCTTAATAAGTGTCCCCATTCTCCTGAATGGTACTTACAAGTTTCATCCGTATTTCCTTGCTCTTTCTGTTCCTTTGGGTGTATGTATCCTAGATCCACTAGAGCCACAAAAAGGTCATCCAAGTACCCATGCAGATCTTCTGGATCAGGATGATCATCCTTCTTTCTTATTATTGCATTCACTTCTTCACCTTGAGCATTAAAGGTCGTGGTAGTGGCAACTTTAGACTGCGTAGCACCCTCGAATAGTAAGGCACCGCTATCAATCAAGCTTTGGATCTTATGCCTTAATAGGCGACATTCTTCTGTCGAATGCCTTAGAGCATTATAGTGAAACTTACAAGTCTTTAAGGGGTCGTAACCTTCCAGAAGATTGGTGACCGACTTAGGGACGGTTGGAGTGATTAAGCCCTCCTTTAACTGAGAGGAGTAAACTCAATAACCGACATAGGGGAGTGGTGGGACTTCTTCGGCTTCTTCCCTAGATTCCCCATGAGATGTGAATTTCCTTTGGCCTTTCAGATGGGTAATGACTTAGCCAATTGTACCCCCTATCTTCAGCCACCATATGGACATCTCCTTCTTCGACCTTGGCATCACTTCCCTTGAGCTGTTGTTCCATCAGAGAATAGAGGATAGTCGGATCGTTAGTGTATTAGATGTTTTCATATCTAAAATCGTCATAATATGAGAAACTTGTGTACACTTGTTATGTTTTTATACACAACACGTATACTCTTTGCTACTCTTGATATATGTGTAGGTACAATGTGTTTTGGCCATCACAAGGGATACATGTGTTAATATATACTTGCTAAATTGTCTTAACTTATTATTGAAATATAAAATTAGTTAGACTTGTTTAGTGTGTTTGTGGATCTTAGAATGATTTGCATCTAGAGTTAAGGTGTGATTTGAGTGCTTAGCATGTTGCTTGGATGCTTGTTTGAGTAGCTGTTATGATTAGTGCCCTTAAATCCTATTATATGATGTTATGTATGATATTATGAGTGACATTATGTATGACTTAATATTATGATTGATAAAGTTGTTTTATTATTATTTAAAATAATAGTAACATGAATATTCGGACATTATCATATAGTCCATGAGATGCATAGTATGTGATTTATGTGAAAAGTCACAGAAGATATAAATCATAAGTTCTTTGCAAACTCAGAATTTTAGTTCGTAGTCGGTGATAAATTGGGCATTTCATCTACGAAGACTATAACATATCAACTAAGATGATTTGTCTTGATCATAGAAGTGAAGACTTCTAGTTGATGTGTTGATATGTTTTAAGAGTTAAGACATATTAAGCTGGACCGTTGTGAGATTTATTATTCTCCTAACGACTATCAAATTAATAATAAATCTCACTACTTATATTTACATGAACTCTTAATCCTGAGAGAATAATGGATCTGATCATGGAATGTAGGTTACTTTGATATATCAAGAGTGAGATATAAAATAACGATCAAAACCTCAGTATGTTGGGCAGCCATATTTAGTGTTGATGGAACATATATTCTCAAGATGGAATTCATAATCTCTTAACGAAGATATAAAATATTCATTTGAGATAAGTTTAATGGGTTCGGTTATTTAGAGAGTTAGGCCTAACCACTTTAGTAAGGAATTACTTAAGTGTGTATATATATATATATTTATGAAATTGGATTTCATAAATATATGATGAATAACTTAAAGGATTAAATCAGGTACTCAAGGATTAAGATGTGGTACTCTACAAAGTGTCAGTCTTCATTCATGACTTTGTATTACTACGAATATTTTATGAAAGGGTTGCATATACAATAAAGTCTTAGGATATAATTTATTAATAAGTCCTAGATTGCAATTATATTTATATAGTAGTATTAAATATAATTAATGGTAACTTTGAACTTGTCAAGAGTTGACAGAAAAGGCCAAGGCCCATTAGAGCTAGTGTCTTATTTGTTCCATTTTGGTTTCACTCTAAGCCACATACTAAAGCCCAATTGGAAAGGCTCAAAAGGCTAGCCCAATTAGATAATCAGTTATAAGGAGAGAAACATACAGAATTTAGTAATAACATGAAATGGTATGTGAGTGTTGGACACTCTTTTATTCTCTCTTGAACATACACATATAACTAATTGAGAGACCACACTTCTTGGGCGTCAAGTAGAATTGGAGTGAAGATTAAAAGTGTTCTCAAGAACTTCTAATCTTTGGTTTTGAAATTTACCACACCAAGGTACACTCTCTTGTTCTTATATTTTGAAATTTACATAGTACATGTTATCAATTGCGAATGAAGTAGATCTATTAATTTCCCACTGCATATGTTTTGTATACGATACAAACATGTATTTTTCCATCAATTGGTATCAAAGCGGTCTTCAATTTTCGAATCTGTAAAACATGTTTTGTGAGTTTTGGAATTAGAGATAATAGTTTCATGATGTTAGAAGATTATTTATATTTAATTTTCTGCATGGTTGTTGAAACTATGGTTTGATGGAAACTGATATTGATGTTATAATGTTGTTTAAATTTGAATTTAAGTATGTTGAATTGAACTTTAAGGCTATAACATCAATGGAATTCAGTTTTGATATCAAATTCTATCTATTATGTTCATATGGTGATTGTTTGTTCATGAAAAACCGCTGACAATTGTCTACATCTTCTCTTTAAAAACTGAAAACACGCATTTTTCACGGGTTACCTTCTCGTGAAGCTACTTGCGAAAAATGCCTCTGAAGCACAAAACTTTTCGGGGGTAAGCTTTACTCACGAAACAGTCGTGAAACAGTAGCGAAAGTTTCTGTCTGAATTTTGTGTTTTCACTAATTTCCCTTAACTTATTTTCACGGGAAGAGCTTAGTCGCAAGATTCTCGCAAAAATGCCTCTAAAGGGAATTTTGAATTTTTTCTAAGTGTTTTCAATTGTATAAAGTGCAAGGCTGTGTGTGATTAGATTACACATGTTTACAAAATAAAAACGTTTAATTTAAAACATCTAGTGGGAGAGAGATACAAGGATTGGATCTCACAGCCTCCATTGTCGGTTTATAGTAGTATGATTAAGGACCTCGCCTTGGCATATATGCCTTGCTCCCTTCGGAGAGTGTTTAATTCATGGAACTACAGATTAAACTTCTTAATTATGGATGATATGTGTTTTTACATTAAGAATGACTACGCCACTATGGAGTTACTTAATGACTCACATAGAATTTAGTCAATGGTGAACACTAGACTAAGTTTAATGTCAACCTCCCTTTAGAGCTATGTTATTATTACTTAGAGGTTAAAGGAAATACGACATGTCATTAGTGTTTGATAAGAGTTATCATAATAGCACCAATAATGAGAATAGTTCTCAATCAATTATAGTGTTTATAATTTACATGCTTCCAAGGAATTTTAACATGGGATTGGGTTGTCGTTGCATATATTATATTATGGTTTTATTAAGGTTCCATACTATATGTTTATATGCAAAATTGATAATGTCCAGTTTACTTATTATATTCATGTTTATTATTTTCAGATTTCATCATGGCATCTTTTAGCCCACTTGTTACTATTCTTAATCAAAACAAACTGACTGGATCCAACTATATTGACTGTAAAAGAAATTTGGATATTGTTCTTACAGCTGAAGAGCACAAATATATGCTTACTTAACCATGTTCTATGATGCTACTCTTGAGGAAAAACAGCGATATGATCGTTGGTAGAAATCTAATGAGATGGCCAAGTGCTACATCCTAGCATCTATCTCAAATGTTCTTCAGCATCAAATGCAGGATGTAGAACTAGCTTCAGACATTATGCTAAGTCTAAAAGAGATGTTTGGTGAGCAAGGCTGTTCTGCAAGGCAAGAAACCATGAGGCAAATTTATAATACCAAAATGGCTGAAGGCAGTTTAGTTAGAAAGCATTGTCTCACAATGATCTCTAATCTGAATACACTGGAAGTTTTAGGTGTCGATATTGATGGAGAATCTCAAGTGGATATGATACTCCAGTCACTACTGAAATCATTCAAGGAATTAAGACTTAATTATAATATGAACAAAAAGATTTATTCATTATCTAAATTAATGAATGATGTGGTAGTGGCGGAAGGCATTCTTTGTACTTCTAGTGTTAATGCAAATATGGCTGAAGTTTCTACTTCTCAACTTAATTCGAAAGGTAAGGGTAAGAAGAAGAAAAAGAAGGACTTCACCAAGCAATATGGTAAACAAATTGCCTTAAGGGTTGCCGATAAAGGAAAGAAGATCAAAGGAAAGTGTTTCCATTATGGTGAGAAAGGACATTGGAAGAGGAATTGTCCAAAATTCAAAGCTGCCAATAATAAGGGTATGAAAAGTTCATTCCTCCTTGAAATATGTTTAGCACAAAATCCTACGGATTCCTGGTGCGTGGATTCAGGTTGTACTAATTATATCTGCAATTCTTTACAGGGTTTCCAGGAGACCAGAAAGCTTCATGAAGATGAATTGTTTCTTACTTTGGCTGATGAGAGCAAGATTCTGGTTGTAGCTGTTGGAGTGTTTAATTTATGCTTTGAGTCTAGGGTTTTAATATTGGAAGACTGTCTATATGTACCTAATGTTCGTAGGAATTTAATTTCTGCAACTTATTTAGGTAAACATGGATATTGTGTTATCCTTAAAGACAACATTGTAATAAAGAAGGGTAAAGTGTTTATCTGTTCTGGCAATATTGTGGATGGTCTTTATATTTTAACTCCTAATAAGCATGAATTATATAATTCTAAATTAGATAACGACTCTCATGTAAAATCATTAAAGAGAAAATTTCCTTCTACTAGTGATGCATATCTTCGGCACTTGTGTTTGGGTCATATTAATTCAAACAAATGGTCTCTTAGAGCCATTGGACTTTGATGAATTTTCAATTTGTGAATTTTGTTTGGAAAGAAAAATGACCAAACGACCTTTTAATGCAAAATGTAGAAGAGCCCAAGATTTGTCGGAACTAGTGCATTCAGATGTATGTAGTCCTATGTCAATCCAAGCAAGAGGTGGCTATGAGTATTTCATTACTTTTACCGATGATTACTCAAGATATGGTTATGTGTACCTAATGAAACGGAAGTCCGAAGCCTTTGAAAAGTTCAAAGAGTTTAGGGCTGAAGTTAAGAATCAATTAGGTAAACACATAAAGGCCATTCGATCTGATTATGGTGGCGAATACCTTCTTGGGGTTTTCAAGGATTACTTAACTAAAAATGGGATTGTATCCCAATCGACTGCACCTAGAACTCCCTAACAAAATGGTGTAGCTAAAAGAAGGAATAGGACTCTTTTAGAAATGGTTAGGTCCATGGTGAGTTACTCAACTTTATCGATTTCTTTTTGGGGTTATGCCTTAAATACAACAATACATCTTTTGAATTTAGTTCCATCAAAATATGTTCCCAAAACACCTATGGAACTCACCAGTAGCAATGCTTAAATCTGTCAGAATTCTCTTATCCATTGTTGCTCATTATGATTATGAGATTTGGCAAATGGATGTTAAAACTACTTTTCTAAATGGCAATCTTGAAGAAGAAATCTATATGATGCAACTGGAAGGTTTCATAGCAAAAAACCAAGAGCATATAGTATACAAGTTGAAAATGTCCATTTATGGACTTAAGCAAGCATCTAGGTTATGGAACATCAGATTTGATTAAGCAATCAAGTCATTTGGTTTTGAACAAAATCTTGATGAACCGTGTGTGTACAAAAGACACTGAGATAAAGTAGTAATGTTCCTAGTACTTTATGTTGATGATATTCTACTCATTGGAAATGATGTAGAGGTAATGTCATTGGTAAAGATTTGGTTGTCAAGCCAATTTGATATGAAGGACTTGGGTGAGGCTAACTTTATTCTAGGGATCAAGCTTTGGAAAGATCGTAAGAATAAGATGTTAAGCTTATCACAAGCTAGATATATAAATAAGGTTCTAGAATGGTTTAGCATGCAAAACTCCAAGAAATGATTACTTCCTTTCAAACATGGAGTTCCTCTGTCTGATGACCAAAAGCCTAAGACTCAAGAGGAAAAAAATATGATGAGACAAGTCCTTTATGCTTCTGCAGTAGGAAGTCTCATGTATGCTATGCTTTGTACTAGACCAGATATCTGTTATTCAGCTGGCATGGTCAGCTGATATCAATCAAATCCAGGACCAAAACATTGGCAAGTTGTAACGCATATTCTCACATATCTACAAAGAACAAGAGATTATATGCTTGTTTATCGGTGTGAGGATTTGATTCCCATTAGCTATACAGATTCTGATTTTCAATCAGACCTTGATTTCAGAAAAATCAACTTCAGGTTGTGTGTTCACCTTGGGAGGTGGAGCCAAAAGTTGGAGGAGTGTTAAGCAATCTTATATTGTGGACTCCACCATGGAAATTGAATATGTTGCTACTTGAGAGGTGGCAAAGGAAGCTGTTTGACACAAAAAATTCCTTTCTTATCTTGGTGTTGTGAGAATGGAGCAAGTTTTCATCACATTGTTTTGTGACAATAGTGGAGCGGTTGCACAATCTAAAGATCCAAGGAATCATAAGAAAGGAAAGCATATTGAGAGAACATACCACATCATTCGAGACATTGTTGCTCGTGGAGATGTAGTAGTAGCAAAGGACAAGTGAGAGATTGTTAAGATTATTGCCCTTAAATCCTATTGTATAATGCTATGTATGATGTTATGTGTGACATTATGTATGACTTAATATTGTGATTGATAAAGTTGTTTTATTATTATTTAAAATAATAGTAACATGAATATTCGAACATTATCATATAGTCCATGAGATGCATAGTATGTGATTTATGTGAAAAGTCACAGAAGATATAAATCACAAGTTCTTTGTAAACTCAGAATTTTAATTCGTAGTCGGTAATGAACTTGAGCATTTCATCTGCAAAGACGATAACATATCAACTAAGATGATTTATCTTGATCATGGGAGTGAAGACTTCTAATTGATGTGTTGATATGTTTTAAGAGTTAAGACATATTGAACTAGACTGCTGTAAGATTTATTATTCTCCTAATGACTGTCAAATGAATAATAAATCTCACTACTTATATTTATATGAACTCTTAATCCTGAGAGAATAATAAACCTGATCATGGAATGTAGGTTGCTTTGATATATTAGGAGTAAGATATCAAATAACGGTCAAAACCTTAGTATGTTGGGCAACCGTATTTAGTGTTGATAGAACATATATTCTTAAGATGGAATTCATAATCTCTTAACGGAGATATAAAATATTCACTTAAGATAAGTTTAATGGGTTCGGTTATTCAGAGAGTCAGGCCTAACTACTTTAGTAAGGAATTACTAAAGTGTATATATATATATATATATATTTTTTTTTTTATGAAATTGGATTTCATAAATATATGATGAATAACTTAAATGGTTAAACCGGGTACTCAATGATTAAGATGTAGTAATCTACAAAGTGGCAGTCTTCATTCATGACTTTGTGTTACTACAAATATTTTATGAAGGGGGTGCATGTACAATAAAGTATTGAGATATAATTTATTAATAAAGCTTAGAATGCAATTATATTTATATAATGGTATTAAATATAATTAATGGTAACTTTGGACTTGTCAAAAGTTAACAAAAAATGCCAAGGCCCATTGGAGCTAGTGTCTTATTTGTTCCCTTTTGGTCCCACTCCAAGCCACATGCTAAAGCACAATTGGAAATGCCTAAAAGGTTAGTTCAATTAGATAATCAGTTATAAGGAGAGAAACATACAGAATTTAGTAATAACATGAAATGGTATGTGAGTGTTGGACACTCTTTTATTCTCTCTTGAATATACACATATAACTGATTGAGAGACCACACTTCTTGGGCATCAAGTAAAATTGGAGTGAAAATTAAAAGTGTTCTCAAAAACTTCTGATCTTTGGTTTTGAAATTCACCACACCAAGGTACACTTTTTTGTTCTTATATTCTTCTGAAATTTACATAGTACATGTTATCAATTACAAATAAAATAGATCCGTTAATTTTCCATTAATTTTTCGTTGCATATGTCTTGTATGCGATACAAACATATATTTTTCTATTAGTAGCTATCTTATTGCTTTCTCATCTTATGTGTTTTTCCCTCTTGAAAATCCTCTTTTCTGCATCCTTGATAGCTTCTAGACAGAATCTCGACAAATACCTCTTCTATTGAGATTTCTGGGTTTGACCTTAATAGCTTCTCAACAGATAGGTCGATCCATCGAGCCAAAATCTTGTGGTCTCTATCTGCTAGACACATCCTTGACAAATTCTCGATCCATTGAGGTTGGCTTCTTCTTGACAGATTCTCAACACCTCATCGATCGATCGAGATACCCTTGCATGCATTTCATTTTTCTTTGTTTTGCATTTTTTTCCTTTATGTCCATAGCATCTTGTTTTTATTTTTCTTGTAGGTCTATGGTTCCTTGTTCTCCTCATTCCTTCTACATCAGTTTTCTATCTGCCTTCAGTCAAGTTTTTTGGCCTTCTATGCCCTTTGACGATCATGTCAAAAAGGGGGAGAATTTTGAGAATTGAATGTCATTCCACAGGGGGAGTAATTGAAGTAGGGGGAGGACTTTATGTTAAAGAAAAGAAAGTTTTTGATGTAACTAATTTAGGGGGAGAGTTAGTCTGATACACTTAAATATTGATATATTTTTTGTGTTGTGTATCTTTTGGTTTTGTAACCATTTACATACATCATGTGTTGTTTGTATATTTGATGATGATGTATGCGTTTCACTCTTTATCTCACATGTGTTGTTTCTTTTCTCTCTTTATATACATGTTTCTTGTTTATTTAACTTGTCATTATTTTCCACACGGTACCTTGATGTGTTTTGTTTAGTACCTTTTAGGAAAGACAAGTTAAAGCCAAGTCAATATTCTGAACCTTCCTCTTGTAGCAACTTCCAAGGTTCAGATCTGTTAGACTAGGCTTATTTATTCTGCAATCTTGAGTAAAATATATTATAGGAAACTCAATGTACTCTTGTGGTTTTGTCACAGATTGCCAAAGGGGGAGATTGTAAGGGACATATCTTTATGTAATTGGCATATCTTTTGACAAAACACACTTTATTTGTATTTGGGTAAATCTAAGTAGGTTCAAGATGATCATTACAAGTGGTTACATCGAAGACATGAAGTTTACTCAAAAACTGCTCAAGAAAAGTGCAATCTGTAGGTCTTAATACCTCCTTGACAGAAGCTCGATCTATCAAGATTCATTAAAGCTCGACACATGTCTTGATCTATCGAGCTTATGGGATTCAGACTATAGCCAGCAACGTTTTTATTATAAAAGGCTATTTGTTTATGGGTTTGTATAATCCTTATTGGACTAGGAAAACCTAAGGTTTGCGTATACCTATTTGAAATAGAAGAGCCCATTGAACTCCTATTTAAACAAGGAGGTGGAAAAAGAAAACCTAACCCTAAAGAGCTTCATAAGGTTTTCTTTTTAAAACCCTAGCCTCCTTCTACAGAAGAAAGAGTTCTTACTGCGTTTCTTGTACGCCTTTGGATTCTGTAACCAAGCAAAGTCTTTCACACCATCATTGAAAATCTTATTGGTGTTTCTATGTGAATCTGTTGTAAATCAACTACATCAATCAAATGGTTGTAGTGGAGTTAGTCATGTACTGGGATTCGTACGAAAGAGTTAGTCACGTACTGAAATCCATGCATCATTGGTTAGTCATGTACTAGGATTCGTGCATTAAACGAAAAGATTGCCGCTACAATACAAGTCCAATTGGGTATTGGGGTAAGGGTTCAACTGTAGGTTGGTATTTCGGGATAGGCCAAATGGTTTGGTAAAGTCCTTATACTTGTAACTGTTTGTGATTGATAATAGTGGATTCTTGGGAGTGGTGACCTTAAAATCACTAGGTGGGGTTTTTGCCTCGGTGGTTTTCCCCATTCATAAACAAATCACTGTGTCAAATTTAATTTCCGCTACATTTAGTTTAGTTAGTGATTTGTTTGTGTTACCATGCCATTGCATGTAATTGAACCTAATTAATTAACTTGGGTAATTTATTAATTTGCAAGGGGTCAATACATTTTTGCCCTGTCACTCAATATTCCTAATAAAATAAAATCTTTTGTTTGGAGGGCGAGTAGGAATATTCTATCCACCAAAGCAAACCTATGTCGAAGGAAAGTTATCAACTCTCCTATTTGTGAAGCTTGTGGAGATGCAGCTGAGAGTTAGGGGCATGTTCTTTGGAATTGTGCTATAGTTCAAGAAGTGTGGGCGCTTTCTGGGATTTCTATCGACTTGGATGGTGATGTTTTCCTTGAGTTTCAAGAGTTTCAAGATTTCTTGTGGCACCTTAAGTTTCGACAGTGGGTAGATGAGGAATTGCTAGGGTTGGTTTGTACAGTGGCTTGGTGCTTATGGTTCAGTAGGAACGAAGTGTGGCTTGGTAGGGTGCAGTCTCAAGCCTTAACCATTTTGTAGAAAGCTCACTACTTACTGGATGAGTTCCAAACAACGAACTTCAAATTAAACTGGCCTGCTTATGATGAGACTGTGTAGTGGCAGCCACTGATGGATCCTTGGTTCAAAGTTAATGTGGATGGGGCAACCTTTGCCCAATCTCAGATAGTGGAAGTTGGTGTTCTTATTCATGATTTTGCAGGTCGTGTGGAGGCGGCACTAAGTAAAAGACTTTTTGTTCCTTTAAGTCCACTTGAAATCGAAACTAAAGCCATGGAGGAGGGTATTATGTTTGCATGGGAAGTGGGCGTGATTCTCATATTGTCATTTCTGCATTATTGGGGTCTAGTGAACCACCAGTCAGTATTGCCACCATCATTGAGGGTATTCACCAAAAACTACAAGATTTCAAACAAGTACAATTTTCTCATGTAAAATGACAGGGCAATTGCCCGGCTCATATACTAGCTTAGTATGCCAAAAATATTGTTTCAAATGTAACTTGGATAGAGAAAAATCCAAGTGTGATTGAGTTTGCTTTGGCTCATGATGTATTGGTTTTATATTCGTTTCTATTAGAACTTGGGCTGGTTTTGATCCAACCCATAAACCATGGCCCATGGATCGTCCACATGGATTATCTGATAAGTAAGTTTAAATTTAAACTAACTGATATTGGTATGAGTTATCAATATTAGTAGTAGGATAATTTAAACTTAATAGATATTGATATGGGTTATCAATATCAGTGGTAGAGTAATTTGAAACTTAAAAGATGAGATCTTTTAGGGATCACATACATTTGATAGTAAGTGAATCTCTACTAGTATTTAAATACTCCTACATCAGTCAGATAGAGGTTAGACACAGTGAGTGAACATATGTATAATTTTGAATGCTTTCTCAATAAGTCATCTCTCTGAGACATCATCTACTGTTCCCTAGAATTTGGAGCGTGGAAATTAGGAGAGACTCTAGTAGCCTTTCCTGCGACTTGGAGGTGTTCCACAAAGGAGATCGTGAGGAGTTCGTAAAGCAAGCAAAGAACAAGATCCGGCAATTTGGTGATCCGTTCGACCAAAGGTATGTATCTATATGACCTCTAGTAAAGTATACATATTGTTCAACATTGGTATCAGAGCCGTTTTACGCTTGTTTTCACTCTTGAATGATGCCATGATCTCTTATATATATAATCCTATATGCATGCTAAAATTAAAAGTTTAAGTAATTTTTTAATTTTTCAGATCTGTAATTTTTTTTTAGGCATGTTATGGCATGTAGGGAGAAATAAAAAGCTGTAATTTTTATTTTCTTTGATTGTTTACATATAATCTGAAATTTACAGGCTTATTTTGATCCATTAAATCTTATTTAATGTCAAATATTTTTTAATGGTTTGAAAGAACATTCCATAAGCTTTAAAACGACAGTTTACATGCTTAATTTAGACTTTAAATGAGAAAGTAATGGTCTTTTAAAGATTATGGTTGTATTTGATAAAAATCTGAAAATTTGATGTCTAACGTGGAAGATGATGAACAATAAAAGGAAAATTGATTTGTAATAGTGTACCGTGCGGGCTCCACTAACCACTAATTGTTTAGTGGTTATCTAATATAATAATAATAAAATAATAGAGCCCCACGTTGACGTTAGTATATTAGTTATACTTGAACACTATCCTTGTTTCAGTTCCACAACCCCACGTTAGTGTATTAGTTACACTTTGATAAGGATATTGTGTAGAGCCCCACGTTGATGCCAGCCTCACTTGCACAGTGGGTTTTCTAGTGTAACACATATATCCTTAATTTTGTTTAGACCTCATTTTTCTAGTGTGACATATATATATATATATATATATATTATATGTAATTGTAGTGGCAATTTTTTTTTTACTGTGATGTTAAAATAGAATTGTGATAATATGAGAAAATTGTGAAATTAGTTTTCTAAATTTTTTGTATAATTATGCATGGTTTCAATCTTTGAATTAATTTATGATGTCTTTTTAACATATTGTGATATGATTGAATTGATATTATATGAATGCATTATGCGATGAATATTTGTCCAAAGGGTTTATAAGACTCTTTGGCTCATCTCTATAGTTAGAGATTATATTGGTAATTTATGCGACATGTATATTTTTTTATTTATTGTTATTGTGGATGGATAAGACAATTTTTGAAATTATTTGGTAACGTGGCATCCCCAATTTTTAAATTACAAATAGAATCTTTGTAGTAGGGTACTTGAAAATGTAATTTTTTGGGCCATTGTTTTTGGCAATGTAATTTAAGGCTATGTAATTTAATTTTGGAAGCCATGTAAGGGGATGTGTTTCATGGTTACCTATAATTTTCAATTTTGTCTTAGCATGTTGTATGAAATTACCAATAGGGCTTATAGTGGAGCCTATACACAATGCGTTCTGCACAAAGATGTATGGACACATGTTATATGTATGATTTAATATGTGGATGGTGTGATGTTTTATTCTTCACAAAATTTTATTTAAAAATAAATTAGATGTGCTATTCCAATTTACATAGTGAGAGATGATTATGAGCTTAGCGAAATTTTCTATCTTACTATGTTGAAAGGAATATCATGGTCTAGTTGGATTTTTTGGAAATAAAATTTAAAAATGTATGTGCTAATGTCAACTTGTGTAATGAATGTAGTGAACATGGCCACTAAGAATGTAGTTGCTAATCTAACTAAGGGAGAGAAACTAGATGGAACCAACTATGATATGTGGCATAGAAAAATTCAATACCTGCTTAATGAACAAGAGGTCCTTGAAACCCTAACCAATGTGATGATGCAACCTGAAAATGGGAATACTGCCCAACATCGCCGTGATTTAGAGGCCTATGAGTCTTGGGTTAAGAAAGATCGTTGTGCACACTTCACTATGCTGAGTAGCATGCACAATGATCTTATTGGGGAGTTTGAGAACTACCCAAATGCCCAAGAGATGTGGAACCAGCTTAAGATTGCCTTTGAAGGGACTTTAGCAACTAGGTTGCGAGCTCTTACTTTGAAGTTTGAGCAATATGTTATGGATTCAAAGCATATCATAGCTGAACATTTAAGGACAATGTCTGCATTGATCCGTGACCTAAAGGCTGCTGGCAATAATCTCTCTGGTGAACAACAGGTCACAGCGGTGATACGTTCACTGCTTGAACCTACTTGGGGGCAAATGAAGCTTGTTTTGACACATAGTGAGAATATCAAGACTTTTGTTGATATTTCTTGTCATCTCGAGCTTGAGGTAAAGCGTATGGGGGCGCACCAAAACACCCTCTTTGTCGCCCAATTTAGGTAGCAGAAGGCATTCAGGCCTAAACGCAAAGGACAAGGGAGGAATGCCAAAGGAGTTAGTAATCTTGGGCCTAAAGAAGGCAAGATAGCAAAGTGCCAAAAGGGCAAGCGTGCTAAGAAGGACAAGGCAAAGATTAAGTGCTACAACTGTGGTAAGAAGGGTCACTTCGCTCGTGAGTGCACTGAGCTGAAGAAGGTATCCATTCTTAACAACTCTACTATTACTTATGTTTGTACACATGTTTTTGTTGCTTATACTATTCCTAGGTGGATTGTAGATTCAAGAGCAACCAAACATATAGCCAGAGATAGAGTTGGGTGTGTGGATTACAAAAAGATACCAACAGGCACGCAGTACGTTATTTTGGGTAACGGAGCTCAAGCCGAAGTCATAGGAGTTGGAACCTACCAACTCAAATTGCGTCTGGGACGTACGTTACTTCTTCATGATGTGCTTCATGCACCTGGTGTCCAATGTAATCTATTTTCAGTACTTACTATGCTTAGACTTGGATTTAGTTTCCATTTTGATGGTCCTCAGTTGGATTTTTATTTAAATAAAACCTTGTATGGACATGGTTATTTATCTAATAATTTCTTTATGTTGGATTTAGATCATTCCTCTTTTTCTTTTATTGCTCATAATGATGATATTTCTGATTCTGTAATGTGGCATGCTAGACTTGGACACATAGGAAAAGATAAATTGGCTAGACTAGCTAAAGAAGGCCTATTGGGATCTATCACTAATGTAAGTCTACCTATGTGTGAACCTTGTCTAGCTGGCAAGGCCTATAGGAAGCCTTTTGGTAAGGCTCCAAGGGCAACTCATCATTTGGAATTAGTCCATTCAGACATATGTGGACCTATGAATGTTAAGGCACGCCATGGTGCCTCTTATTTTCTCACATTTATAAATGACCATTCACGTTTCAGTTATGTCTATCTGATCTCCCATCGCTTTAAAGCATTAGATTGCTTTAAGCGCTTTGTGGCAGAGGTTGAGAATCAGAAAGAAAGGAACCTAAAAGTTTTTCGAATTGATAGGGGTCATGAATATTTGTCTAAACAGTTTCAGGAACTGTGTGAGGAAAAAAGGATACGCAGGCAATTGACGATTCCTGGTACTCCATAACAAAATGGTGTTGCAGAGAGAAGGAATCGTACTCTATTAGAAATGGTTAGATCGATGATGGCGCAAGCTAACCTACCAATTTCATTTTGGGGGGATGCATTGTTAACTGCTTCCTACATCCTTAACCGTGTGCCTTCTAAGTCAATTCCCACAACACCATATGAGTTATGGACTGGTGCAAAACCCAATTTAGAGAACTTACAACCTTGGGGTTGTGCAAGTTTTGTTCACAATACTTCCCATAAGTATGGGAAATTGGGCCCTAGAGCAAGTAAGAAAATCTTTATAAGATATTCAGAAAGCTCAAAGGGGTATGTAATGTATGGTGAACATTCTGATGGTGGAATGACTGAGATAGAGTCTCATGATGTCAACTTCATTGAAGATGATTTTCCAAGCATCAATGAAGCAAAACAAGATCTTCAGCTTTATGAGCTACAATAACTTGAAGGTGTCATACCATCTTTGGGCGAGGGTGGAGAATCACAACCTCATCCTAAAATCACCAAAGATAATGGGAGTGATTTTGCTCCAAGTGGGAGCAAACCACTAGATAGTGACACACAACGATCCAAGGTACGTAGAAGTGAACGTGGAACAATTCCCCGTCGCCATTTTGAGATTGAAGGGGAACCTTTTATATGTGATTCACTGGACCTTGATGAGCTTGCTTCCTATGAGGAAGCATTAGCTTCACCTGCTTCATATGAATGGATAATTGCTATGAGGGATGAGATGGATTCTATGGTAAAGAATCAAGTTTGGGAGTTGGTTGACCTTCCGCTTGGGCGCAAGACCATTGGAAACAAGTGGGTTTTAAAAATAAAGCGCAAGGCAGATGGATCAATTGACAAATATAAGGCTCGTCTCGTGGCGAAAGGCTATACCCAAAGAGAAGGGATAGACTATGATGAGACTTTCTCCCCAGTGGTGAGATTTGTCTCTATTCGCCTTATTCTAGCTATTGTTGCACATTTGGATTTGGAACTCTTCCAAATGGATGTAAAGACTGCATTTCTCAATGGAGAACTAGACGAGGAGATCTATATGGATCAACCTATTGGCTTTGAGGTCAAGGAACAAGGGCGCAAAGTGTGTCGCCTTAAACGTTCCATTTATGGCCTAAAGCAAGCGTCTAGACAATGGTATTTCAAATTTCATAAGGCTAGTATTTCGATTAGTTTCGAAATGATGGAAGAAGACCATTGTGTGTATGTCAAACGATCAGGAAAGAGTTTACTTATCCTGTCTTTGTATGTGGATGACATTTTGTTGGCTGGAAATAATATGGAGATGATTGTCACCACCAAAAGGTGGTTGTCCTCTATTTTTGAAATGAAGGACATGGGAGAGGCTAATTATGTGCTTGGAGTTAAGATCTTCAGGGATCGCTCAAAGAAGCTTCTTGGTTTGTCTCAAGAAATTTACATAAAGACGATCTTAGAGCGATTTCATATGCATAATTCCAAACCCATAGACACTCCAATTGAGAAGGGACATACATTAAGCCTTAAAGATTGCCCTAAATCAGAAAAAGAAAAGAGAGAAATGACAAAAGTTCCTTATGCAAGTGCAGTTGGAAGTCTGATGTATGCTATGTTGTGTACTTGACCAGACATCTGTTTTGCAGTTGGTATGGTTAGTCGTTATCAAAGTAATCCCGGACCTGTTCATTGGCAAGCAGTTAAAAGGATTTTTCGATACCTTCGTAGGACATCGGATCTCATTCTTTGCTATCAGGGTGGAGATTTGAGATTGAAAGATTATTCTGATGCTGACTGGGCCAGTGATAGAGATGAGTGCAAGTCCACTACAGGTAATGCATTTCTACTTAGTGGTGCAGCTATCTTTTGGTGTAGTAAGAAATAGTCTTGCATTGCTTTGTCCACAATGGAGTCTGAGTATGTTGCTTGTTCAGCAGCAGCACAAGAAGCTGTTTGGTTAAAGAGATTTTTCCAAAGCTAAGGGTGACATCTCTTGTAGATGAAGCTGTAAAGATGTATTGTGATAATATGGCAGCCTTGTCTCATGCTAAAGATCCTAAGTATCATAGCAAAAGCAAACACATACAGACTCGTTATAACTACATTCGTCTTGCTATTACACAAGGTGAGGTGATCCTCCAACATATCTCCATTAGCAAGATGGTGGCTGATCCACTTACTAAAGCCATTGCTAGAGATGCTTTTTAGGCTCATGTTAGGAGTTTAGGACTTTGTAGGATTTGATATGTTTTTGGATACCTTATGGACATTTATGTTTATTCATACTTTATGCAATAATGATGTTATTCATTTTGATTCATCTTGTGATGTGATTGATATTGCATACTGAGCACACATTATTTGAGAATATGTCACCAGGCTTAGATTGGTCTACTCACATAGACGATCACCCTAGCGCTTGAGTAGCAAGCAGGATGAGACATAGTGATCACTTTGTTTTTCTATAAATCAAGTAAGTGATCATCTTGACGCTTAGGGAGGCGTGCAAGATAATCTAATGAATGTTGCCTTAGCTAGGCTAAGATGAGACTTATGGGAGTCGCACTTGAAGTGTATCCACAACTTCATGAAGCCTAAATAAAGCCAAATGTGAGATCTTGGACAGGAACTTGATGTGTAACTGTGCTAAGAAACTTAGGTTATTTGCTTTTGTGGCAATTAGACTAAGATTTGTACGGTGTTTGAGTGTGACAAGCCCAATTGAATGGGAGCTCCACCGTAGCATACAAATTATACTGTATGTGCTATAGCTGACCAATTAAGGGAGTGATTGGATAGATCCCTACTCCGTCACTATGTGAGCCTTAGTCGACCATTATATGGTCCATTCTGTGCCCTTTTTCGACCTAGAACTATGTCATGAAGTGAATGTTTGATGTCACTACTTTAGCATGTCATCTCAAGACCATGATATATACGGTCTTGCAGAGCATGTCTAGGAAAGCGATCAAGTGTGAATGAATTGACATGAGTGTCTAGGGAAGATTATTTAGAACACACCATTTATTTTATGGCTCATAGCCCGGGCGATTATGAGGAATTTGTTTTTCAACATAATCATGAGCATATTATATGGTATTGGATCAAGTTTTGCTTTGAGTTGAACTCATGAGGGATTAAAGAAACTTGATCAGGTGTGATCAAATAATCTGGGACATAGACGAGATACTATGAGTGATGTACTATGTTAGTTTAGATGGTGACTTAATATAGTACTCCTACTCTACACCTTCTCGTCAGGTCGCACACTCCATTTTTCTGTATAAAGAGAGGATGGGACAAGATATTGAGAAGAGCCAGTTTTAATTGTAGTACCTAGTGTGGACGAGTGGGAGATGTTAGAAATTGGGCTGGTTTTGATCCAACCCATAAACCATGGCCCATGGATCGTCCACATGGATTATCTGATAAGTAAGTTTAAATTTAAACTAATTGATATTGATATGAGTTATCAATATTAGTAGTAGGATAATTTAAACTTAATAGATATTGATATGGGTTATTAATATCAGTGGTGGAGTAATTTGAAACTTAAAAGATGAGATCTTTTAGGGATCACATACATTTGATAGTAAGTGAATCTCTACTAGTATTTAAATACTCCTACATCAGTCAGATAGAGGTTAGACACAGTGAGTGAACATACGTATAATTTTGAATGCTTTCTCAGTAAGTCATCTCTCTGGGACATCATCTACTGTTCTCTAGAATTTGGAGCGTGGAAATTAGGAGAGACTCTAGTAGCCTTTCCTGCGACTTGGAGGTGTTCCACAAAGGAGATCGTGAAGAGTTCGTAAAGCAAGCAAAGAACAATATCCGGCAATTTGGTGATCCGTTCCACCAAAGGTATGTATCTATATGACCTCTAGTAAAGTATACATATTGTTCAACAGTTTCAATAAAGTTACAATATTCTCATTAAAAAAAAAAAAAAAAAAGTTCTAATGTTATCCATGTTGCAAATCAATTTTAATACCATAAAATACACACAACACAATCGTGTTAGCATCAGAAAAGTGAGCTAAAAAGCCATTGGTGATGGGCACGTTTTTCACTTGACAAAAGTTCATCGAAGAAATTTTTATCTGAATCCAAGAACGTGGAAACTATAAGTAGAGATTAACTGGGTAATAATTATAAACGTGCACGGAACTATGGGACATCACATTATCATGGCTCATACGTGAGAAAATACCCAAATAATGGACGAGAGCATGCCGTGCATACAAATAATTGGAGAATTTTTTTTTTTTTAGGTATAATGACATTACTCTTATTCGTCTCTTTCTCAGACTCAGAGCCATTTCTTGCTCATTCATTTTTATTGGTGTTTGTCGCTTGATGTTTCCTGAGAATGTCTTGTTTCTAGCTTTATATATGTAAATTTTAGTGGCCTGGCCACTCCAATTTTGACCTTTCCTAACCTATATTGCTTAGGAAAACTTTTTTCTTTTTTCTTTTATTATTATTATTATTATTATTGCTATTTTTGATAAGGACGTAGAAGTGATGCAAGCATAAAAGAAAAAAAAAAAGTGAGAATGCTAATAAAACATCACTTTTTTATTTAAATATTGAAAAAAAAATTAAAAAGGAAAATAGAAATTTTGAAATTGGCTTCAAATTAACGACAATTGTATTGAAAATATACATAAAATTTATCTGATTTCATGGTGTTCTGGCCAGTCTAATCTGGAAAAACCAAGTTAACACTCGAGATCTCCATCCAACAATTCCATTGTAACTAACAGTTCTAATTTCACCAACAAATCCTACATCTGTATAATTCAATAGTTAGGGAGGAGAGGAAAGATTTAAACTTTAAATACTTTTGTTGAAAACACTTGTAAGTATCAATTGAATTACATGATTCTTGACAGATATCAAAATTGTTTTCCCTTTTATTTTGAGGTTTTCTCATATATTATGTTCCAGATAATACAATTTGCGACCTATAAGGTATAGTTATGCAAGTTATTATTTTCTTCTTGTGCCAGGACTGACAATACTTTTGTCTCATTATTTTATACACTTAAATTGTTGTCGTGTGATTCAATTTATAGGTATTGTAGAAGAGCTCTATGCCTATATTGTTAAGTCCTACTCCTATATTTAAATGTATGTTGTTTCAAAAAAATCAATCCAAACCAGTTTTATTATTTATTTTGAATCATTCTATTCATATACCATAATTTATTCGCCATGGCATTTTATGCTTACATGTTATATATCGTATAATTTCATCATGTGTTTTACTAATTATTAAATACTTTGCTCTAGATGAACCTACATTATTTATACATTGCACAAGTATATTAGTAGATTTTATTTATTTATTTATTTTTATAGGAAGCGTATGCTTATAATAATAGCATTTTATCATCAAATTTAGACACCAATCAATTTTTGGTATAGACGTATATTAATAGATATATAAATATAAAAAATAGTCTATACCAAAAATGATATAATAAAGTAATCTCATAATATATTTTGCAAATATTTGTAGTATTTGATTCTAAATAACCAAATCAAACATCAATATTATGAAATAAAATTGCAAATATAATATCATCACTACAAAATGTTTCATGCCTTAATTTTAAAATGAGTCCAAAAAAAATAAAAATAAAAATACAGAGAGAGAGAGAGAGAGAGAGAGAGTCAATTATTTTCGTATTTATCATTGGCGTAAATATAGTGAAATTATTTGAAAGGTAGCATACTAAAAAGGAACTTTAAGGTAAAGGTCATCAATGGGCCGGGTCGGGCCGGCCCGGTCCATATTTACTTGGCCTATGGACACAATGGGCTAGGCATAATAGGTTATTAACTAGTTAACGGGCCGGGTCGGGCTGAACTGAAAGAGAAAACCTCAGCTCATGACCCTACCCATGGGCAATGCCCATTTTGTCTTTAGCAAACTAGGCTATCGGGTTGGGCCTAATGGGCTACCCATAGGCTTGTATTAGCATATTATTTTATTATTTTTATAAGGAAATAATCAATTTTTTATAAGGGAATAATCAATCTATTTTTTTAAAGGAAAGAATTAAAGAATTTAATACTTAATTACAAAAAAAAAATTTACGTTCAAATCTATTTAATTTTTTGTTTTGTTGATGGAAACCTATTTAATTTTTTTTATTAAGGCATTAAATAGTTTTATTTTTTATTTTTTATTTTTTTTATCTTCAATAAAAAGATGTCAAATGGTTAATTCAAATTTGCTAGACTACTAGAAAAATATATATTTAGTAAACTAAGTTTAACACAATTACTTTTAGTATCTTAGTGGTTGAGGGAGTTCTCTTAAGAAATTTCTCTAATAATATCTCAAGATCAATTCTTCATACACTTTTTATATATTTTTGTTATAAATTATGAGTTATTGGGCTAGGCCAACGGGTTAGGCCAACGAGTTAGGCTATTGGGTTAGCCCACCGGATACCCATGGGCATAAAAACTAGCCCACGACCTGACCCACTGGGCTAGTGGGCTACCCATGGGCCTCAACAACAACGGGCTAGGCTGCCTATTAGCCCGGTGGGCCATTGGATTTTTGGGTAGGGATATGGGCTGTGGACTATTTGATGACCCTTACTTTAAGGTAGCTAGGTCTCGCTTCAATGTCAGGATTCAAAGTATTACACATATATATATATATATATATATGTCGCACTGTCAATACTCTTAACGTAAGCAAAGAGCAAAATCAAAATTGAAGAATTCCTCTAATTGTGGTGGCTGCTCAACCACTCTTTTATTCCTTTTCTTTTCTTTTTCTTTTATTATTATTATTATTATTATTATTATTATTATTATTTTCTAAAAGGCTCAACCTCTCTTTAAACAAGGCCGTACTGGCTTCTCATTGGATTTTTTTTTTCTTCAAAAAAACTGTTACCACAAGTGAATAAGGAGATTGGAACCTATTAGTACTTCCCCCAATATGCATGGTTTATTCATGAGTCCATTGTTCATTTCTATATAATTTAAAAAAAAAAAAAAATCTTTTTTAGCAAAATTATAATGTATTTTTAATAAATAGTTTGTCAAACTTTCAGAAAAAAAAATAATGCAATATAAAAAAGACTATTATATAAGAAATTTTAGGGTCGACTATCTTTATTCAGCCATTTGATTGGTATAGAAACTTTTCGCTCATGTAAAGATTTACTTAACTTATATGTGTTCTAATTAATGGTTGACTAGGAAAATTAAATAATTATTATTATTTTATTGTAATATTGAGGGATTTTTTTTTTTTTTTTTTTTGACAAAAGAGGGGAAAAGTTAAGAGTGGAAATTTGATGATGAGGAAACTGATAAAGCAGCTCACCATATATATATATATATATATATGTATGTATGTATGTACACATATATTTGACAAAAAAAGGTACATCTTTTGTCTTCCCAAATATTGTTCCGACAGCCAACACGTTGGTTGGTTCAGTGGTAAGGAGCTTGTCCCTTGCTTGTCAAGTTTGGGGTTTGAGTCACCTCTACGGTCAATTGTTGGTGGACGTCCTTAGTGGGGTTGATTCCTTGCACGGTTTGGTGAGAACGGTTGGAGCTTATGTCAGACCGATGCCTTGTTCGGAGGTATAATATAGCCATAAAGACCCCATTTTTCTTTCACCAAAATATATATATATATATATATATATATATTGTTCAGACATATTTGATATCCCAACTAAATGAAGTGGGTTGAGTGAGAGAAGTGCGCACAATAACATTGTGAAATAATACCAATGAAAGTTGACAGCAAAGAAGCATGGTTGTCCACGACTCTCCTGACAAAAAACTCTTGCTTCTTTGCCTCCACGCACTAAAAACCTAGCAGCAGCAGCATGAAATGGAGCATTAATTAATGGACAAAAAAACCCGTAAGTCCTTGTTGTACTTAAGTGGGAAGCATCACTGAAAAAATATTTTATATAAGTGATGTCATATTATTTGTATAAAAAATTAATAAAAAAATATTTGTGTAAAAAAACTACCTACTAACACATATTTTTTATTTATTAGTGAATTAATTATTTTTTTATTGACATGTTTCACACTTATTAAATTTTAATACTATTGACATAATATTATTTGATATCAAATATATTCTCAGCATCACTTATCTCATGTTGAGTAAAGATCTCTACATTTTCTCAGTGCCTCTTTGCTTCTTGTACTAGATAGTTCAGGTCCACACCCTACTCATAATTCATAGGTTTCTATTATATATATATATATATATATATGCACACAGTTGTTTACACGTAAAAAACACCCAAACCAAAATGTTACATCTTTGACCTTTGCGCACCATATATATGATATGAGCATGAAAGAAAATGTTACATTACTTCCAACTTAATTATTGTGCATTAGGGTGTCTGAAACAATGTTAGACCTCATTCCCATTCCCATTCTCTTTAGTAGATGAAATATTGCATGGAAAAGGAAAAGGACTTTTCATATGTGCATTATACTTTTAAAATTTTTAGTTTAGTCAGAATTGAAGTTTCTTGAAATTTGTTAACTATAAAGTCCAAATAAACTTAGTTTATGTTTAATATAGGATTCATTACACACCCTATACAACACACTCAATTAATATCCAATCAATTTGAAGCATCACATGAATAAATAATTTCAAAAAACTAGTCAAAAAGATGAATAGGATAATGCATATTCATTATAAAAGGGTAATCATATATAGTCTAAGCACGGCTTAAAGTGGACAAGTCACTGTACTGGTCCACGAGTTGAGATTGTGATACCATTTTTAAAAGAAAGAAGAGTGAAGGTGCTACGCTTGGCAGTGGGTGGGAGTTGTATTCTTTTATCACTAACCAAAAGTAAAAGTGTCACAGTTCTGATATAAACTTAACATATACATATAAATATATATATATATATATATTATGTTTGAAACAGAGATATATTTATTTTATTATAATACACCAAAATCATTAAGTTGGATGGTACAAATTGTCGAATGTTTTTTCTTCCTTGAAGCAATTAATCTATCAAGAACTAGCTAATGTGTACGCACCACTTGTATGCTGTATGAAAACTCCATCTTCTTGCTTTAATTTGTAATCATTTTTACCAATGCTCACTTTAATTAGTACTACTACTAGCTAGGCTCTTTAAAATAAATAATAATTTACCCCAAATGCATCTCGAATCGATACCTTGTAAATAATATCATAAGTTGACACATATATATTAGAGTACTCACTACTCATCCATATCCACTCTTGCATCCTTGTAATAATGCTCTGTACGGAGTTTGATAAAGTTATAACACGTGTCGTCATAAGTTATAAAGTTATAACTTATACCCGCACCCACAAACATCAAATTAACCACCGCAATACCACCCATCACCGCCAAAACAACCAACAAAGAGCGGCGAGAGGCGAAGAGAATGCTCGGTTTGGGTAGCTGCGAGAGAGAATGTTTTAAAAGAATACAACTTGCTACAGTAAGGTTGTATAAATACAACCTTACTGTAGCAGGTATGTAAATGTGTTTACAAATTCAAACTCAGATAATGCTTGGTTTTTGTAATTTGGGGTTGTGAAATAGCTTTTTTGGAGTTTTAGCACCTCCCCGAAGTACCTATATTGTTGAGACAAACTATATTAATGTAGTTGTTAAGATGTGAAAAATTTTAAATTAATGAAGATATATAATTTTTTTTTTTCATTTATACGTAAGAATATGCTAAGAATGAATCATTAAAAACTTAAATATATGACCTTTTAAAATGGTATTTTAGGAAGTTTGATAAAATATGATGTCATTCCACCATTTTATAATAGTGAATACATATTCATGATTCTATATATGAATAATTTTAGTACTAAATAAAATGCCATAAATCTTGCTACAACAATTATATGTGGCAAATTGTGATTAGATGTCTGTCACTTTCATATAGACTTACTACTTTTTTTCACTACCCATAGTCTAACACGTACAGTTGTAGTCTTTTCTATGGTCCTAGAATTTTGGTGATTCTATTCTTGGATTATCATCAAGCGAAGTTATATGAATAGTCATTCCATTCCAGTTTCTAGTATTCATTATAACAATGATCTCTATTACATTATTAGAAGGAATACAAGAAACCAAGTGCTAGGGAAGGATGATTGAACCTCTCTTGTAGACCACGGAGCCCAGCTCAAAAAATGTTCTTCATTCCAATTCAGCATTCAACCGATGAGTTCATGACCTCTGCACATAACTGATGATATGAGTAAACCATGGAAGAACTAGTGGGAGTCCATAGTCCTATGGGAAATATGGTCAACAAATTAGAGAGGATAGCACTTAAATCTAGTAACAGTCATCTTCGCATTAAATAGATGTTTCCACCTACCAAGGGTCATATTTATTACTGAATGACTGACCTGAATAGTGTTCCTCACTCAACTCCCTAAAATGTGGAAGAGATTCTTGATGGGACAAGTATCTTCCAATCTCTTCCACAAAATTCCACCACTAAGAATGGGGCTTCTAGTATAAATAGGACCCTCCTCTATCTAAGAAAGATACACAGTGTGTGTGTAAAGTGTTAGAAATTTGTATTCTTTAACCTTGATCGAAGTTGAAGACGAATATAAGAAGTATTCTTTCTACTTTCCTTTTCTACTTGTGATTGTTAGTTCTATTCCCCTTTTTTAATCTAGTTCTCCCACTTAAACTAATAATCCATAACTTACATATAAATTGTATCGATCATTTACCTTGCGGTATTTTGACCCCCACAGTATGTATATTCTTGTGACTAGAAACAAGTATCTATATTATTGAGACAAACCATATCGATGTTTTTTGAAAGATGTGACCAATTTATAATGTCTCATCAATTTTCAAAAAAAAAAAAAAAAGAATTATATATATATATATATATATTTTTTTATGTAATAAAATGCTAAGAAAGAATCATAAAAAAAGTAAGGCGAAAAGCACATTTTAGTCCCTACATTTTAAGGGTATTTCCGTTTTGGTCCCTAAGTTTTATTTTTACCGCTTTTAGTCCCTATTCTAAAAAACGGGTTCCATTTTAGTCCCTACCGTTACATCATAAACGGATTTGGCTGATGTGGCAAACGGCATTGATAAAAAATGATAAAATAATATCTACAGTAACCTTGATGGTCACTGTTAGTTACTCCCCGCCCCTGTGTAGTCACGTGCCCATCACGTGACCCTCCCTTTTTTTTTTTTTTTTGATCAGAACGTAACACTCCCTAACCCAAATAAAACCCAAAATGAAGCTATTCACACCTGAACACACGACGGCAAGACCCACAGATTTGTGCAATCCCTAATCTCTTACCTTTCCCGTTGCTCATCACAAGACCATACATTTGCACAAAAAACCCACAAATCGGCAAGCATAATCACAGAGCTTCAATGTTTGTGTTGAGCTGCGAAGGTATTATTTCTCTCCAACTCTCTCTCTCTCTCTCTCTCTCTCTCTCTCTCTCTCTGTGTTATGAATGCCATCTGAATCTCAGCTGTTGGGTTTTGAGAATTTGGGTATTTTGAGATGTGTTTTGTTATTGCTTTGGAATTTCAATCTCTCTTGATTTATCTCTCCCGTTGTGTCTCAGTCTCTCTCTTCCTCTCTCCCTTTATAGCTTTTGTGGTGGACATAATACTGACTGTGATAGTGGAATATTTTTGGGATTTGCATTGTTTGGCTGTTGTGTGTTGCTTTTGGTAGTTGCAGCTCTCTTTGTTTTACTTTTAGTTTTACTTTTGTTTATCAGGACCACAATACTGACTGTATTTTTGTTGGCATTTGTGGTTGTTTGTCTGTACTATGTGTCACTATTGTTTATTAGGGACCACTATATTGACCTTGATATCTTTGTGTTGGTATTTGCATTGATTGTCTCTATCGTGTCTTGCTTTTCAAGAGGTGGCTGGGTCCATGTGAATGGGTTGTCGGTATTGCATGCTTTTTTATTTGTTTATTAGCCTAACAAAGTATTATTACTTTCAAAAAGTGGATATCTTTTTTCATGTTGTTTTCTGCCCGTAACTTGCATGCAGGATGGATGAGCTCTTTACTCTGCATGTCCACCATGGTGGGCATTTCACGTGGGACCCTCAAGTGTATGTGGGAGGGACAATTGATATAGTGGATAATTGTGACCTAGATAAGTGGTCAAAAGTAGAAATAGAGAGTATTTGTAGGGAGTTTGGCTACACTGAAGTAGATAAGTTATGGTTTAAAATGCCTGGTGTGAACCCAGAGCACGCAAATTTCCATCAGGTGGTTGATGATGATGCTGCTATGTTCATGACTGATTTGGTAAAGGGATATGGGGAGATTCATGTGTTTGTGGAGCATCCAGTGCATGAACCACTTGAAGTACCTGCTAGTGAACTAGAAGGTGTAGGTGTAGGTGTAGGTGTAGATGCTGAGTATGCTGAGCATGGTGATGAAGAGTACAGACCTGATTTTTCACAATTTGGAGGTCATGATAATGCTGAATTTACTAATGTTGACCATGGTGATGCTGAGCAGGTTTGTGCTAGGAGGGCTGGCAAAGCACCAGTTGTTGATGACCAAGTTGAGGAGAATAGTGAGGGTAGTGAGGATGAGAGGAGTGACTTAGAAGAAGAGCCAAAAATTCAACCAATAAATATTGGTGAAGATAGTAGTGATAGTTGGGACAATCAAGCTGAAGATAAAGAGGTTGAACTAGGACAAATGGGTGGTGGTGTCATGAATTCTGACTATGAGAGTGAGGAGCTGCTTAGCCTTGACGAATCATCATCAGGTAGTGAGGATGGTGATGATTCAAGTGATGATGACATTCAAGAAGAAGAGGTTGACAATTCTATTAGGAGGAGCAAATACCCAATCTTTAGGCCAGTAGCCAAAGCTGAGCACCTTAGGTTTGAGAAGGATATGTTGTTCATCCCAACTAAACAATTTAAAGATGCTATAACTGATTATGCAGTTGCTGGTGGGTGGGGTATAAAATTTGTTAAAAATGACTTGGTGAGAGTGAGAGCCCGATGCCAGCCAGGGTGCAACTTTGTTGCCTACCATGCAAAGGTGCCAAGGGAGAAGAGTTTTAGATTGAAAACATTGAACATGGAACACACATGCAGCAGAAGTTATAGAAATCTAAGGTGCACAGCATCATACATTGGGAAAAAGTTAGTGAAGAGGGTTAGGAGACAACCTGACATAAAGCTTAAAGACATTCAGGATGCTGTGCATGAGAAGTACGTGGTTAACATAAGTGCAGGCAAGGCAAGTAGGGCTAGAGAAAAAGCTCAAGAATCTGTTGATGGGGCCCACACTGCACAGTTCAACCAACTATGGGAGTACTGTGATGAGTTGAGAAGGTGTAGTCCTAGGAGCACAGTATTGATGAAGGTGCATACTTTTAATGATGGTGATTTGGCAGTCGAGCATGGATTGGCAACTGGGCTACCATATTTTGAAAGAATCTACATCTGCTTGGAAGGTTGCAAGAAAGGCTTCTTGGCAGGGTGCAGGCCAATCATTGGTCTAGATGCATGCCATCTGAAGACCAAGACAGGTGGTCAACTGATGTGTGCTGTTGGCAGAGATCCCAATGATGAATACTTTCCCTTAGCATATGCAGTAGTTGAGGCTGAAAAAAAGGACACTTGGACATGGTTTCTTAATTTATTACTTGCTGACATAGGAGATGACAGCAAATGGGTGTTCATATCTGACCAGCAGAAGGTATGATAGTAGATTTATTGCTTGTTGAATTAATTGTAGTTGATGGTTGCTTCATTGCTTGCTGAATTAAATGATTGTGCTTTGCAGGGGTTGGTGAACACCTTTGTTGACAATTGGCCACAGTACGAGCACAGGATCTGCCGCAGACATTTATACAATAATTTGAGGAAACATCATCCTGGTGTCCTTATTAGAGACCTTTTTTGGAAAGCAGCCAAGGCTACCTATCAGCAAGCATTTGAGAGGGCAATGAATGAGCTAAAGGAGGTGGATGAAGATGCATTCAAATGGCTGCAGTCTCACTCAACAACTATCTGGGCTAGGCACATGTTCACAAGTGATGGCCAGAGTGACACCATCTTGAACAACATGTGTGAAAGCTTCAACAGCATGTTAGTTAAGTTCAGGAGCAAACCTATAATTACCATGGTATGCATAATTCTCCCTTTCATCTGCATTATGATCCATAGACCTGTGTAATTTATGAATGATTAAATCTCTATTTCTCTCTATGTGCTTACAGCTTGAATGTATTAGGCTATATTTGATGACTAGATTTCAAGCAAACAGAGAAATGATTATGAAGGTGGAATCTGAGTTGTGTCCTAAGATAAGGAAGAGGCTATACAAGGAGAAGTTGGCATGCAGCAAGTGGATAGCATGTTGGGCTGGTCATAGTAAGTTTGAAGTGAAGAATGGGCTGGAGAGTTTCATTGTGGACTTGGAGGAGAAGAAGTGCAGCTGTAGGAAGTGGGACATACTTGGCATGCCATGTTGCCATGCCATTTCTTGTATATTTTTCAACAGAGAAGATGTTGAAAAGTATGTCAATACTTGCTACAAAAGGACTACCTACATTGACTACTATGAACCCATTATAGAGCCCATCAATGGCCAGAATATGTGGAGACCTACTGGACTACCACCTGTGCAACCCCCTATCAAGAGGAGACCTCCTGGTAGGCCTAAGAAGAAGAGGGCACTAGAGCCTGATGAACCTAGAAGTCACAAAAAAAATAGAGGTCTAGGCATCTCAAAACAATGCAAGTCATGTGGGAAATTAGGACACAACAAGAGGAGCTGCAAGGGAGAAGTAGGAGGGAACTCTTCCTTGCCTAGGAGTGCATCCCAAGCTAGTAGGACCACTAGGAGGGTAAATATACTATCTTGACTTCAATATCTCCATTGTTTTGTTTTTCAGTTGGCAAACTATTAATTGTTGTTGTGCTTGTGCTTGTAGGCAGCCAAGGATGTGACCACAAGTGCACCTACACCCCCCACTGATAACCAATCCAATCCAAGACCAACAAGACAGAGGAAGAGAGATGCTGTCACTACTGAAAAATAGATAGCAAGCTGAAGCAGGACCTTTTTTTTTTGTTGTGCTATATGTTGAAAGCACTCTTCATATGTTTATGTAACTGCTAAAACAATTGGCATTTTGGTATACTTATATGATGGCTGACCAAGTCTTTTTTTTGTATGAATGTGCTTGGTAGACTTTGTCCTACATTTTGTAATTATTGTGGTACACCCAAAACAGTCATTGGTGTTAAATATTTTGTAATTATTTTGATTATTGGTAATATTGTGATGATTCAACTTCCATTATTTAGATTTGCTGGGTTTTAGCTTTAGTTTCTAAAAGGCTTAAACTCATGTCTTTTGGATGAAGCTTGAGTGTATTACATAGTCTATGCAGGTAATATTCAGTTTAATGTGCTGGGAAGTTTGGTGATTATGCAGGTTTGGTGAGCATTGGAGTTTAATGTGCTGGGCAGTAGCCAGTTTTAGAGGGTAATGATGTTAAATGATGTTTTATGCAGTGTGCTGGGCAGTAGCCACTGTATTATGCAGTCTATGTATGCTTTATGCACTGTGCTGGGCAGTAGCTAGTGTATTACATAGTCTATGTATGTATGTATTATGCAGTCTATGTATGTTCTATGTTTTATGCAGTGTGCTGGGCAGTAGCCACTGTAGCTTTTATGCAGTGTGCTAGGCAGTAGCCAATGTATTACATAGTCTATGTATGTTTTATGCAGTTTAATATGTAATGAATGTAGTTTTATGCAGTTTAATATGTAATGAATGTAGTTTTATGCAGTTTTAATGATGTATGTTTTATGCAGTTTAATGATGTATGGATTAATATGCTTTATAGTTTTATGCAGTTTTATAGTTTTATGCAGTTTAATGATGTATGGATTAATGAATGTAAATTTTGCAGTTTAATAAATGTAAGTCAATCAATGTGAGCATTGGAGTTCCAGTTTATGCAGTTTAGTAAATTATGTAATCAATTATGCAGTTTAGTAAATTATGTAGTTTAGGTTTGAGAGATGCTAAATATTTTGCATAACCCATTTAATGCACTGTTCAAATTATGCAGTTTATGCCATCTGATGTTTCTGCAGTTTAGTAAATTATGCAGTTTATGCCATCTGATGTTTGTGCAATCAGCTTCATTTTCTTGCTTGGCAGACTCAAATTGCAGTGTCAAATTGCACAGTTAATATGAAATTGCTGTCTCCATTCAAAATTTTGTTATAACCCTTTTAAGGCACTGTTCAAACTGCACAAACACTTCACAACAATGTAATAGATTGGTACACAAATCACAGATTAATTAAAAATACCATATTCCATTGCTAAAGTCTCGGATTACATAGATAATTACACCAAAAATCAGACCTTCTCCCACTAATACACACCAACAAAAATTATGGCATTTTTCCACTATTACATACCAACACATGCCAACACCAAAATTCAGGCCTTTTTCCACTAATACCTACCCACCTAATGACCCATTCCCCCCCCCCCCCACCTATTTAGGCAACCAAAAGAAGCATCATACAGAATAGCATCCCACTTATCACCAGAGATAGCCCCAGGCAAATGAGTAGCCTCTTCTCTCTCTTCCTGTAGCCTACAATGGCAGCTTCAAGGGTCAAAATCCGTTGCCTCTGCTCCGGAATCAACACCTTGCCACGCTCGCAGATTTCATCATCACGCCACTGAAAAAATTTACACTTGCGTCCAACCTGACACCCAAGGGGCAGATCAAACCCATCATATCTTCAACCAAAATCATGAAAAACAAGAACAAAAATGCAGAACGACGGTATTAGCACAATATTCCAACACAATATTCCATTAGCAAATAGTATTAGCACAATATTCCAACACTTGTATTAGCAAAATACAAGAAAACCAAATTTATATTGTCAGCTGAGAAAACCAAATTTTAATTTTTTTTAATTTTTTATTTATTTAAGAAAATAAATTCTGGGTTCCCAAGACAGATTAGCAAAAAAATGAAGAATGAAAAAAATTTGTTATCTACTTTTTTTTCTATGAATTGGCAAAAGAATTTGGTTGTCAAATATTATGAAGCTGTGTTAGTTTAAGATCAAAATGACGGTCTTAGAACTAAGAGAAATAACCCAGAAAAACCCAGAAACTATATAGAAATTTAGAAATTTAAAAACCCAGAAACTATATCGAAATTTAAAAACAAGAAATTTAAAAACGTTACATGAAACGACCTTACCCATAACAAATTTTAAAACCCAGAAACTATATAGAAATTTAAAAACATTACACAAAACGACCTTACCCAGGAAAAATATTAAAACCCACACAAAATCACTACCTTACCCAGTAATTTGGACAGCCGTAGAACCTTCTTCCAGGGTTGTCAGGTGTCCACGAAACGACCAAGACGGGTTTCTCCGAGCAGAAGCATCGGGTTGGGCCCCTTTTCCTCAAGCTTCCAATTGATGACATCGAGCTTGAATCCATGGAAAGTAGTTGATTTGAAGATGGTTTTCTGCTGTGTGGTGAGCGAGGAGCAATTTATTTGAAGATGTATGGATTGATTTGAAAATGTATGGATTAATTCGTGACTGGTGAGGGACTTCAAAGTGTTGTGACTGATGAGCGAGGAGCTGAGGAAATTTGGGGGTTAGGGATTTCTATTTGGTATTGGCTTGATTTGGGGTTTTATTTGGGTTAGGGAGGGTCACGTGATGGGCACGTGACTACACAGGGGCGGGGAGTAACTAACAGTGACCATCAAGGTTACTGTAGATATTATTTTATCATTTTTTATCAATGCCGTTTGCCACATCAGCCAAATCCGTTTATGATGTAACGGTAGGGACTAAAATGGAACCCGTTTTTCAGAATAGGGACTAAAAGCGGTAAAAATAAAACTTAGGGACCAAAACGGAAATACCCTTAAAATGTAGGGACTAAAATGTGCTTTTCGCCAAAAAGTAAATATATGACTTTTTTAAATTAGTAATTTAGGAAGTTTGGTCAAAATATAATGTCATTCCACAACCTTGTAATTATGAATACATATTCATGATTCTATTATTGTGTTATCACCAAACGAATGAATAAGAATAGTCATTCTGTTCCAGTTTCTTGAATCCTTTATAATAATGATTTCTATTATATTGTAATAATCATTATAGTCTACAAAATGTGTAATTATTTTAAGAAATGTTATATAACTCAATATTTTTTTATTGGACACAAATTTTAAAAAATCTGCAGTTGAATTAAATTTTCTTATGTCCTCCTTGTATGCAAAATTTCAAGATAATTGAAGATCAATATCATATTATGTTATCTATCAAATGTTTAAATTTCAAGTTTTTGTATTTTAAAATTATGCATACAAAGATTTATGGATCTTGTAAGTACTCAAAAAATAAAAAAGGGGGAGAGTATGCGTACAAAGATTTATGGATCCTTTATAATAATGTTCTCTTGCCCTCGTTTCTCCTTGACCCTTTGTCAATTCCTGACAAAAAGGGGGAGAGTATACTCTAGAGAGTATACCGGAGAGTTTTTGTCATTTCTATATGACACTTGTGCACATTCTTAAGGGGAGAAATTCTATTTCTCGTGCACATTTGTAAAGGGAGAGATATTCCATAGGGGAGATGCATATACCAAGTGGGAGAAGACATTCTGTTAATAAGAAAACTTTGTCTTGACTGTCATTTATTTATGACTGTTTTATGTTTGATCAAGTTGCTCACATGTTTCACATCATGTTTTCTTGATCGCAATTTACTTGTTACATTATACTTGTCCGTTTATTACTTGCTTTACTTTGAGGGTCTAATCTGTTTTGTGCAAGTGTTTCAGGTTACAGGTATATATGTTCTAAGTTCATCACAGCTTCTATGATTCATGATATGGGGAGTGAAATGATAAGGGAAGTATTTTTTGTATGGTTATCTATACCAATGTTGCTTCTGTAAGCTTTTAAGGGTTTGTTTCCTTGCATTATGTAGGCTTTTATGGTTTGTACAATGCTGTTGCAGCCTTTATGCTTTGTGGCTTATGTACTTGTTAATATTATGCATTTTCTTAAGTACATCTCTCTTATACCCTTGTAGGATTGTTCCTAGATGCATATATGTTTGTATGCATTGGTTGAGTATTGGACATGCAAATGATACTTTGCATATATGCTTATTAGCTTGTATGTCCGGATGTTCATTCCTTGTGTGAATGAGCATTGTGATCACTATTGTATAGTGATTGCCTGTTTTGGTCAAGCCATGGTCTATTACTTTATTCCATTTTTGCTTGATCGTTTTATGCTTGCTCCATATGCATTTTAAGTTTTCTGCATACAATGATATTATTGTGTTGTTATGTTTCAGGAGATACTTGTTCATATGTTTCAAGAGCTTATTAGAATCTAGAGTTAGGTGTGAGTGAGTTTTGATCAACTGTTCCCAACTCACGCTTTAAGTCTAGAGTTTGTTGTAGGGTTTTGTCACGGAATAGCCAAAGGGGGAGATTGTAAGGTTGAATTTAATCAACCATCTTGTTGGCTTTATTCCGTGCCAAATTTGCTTGTATTTTAGCAATTAGTAATCTTGTATTTAGGTGGGATTCTTGTAAGGGTAGTGTGTGAGAAGATGTGAAGAAATGCTCAAGATTATGCAATGATGCAGAGTTTCGCGACTAGGACTGGCAAGTGACTCGTGACTGGGAGCCGCCAACTGCAGGCACGTGAGAAGCACACGGGGGAGGTGAAGGGTCACGCTAGCTGTCTCACTACAGGACAAAAGTTCCAGGCTGGCCAGGCCGTTAACTCATGGCTGGAACTCGCGACTAAGACCAGTCGCGAGGCCAAGCCGCCAAACCACCCTGTTTGGGAAAAACTAACTCTTCGCATTCCTTTCTCACCCTACTATATATAGACCCTTATACCCACCAAATAGAGAGAGCTTCTAGAGAGAATTTTGAAAAAGAAACCCTAGAGAAAACCTAGATTGATTCATGCACAATCTACACCTAAGAGACTCTTCAAATTCCTCTACTCTCTTCCTTTCCATTGATACATCCTTGAGAGGTTTTTAGCCAAATCCTTTTCTCACCATACCCATATCTATGAAAAGGTTTATTTGGTGCTTTGGGAAGCAGTTAGGAAGGGATCAATTCATATTGGTTGATGCTATGAGCTATAGCGGAATCCGGTAAGCTAGAAAAGAAAAAGGTTTGGCGCAACCTCGTTGGAGCAAGAAGCTTGGAGGGCTTAGGTACATCGGGTAGATTAGGCTTGAAGGATCTATTGCTGTTCATGTATCCCAACTACATTTTCTAGTGGATTATTAACCGCTTGGAGGGCGGCGGAGAGGTTTTACGCCGAGGGTTTCGGTTTCCTCTTCGATAACACATCGTGTGTTGTCCATGTTTTTGTATCTTCCTTCCCTTTATCTTTGCCATTTATTTTCTATTGTGGATGTGTTTATATTTGGCTTAGATTGTTTATCAATTCTGTGTTTGGCTTATGTTCATGTTCCACACATTAATTGTTTGATAATAAGCTTGAATTGATAATTTGTAATTTGGGGTCTAAACGTTCAAGGGTGGTTTATACCCATATTGAACATTCATGTTCCTACCAGGAAACTTCCTCCTATTGTTCTTACCTCCATCGCTACCCCTTTTGCTTACACTAGAACATCAGAAAATGCCAATTATCTTGATTCTGCTTTCATCCTCGGGTGGATGAAATCCTCAGTGCACATTTATCTCTTCAGACTTGGACTAAGCAAATTATTCTCTGATCCAATCCTTCTCAATCCTCTAACCCCTCACAATAGCCCCCTAAAACTTTGCTATTAATGGCTACTCCAAGAGTAAGGTTTTAGTAGTAAGGGGGAGGTTGGCATGTGCTTAGCATGTTCCCCCGTGGAGACGTCGCTTCATATGTCTTCTGAGCATCCCTAACACTTTGGTATCCACATTCCTACAATTATTGCATTAGGCAGCTGCTTGTCCCCCCACATTCTACTGTGCATTAGCAATCCTATGGTCCCATTTTTGTGGGATTTATGAGCGGGAAATTTACCGCTCCTTTTCAACTCCTATATAAAGAGAGACTGGCGGCAAGTTTTTCCAATTACACACTTTCTACAAATTTTCTTTGAAGCAGAGGTCCGGGCAGGACTTCTTCTAGTGCTTGTAAGTGCCTTTGGCCCTTCATCCAACATTTAAATAAAACTTTTCTCTTTCTTCCTCAGTTATTTCCCCTGATAGGAGAATATGGGTAGATTTGCCAAATTAGTTGATACCCCAAGGGCATGGTTGCGTTTAGGGCTAAGTATAGAATCCTAGAGAATATTGAACTTCAACATTGTGAACTAGGGGAGTGGTTGGTTATAAATAATCCACCTGGGGCAATAATCATTCCCATGATTGCCTTTTAAAAGGAGGATGGAGAACCTATGGGTAGGGTAACTAGGGATTTTCTTATTAACTTTAGGTTATCACCAACCCAATGTTCTCCTAACCTTTTTAGGGTCCTCGGTAGTGTAGATATGATAAATCAAAAAATGGGAACCGACCTTACATGTCACGACGTGAACTGAGTATATAATTGTCAAAAGCGGAAAGACACGAGTTACTATTTTAGGTATAGAGTACCCTATGTTAGGTTGATTTCTTGTATTCTTGAGTTGAATAAGGGTATGGACGAAGGACGAAGACTTCCTCATCGTCTGGGGTGAATGACATGATGGTTTGTACTGCCCTACCCAAAATGGGGAAGCAGGTGGGATACCCGAGAGCCTAGAATAACTTAGATTACCCTCTTTCCCTGTCTCGCTACTTTTACTTATAAAGAAAATTTTATTTATTTTTCTATATTATTATTATTTTTTAAAAACTAACTCCTTTCCTTTCCATTTCCTCGGTAGATGAATTTCACATTGCCCCAAACAAAAATCTGGTGAACTTTGTAGATCTCAACCGGATTCTTCAATCAAAGATCTTCCTCCACTAAGACAAACAACTTCGGGCGGTGCACATAATCCTAGGGTTCAAGCTTATCTCCACTAACTTTCAATTTCCCAAGCACGTGATTAAAACAAAGGACTCAAGGCTAGCCTTGATTGACATAGATGTCCCCAAATTCCTAAACAAACCTCCACCCTCTGGTACACAGGATGCTCAACTGTCCGCCTTACTTGCAGCCAAGCTACTTCACTTCCACGAGCAACCTTTTTCCTCCAACGACGAATGGGAAGAGCCAAGTAATGAACCAACTCAGGAAGTGATCCCGAGGACTCTCCAACATTCGCTTATTGTCACCTCGTTGCTGCATAAGTCAGTACTAGCTAAGAAGCAGTGAACATTCCTGAAGCCATGGTGCTAGAGGAGAAAATGCATGACTTTCTCGCGTTACTCACCATCCATGCAGGGGGAGATGCCCCCATGGTACCTATTGTATTGTAGCCACCTACTCTTGCCCCATCCCATATTCCAACTACTGATGCCCCCGAGAAAAAGAGAAAAATGGGGGAAACAAATTGAGGATTCTAAAGAAGGGGAGATACCCCAGCCCACACAACAGCCATCTACCAAGGAGCCTAGAGTCACAAGATCTCAATGAAAGAAAAGCACTTTTGCCAGAGCTGGCAAGGGCATCGAAAGAGAGCAGCAGTCCAAGGCCACTATATGGAACCTTGCCTTCGTGCTCAACTCGGGGGACCCTGTCACCTTTGAGGCATCCCTAAGGGATGCTCTGAAAGGTAGATCCAGGCTAGTGTCTAATGCTTGGAGAAAGCATTGCTCCTTCCCAATGACATGCAGGAGTTCGAGGGGCTGAGGAAACGTTAAGTGTTCCTCTCGCTGAAGAAGGATCTTGCAAGGGTTAGTCGGGAACCTCAACTTTTCCACAATTCCCTCATATTACTTAACAAGATTATAACTCGTGTAAAGTAATTACTTTGAAAACAGGCAGTGCAAGCAGCCTTTGTAGCCGAGGAGTAGGTGGACCACGCTTTGTCCAAGTCTCAGGAGGCAAAGGGTAAGCTTGTACAATTAGACAAGGCCTTAGCCTACTCTGAGAAAAAGTATAAAGACTCACTTTTTCACTTAGCTAAGGCCGAGAAAGGGTGTAAAAATGCCAAGGCTGCTTTAGTAGGGTCTGAAAGGCAAGCTGAAGAGCTGTAGGCTTCTTTGAAGAAGAGCGAAACACAACTAGGCCTAGCTAATGAGAAGACTAAATGCCAGCAGAAGCAGCTCGAGGGCAAAGATGCTGAAAAGGCAAAGGCCAAGCAAGCGGTATATGACGCTGGTATGACCAAGACTGCCCAAAGTCTTACTGTCTAGCTTAAAGACGTAGCTCGGGCTTTTTGCATTGAAGTTTGGGGCGAAGCCCTTAATGCTGCTAGAGTTAGTGCTAATGCTGAAAAAGAGAAGGAGGTTTTCGCCTAGTTATTCCTAGCTTAGCACTTAGGAATATTTTGTAATGGGCTAGGTTTAGATAATGCCCCTTTCTCTCTTTCTTTTACTTTTTTTTTTTTTTCCTTTCTTTCTTTCTTTGTTCTTCAGTTCCCTTGTAATTCAACCCTTGCATGAATATATGCAAGTTTATTTACATTCCTGCCTTGCATGAACTCCAAATTCCGTACTTTGCTAGTTATAACACATGTTTTATTGACTAAAACATATAACCAAAGTATGTTAAACCCTCTTAAACTCAACTTTATCCCAACAATATGGTCCATGAGTTCAAACAGACTTTTAATCACACTTTTGATCTGAACATTATGTATCAAGACTTTGCCAAACACTTAAGTATTTTCACGTAAAGGTTAATTTACCCAAGGCTCGTGACTCGAGGAGTCGAACAAATCCAAGGTTCTATTGAACACTTAACCAATTTCACATAAGGATTAATTTACCTAAGGCCTGGGACCCGAGGAGTCGAACAAGACTAGGGTTCTGTTTAACACTTAACCAATTCCACATAAGAGTTAATTTACCTAAGGCCTATGATCCGAGGAGCCAAACATGATCGAGGTTCTTTTTTAACACTTAACTAATTTCACATAAGGGCTAATTTCAATGAAAAACAACCTGTAAACTAAAGATCAATCAACGAATAGATGATAACTGAATAGAATCCACTTTATTATTAATAATAATGCCTACGTAGGTTATTTATGTTCCAGGGACGTAAAACAACATGTTCATCTAAATCTTCTAAGTAATAAGCCCCAATTCCCACTACTGAAGTTATCTTGTACAGGCCTTCCCAATTAGAACCTAACTTTCCTTATGAGGGATTCTTTGCCATTCCCACTACTTTCCTTTAGACCAAATCTCCAAGAGCCAATGACCTCATCTTAACTCCCTTGTCATACCTTTGCTTGAGTGTTTGTTGATAATGTGCCATTTTAACCATGGCTACCTCTCTTCTTTCATCAACTAACTCTAAGCTTGCTAAAAGAAAATTGTCATTCTCTTCTACATTGAACTGATCAGTTTTCAAGGTCGAGAACCCTACCTTAAAGGGTATGACTACTTCGGACCTATAGGTCATTAAGAATGGAGTTTCCCCTATTGATCTTCAGAGCGTGGTATGATACGTCCATAATACATAGGGTAATTCTTCCACCCATTTTCCTTTCACTTCATCCAGCCTTTTCTTCAATCCAGACACTATGACCTTATTGACTGCTTCTACCTGCCCATTTCCCTGTGGGTAGGCTAAAGTAGAATACTTATTTCTTATACCTAGTTCCCCACAATACCTTCTAAAGGTTTTACTATCAAATTGGAGTTCGTTATCCGAAATTAGAGTATGGGGAATCTCGAATTTGGTAAAAATGTTCCTTCAAATGAACCTTTTTGCATCTATGTCTCTAATGTTAGAAATGGGCTCGGCCTCCACCCATTTTGTGCAGTAATTAGTTTTAATGAAGAGCCACCTTTGATTTCCAATAGCCCTTAGGAATGGCCCTACTATGTCCAAGCCCCACTGAGCAAATGGCTAAGGATTGGAGAGTGGATTCAAAACCCTTCTGGGTTGATGAATAGTTTGGGCATATCTTTGACACTAATCACACTTCTTAACATAATCTTGGGCAGCCTTTTGCATGCTTAGCCACCAATATCCCTAGGTGAGAGCTCTATGCGATAAAGACCTTCCTCTAGTGTGACTCCCACAAATTCCTTCATGTAGCTCCTCCAACAAGGGTTCTACAATCTCTAGGTGAACACACAATAGATACGGTCCCGAGTGAAAGCATTTATACAATTTCTGCTCCTTGGAAAGCTAATACCGTAGGGCTTTTCTATGTGTCTTCTCCGCTTCACCTTTGTCCTCGAGCAACAACCCTCCTTTTAAGAATGAAACTAAGGGGTCCATCCAGCTTGGCCCTATGCTATGCACTCTAACTGGTAGCTGGTTATTATGGCCAGAAGCTATCAAATCTTCTACAATTATGACTCAAGGTAGGCTTGGTCCTGAAGAGGTGGCTAACATAGCCAACGAATTTGCATAGGAGTTCTGTCCTCTCAGGATTTGCCTTAGAGAGAAACTTTTAAAGCAAGATTGGGCATGCTTAATTTTAATGAGATACTCCTGCATTCATTGATCTTTGACCTCAAATTCTCCATTGACTTGCCCGACCACCAACCGTGGATTTGAATAAACTTCTACAATTTTGCCACCAAGCCTACCAACCATTGCCATCCTAGCTAATAAAGCTTCATACTCTGCTTCATTGTTTATGGCTAAGAAACCTAACTGCAAGGACTTTTCCACAACTATCTTCTCAAGGGATCCTAGGACAATCCCCATTCCAGAGCCTTTTTGGTTCACTGCTCCATCTGTATATACTTCCCATGCTGTGGAATAAGAAGCAAAAAGTGCCAGGACACTCGGTCTTAGCTTCTCGTCCCTTGCAGCATCTTTGGTAAACTTTGTGCCCAAATTTACCAAAAGTTGCCCCTTTACAGCAATACGGGGCATGTAATTAATATCAAAGGCTTTGAGCATGGTCCCCCACTTAGTAATCCTTCCTGTATAATCAGACTTTCGTAGTAGTGCTTGTAAAGGGAGTTATGTGAGCACCACGACAGTAAGTGCTTGGAAATAATAAGGAAGTTTTCGTGTAGCATGTATGATGGCCAAAACTACTTTTTCCAATGGTAAATAGTGAGTCTTTGCCTCTTGCAAAGATTTGCTAACATAATAGATAGGCTTCTACACTCCATTCTTTGTTCTAACCAAAACCAAACTTATTGCATGATTGGTGACTGCTACATAAGCATATAGCACCTCCTCCCTCTTGGGTCAAGAGAGAACGGAAGGATGCAACATGTATTGCTTCAATTCCTCAAAAGCTGTTACACATTTCTTAGTCCATTCGAAGTTTTTCCATTTGTGAAGGAGCTGGAAAAATGGTTGTCATTGATTTGTTGACCAAGAAATAAACCTATTTAAAACAGCCGTCATTCCTATCATTTTTTGTACTCCTTTAGGAATCCGAGGTGGATGCAACTCATTAATAGCCTTGATTTGGTCAAGATTAACCTCTATTCCCCGGTGTGTAATCATGTACCCCAAAAACTTTCTCGAGTTGATGCCAAACGAGAACTTAGATGCATTAAGATGCAGTCTATGTTTCCTAAGCACTGAAAATACATCTTCTAGGTCCTTCAAGTGCTCAGAAACCTGCTTACTCTTCACCACCATGTCATCAATGTATGCCTCAACAATTCGCCTGATCTATAATTCGAACATCCGAGTCACCATTCTTTGAAATGTAGACCCAGCATTCTTTAGGCCAAAAGGCATCACCTGATAATGGTAATTCCTAGTGATTGTTTGGAAGGCTGTCTTCTCCTAGTCAGACAGTGTTAGAGGTATCTGATGGTATCCCTGAAAAGCATCCAAGAAACTCATCCGAGGATGTCCAACCATCACATCCACTAGTTGATCAATTCGAGGAATGGGGAAAGGATCCTTTAGGCACACCTTGTTTAGATTCGTGAAATCAACACACACACTCCATTTCCCATTCTTCTTTTTCACTGCCACAATATTAGCTAATCACTCAGGATAAAAAACTTCCTTGATTACCCTGGCCTGCTTAAGTTTGTTCACCTCTTCCTTCACTACCTTGGCATGCTCTCTTAAAGAGCATCGGGGTGGTTGCCTTCTTGCCACAGCATTATGACTTACATTTAGTTGATAACATATAAACTCAAGGTCTATTCCGGGTGCCTCGTAAGAACTCCATGCAAAGACATCCACATTATTCTTCAAAAAATCCAAAAGCTCTACCTTCTCAACAGGGGAAAACTCGCCTTAACCTGAAAATACTTATATTCATCTAAAGTGATCATAACTCTTTCCAATTCTTCAAAGAGCAGTTCTTGTGACTCAACCGCAAGTCCATTCTCAGGGCCAGTTAATTGCTATGGTCCTCCTTCTCCCCAATTGGAACTTTATCCAGTGAGTGTTGCTTAATAGCATCCACTAAACATTGTCTAGCCATTGCCTAACTTCCAATAAATTCTCCAACCTTTCCCCGTGTTGACGACATTGCCCCTATAGCATGAAGCTAGGGCCTCGCCAAATAGTTGTGTAAGGGGAATATGCTTTAACCACAATAAAGTTAACTTGCACCACCTCGTCCCTAGCCTGCATGGGTAGCCTAATCATTCCCCGGGGGATTATAGTCCTTCCATAAAATCCAACCAAAGGTGAATCATACTTTTTTCTAGATCCTCGGGCTTAAGATTTTACCCCTTGTATAAATCTAGATACATGATCTCAGCTTCACTTCCCTGGTCCACAAGGACCTTTTTCACATCATATTCCCCGATCCGAAGGGTTACCACTATGGCATCATCATGGGGTTGGAAAGTCCCCACTTTTTCCTCCTCAGAGAAGCCCAACGTTAGTGATGATTCTAGCCTAGCCCTCTTAGATTCTTGGGCTTGCCAATCTGCCCTGCAGGCTAGTGCAAAAACTACTTCAACTTCCCAGCCTTCACCAATTGACCCAAATGGTTACGTAAGGTTCTACAATCCTTTGTGGTATGTCCCCTATCCTGATGGTAGTGACAATAAAAACTCTGATTACGCTTGGTCAGGTCCCTCCTCATTTTATTGGGCCATTTGAAGTAGGACTCATTTTTACCTTCTCAAGGATTTGGTAAACTAGCTCCTTAAATAACGAGTTAACCATTTGTGTGCTGGCCCCCGATGATTGGTTATTGAACTCTCTCTGAGGTCGATTGTGATTATAACCTCCTGACCGAGGATCCCTATTTTTAAGGGGAAACACTTTAGCCTTACCCTTCCCTTGGGTTTGGTCCTCCTCCACCTACTTGTACTCGTCTATACAATCCATAAGCTGACACATACTTCGAGCAGGTTTCATTGTCAAAGATTTCCTCAAGTCATGCTCAGTTGGTAGCCTAACCTTAAAGGTTCTAATAGCTACATCCTCGAAATCACCATTTATCTCATTCAACATTTCCCAATATCTATCAGAGTAGGTCTTCAAAGTTTCCCCTTCCCTCATCACCATGGACAATAAGGAATCCAAGGGCCTAGGGACTCTACTGCACATCACAAACCTTGCTCCAAAAGCCCTAGTTAGCTCTTTAAAAGATCTTATTGAACCCCCTTCCAATTCATCAAACCACCTCATAGACACAGGCCCGAGGCTAGAGGAAAATACCTTGCACATAAGAGCCTCATTCCTTGAATGGATAGCCATCCTCTAATTGAAGTGTCTTACATATTCCACAGGGTCGGTTCTCCCATTATAAATGGTAAACGTAGGCTATGTAAAGCGAAAGGGAAGCTTGGCTCTATCAATCCTCCTTGTGAAGGGTGATTTTGAAATTTGGCGAAGGCCTTGCTCATTGTGTCATTCCCCATATTCCTAAGGTATAAGCTTTGTCCTCACCTTCTCCTATGCTTCTCTAACTTATCTAAATGTGAAGATGTGGAGAAAGACTCATTGGGAGGTGTACTAGACCTTTGTCTATAGGCTCGGTCTCTACCCCTGTCATGCTTCCACCAACGTAACTTTTTGCGTAAATGGTCAATCTCCAGCTTAAGATTCCGAGTTTCTTGCTTGTGCAAAACATGACTTCCAGTTCTTGAGTGGCTCCTCTCAATGCGCTCTATATACTGCATTTCCACCTTAACACTCGGGGTGTGGTTATGCTCCTTATCTCTCCTCCTTTCCAAATTAACAAAATGATCCACACGCTAAGATCCAACAGATTCTTCCCAATCTTGTCTAGAGTTGGCCATAGCTTAGGAAGAGTGAACTTCACCAATTGTAAGTACTTAGAAAATAAAGGCCCAAGCCCTCTAAGAATACTGGTACCTTGTCCTTCAATCCAAGCCCTAACAATAGAATTTCTTTAGAGAGTGGAAAATATTTCAAATGCAATTCTAAACAAGGTTTAAGTCTAAGACCGAAGAGCCCAGAATAGTACAGAGGTATAACATAAGTAGAAAATGAGAAAAAAAAAAGCTCTCCTCGGGCAGGTCTGAGGATTAATTTTTTATATATATCTTTTTTAAGTTCTACACGAGATAATGCACTGTTCACTTTCTCGTTTCTCTATTTCACAGAAAAATAATGTCCCTTGATTTCTGGGAGACTCTCTTCCTTTTATATCCCCCCTTCTTTGCATTTTAACCCTCTTGTATGCCTCTAGGCATTCTTGAGGATACTTGTCCCATCAAAACTCTACTGAAGGTGGTGAAAAGGGTTGCTAGCTGTGAAGTTACTATTCAGGGGTCATTTCCTCATTAATGCATCTGATAAGGTTGGTGCAATTCATTCAATGAGGAGGAGGAAAGTGTTCCTTCCAGGAATCTTCCTCTTATTGTCATTGCCTCCATCGCTACCCCTTCTCCTTTCCTTGGAACATCACAAAACACTAATTGTCTTGATTCTACTTTCATCCTCGGGTGGATGAAATCCTCAATGCACATTTATCTCTTCGGACTTGGACTAAGCAAATTATTCTCTGATCCAATCCTCCTTGGTCCGTGAACCCCTCACAGATCGAATGGAAAATAGCTTCTAATTGACAAGAAATTTGACATGCGTGTCAAAAAAAATATAGAAAACATATAATTTAATTGAGAGATTTAGAAAATATTAATCCAAAAAAATGTTATGGGATACTTAAAATTGATCTAGATAAAACTTTTTTTTTTTTTATAAGATCTAGATAAAACTTGATACCACCATATAAAAAATTTTAATTAATACTATACTAGTGTGTAACTCCATAAATATGCACGAGTACAATTAAAAATAATTATAATTACACGGTTTAATTTATAAAATTTTTGAGAAAATATTGAAATTATACATGGTATTAGCTTACACTTTTTTTTGAACCATAGATTTCTAAAATATATAATGATTTCTCATTATATATATATATATATATATAATTTAAAATTTTAATTGAATTTAAACTCTTTGGTTTTGCACCCAATAATTTACTTGTCACGAAAATTAAAAAATTAGATGAACATGTGGCACAAAATTGAACTACAATTAAAATCTAATTTAAAATCTAATTGAATTTGGACTTTTCGATTTTTACACTCAATAATTCACTTGGTACAAAAATAAAAAATTAAATGAGACACATGGCGCACAATTGGACTACAATTGAAATTCTATTTAGATCTTAATTTGATTTCCTTTGAGTTTTGACTTTTAATATATATATATATATATATAACAAACTTTCCACTTTTCTATCGTACTTACTATTTTTTTTTATCATCACAGATTTTTTTTTCCATTCCAATTCTAAATAATTTTTTTAAAGCCAAAGATGTGGCTGTCCAAATTTTATATGCAAGAGGGAATTACAAAATTTCCGAACAAGGTTTGTCTTTTTCCTCTGCCGTCCAAGAAGCTTTACAGAATGTCAGTCTGTCAGAGGATGTCTACAACATCACCAAGCAGATGCAAGGGGTATACTTTAAGATAATGGATAAAAGAATGCTTAAGGAAGTTGAGATTTAACTGGCTATAGAATTTGAAGCACATCTGTTTGGAAATAGTTGTTTAGCTTTTTGCTGAAATGTTTTTGTTGAAAATATGCTAAAGTTTACTTGTACTTTAAAAATGTAAGAAAAAAAAAATGGTTTTAAAAAATTATACATAAAATCTAAAAGCTAAAAATTAAACTTATATAGATTTATTTAGGATCCACTTATTTTGCTGAAACTGAAAACTTTTTACTGGAAGTATTGTAGATAAAGGTAAAAGTTAGTTAAAATAATATAGTGAGACCCATAAATAGTACCAAAAAGTGTAGTAGAGTTATAAATAGTAGCAAAAATAAGCTAAATAGTAAAATAAACTGACTTTTTAATTTAGAGCCAAACACACACTAAGTTCATGCCAAACGGACTGGCTTATATGATTGTAGAGTTTTTGACCATTATTTTTTTATCTTGTAGCTGAACTTGAATAGACTTCACTTTCTTCCTTCTATTTTGTACTTTAATCTCTCTCTCTCTCTCTCTCTCTCTCTCTCTCTCTCTCTCTCTCTCTCTCTCTCTCTCTCTCTCTATATATATATATATATATTTACACCTATTCGAACCTCGTCTATATCAAGAATCAAATTGTACCTTATCCAAAAGATAAAGACCAATTATCATAGAGCAAATTCCATAAGTTGAAATTCTATTTTCAATTAAAAAATTCATAAATTTATATCTATATATATAATAGCAGAAGCTGAGAGAAAGTGAGTACCTACGATTAAGGAGGTGGTGACACGTTTAAATAAAAAAGCGATAAATTAAGTTGTTTGGTATAGCTGCACACCGTTTAAAAGCCTGTTATTATAAATAACAAATAAATAACCAGTTAAAATTAAAACATACACGCAAATGGAAATTGAGAAGCGATGAAAGACAGAGAACGGAGAATGGAGAAGGAGAGAGAGATCGAGAGATCAAAAAATGAAACCCAAAACATCAGACACCATTCAAGATGAAGAAGAGTCGTACAGTCTCTTCCAATATCCCCAAACTCTCTCTCTCTTCTCACGAACCCTAATCTTTTTCTTCAAGAATATTCAATCCCTTCAATCCAGGCTACATGTTTGTTCTTTAATTCAATCTTTTTCCGATTCAAGATTCACGTATTTGTTTCTTGCTCTCTATATTATTGAATTCCTCAAATTTTTAAATTTTTTTGAAAAATCATATTTGAATCGATCTTTGTGTGTGTGTGTATGGCGAACGGTACGGATTCGAAGGAGTTCGTGTTGCTATGTCGGGTTCGAACGGGTCACAAGCGCGAGTTCGCCTTCGCAATGAAGGTGCAATCAGAGATCTGCGGGTATCAGAACTGGCTCCGGTACATTTTTCTTCATTTTTTCAGACTTGGGTATGAAATATTACTTTTTATTGAGTTTTTTTTGTTGGATACGTTTAGATTTGATCTTGGTTTTGATTCCTTTTTGTTTTGGGATTTTGGGTTCTCCATGAAAATGTTTGTTTTCTCAATTTTTCGATATTTTTTTCCCTATTTTGGATTACAGAAATCACTAAGCCTTTCCCTGTTTTCTAATATCTGCGTTCAAAGTTTTTTTTTTTCCTGGGGTTTTGCTGTTGATTCACCACCAATCTCCTCTTTCACAGGTAACTTCTTTTCTCTTTTTTTCTCTCTTTGGAGCACTGGCCATTCAGGTTTTTCTCTCTCACTCTTTGGGTTTTCAGTTTTGGTAGATATTTGGATTCCAATTGGTTCTTAATTTTTCCAATCCTACTTTTAATTTTGATTTTAGGTTTTTGAATGTTTTGGTAGATATTTAGATTCCAAAAATAGCGATTGATAGAGATCACAAGGCAGAGAGAGAAACATTTGAGGACTGCCATTACCGCTATTCTGGCCTTCTGTAATCATCCGGTCTCTTGCTGACTTGCTATCAGTAAGTTTCAATTTTGCAAAACATTTTTTACTTTTTGAGAAAGAAATTGGAGTTAAATATTATTTAGGCTTGGTATTGTTTTTGCTATACGTATTTGGCTGAGATTAAGGTATTTTGATTATTTTGGTTTGATTTTTTTTGCTTAAACCTTATGACTGACAACCTCTTGCTATTTACATATAAAGAAACCAAAACATTTAGAATCAACATTAAGAGAAAGTTGGTAACTGTAAGTCACGCACAAAGACGAAGAGATGGACAGCGAGAAAGAGGAAACAGAGTATTCACACCCATTGGCAGGTAAAGCTTTTAAATAAAAATAACAAATTCGGCTTTAAAGTCTACAATTTGGTTTGGAATCCGTTTGAACTAAAGTCTGTTGGTTAGAATCAAATATTTGCTTTAAGAGATTTATTTTATTTTGGGTATTTGTGTTAGATTTAATTTTGTTTAGGGCATTTGTTTTTATAAAACATTAATTGACTCAAATTTAAACTTCGCTTTTAAGATAATGTGGTGTTGAAGAACTTGCGTGGCTAACATGTTTTATTCTTTACAAATTCTCATCACAGTTTTAAAAAAAATCATGTGGGTTGCATGTTTTGTTCCTTAAGAATGATACTGAACAATCTCAAAACCAGGACTTCTTGCCAAGTGCCAAATCAAGTTCAAAGGTCTGCTCTTCTCATTTTACAACACCTTTTTACTGTTTTGATCATTCTAGAATAGAGTTTTTACATTGTTAGTGGTATAGAGTTTTTTCTCTCACTGCCCGTTTCTACTTTGCAATCTCTACTGATAGTGTTCTGCAAAACTTTTCAAAAGAACATAAACAATTTTGGCCCCCAAACTCTCCCTATAATGTTTTTTAAAGATAAGATTATCATCCTGTATAGTGATAAACTTTGTATATCCCACACAAAAAAATAAATAAATAAATAAATAAATGAATAAAATTAAAATTAAATGGGCATTCAAAAAAACTAGGATGTATACAAATTTTTTTTGAACAAACTTACATTGGAGAGTTGGAGTTGACCATGAAAAGAGACCCATTTCTTGGTCTCTCTCTCTCTGAGTCCTTAGCATTTAGCATCTAGACTCACTATTTAGTCTGGTTTTTCTTTCCTTCTTCTTATTTTTCTTCTTCTTCTTCGTCCTTACTTCTTTGTCCCTTTTACAGTTTTTTACTTATGAATCTCTAAGTCGAAGGTTTCTTTTTTCACGTTACAATTTGCTGGATTGCTCCAACTCCTACCACATGTGTGGCTCACGTGTTCTAGCCACCAGCTATCACCAACTTCAATATATTTACTATTTTATTTGTTAATTTTACCATTTCATTAGTGTTTTTAGGTCAATAACATTTCATTCATTTTTTTCCAGTTTCCAAAAAGTGAATTTGACACTTGATGTGGTTTTCTTTGTTTGCTAGCAAAACACTTCTTGCTATTTATATCATTATTTTTTGCTCTGTACTCCACTAAATTTTTTTTGGAACCAACCTTTTTTTACCCCCTCCTATTACTAAAATAATTTTAATTATTGATAGATTTTGTAGCTATCTGAATTCTGGGCTGTACATGAACCACTAACAAATGCAGAATCAAGGTTTGATTGGTCGTGGTCCAAACCTTCATTTTTCAGATTTAAATTTTCACTGAATTGCTGCATTACTTTTTACAATTCAACCCATATTTTCAATGTTTTCTTAGGCTTCGTTTGTAGTATTTCTTTCATCTTTCTCTGCTGCAATTTAAAATTGCTATGTTTTTTTTTTTTTTTTTTTTTGTGCAATTGGAAATAATGACTGCAATTATATGGATTGCCCTCTTTGCAGTTTCACTAAGAATAGTTAGGTATACAAAAGTGCTCACCATAGCCAAGAAAGAAAACCAAAAATCCATAAACTGATACCAAAGCAGTAGTAAAAGTTACAGCAGTTACACATCACACGCATGATACAATGCACTTGAAATTCCACTAGACATGAATTGGATCTTACCTTCTGTTGTAGGACTTTAAAAGTAGGAAGTAAGGCTACAGCATTTGATGCAACATGAAAAATAGTTTGCAATCTCTGTTCTAATGGTTAAGAGATGTCATTTTTTGGTTTCACATGCTGTGCAAACCAAAAACCAGCTCAGCTAGATGTTGCATAGATCACTATTATCCATAGAAACATCATGCCAAATTAAATTAAATTAAAGGCAGTAGATATATCATAGAGTCCAAAGAGAATAATTGCACAGATCACTATTACCCATAGAAATCCTTGGGTAAAGTATAATTGAAAACCAGATTTTGCTTATACTTGAGCTCACTACATTTTCTGTTTTAGAGCATTTTGGTTTCTTAAGTTATATTTAAACTTAATTAATATGTGCCTTGCTACATTGTGTTTTGTGTTATAGATGTGGTTTTGATCTTTGCAATATGTGTTGAGCATGAGAGTTATATCATTTCTGTGAAATGAAAGTTATGTTTTTCTCACCTCTAAGTTTTAACTATTTGATTGTCTGGGTGTTTCTTTTAAATATTATTAGATATTATTCTCATATACTTTAAATGAAAACATGACAATTGTTAATGCCTAACTAATTAAAAAAAATTTGTAGGTAACTATTGACTGTCATTCACGTGGGCAACAAAGTTCTACATCAACTTTGACATTCCAAAAGTCCCAAAGGAAATTATGCCAAAAGGACCTCCTAAAGGACTAGATGGATAACTTTCTTACATAATAGAAAAATAGTTGTTGAAATAGAAGACTTGGATGCATAAAAAATGCTTAAGAATTATGCATCAAGCTCTATTCTTCATACCCTTTTCTTATTTACTTAATTTTCTATTTTATTTCAGATTATGAGAGATTTAATTTTCTGTATTTAGGCTGTGGTTTTGTAATCTGAGCATCCTAACACTCTTATATCAACATGAATTTAAGTTTTGTAATATATGTGATTCTAATTTTGAACTCAGTTATAAACGTAGATTGTTATTCATTTGCCTCTGTTAGATTGTCGCACTGTTTAGTGCAGCCTTATTTTGGGAATACAAGATTGATGAAAATTGAGAATGCTATGAGTATGCATTTTTATAGGTGCTACATTAAAAAGCTTCTAATTTCAAGTAATGAATCTGAGTCCTAATTAAGTACTAAGCTTGATTGTTGACCTTTTGTGTTTATATTATACAAATAACAACTAAAGGCTATGAACAAGGCAAATATTTGGAGTTGAGAAAATTAAAATGCAAACCATTACGGGAGATTGCCAACTTTTGGAAAACTAAATATCAGGAAACCTATTAATCTATTGTGCTTGGTCTCTTACTTTTTTCCTTTTTTGAAGTCCAAGTTGTTCAAGTATTAGGAAAGCTGTTAATCTGTTAAATAAATAAAAAGGAATAGCATAATGTTAACATATATACAATTTTATATAGATAAAATTAATTGGTGACATGCAAAGCCAAGATTGTTAATGTTAACAATAGATGGGGTATTATTTTTGCATGTCTTACATGCAACAAAAAGCTCAATCCTATCAAAGGAGTTTAATGGTGTGAGTCATGTAAAGGTGAGCCTAAATTATAAAATGATCCCGCGCATTGCGCGGGTTAAACGCTAGTTTATATAATTTTAAAATATAAAATAAAACCTTAAATATGAACATTTTAATAATAGATAAAATGGTTATGATTCTCTAATTATCTGGATATTTTGCAAACATGAAAAACATGAAAAACATGAAAACGTAAGAACACAATAAAATTTAATCATGGATTTGTCAAATTAATTATCCAATAAAAAAAATTAGGAGGTGTAACTATAAGAAGTGTTCAACCATGTGTAATGTGATTTCTTTATATTTGGAATTAAAAAAAAAATCTATATCCAATGTAAATATAAATAAAGGAAAGTAGTAAAAAACGGTCCAACAATAATGAAATAAGTCATTTTCTGACCACATAACTGCTAATTGGTGGGTTCTAATTAGCTCAACTAGTAAAGTCTCTAATGGTTGAATAAGAGATCTAGGGTTCAATCCCCGCCTACACCAAAAGACCGATTGGTGTCGTGGTCTGATGATAAAAGAGCTATCATCAGGAGTGGATGCCATAGGTTGAAACTCTAAAAAAAAAAAAAAAAAAAAAAAAAAAAACTGCTAAATTTGAAAATTAATTGGTATAACCCTAGAAAGGTTGTACCCTATTGTACCGCATGTCCTTTTTTTTTTTGTTATATTAATTATTACATTAATTCAATAAAGTTTATTAATTTTTTTAGGTTAAAATGCATACTACACCTCTAAAGTTTGAGAGTGTTTAAATTTTACACCCTGAAGTTTTAGGATTTGGATTTTACCCTCAAAAACTTGAGAGTATTTGAATTTTACTCCCTAAAATTTGGAGGTGTTTGGATTTATACCCTGAAGTTTCATAATTTGGATTCTACTCCCTGAAGTTTTATTGCGTTTGTGTCAACAATCCCTCTGTCCATATTTTATGTAAAGTGCCACACAAACTTGCCACGTGAAACTTTTTGGTGTGAAATCTAGACACCCCAAAACTTCAGGGGTAAAATCCAAATTTTAAAATTTCATGGTATAAAATCCAAACAACCTCAAACTTTAAAGGTGTAGTTTACAATTTAGCATTTTTTTACTAATATTATTGATTATCAAATTCAAATATAATATTTCAGGAAACCAAAAAATTACTCAAATTACCAATATTTCATACTCATCATCCACTCTACATTGATGGTACCATTATTCTCTCTCTCTCTCTCTCTCTCTCTCTCTCTCTCTCTCTCTCTCTCTCTCTCTCTCTCTCTCTCTCTCTCTATATATATATATATATATATAAGCTTCTACCTAAAGTTATATAGTTATTTAGCCGCTACACAAGTTTGCTAAACTTGAATTCCAAGTGAAAATCGAATTTATCAAACTCGAGTTTCAAGTAAATAACTTCTTACGTGGATCATCTGATGTGGTATTTTTAATAAGACGATCCACATGAGCGACTATTTGCTTGGAACTCGAGTGTATTAAATTTGATTTTCACTTGGAAACTCTAGATTAACAAACTTAAGTTACCAAAGGGGTTACACAACAAAATAACTTTGGGCAGAGGCCTTTTCAGTAATTTTTTTGCAAAAACTAAATATCTAACAAAAATAACCTAAACTTTGCTTTCAATAAATAAAAATTTTAAAATCAAAACTGAATTAAGGCATGAACCCCGCCCAAAAAAAAAAAAGAAAGAAAGTAAAATATTGTAATACAGTGATGGCCGCAAAAAAATTTTGGGTACTCTCGGAGTATAGTAAAATGGTATTCTATTCTCTTGCATTTATGGTGAATCTCAATATGAATTTAATTAGTGGACCTCACTATGAATATGAGAGAAGGGAACATCATTCACTTTACTCCCTGTTGAGGTACAAATTTTCGGGCCTTGATTTTATTAGCCCACTTACAAAAATACTCACATGAGCCCACACATTATTCTAAACCCAAATAAATATTCCCATATATATATATATATATTACCCAAATATTCTCTATGCTCTTAGGCCTTCACAAATACTCCATACACAAGCCCATAAATTGCCTTAGGCCCTTTCACAAATGTTACCCATTATATCCCACATATTACCCAACTTAGATTTTCCACAAAAAATACTCACATATTACTACCAAAATTGGGCCACAAAACTACACTACCTCCACAAAAAGCCCAACAAATACCATTTATTAAGTCCGATACGATTCGGCACCTCAAAAGCCCTATACGATCCGACATCTCTAAAGCCCGGTATGATCCAACACCTCTAAAGCCCGGTACGATCCGACATCTCTAAAGCCCAGATCGAAAGCCCAATACGATCCGACATCTCTAAAGCTCGGTACGATCTGGCACCTCTAAAGTTTGGTACGATCCAGAATCTCTAAAGCCCAGTATGTCCGGCTCCTCTAAAGCCCGGTACGATTTAGCATCTCTAAAGCTCGGTACGATGCGGCACCTCTAAAGCCCGGTACAATCTGGCATCTCTAAAGCCCGATACGATCCGGCACCTTAAAAGTCCAGTACTATCACGCCTTGAACCCAACTATAAAGACAGGCATGTGACAACCGCTGCACGCTTATAAAGTAAACACCCTACGACTGTGCAAGGCCTTCTTAGCAACTTAAATTTATCATAAAAAAAATTAAATCAAATCAATCCAAAATACCTCAACAATTTCCTTATGAATAGATCTCCAATAATTTAAAAGGAACAAAATTCAAACCTTATGTACATAATGCCAATTGGCCAATAAATATAAAACTATTAGAAGACCATTAAATCCCAAAATCACTAAGCTTCTTTCCTGCTCCCAACACAACATCAAAACTCTCAAAACTTGCTATTCTTCACAATTTGAAACTGGAGGGGAAAAAGGGAGTGAGTTGACAACTCAATAAGTAACCAAAATCCTAATAAGTTCTATTAAGCAATAGATCTGTAAAGCAATAAGATGAAATATGAGCATTCAAAAGTTGTAATATACTATGGGTTTTCAAAAAAATAACTAAAGAAGTTTTGTAGTCTTAAAATAATAAGTTGCAAATAGATCACATACTTTAATTTGACAAATATATCATAGATGGTTTAAGAAGTAGTCAGTTTTCCATATATCAAGCTATAACTTCTAATATGTTCCAAAAAATTAAATAAGTAGTTTTAATGACTCAAAATAGTTCAAATGCTCAAATATTTCAAAAATAACATCTGTAGTTTTAAGGACTCAAAATAATTCAAATATTCAAACGTAATTCATATTCTTAACTATCTTGTAACTATGGTCACGCTATATCCCCGTGACTAGGCATCAGAGTACCAATGAATAACCCCCATTGGCTAGGTATCAGAGTACCAATGAATAACCCCCATTGGTTTGAGTATCAGAATACCAATGAATAACCCCCATTGGCTGGTATCAGAGTACCAATAAATAACCCCCATTGGTTTGGGTATCAGAATACCAATGAATAACCCCCATTGGTTTGGGTATCAGAATCAATTCATAGTCAAATTGTCCATAATCATATATATGAAATTATAGTTTCTGACAAAAATATATCTTATTCAAATACATATATATAATCATATATTCAATATTCAAATCTAATTGTGATATTTCTATGTTATTTGCTTTAAATCAATATAGCTATAAACAGTTAAATAAAATAAATCTTATATTCAATGCTCATATGTATTTGTGAAAATTCTTTATTCTTTACTTTGAATCAATATAACTAAACAAAGTTAAATAAAATACATCATATATTCATTAATTAGATATATTTGTGATAATTCTTTTCTAAAAATCAGTAATACAATAAAAATAAAATTGTAACAACTATACAATTTTCAGTAGTTAAATTACGCAAAATAAAACCAATTAGGATAAGGTTACTTACCTCAGCTAGCTCACCACAAAGAAGTTCTCCCTAACACTTTGTCTAAAATCCTTAGATCTCACCTAACAATTTATAAGCACAATTTACTCAATAATCAAGTAATTCAAGAAAGACTTATAATGGTACCCGACCAAGAAGAAAACTATAAAAAATATCTCATAATTGTCTGTTTATCTCACACCAAAATTCCACCTAATCATAATATTTTATATATATATATATATATATTCTGCCGCCATTTATGCCTTAAAGATAAGGCTATAGCACCTAGAAGACACTATGTCACACTAGACAAGGAAGTGTGCTACACTTTATACCTTTCTTCTTCTTCATTTCTTTTTTTTTTTTTTTTTTTTTTTATAATTTGTCAGACCTCAAACCTAAACCTATACTTACTTGACCATTTTTTTTTTTTTGGTTGCTGTTGTTGTTGTTGTTGTTGTTGTTGTTGTTGTTGTTGTTTTATTTTCCCAATTCCATTAGTACGGGCACAATTTCTTAAACAACAAAACTGTGCAGAAAGTTGACCATTATACGCCTAAAATCTACAACTTGAGCGTAGAAAAATCTGTAGGTAGAAGCATCCAATTGATCAAAATATAAATCTAAACTTTTCTTCGTTTGCATCATTAAAACTCTTGAAGAATTAAATAGTTTCACTATTGGTCAAAATATCCACATAAAAAGAATACTCTAATTCCAAATAAGCTTAGATTTGACAAGAGAGAGATTCTTAGGCTCTTACCTTAAGGATGTAGTCAACCCTTCTCAACTTCAGTCTTTTGGGTAATCTCCTCTCTCAAAATATGCCCCTACACATTGATTTAATAAGCTTATATATATAGCTAGGGTTTCAACCTTATTTTCTAAAAACTCCCTTATAATTAGAAATTATAAAATTAGCCCCACAAGAAATTTACTTAAATATCCCTCCTTTTAAATCTTTTTTTTTTCCGGGTATTACAATCTTCCCCACTTATAAGAATTCAGTCCTCTAAATTCATCACAAACTGAACCAATTTATCATGCTTTCACTGTGCTACTCTAAATCCACAATCGTATTGGTCTATACAAATTTATCTCCCATCACCACAGTAAGAGAAATTAAACTATGAAGAATTCCTTCTTCTTCTTTTTTTTCTTTTTATTTTCTTTTATTATTATTATTATTATTATTATTATTATTATTATTATTATTATTATTATATGCCTATCACTCGGCCCGAATTGCACTATAATTTACCTCCATGGTGAATATAAATCTCAAAACCCACATGTTCAAGTAAACCCAGTAAAAAAAAATAATAGTTTCTTCAATAAGTAATCTCCAATAATTCTAAATGGTGAAGGAGCCCCCAAGGTTGTGATAAAAGAAAACCATAATCAAAGTCTACTGTAAACCATTATGCTTTGACGTCCCATTGAGTTGTATATTACTTCCACTTAAATATAAGTTCAAAACTATTTCACAGCATATGCATAGACTTTTCCTTCCTCAAAATTTGTAAAACAAAAATTTCCAAAGCAAATAGAGCCATGATGCTTCCGCCGCATAACCTTTTACTCGATTACCCATAGTTTAAGAACAACCATATTACAAAAAATATAAGATTCTTTAAAGATATATATATATATATATATATATATATATCTAGTCTAAATAGCTCTCTAAGTTCCTTTCAATATGAATAAAGGTTCCAAGGCCCATTCGTTTAGATTAACCACAATAACTTATTCTCCATCTGTTAGGACATATGTGGTTCACATGTTAAGAACATATGTCATACATTTATGTAATTGGCTAATCCTTTGACAAAACGCACTTTACTTGAATTTTGGTAGATTTAAGATGTGTTGAAATACTTCAAGAAACCATGTTTCAAGATCAAGTATTGAAGCCTTCAGTCTGTCCAAGAAATCAAGCTGAAATTGCAAATTCATTAAATCTCGATAGCTGTCTCGACAGGTGCATCTATCGAGTTTCAGTAAGCTATTTCAGCCCCGTGTTTCGACACCTTCTCGATAGCTTCTATCTGTCGAGGTTTATAAAAATTAGAATTCAGATCTGATTTCTTAGGATCCGTGAATGTGTCTTTGGGCCTTATTTTCTCTTAACCCTAGACATATAAAAGGATTGTTTTAAGAGCCGTAAAAGAGTTCACAAGTTGCACAAGCATTGAGCAAACTCTGTTCAAGCAAATTGTGACCGAAGACGAAGTTCTTAACCTAGTTCATCTCTTCTGAAGAAGTTGTTGTGTATGTGCACCTTTGGGTTTTGTGACCAAGCATCTTCTTGATCTTCATCATGTGTATGAACTGAAGAACTTTGCAGCCAACCCGTATTACTAGTTGGTGATTGAAGTCGCGTACTGGGACCTGCGCATCTGGTTAGTCACGTACTTGGGAGCCATGCATCAAAAGGGGGAACTGTCACTACAGAACAAGTCCAATTAGGTATTGGGGTAAGGGTTCAACTGTAGGTTGGTAAGATACTTGGGATTCCTTTACTTGTAACCACTTGTTTTGATAATAGTAGAGTTTCGGGAGTTGTGACCTGAAAATCACCCGGTGGGTTTTTTGCCGTGAGGTTTTCCCCATTTGTAAACAAATCACCGTGTCATTTAATTTTCGCTACATATTTAGTTATTTGGTGATTTGTTTGTGCTGCCACGCAATTGCATGTAATTGAACCTAATTAATTCACTTGGCTAATTAATTGGTTATTTCGTTTGTGGCCTATCAAGTGGTATCAGAGCGGGTACACTTTGATTAGGATCATCTTTGCTGTGTTTGATCCATGGACCCCTGTTTGTCATGGATAAAGGATAGTCATTAATCATACCTCCTTTATTTGATGGGACTAACTATGCCTACTGGAAAGTACGTATAAGAGCTTTTTTGTAGTCCTTAGACGAGAAGGTGTGGCAAGCTGTAGAGATTGGCTGGACTAAGCCAAAGGAAGCGCCGGCCGATTGGGATGATGCAAAGATCAAGGCGGCTAACTTCAACAACAGGGCATTGAATGCATTGTTCAGAGCAGTCACCAATGAGGAATTTAAGAAGATATCCTCAACTGAAACTGCTAAGGAGGCTTGGACCATCCTCCAAACAACCTATGAAGGAACCAAGGCTGTCAAAGATTCAAAGCTTCAGAGGCTCACTACAAGCTTTGAAGAAATAAAGATGGAGGAGGATGAGTCGTTCGATGAATTCTATGCCAAGCTTAAGGACATAGTGAACTCAGCCTTCAATCTTGGGGAAACCATTCCTGAACCCAAGATTATGAGGAAAGTGCTCAGATCTCTACCTGAGAGATTCCATGCCAAGATTACGGCGATTGAGGAATCAAAGGATATTGACAAGATTCCTTTGACTGAGCTGGTTGGAAACTTGCAAACCTACAAGCTAGGGTTATCTAGGATTGGCAAGTCAAGCAAAGGCAAGAGCATGGCCTTAAAGGCCGAGAGCAGTGAGACAGATGAGTCTTCTGATGATGAAGATTCCATGATGAAGTCCTACATTACAAGGCAGTTCAAGAAGTTTATGAAGAATGCCAATGGAAGGAACTTCGACAAGGACCGCAGGCAATCCAGTTCTTTTTAGTTTAAGAACCAAGTGTCCTACATATCTCAAGAGCATTGGGAAGAGCAAGGAACTTGCTGCAACCTTGAGTGACACTGAGCCTGAAGATGATTCCGATAGTGAGGATGATGGAATCTTAAATGCCTTCACTGCCACAATCAATCTTACTGAAGGGATTGTTGAAGAAGAGGAAGAAGAAGAAGAATTGGTAGACACCAAGTGTGAGAAGATGGATGATCAAGATGATATCCATTCAGCCTATGAGAAACTATACAAGCTGTCTGAGAAGCATGAGAAACTCTATAGGCTGACCACCAAGAAGCTTAGTGATGTGGAACTTGACCGAGAAGAGTTGTCCACTAAGTTTGATGAGGCAAATCAAACTATTGAAGCGCTAAGGTTTAAAAACAATTTCTTGGCTGAGACGACCAAGAAGCTTGAGGCGAAGCTATTTCAAGTTAGAGCTCAGTTGGAGAGGACCTCGAGTGCAAAGCTTGATGAAATGCTCAGCATTCAGAAATCTGTTTCAGATCGAACAGGTTTAGGGTATGGTCTTTCTTCCTCTAATATTGCTTCCACTAGTGCTACTGTTTTTGTTCCTCCTACTAATATTGTTAAGATTGAGAACAATAATGTTAAAACTGAATTAGTTAGTGAGAACTTAAACAAGGATAAATCTATTCTAGGAGCACCCCCTAAGCTAGATAAGAAAGATGCTAAAAACCCTAGGGCTAAGAAGGTTAACTCTCAAAAGCCCAAATAGAAGAAGTAGCATCTCTATCATCATTGTGGTGTTGCCGATCATACTCGACCAAATTGCTACAAGTGGCTAGCCACTCAACAGAGCAACAGCATGATAGCTTCTAGAAGCCAAAATCAGCTTCAATCCTCTCTTGCTCCTCTTAGAGATTTTCTGAAAGCCCTCATGTTCCTTTCGAACTTGAACGGGTTTAATTCTTCCCCTTCGCCGCCGGTTCAAGGTTTCAACCAAAGGAAAGGTTCTTCCAAGGTGTGGAAGAAAAAGGACTCCAATTGATTAAATCACTTACTTTTATCTTCTTGTTTTTTTTTTTTTTTTTTTTTTTTTTTTTTTGTTGCATTACTTGTGTGTTTTGCTTTTATTTTGAGTTAGTCTAGTTTTTGCATTGCATTGATAACATGTTTTTGTTTGTTTATTTTCAGTTTTATTTGTTTTGTTTTTGATAAAAATTAAAAAAAAAATCTAAAAAATCAGAAAAATTCAAAAACAAAGTGTGTTTTGTGTACATTGGTACTTGTGTACCTTGGATGGCCATTGAAACAAAGTTTTCTAAACTTTGTATCTTTTGTAGCTTAGATGCGCATCTTTATGCACAACTAAGCAAGTGAGCTTTGTGGCTCTTGTTTGTGATGAGTAAGATTAAGTTATCTCTTAGACTTAACACTCATATCACTCTTTTTGACGGGTAGGAAATCCTAAGAGAAAGGCATAAATAACCATCTCACCACTGTTGCTCACCAATCATTAATGACATCTGTATGCTTCGGCATAGCAAAAATGTGATGTCAATGACATTTGTGTGCTTTTGCATAGCAAAATTGGAATGTCAAATATCAATGGGTATTTCTTTTCTCTCTCTTTTATGCCTATGCATTATATGCTTAAAAAGAAAATATGCAAAGAAAATAAAAAGCAAAAAGATCAAAATGCTTTAAATATGGTTGCAAACGTGTATTCTAGGAGATGTGGGAGTTATAGGATGTACCTCGAAGGTGATAGTCCCTATCAAACAGTTATGATTGTGTGTGAGTTAAAGTGATTTTCTCATATCTCAAATCGTCATAACATGTATACACTTATGCAATCTTGCGATGTTTTTCACACATGACACGCAATATTCTTTGCTACTTTTGATACATGTGCAGGTACAATGTGATTTGGCCATCACTAGGTTTACACGTGTTAATGTATGCTTACTAAACTGTCATGACTTATTTTTGAAATATAAAATCAGTTAGACTTGTTTAGTGTGTGTGTGTGTTTTTGGAGATCCATGTGCTTAAATTTTTCATTGAGAGATGATTTTGAGAGCCTATTATGATTGGATCATTGTTAAGGTGCATGCTTGATTGCATTCATGTCTATGTTTTTCAATTCTCAAAAAACTGTTTTTAAAAGCTAGCTCGACACCTCCTCGACACCTCCTCGATACCTAGCTATCTGTTGAGCTTCTCAAGCTTTTTCTTATCGCAATCTCGACACATCCTCGACACTTGGTGGATCGATCGAGAAATCTTCTGTCTTCTCGATAGCTCCTCGACACCTGGCTGATCGATCGAGCTTTTGTTCTGGATTCTGGTGTTTATTCCTCGATACCTCCTCGACACTTGTATCTGTCGATGACCATTCTTCTCGACACCTCCTCGATAGATGTCTCGACACCTCTCAACACCTGTATCTGTTGAGTTTTACTGAAGCGCTATATATTCTCCTCGCGCGATCTGGTTCTCATTTCCTCGATCTCTCTCGATCTGTCCGCGCCTATTCATCTTCCAAACTCAGTTTTCTCTCTCAAAACCTTCAACCCACGTGATTTTCGGCCTTCCTTGCTTCAAATCAAGTGGTATGATCTCTTTTCTTCTCATATTTCATGCATTTCATGTTTTTGAATCTTAGGTTTTGGGGTTTTTGAAAAATTTTGGGATTTTTCAAAATTGATGAATTTTTTTTTTTAAAATTTTGGGATGGGTTTTCATTTAAATATGTTCAAAAACTCATGCATTGCATTTCATTTGCATTATAACAGTATTTTCATGCATTTAGATATGTGCAATATGTTTATGTGCGGGTAGGATTGGATTGGACTGAGCCCATGATGAATTTCTTTTGCATGTCACATGCTCATGCATTTCCCATGCATACGTACTCCTTTTCAATATATCTTGATATATTTGAATTGTGTTGGGACTTTTCTGATTGTCTCTTTCTCCCTCTCTCTCTCTCTTTCTGTTTACATTAGTAGTGTCTATGGCACCTAAACGTAAGTCTGCACTGTCTCAGAACCCTCTTCGTTCTGGGGCATCATCTTCTTCTGATTCTACTCCTTCTACCATTTGGTTCTGTGATGAGGATGCCCGTAAAGCATTCTTGGAGAACTTCTCTCGACGAGGTGTTCATTCAGAACGCCGAGTCATTTTGTCGGACTTCACCGACACTGACCTTCCCGATGTCATTCACAGTTGGGGATGGGAGTCACTGTGTGGCGTCCTGGTCACTTGTCCTCTCGTGCTCATTCAGGAGTTTTACTCCAACATGCATGGGATTGATTCTTCAGTACCTCTCTTTCACACTCGCGTTCGAGGTACGCGCTTTACTGTCACACCACAGCTTGTTGCGAATGTGCTTAGAGTTCCGAGGGTAGAGCATCCTGATTACCTTGGTTGTGAGCGTCTGAGGACTGTGTCCAAAGACGAGATGATGTCTGCTTTCTGTGACCACCCATCTGTCTGGGGTGAGCGTCAGTTTACACCATGTCGGCCTTTTGCTAAAGGTCTTAGATTCATGAACATAGTGATGACTTTTGTTTTGCACCCACTTTATCAATATAACTCTATCACAGAGCCTCATGCTCGATTTTTTCTTTCTTTGTTAGAGCACCTCACTATAGATTTTCCTTCACATTTTATTCTTTCCATTATAGATGTGTTTAGGAATACAGCTACCCGTGATAAGCTCATCTTTCCTTCTACTATCATAAGGATCTTATGCCATTTTTTTATTCCTTTTCCCTCCTCTGATCCCTTCTCTGTCATGTGTGCCATAGATGCCGCTACTGTAAAATGTAGTGAGGCTCAGTTTAGGTCTTGACAGGAGTCAGCAGCTCCTCCCTCCTGTTCGACTCCATCTCATTCGGCACCCTCTCGATCTGCTCCGTCTACATCTGCTCCCTCCTCTTCTTTGGGCGATGTATCTCTTGGAGACATCATGGCGCAGCTGCAGTGCATGGATGCTCGCCTTGATACACTCTCTACTGAGTTGTATCAGGTGAACATTCGTGTTGGTCATATTGCACGACGTCAGGCAACCATTGGTGGTTTTGCTCCTAAGGCTACTCCTTCACCACCTCCTCTAGTGGCTTCTGATTCTGACACTTCAGATGATGATGATGGAGATGCTAGCTCTTTTGATGAGATGTCTACTTGACACTCTACCCTTTGTCACTCGTGACAAAAAGGGGGAGTAATTTTAGGATATGAGAGTAGTCATCTTAGGGGGAGAGTTAGTATAGGACATTTTTGATAGGGGGAGTGTTGATATTTTTAGGGATGTAGTGAGGATATGATGTATCTTTTTCTTTTCCTTCTTATATAGATACATTGTTCTTATATATTTGATCTTATGATCATTCTGACATACATTGTACTTATTTCTTTCTATATGTGGATGTATGTTGTTTCTTTCACCTATCTCTTACATGTGTTGTTTCTTTTCTCTCTTTATACACATGTTTTTTACTTGTATGCAATCTATTATTTCTGTTTCACACAAAGATGCCTTGATGAGTTTTATTTAAAGTGTTTCAGAAATATAGGTTGTCAAAGTCTACTTGCCATAAACTCTCTTCTTGCAAAGTTTTTCAAGAGTTTGTGTTATGATAGATTTTATTGTATGTAACAAGTGAGTATGAGTTGAGTGATTTATGACTTCTCTCATATGTTCATTTGTTAGTTGTGGTTTTGCCACGGATTGCCAAAGGGGGAGATTGTTAGGACATATGTGGTTCACATGTTAAGAACATATGTCATACTTTTATGTAATTGGCTACTCCTTTGACAAAACGCACTTTACTTGTATTTGGGTAGATTTAAGATGTGTTGAAATACTTCAAGAAACCATGTTTCAAGATCAAGTATTGAAGCCTTCAGTCTGTTCAAGAAATCAAGCTGAAAGTGCAAATTCATTAAATCTCGATAGCTGTCTCGACAGCTGCATCTATTGAGTTTCAGTAAGCTGTTTCGGCCCCGTGTCTCGACACCTTCTCGATAGCTTCTATCTGTCGAGGTTTATAAAAATTAGAATTTTGATCTGATTTCTTGGGATCCGTGAATGTGTCTTTGGGCCTTCTTTTCTCCTAACCCTAGACATATAAAAGGATTGTTTTAAGAGCTGTAAAAGAGTTCACAAGTTGCACAAGCATTGAGCAAACTCTGTTCAAGCAAATTGTGACCGAAGACGAAGTTCTTAACCTAGTTCATCTCTTCTGAAGAAGTTGCTGTGTATGTGCACCTTTGGGTTTTGTGACCAAGCATCTTCTTGATCTTCATCATGTGTATGAACTGAAGAACTTTGCAGCCAACCCTTATTACTAGTTGATGATTGAAGTCGCGTACTGGGATCCGTGCATTTGGTTAGTCACGTACTTGGGAGCCGTGCATCAAAAGGGGGAACTGTCACTACAGAACAAGTCCAATTGGGTATTGGGGTAAGAGTTCAACTGTAGGTTGGTAAGATACTTGAGATTCCTTTACTTTTAACCGCTTGTTTGATAATAGTGAAGTTTCGGGAGTGGTGACCTGAAAATCACCAGGTGGGGTTTTTGCTGCGAGGTTTTCCCCATTCGTAAACAAATCACCGTGTCATTTAATTTCCGCTGCATATTTAGTTATTTGGTGATTTCTTTGTGCTGCCACGCAATTGCATGTAATTGAACCTAATTAATTCACTTGGCTAATTAATTGGTTAATTCATCACAATGGGTCAATTCATTTGTGGCCTATCACCATCAATTATTAATTTCAACAAAATTCCAAGGCCTAAGTAGTCTCCAAAATTACTACAAGGGAAATCCACAATTTTGAGATTCACCATGGACCATTGAATGCCAGCATCCGTTTAATTCTCTGCCTCAGAATCAAGTAGTGCATCCAAAGTTCCAATCCTTCCTAAGTTCAAAACAAATTTACAACATATGCGTAAATCACTATATCTTTTCTACCTCAAGTTTTGTAAGATAGAAATTCCAAAGTGTGCATAAATAATCTATTGAGCATTGATATAAGGGTCTGTCATAGAACATCTATCTTAATCATAAATTATCTTCACAAATAAGTAACATTTATTCACCTTTAACCTCTAGATGATACTTGGGTTGGAACTCATTGAAGAGATGGGTTCCTTATATTTACATTGCCTATTATGAAAACAAGTCTCTAAGTATACATCGACTAGAAGGGAATAGTCCATGAAGTATCTCAAACCCCCTTTTTGTTTTTTTTTTTTTTTTTGTTTTTTTTTTTAACTAGAAAATAATATTGTCCCCGCAGCTTAGAACTTAGAGTACAATGCAACTTTATAATTATTAACCACTTGTCAATATAAAACAAATGTACCACCACCGACTATAATTCAAATTGTAATAGTCTTTCAAAATAAACTCTCTTGCCATCCCAAAACCTTCAATATCCAATTAAAATTATGGTTCACTTGTCCAATTCAATACTACCACGTTCTTGTGTTGTATCCACCTTATTTTTAATTGAGCCAATCCATTAACTCTTATTAGTTAAAATTCAAAGAATTACATTTCTGGCATCAAAACTTATTCCCCAGGATATTAAACAATTCTCCAAGTCCATAGAAAGAAAATTAGGACCTCAAACTTCTAAGTAACAAAACATGTCTCAAAAACATTTAGGGACTACCTCACACATAAATAAAGCTATGGTAATCCATGTAGGTCAACGCTAACAAGGACAATGATCCAAAGGAAGGTCGGTCCTTAACATTAGAATCCAAGGAAATCCACCAATATATTGCTGAATTCTTTAAAAACCCCCAGAATATATATATAATAACATATAATATAATGTGAACTACAATAACCACAAATTGATTTTCCCTTCACACTATGAACTTTCTATTAATTTCCTTACTCCATATAAACTAAAATCAAGGAATAATAGCTCTAACATCAAACCTTAACCCCTAAATAAAGTTCTGCAATTTTCAATTCCCTAAAAAGCACTCCAAATTTTGAATAGGGCATATAGTAAACTATCATTCAATAATTAAATCTATGAGAATCTCCTACAGATCAAACTAACCTTAGGTAGGTCGACTATATTAGACAAAACTATCAAATGAGTTTTCAAAAGATCAGTCACAAAACAGTAGGAAGATTTCCTTTGCTTATTCTTTTCTCACTCTCTTCACTTTTTAATAATAAGAAGAAGTTTTAATAACCAACCTGATCAATTAAAATATTTTAAAGAATAAAATACATCCACTTAATACTTATATAAGATCATAGAAGTATATCAATTAAAATCCTTCCTTTTGTATATATAAGTCACGTATGCATAACCACATATACATAAATATCAAATCCTTCAAATATGACCTAACAAATCATCATATGATGGAACCTCATTTACACTTCTCATCAAGTCATCAAAAGAACACTATCTATGACCTAATAACCCTCATAAACAATAACTGGAATTGTAATGCCTAGGGCGCAAATTTCATTCTAAATCAAAACCTAGCATAAAGTCTACAAGATCATAACCTGGCTCTGATACCATTAAAATTGTCATGCCCCGAACCCAACTATAAAGACAGGCACATGACAACGCCGCACGCTTATAAAATAAGCACCCTACAAGTATGCAAAGCCTTCTTAGCAACTGAAATTTATCCTAAAAAAATTTAAACCAAATAAATCCAAAATACCTCAACAATTTCTTTATGAATAGATCTCCAATAATTTAAAAGGAACAAAATACAAACCATATATACATAATGCCAATTGGCCAATAAATATAAAACTATTAGAAGACCATTAAATCCCAAAATCACTAAGCTTCTTTCCTGCTCCCAACACAACATCAAAACTCCTAAAACTGGCTATTCTTCACAATCTGAAATTGGAGGGGAAAAAGGGAGTGAGTTGACAACTCAATAAGTAACCAAAGTCCTAATAAGTTCTATCAAGCAATAGATCTGTAAAGTAATAAGATGAAATATGAGCATTCAAAAGTTGTAATATACTGTGGGTTTAAAAAAAATTAACTAAAGAAGTTTTATAGTCTCAAAATAATAAGTTGCAAATAGATCACATACTTTAATTTGACAAATATATCATAGATGGTTTAGGAAGTAGTTAGCTTTCCATATATCAAGCTATAACTTCTAATATGTTCCAAAAAAATAAATAAGCAGTTTTAATGACTCAAAATAGTTCAAATGCTCAAATATTTTCAAAATCACATATGTAGTTTTAAGGACTTAAAATAATTCAAATATTCAAAGGTAATTCATATTCTTAACTATCTTGTGACTATGGTCACGCTATATCCCTGTGACTGAGCATTAGAGTACTAATGAATAACCCCCATTGGCTGGGTATCAGAGTACCAATGAATAACAGAGTACCAATGAATAACCCCCATTGGTTTGGGTATCAGAATACCAATGAATAACCCCAATTGGCTGGGTATCATAGTAACAATGAATAACCCCCATTAGTTTGGGTATCAGAATCAATTCATAATCAAATTGTCCATAATCATATATATGAAATCATAGTTTCTGACAAATATATATATCTTATTCAAATACATATATATATAATCATATATTCAATATTCAAATCTAATTGTGATATTTCTATATTATTTACTTTAAATCAATATAGCTATAAACAGTTAAATAAAATAAATCTTATATTCAATGCTCATATGAATTTGTGAAAATTCTTTATTTTTTACTTTGAATCAATATAGCTAAAAACAGTTAAATAAAATACATCATATATTCAGTAATCAGATATATTTGTGATAATTGTTTTCTTGAAATCAGTAATACAGTAGAAATAAATTTGTAACAACTATAAACAATTTTCAGTAGTTAAATTACGCAAAATAAAACTAATTAGGATAAGGTTACTTACCTCAGCTAGCTCACCACAAAGAACTTCTTCCTAACACTTTCTCTAAAATCCTTACATCTCACCTAACAATTTATAGCACAATTTACTCAATAATCAAATAATTCAAGAAAGACTTATAACGGTACCCGACCAAGAAAAGACTATTAAAAATATCTCATAATTGTCTGCTTATCTCACACCAAAATTCCACCTAATCATAATATTATATATATATATATATTCAACCGTCATTTATGCCTTAAAGATAAGGCTATAGCACCTAGAAGTACACTATGTCACACTAGACAAGGACGTGTGCTACACTTTACAGCTTTCTTCTTCTTCATTTCAATTTTTTTTTTAATAACTTGTCAGACCTCAAACCTAAACCCATGCTTACTTGATTTTATTTTATTTTTTTTCCTAATTCCATCAGTACGGGCACAGTTTCTTAAACAACAAAACTGTGCAAAAAGTTGACCATTATACGCCTAAAATCTACAACTTAAGCACATAAAAATCTGTAGGTAGAAGCGTCCAATTGATCGAAATATAAATCTAAACTTTTCTTCGTTTGCATCATTAAAACTCTTGAATAATTAAATAGTTTCACTATTGGTCAAAATATCCACATAAAAAGAATACTCTAATTCCAAATAAGCTTAGATTTGACAAGAGAGAGATTCTTAGGCACTTACCTCAAGGATGTAGTCAATCCTTCTCAACTTCAGTCTTTTGGGTAATCTCCTCTCTCAAAGTATCCCCATTTACATTGATTTAATAAGCTTATATATATAGCTAGGGTTTCCACCTTATTTTCCAAAAACTCCCTTATAATTAGAAATTATAAAATTGGCCCTATAAGAAATTTACTTAAATATCGCTCCTTTTAAATCTTTTTTTTTTCCCGGGTATTACAGGTACGATCCGACATCTCTAAAGCCCGATACAATCCAGCACCTCTAAAGTCCGTTGCTACACAGCACCTTTAAAGCCCGGTACGATCCGACACCTCTAAAGCCTGGCACGATCCGACACCTCTAAAGCTCGTTACTACACGGCACCTCTAAAGTCTGTTACAATCCGGCATCTCTAAAGCCCGGTATGTTCCAGCAATATCTTTTATAAAATCTCAAAATTATTTTGTTAGGTTCTAAGTACTTAGGAACCAATGTATTAGAACTCTAATTAGTATTGTTGTCAAACCATGATCAAAACAAGTTGTTAGCCTTGTTTTAGACTTGCTCAAAGTATGTCTTTTATGTAAAGTTGGAATCGAGTTAACTGCAGAATTGAGTGTGCAATTCTATCTGGCTCGATCAATCGAAAATTAGACTCGATCGATTGAAAGTCGTGCAGATTATTTTTCTACAAAATTTTCCAACTCAGCCTAAGCCCATTAAGGATTAGGGTTTCAAATCTACTTCTCCTAGTATATAAAGGAAACCCTAAGCACGTTTTTAAAGACTTTTAAGAGAGAGAAGAGAGTGCCTCTTTTTGTATTTAGGGTTTTATACCAAAAAGCTCTCTAAAGGTTGCTCACATTGCTGTTTGTGTGAATCTCTTGTGAGATCTAAGAGGTGCTTACCTTCACACAAGCTTAGGATTATCAAGAAGGAGATTTCTTCAAGAGCTTGATGATCATTCAGTTGCTGCCATAAGAGCTTAAAGATACACAAGCGGGTGTGCTTGTACTTGCTAGAGAATCCAAGAAAGAAGGAGTCTGTAGTCTCGGAGCTTGCACATGGTCGTGTCAGTAAATTTCTACTAATGGATAGCAATAGGATGTTAGTGGTCTAAGTCTCTATTGTAAAACTTCGTTTCTTTCATAGTAGATTCAAGTTTACCTTGAAGATAGCTAGGTTAAGTCCTTCCCAGGTTTTTTACCGGTTTTGTTTTCTTGGGTCATCATATAATTGTGTTTTTTATTTTTCTGCTGCTATGCATGATATGATTGTTTAATTGTGATAACCTAGATCTAGAATTTGGACTAAGTAATAACTTGGCTTTTTAACTAGGTTAATCCAATTATGTTTTAAGGGGTGTAAAAACATACAAGTGGTATTAGAGCAGGTAGCTCTTCTGTTTTTTATCTTTTGATCTAAAAGCCGATCCTTGACCCATGTATTTGTGGATAATTTGAAGTGTCTTTTTTATCATGTTTCTACTTATGCATATGTTGATTTTATTGATGCCTACGAAACTCTTCGTAAGGAATTAGTGAAATCTATAAAAATTGCTAAGAAATTTAAGGAAAAGTTAAAATTGGCTAATCTTGAAAAAGAGGATTTTATTGTGAGGTTAGATGAGTCTAATAAAAAGAATGAATTTTTAAGAAATCAAATTTCCTCTCAAGATGAGAAGATGAAAAGCTTGGAACAAGAGTTAGTTGAATCTAAAACTAAAATTGAAAATTTAACTAAAACCAAGCTTGCTGTTGATAACAGAAGTGTTTCTGTTTCTCTTAAGCCTAAAACTAAGAAAGTTTATATCCCTCCTTTTAAGAGGAATAATAAAGAAAATGCTTATTTTGCTAGGTTAGACAAAGGTAAAAGTTCAGATGTAGATGCTAAAGTTCTAAACCTATGTCTAAACCTACTGCTAGTGTGCAAAAGAAATCTGTTTTTGTGCCTACTTGTGACCTTTGTGGTGTTGTTGGTCATATTAGACCAAATTGTTCTTTGTTGATGCAAAAACCAAAATCTGAGACTAGATTTGTTGTTAGGAATACTGATATTCCTAAATTTGTTCCTATTTGTCACTTTTGTGGTGTCTCCGGTCACATTCATCTTAATTGTCATAAATTAAAATTTAAACATTCTATATGTCAATCTAGGATATGTGATGATATTTCTCTTGCCATAAGTCCATATAAATTGTTTCATATTCTTTTAAAAAATTTGAACTTGTTGGCTTGTGAAAGGAATTTGCAGAATTTTAGTCTTTCTCAAAAGATTGGTGTAATCCCTCAAATACACTCTGCTTCTCATGGATTTTCACCTACAAAGCCAAAGACTCGTGCTATATGGGTGAGAAAAGATTCGCTAAGGTGAGTGTTGCTGACTTGTCCCTGATTTAATTCTTTCAATTGTTTGTGGACATGTTTTGTTTTTGTTTTTGGTTGTTTTGGTTTTTTGGTTGTTTTTTATTAAAAAAAAAAATCCAAAAACATTGAAAAATTTCAAAAAGACAAAGTTATTTTATTTTGTGTCTAGTTTTATTTTTCTTGAGGATTACATGAATTATGATCTCTCTTGATTTATAACATGCTTGACATTGTGGAGAAACTTGAATAGTATGCTAAGCTATTTCTGATTTTGTGTGAGTATGTACTAGTTTGTACACATACTCAAGGGTTAATTAAGAAATTTATATTTCTTGTTTGTGTACCATTTATAGCTTAGTTAAGCATTGTCATGCATTGCATTTGCATTGTTCATTTAGTATAATGTGTGCTTTTTGTTTTTGGTCATAAATTTTTTAAACCAAAAAGATTTTTGTGTTTTGTACTTCACATCTTGGATTTATAATCAAGGATTGGCCATATTATCTTTACATAACAAGTTTATGTACTTTGTTTAGCTTGGATGAGCTTATTTATTTCACTTTACTAGTTGAAGCTTTGTATTGCATGTTGTGTGGGAAAAATGTTTATGGTTTTTGATCACTTTGTCTTGATCTTGAAGTCACATGTCTTTGACTGTCGAACTTGATCCTTTTGAGAAAGGCATAAATAACCATCTCACCATTATTTACTAGCCAATCATGAACACCTTAGTGCATATCGTAAGATTTTGTACTCGGGAAAGTGTAACACATGTACAAAAAGAATATAAGGTGTAGTCTCAGTTTAACTGCTAAAATTGGTATGTACATTATTGGACTTTAAATAAATAAATCAAATAAAATTGGTGTGTACAATATGAGGCAAATCAAGAAACTTACATGATTGCAAGTTTGTTTTCTAGGAGATGTGGGAGTTATATGATGTAACTCTTTAGGTGATAGTCTCTTTCAAATTCTATGTGATGAATTTTGTAGAAATTGTGCTTGATTTCTATTCACATATAACCTCACATATATCTCAAGCTTTTGCTAGTTGCACACACTACACAAGTTACTTTTTACTAAACTTGGTACATTATATTATGTGTGATCTTGTTGTGGCCATCCAAGATTATATGTTCCTTCATTTTGATGCAAAATGTGTTTAATGTTTAAGTTTTGAGGAAAAATTGGTTGAAAAACTTGTTCTTGGAAGATTTGGGTTGAATTCTAGTGTTTTTGAAAAACTTTTCATCTCATACTCATGCATTTTATTCATAAAATATTGTGCTTTGAGGAGTTTCTGCATTAACTTGCTCTCTTTTTCAAAAATTTACTTTTCCAGATTTTCGATCGATCAAATCTGTTTCTTGACCGATCGAAATTGCGATTAAAAATTTTGATTTGAATCTGTCTGATTCGATTGATATTCGATCAATGTTCGATTGATCAAAACTGAAAAATTTTCAATTTATAAGTTTTTAACCAAATTTTTTTTCATGCATCATTTGTGTTTAGGATTCACATGCATTGCATTTTTTTTTGTATCCATTTTGCAATTTTGCAGTCATATCTCTCATTGTTTTCACACATAGCATACACTTTGCTAAATTGGGTACTCAACTTGATTTAAAAATTGATTGATTAATTTTTGAGTCCTTTGTACATTTTAGTATATGCTATTTTTTATGTGTGAACTGCCGAAAATATTTTTCTTAAGAGATATGATGGATAATCAATGTGCAAATATTTTCTCTACTCATCAGCTGTTTATGGGTCACCTAGTGTCAAGTTTGCATTTATTGAAAGAGAGAATATTTTTTTCATGTGTATCCTCACCTTATCAACTTAGTTTTTAAGTTTGGTTTGTGTTTCTTTATTTTCCCCACCTCTCCTAAAGTTTTTCCCAAAACCGTTTTTCCCAAAACTTGTTTTGTTTTTCCTATTTTTATAAGGGGAGTTGTTGCTCTTCATGGGGGGAGTTGTCTCTATTTTTTATAGAGTTGAAGTGTTTTGTATACCCTTAATTCTCTATTTTCTCTTGACTTTTGTTGTGTTTGTTGTCTGTTCACTCTTTGGAGGAGTTGTCTTTGTCAATACGTGACAAAAATGGGAAGAAATAGTTGAAATGTGGGAATCATGTTTGTTTTGTTTAGGGGGAGTTGAAATTGTTTTTGAAATGGGGAGAATATAAAAAGTTTTTGATGTATCTAACTCAGGGGGAGAGTTAGTTTACTTATGTTTTTATTTCTATTTCTTGTTTCACTGCTCATTGATTTATATTTATGAGTTATTCATGATATATGTCTTTCTTTTTTTTCTTTTTTTTATGTGAAATCAAGAAGTTAGTTGTGTTTTACTTGCATTTTTCCACACATGCGTTTATGCATTTTGTTTAAGTGTTTCAGGAAATATACTGGCTGATTCAGTCGTGCTGCTGTCTACACTTGCAACTGATGGATAGTAGTTAGGTTGGATTTGTTATAATGGGCATTATTTTTGTAAAGGGCTTTTACTTGTAACTTTGAGCATTGTTTTTGTGTTTTGTCATGGATTGCCAAAGGGGGAGTTTGTTAGGTTCTAAGTACTTAGGTATTACTCTAATTTGTATTGTTGGCAAACCATGATCAAAACATGTTGTTAGTCTTGTTTTAGACTTGCTCAAAGTATATCTTTTATGTAAAGTTGGTATCGAGTTAACTGCAGAATTGAGTGTGCAATTCTGTCTGGCTCAATTGATCAAAAGTCGTGCAGATTATTTTTCTGTAGAATTTTCTAACTCAGCCCAAGCCCATTAAGGATTAGGGTTTCAGATCTACTTCTCCTAGTATATAAAGGAAACCCTAAGCACATTTTTAAAAAACTTTTAAGAGAGAGAAGAGAGTGCCTCTTTTTGTATTTAGGGTTTTGTACCCAAAAGCTCTCTAAAGGTTGCTCACATTGCTGTTTATGTGAATCTCTTGTGAGATCTGAGAGGTGCTTGCCTTCACACAAGCTTAGGATTATCAAGAAAGAGATTTCTTCAAGAGTTTGATCATCATTTAGTTACTGCCATAAGAGCTTAAAGATACACAAGTGGGTGTGCTTGTACTTACTGGAGAATCCAAGAAAGAAAAAGTTCGTGGTCTCAGAGCTTGCATGTGGTCGTGTCAGTAAGTTTCTACTGATGGGTAGCAATAGGATGTTAGTGGTCTAAGTCTCTATTGTAAAACTTCGTTTCTTTCATAGTGGATTCAGGTTTACCTTAAAGGTAGCTAGGTTAAGTCCTTCCTAGGTTTTTTACCGGTTTTGTTTTCTTGGGTCATCATATCATTATATTATTTATTTTTTTGCTGCTATGCATGATATGATTATTTGATTGTGATAACCTAGATATGGAATTTGGACTAAGTAATAACTTGGCTTGTTAACTAGGTTAATCCAATTGTGTTTTAAGGGGTCTAAATACTAAGCCCAAATACTAATTCGGCATTTATTTTCCAAAGCCCAAAGTACTATTTTGGCAAAAACAATTACTTTATGCTTAAAGCCCAAATATTTATTTGGCGCTATTTTACAAAACCCAAGCATTTATTTGGCACTATTTTACAAAGCCCAAGTATTCATTTGGCACTATTTTACGAAACCCAAATATTTATTTGGCACTATTTGACAAAACCCAAATATTTATTTGGCATTATTTCTAAAAGCCCAATATTATTTTGGCACAATCAAGTATTGTTTCAACATTTGCTTTACATATACTAAGTCCCTAACTCATGGGAAATATAAATTACTCATCTCTAAAAAAATATTGCTTTCACAAGATTTATGGGAACTATGCCTATTCTTTCCATAATTAATTAACTACAAAGCCCATGAATATCACCCATGGCAAAACTACTCATTTTGTAGGGATAACTAAGCCCCAGGAAGCTCATCTACAAAGCACAGCTAGGTCAGCCCAGCCCACACACAGAATCTAGCAGCTGAAAGCTTACATAAAGTGACCACCCAAATCTCAACACAAACAGCTAGAGCCTTTCCTATCAAGTCCCAACTTGTCTAAATCAAATCAAAAGAGGACACGTGTCCCTCAAGGGTTGAATCCTTCCTTCACAAAGCTGAGGTGGATGTGACAGAAAGCTGAAAATCTTTAGCCAGCTGTTACTTCTTTCTTCTCTAACTCATTTCAGTCAAGAACCCAAAGCTACCATGACAAGGCCTTCAAAGCTCTTGAAACAAGATGAAACCAGCTCATTTTCATGCTAAAAATGTGTATTCTTTGGTTCATGAATCAAATACATGAACCCCAAATGGGGAAACTTAGGGAAATGTAGTTTGGAGGGCACCAAGGGGATCCCAGCAGAGTTTCTAGCAAGGGCTCCAAGGTTGACACCTGGCTTGGGGTGGTCTAATCTGCCCTAGGGAACTCTGATTCTAGCAGCAGCATATCCAAGATCATTAGCCTAAAGCATGCTCTAATCCAATCAGCCAAGGCTAATCAACATTTAATGCTAAGCTAGAAACCCAGCTGTTACTACCCAGAACAGCAACAACCTTCTAAAGTTAAGCTTACTACTCTTAGCTAAAAATCCTAAGAACGATTCTCTAAGGATTTTCTGAAGATTGAGAAAGATTTAGCAATGATTATTTTGCTAATCACCCCCTAAAAACTCAGATATAAATGGAACTCTCCATTAATGCTTCAACTAACGCAAACCAACTCACTAAGCTACATACCAAGATTTTTTCCTTAACCTTTCTACAAAAAGCCTTTTCTAAGCGCTAAAAAGACACTAAGTTCTTAGTTTCAAGCTGAGAAACTAAGTTTCCCCAGCTTTTAGCTCTCAAACACTCATTATACTTTTACTAAAAGAACGTTCAACTCTCCCCAGCAGAAAGCTCCAGTAGACTCACTATACTCTCTCACTCATTACTCATACTACTTATTATACTCTCTCACTCATTACTCATACTACTCACTATGAAACTACGATAGGAATAGTTTAGTACCAAACTTCCAAAAATAACTATGAAACTACGTTCCATTCACTTTGAGCCATAAAAATATCCAATACCTTTTCAAAACTAGAAAACCTCACCCAAGATGCAACAAGGTCCAACAAGGATGGAGATATCACCCAGACATCATACCGCCACAAACAAGTTAGAGGCCAAACACACTAGCATGATATGTACCTCTTTTGACATGTGGTCTATTGGCCCTTCCAAGCCTCACCCACACCCTCAAGGATTTACCTATCCCCTCTCTGGGCAGTAAGGGATAACACGTCATGTAGTACCTCTTTTGCATGTGGTCTCTTGGCCCTGCCTAGCTTCACCCACACACTTAAGGATTTACCTCTCCCCCATGGGTAGCAGGGAATGACGTGTCGCACAGTACCCCTTTTGCATGTGGTCTTTTTGCCCTATAGGCAGCAGCCTCACCCACACACTCAAGGATTTACCTATGTCATGCAAAGTGTGAGTCTGTAACTTGGCTTGTTGTCACCAAGACAGGGTAATCACCAACATCATAGCACAAGGGCAAAGCCACATCAAAAGCTCACAAGATCAATGTATTTAAAATACATAGTTTACTTCCAAGTAGTCTCATAAGGTATTACAACAACCAAATATCCACAATATTTTCAAAAGTATTTCTTGTTAAAAATGTTTTGCATCAATATTTCCCAAATAATACAAGACGAGATAAATAAGCACCTTTAAGTTTCCAATATACCATAAAGTTCATGAATTCCTTATCATAGGATTAAGTCAAAGATGCTCATATTTTCAATGTCAACAATCCATGCATTTCCCTAAATGCAATACCAAATATGATGCATTTTTATATATAATAATATCTAATATGGTCACAACACAACACTTTTAAGAAAACATAGATCCATATATAATTTCCCAAAATGTGTTTGACCCAAAAACAATATTTATGCAACATGATTATTTTCAAAAAAAATCCCATTAAATGGCTACTTACCTTGCAACCCGCAAAAAGGACTAATTTTCCAAGCTCCAAATAAAATTAGCTAGAACCTAAACAATATCAAGAAAACTTATCACAATATGCATAAAGCTTGACATTGCATCTAGCTATGAATTAGAAATTGCTAACTAAGAAATTAATTATGCAAGCCTAGCATTTAACCTCACAAATAATGTATTCCACTTCTAAAGTTTCTCAACAATTTCATTACAAGGCATAGACTCCAACTTATCATCATGTCATTCTAAGCTTCACCTTTACTATAAGAGATCCTAACACTTTATGAATTTCTTCCTCAATATACATGTCATTTTCAAGAGACTCACAAAACAACAACATATATGACAATACCCACCATTACAAACCCAAATATATATATTCTCCACTAGCTCCAAATAAACAATAAAAATTAGATTTACCAACTACCTCACATTAGCAAGCAAAAACCCCCAAATCCTTTTCATGGGTAAACCTCAAATGGCTACCTTTGTACAAAATCCACAATCATTCGCCAAATATGTCCACCAAAACAAAACCCATATTCATAAACACATGAACGTCACTTCCAAAACTTAGATTAGAAGAACCTCTAGCAAAAATATGAAAACCCAGCAAAATATAAGAGCTCTTACCTTAAATAAGATGAGATGTAGGAGTTTAAGAGGTTCTTATAGGGTTTTTCCAACAAAACTCACCGGAAAAGAAAAAATCAATGGGGAGGTAGTGGAGACCGGTGGGAGTGTGAGAAAGGGAGATAAAAGTGTGTGTTTATGTTTGTGTGAAAAGAAGAAAAAAAAAAAAAAAAAAAAAAGAGAAATAAGGGTATGGCCGGTGAAGGGAAGGGAGATATTTAGATAGAAAATAAGTGGTGGGGAATTAAGGGGTAGGTAGAGGACACATAGGCTTCAAAAAAAATCTGCCACTTTGCCCTTTTTTTTTTCTTTTTCTTTTTTCTTTTTTCTTAAAGGTGGGACATTACACCTACTCCAACAAGGCTTCTTAGAATTGTGTCTTATCTAGCTTTCTAGATCCCGCAATATGCCCGATTGCATCCACCAAGCCTCACTAGCTCATTTTGGCAAATTCTCAAAGCTTCCCAAGCTCTATAACACTCTCTACACTCTAAATAGGTGTGGGTTGTGTTTGGGTACAAATCTTCTCTCAAGGTATGACAATGGGAGAGAGAAGGAGAAGAGGCTAGAATGATTTCTCACTAAGGATGAGTAGCTCTCTCTCTAAAAGATGGGTGTGTGTGTTGTAGAAAACCTATCTATGGTTTTTTCTCTCTAAATGGCCTCCTTTTCAATTTATGTGGGTAATGAGGGTATATATAGTATGGGTGAAGGGTAAGAAAGTCACACTTAAAAATTCTCTAGGTAGAATTTTTCGCGACTACCTCGCGAGAAGGCCTTACCCACGAGACACTCACGAAACTGACAACCTGGCACAACTCTTCAACTTCCAGTCATGTGCTTCTCACATGGCTACTTCACGGGTTAGCTTCTCGCGAGCTTCTCGCAAAATCCACTTGATCTTCAATTAGCTTAAGTCTTCACCAACTTAATACTAAACCCAATACAATAAAATCCCACAAAATACAATGAACAAAATTAAAGCACATACAACACATTTTGTTATGGAATAAAGCCAACATAAAACATAATTGTAAATCACAACTTTACAATCTTCCCCTTTGGCTATTCTGTGACAAAACACCCTATAACAGACTCTAAACTTAAACATGAGTTTGGGAACAATGGCTAAACTCACTCACACCTAATTCTAGAAGCTGTGATGAACTTGGAACATATATACCTATAACTTGAAACACTTGTAAAAAACACATTAGACCCTTAAGGTAAATCAAGTGATAAAAGGATAAGTATAATGTAACAAGTAAATTGCGATCAAGTAAACATGCTGTCAAACATGTGAGCAACTTGATCATACACCAAAACAGTCATATGTAAATGACTACAATAATCATATAGCTAAGCAAATGATCATCCGAACATGCAACCAATAAAACACAATAGCATAAGGATGTATGCATGTCCAACACATAAACACGATGCGATGAGAGCAACAAAGCATAGATACTAAATGTAACTCAAAGCACCATAAAGTAATGAGAAAACAAGCATAATATAAAACAAAACAAAATAAGGTTTTCTCAAATAAATGTCTTCTCCCCCTTGGTATATGCATCTCCCCTATGGCTTTCTGCCCTTACAAATGTGCATGAGGTAGAATTTCTCCTCCTAAGAATGTGCACATGAGTCATATAGAAATGACGATACTCACCAGTATACTCTCCGGTATACTTTCCCCCTTTTTGTCACGAATAGACAAATAAATCAAAAGGAAAGAGGGAAAGAAAAGAAGATATGAACAAGGGTAAAAGATGATGCATGAAGGGTGCAATATGAATAAGAAAATGAAGCTTAAACGAAATGCAAAAACATAAAAAATGCCACAAAGCATAAGGTAAACATGACATACTAAGGATGATGGAACAAGATGTAGACCAATGGCATGGCAAGGACACAAAAACATGTTATATGTGCTAAAAGGTTTAGAAAGACTTAACTAGCATGAGTGAATGCAAAACATGTCAAGTGTTAGAGTGTGTGCAACAAGGTGCATCTAGTATGCATGTGAGATGCATGACCAATGCATGAGCAAGCACTCAAGGGGAAAAGTTTATAAAACACATAACCAATGATCAAAACATGATAAACATGCATAATCATGGTAATCCCCAAAGTTTGGTACTCATTAGAGTCTAAAACAACAACAAAATGTCATTTGGGCATTTTATCAAACATTTAGAGTGCACACACTACACATATATGTTAAACAATGCATGAACATATGAAAATCTTGCCTAAATGCATGTTGTTTTTGCCACAATGGGCCAACATCCAAAGAAAATCAACATTTAAAACAAAACCCAATAAAAAAGATTGATAGAAAATAAGTTTTCCAACCGCCCTTTGAGAAATTCCCAACTACGAACATAAAACCTCCAAAACCATAATATAAAGATCAAAATCAATGAAAAAGTTAAAGATTACCTTAGAGATATTTATGGAATGTAAAACACTTGAAATTAGTTGGGTTTTGATGTTGAAACATTAAAATAGGGGTTTGGGAGAAGATGGGAGATGTTTAAAACAAATGACCCACTAAATGCCCTTTAAAAGGCTAATCTTGTGATTTCGTGGGCAACTGGGAATTTTCGCTAGTTAGCATCTCGCGAAATTTTGTTGGTAAGCCTTACTTGTGAAACAGTCGTGAAACTCTCTGTCCAAAGCTGAAAAACTTGAGAATTGGACCCTTTAACTCGTAACTAAGCTTATACATGAAATAAGTCATGAAAACACCCAGAAAACATATTTTTCACATAAAAAAAAAAACTTGAAAAACATGAGTGATACAAATCACTTCCAAAATCAAATAAAAAGAAGAAAAATATTTTTGGTTTGATCCACATATAATTGAGCACACACACATCACATTGAGCATGTACAAACATAAATGAAATAGGCATTCATTGAACATTAAACTTGTGTGTTGTGTGCGTGTATCAAATGTGGAATAGTCCTTAGTCCAGAGTGAAGCTTCAATGATCAATTCAATCAAGTCATACACAACTGGTACTAGGTCAAGTGGTCTATCTCAATTATAGAAATGAACATATATCACCTCTCACAAGAAAATGATTACAAATCTTTGAAGCTTATCATTTGGCTTATTTACAAATCATAACATTTGATCATTTTTTGAACAATACATCTCATTTTGAGATCAGTGCCTGAAATTTTTGATATTTCAATATTGAGAATAAGCCTTTGGCTTTTTGGACACCATACATTTCAATACATGTCACTTTCCCTTTTTCCTAGTCGAATACTAGTATGTGCAACGGCTTTTGCAGCCCATTATCTCTTTTCATTTTGAGATTTACATTTGTTGAGCTTTTTAAGCAAAAACATAAAAAGTGTGGGAAGATATATAGGCACAAGTCTATGCATGTATCAAAACCATCAAGACTATTGACCAATCATTCATGACAAGCTTGAAGATTGATTTACAACAGTCACACATAGATTTCAAGATTTTTCCCACAAAAATATATGTGCATACATAACAAGCTAAGCTCGTAAATGCACTACGTCATTAGTACGAAGGTACTAGGCCAAACTCACATGGGAAATGTGCTCAAACATATACGATCAAACTTTTTAAAATTTTCACTTTTTATGTGGTTTTGGATTTTTACTCACACAAAACAAAAGCAATAAAGTAAGATAAAAAATGAAAACAAAAAAAACAATGCATTTAAAGAGATGCACGATGCACAAATGCATGACAATGAAGCATTTAATGCATGAAGCATCCTACAAAGATCGAAAGAATTAGATCAAGGACCAACAGAGCAAAAGCTCAACCATAGGAACCCTACCTCATCCAAATGGAACGATTGTTTGGAATGAATGTCTCATGAAAAGCGAGAGAACCGGAGATGCACATAAACAAGGAGGTAAGAACATCAAAAACTTTCTTCAACAACTAATCATTTTCCCCCAAAACAAGTTTAGCTTGCAAAGCACAACTTCCAAAAAGCTCAAGTTTCTTTTTTTTTTTTTATTCTTTTAAGAGCTTAAAACTTAGAGCAATGAGGTCTAAGATGACCAAAGGCACCACAATAGTGACAAACAATGGGTTTAGGTCCACCAGGCTTTTTAGGAAGGGATCTACCAATATGATTTTATTCTCTCTTCAACATGGAACATTGAGGTCTTATGTGACCAATCACACCACAATGGTGGCAAGTTGGAACAAACTTAGATCCATCCAAAGCCTTAGATTGAGACCTAAATGGAGGCTTTGGCTTAAGAGCCTTTCTCTCCACTTTTTGATTTCTTTTGTGTGGAGGAATGTATACCGATTTGTCCTTTGAAGTAAAACATACAATAGGCACAAAATCTGGTACCACAACATGATTGCAACAAATATTTTCATCATTTTTAGCAATAGGTTCAGCAGTCAAACCCTTGGCATGCATCTTAAGAAATTCATTTTCACATTTAAGATCATCGACTAGTTTGTTAGATAACATAAGTTTAGTATCCAAGTCCATATTCAAACATTCAAGCTCTTTCAACATTTCAAGAGAATTTTCAACAAGTTTCTTATACTTTTCAACCAATTTATTGGATTCATTGAGCTTAGCAATCAAATCATCATTTTCACAACAAAACTTGCTCAAATTGTTATGAAACTTCATAGCCTTTTTCTTCAAGAGTTTGATATTAGGAATATCAACATCACCTATTGAATCATGCAACATGTCATCACAATTATGAGGATTAACACTCATAGAAGCATTTTCACAAACACATGGCATGTTACAATCAACAACATCCACAGAAGCATACAAAGCACTATCCATGGCAAAACACACAAGGGGTCAAGGATCACACTTAGGTGATGAAACCAAAACAAGTCTACCTGTTCTGATACCAATTGAAAGCTCGAATTTATGTGAAAACACAAGAGCTGTTTAGACCTCCAAATAAAATTAATTACGGCCCCGTTGATTTTACTCTTACTTAAACTATGTGCGAAAACAAGAGTAAATGAAGTGCAAACAACCGATACTACTCTAGTGCATAAACATGACAACAAACAATAAAAGTAAAGTACAAGAGTAAGGGAAGAGAAATGCAAATACAAGATAACACAGTGATGTGTTATCGAAATGGAAACCAAAAAACTCGGCGAAAAACCTCTTCATCGCCCTCCAAGCGGTAAATCAATCTACTAGACAATAAGTTGGGATACACAAATAGCAAGAGACCCTCCAAGCCTAATCTACCCAATGTACCTAAGCCTTCCAAGCTCCTACTCCAACAAGGCTTCTCGAAACTGTGTCTTGTCTAGCTTTTCGAATCCCGCAATAAGCTCGATTGCATCCGCCAAGCCTCACCGACTCCTTTTGGAAAATCCCCAAAGCTTCCCAAGCTCTAAAACACTATCTACACTCTGAATCGGTGTGGGTTGTGTTTGGGTACAAATCTCCTCTCAAAGTCTGACAATGGGAGAGGGAAGGAGAAGAGGCTAGAATGATTTCTCACTAAGGATGAGTAGTTTTCTCTCTCTAAAAGATGGGTGTGTGTGTTGTAGAAAACCTATCTAGGGTTTTTCTCTATAAATGGCCTCATTTTCAATTTCTGTGGGTAATGAGGGTATATATAATATGGGTCAAGGGTAAGAAAGTCACACTTAAAAATCCTCCAGGCAAAATGTTTCGCGACTACCTCGCAAAAAGGCCTTACCTGCGAGACACTCGTGAAACTGACAACCTGGCATGACTATTCAGCTTCCAGTCATGTGCTTCTCACATGGCTACTTCGTGGGTTAGCTTCTCACAAGCTTCTCGTGAAATCCACTTGATCTTCAATTAAGCTTGAGTCTTCACCAACTTAATACTAAACCTAATACAATAAAATTCCACAAAATACAAGGAACAAAATTAAAGCACATATAACACATTTTGTCATGGAATAAAGCCAACTTAAAACATAGTTGTAAATCATAACTTTACAATGTAAAGACCTAGATCTAAGCATAAGCATGGCAATGAGCGTATAAACAAGTAGATCTAGGCATAAACATGGCAAGGAGCGCATAGACATGTAGATCTAAGCACAAACATGGAATTTAGGCATAACCTAGCCCAAGAACGCTAGGCCAACATCATCAAAGCGGTAAAACGTGGCAAAAAAGCAAGGAGACATGCTAAAAAGGCTATAAAACATACTAGGAAGCAAGATAAAGCAAAGATATACAATGGAAAGCAAATAGACATGCTATGAACAAAGATAAAGCAAAGGGTGTAAATGTAGCTTTTTGGTGTAGATTGTAGCTAAAAAGCTACATCTACACCCTTTAAACCACAAATCCAAGGTCCTAAGACCAAGGAGAGGAAAAAGAGTACAAGAACACTACATCTTGATTGTTGAGAGTAGAGAAAAATCAAAGGTTTTTTGATGTGTTTGGGAGAGAATTTAGAAAGGAAAAGAGAAAGAATCTGCCTCGAAAATGCTCCAAATTTTTTTTTTTTTTTTCCTGAGGGGGTTATGGGGTTATTTATAGCAACAAGGTGACCCTTCAGCTCCGATGGCTGCCGACCAAGCTCCAGCAGCCAATTTGTGGCCGCCTACTTGGAAGGGCCTGATGAAGGTCTTACCGAGCTTGGATTGGACTAATCTTGGTGTCCCTGGAAAGGTATAGATATGTAGTTTCCAGAACACTAAAGAAATAAAAAAATCCAATGGTTAGATCAAAAGTTATGGCCTTGGGAAGTGAGCTGATGTGCTTTGTATGGATTTCAAGATATCTCAACTATTTTAAATCTGATTCTGACCCATAAATAGTTGTCGGATCGAAATTAGAATTTTCAAGGCTCATGGGAGTCAACCTCGAGTCAAACTTGGTCAAAGTTGTAAAGTTGTTATTTACAACTATGTGTTTTGTTGTCTTTTATTCCGTGTCAAATTTGATTGTAATTTTATTCAATCTTTTGTACCCTGTATTTATTATGGAATTTGATTATAAGGGTTGTGTGATAGAGAGAGAGAGAGTGTGTGTGAAGACTCAAGCAATTGAAGATTGAAGAGTTTTCGCGGGTAGCTCGTGATTAAGCTCCCGTGAAGTGACTCATGTGACTTGCACATGTTGGAATGTGAAGAGTTAGGCCAGGATGGAGATAGCTGTGTTTTGCAAGTATCTCATGGGTAAGGCCTTCCCGCGAGACATTCTATTCTGCTTCACACTTTTTGTGCCCATACTATATATACTCACATTACCCACAAATGTTGAGGAGTGTTTCTGAGAGAAAACCTTAGTCAAACACCTTAAGAGTTAGAGATTGTTATACCCACAATCCTCTACACATTCGCTTGTGGAATTCCCTCAACTCCTACCTCTCCATTTCCATACCATTGAGAGGTTAATAGCCCAAACACTTACCACACCCTTTCAGAGTGTCAAGTGAGGTTTTGGTGCTACTGGGAAGCATTGGAAGAAGCCAAGGATGACAGATGCAACATGGAGCTTGTTGCGGGACTCGGAGAACTAGACAAGACACGATTCCGAGAAGCCTTGTTAGAGTAGGAGCTTGGAGGGCTTAGGTACATTGGGTAGATTAGGCTTGGAGGTTCTCTTGCTAACCCATGTATCCCAACTGATTGTCTAATGGATCGATTTCCGCTTGGAAGGCAGCAGAGAGGTTTTTCGCTGAGTTTTTTGGTTTCCTCTTCGATAACACATCGGCGTGTTATCTTGTGTTTGCGTCTTTCTTCCCTACTCTTTTACATTCATTTTACTACTGTGTTGCTTTGATTATCGATTAGAGTAGCTTGTTTGTTTATTCGCTCGCTTTTACATTATTCCGCACTTAGTATTAAGTTAGTGTAAAATCAATCGAGCCGTAACTTTAATTTGGGGGTCTAAAGAATTCTTATGTTTTCAACATATTTTCGAGCTTTCAATTGGAATCAGAGCGGGTACACTCACTGTGGTTTAAATACCTCAGTGTGATCCTTAACCCCGTTTGAGATGGACCGATCTCAATCTTTAAATGTTCCTCAATTTTTTTTATGGTAAAAACTATGCCTTTTGGAAAGTCTGAACGAGAGCATTCTTGTGTTCAATTGATGATACTGTTTGGGATGCGGTAAAAGTAGGATGGATCAGGCCGGAAGCTGCTAAATCCACTTGGGATAAAGCAGCACTTGCGGCAGCTAATGCTAACAATAAAGTTTTGAATGCAATTTTTTATGGTGTTTCTCCAAATGAGTTCCACAAGATCTCTCACATAACAGTTGCCAAGGAAGTTTGGGAGATAATAGAGACCACCTATGAGGGTACTAAGAACGTTAAGGACACAAAACTCCAGATGCTTATCACCAAATTTGAAGAGCTTAAGATGGGTGATAATGAACCTTTTGATTCATTCTATGTGAAGCTCAATGAAATTGTAATTGCTAAGCTTAATCTTGGTGAGAAGATTAAAGCTACTAAGGTGGTGAGAAAAATTTTGAGGTCTTTACTAGAAAGCTTTCGAGCAAAAGTCACTGCTATAGAAGAAAGTAAAGACTTGGATGAGATCAAAATCCAAGAGCTCATTGGGTCTCTCCAAACATATGAGCTGGAACTGCCTTCTCATAAGTCGAGTAAATCTCTTGCTCTTAAAACCATCACCGAAAGAATGGATGATTCCTCTAAAGAAGATAGTGTGGAGAAGGAGGTAGCATTTCTTATGAAAAACTTCTAAAAATTCCTAAAGATGAAGAACTGTGGGAAACAGTTCAGCTGAGGGAAGTTTTCATCCTCCAAAGGTGATAGGAAAGAGTTTAAGAAGAAAGAGGGGAAGGATTCTCAGTCTCCTCAAGGCATTGTGTGTTATGAATGCAATGGCCATGGACATCTAAAGAAGGAGTGTCCCAATTTTGTAAGAGGAAAAGGCAGGGCTTATGCCACAACTTTTAGTGACTCGGACTCATCCAATTCTAACTCTGAGGAAAGTTATGATGGAGAAGGGAATTACTCCGCCTTTATGTCTATTGATCATGTTGAATCTTTGGAGGACTTGAATCTATTTGTACAAGAGCTTGAGAAGCATAGTGATGAAGAATCCATGGGTATTGTGGAAGAATCGGATGTTGAAGAAGATGAAGATACAACTGGTCTTCAAGAGAATTACACCTTACTCCTTGAGAAGTCGAGAGACTATGCAAGGGTGGCGAAGGCGGTAATGAAGAAGATGAAGAAAGCAGAGGAGGACCATAGAAGTCTCCTAGTAAGATATAAGGAGGCCAAGTGTGAGATTGAGACACTAAATGGTGAGCTATCAGAAGCTTACACAAAAGTGAGATTCCTTGAGCTTGAAGTGGTTCAAGCAAATGCCAAGGTAGAGCGAGTATCCACAAAGAAACTTGATGATGTCCTTTCTCATCAAAAGTCCTTCTCCGACAAAACCAGATTAGGATAAACTGGAGAAAGTAGTTCGGTTGTTAATATCTCCAAAGAAGTAAAGTTTGTGATGGCCAAAGAGCCGATTGTAGTTACTCCTACCGTGGAGAAGGCAAAGGTTGACAAGAAGAAGAATGTGGATGACCAAAGGGTGTTGAATAAGCCCCGGAACCAATCTGTGGTCAAGTCTAAAGTCAGAGGGAAATCTCTTCCAAGATCACAAAAAGGTCCAAGAACAAACTACTTTTGCCATCATTGTGGTCTTCAAGGGCACACTAGACCCAATTGTCATAAGCTTAGAGCATTAAAGAATGCAACTGATCAAAGGTCAAGAGGACCAAGAAATGACAAAAGGACTTGGGCTATTGAGTCATCAAAAGGTCGAAATGGTGATCCAGGTGTGATGGACGTGATGAAGATGATCGGTGCATTCACCACTTGCTTGGAAAGCTTCTCCAAAAGGTTTGAAAGTCCTAACTCTCATACCCAATCCTATAGGGATATCACCCCAAATGCACGTGCCGTATGGGTAAAGAGGCGTACTCATGCATAAGCATTACATCTTGCCCATGCATTAATGCTTCCGATGATTAGGGGCATATGTTCATGCATCATATCCTGCATTGATTTCTGTTTTTAGCATGTTTCTTTTACTTATTTTGGTCTATACCTATTTATTTGATCTTACTTTATTTGGTTTGTTTTTTAGTGTGTTCAAAAAATTCAAAAACCCATAAAAATTGAAAAATCTTCAAAAAGTTTGATCGCTTGTGTTGGGTATATCACATGTGAGTTTGTCCTAGTACCTTTGTACCAATGGCGTAGTGCATTTACGAGCTTAGCTTGTTCTATATGCACATATATCTGTGTGGAAGAAATTTTGAAAACTATGTGTAATTGTTGTAAATAGATCTTCAAGCTTGTCATGAATGATGGGTCAATAGTCTTGATGGTCTTGATACTTGTATAGACTTGTGCCTATATCTCTTCTCACTTTATTTTTATGTTTTTGTAATTGAGCTCACCAAATGTAAATCTCCAAATGAAAAGAGATATTGAGCTGCAAAAGCCTATTGCACATACTAGTATTTGACTAGGAAAAAGGGAAAGTGACTTTTGTTTTGAAATGTATGGTGCTAAAAAAGCCAAAGGCTAATTCTAAATGTTGAAATATCAAAAATTTCAAGCACCGATCTCAAAAAGAGATGTATTATCCAAAAAGGATCGAATGTTATAATTTATGCAGAAGCTAAATGAAAAGCTTCTAAGATTTGTAATCAATTTGTGGGAAGTCATATATGCTCATTTCTATAATTGAGATAGTCCACTTGACTTAGCACTAGTTGTGTATGATTTGATTGAATTGATCATTGAAGCTTCACTCTGGTCTAAGGACTATTTCACATTTGATACTCACAGACAACACACAAGACTTTGTTTCAATTAATGCTTATCTCATTTGTGTGATTGTACATGTTCAAATGTGATGTGTATGCTTAAGTACTTGCTAATCAAACCCAAAAAGATTTTTGAGTGTTTTATATATTTTTGAAAGTGGTTTTATCCTTTTGTGTCTTTAGTTTTTGTTCAAAATGCATTTTTGTGTTTTTCCTCAAAAACTGGTTCAAAGGTTATTTCGCGAGAAGCTCGTGACTCAGAGTTTCCCGTGAAAAGTGCTTAAGGGAAATAATTTTTTGTCATTTCACATAGAGACTCTCGCTACTGTCTCGCGAGTATTTTGCGACTAACAGCTTCTTGCGAAATGAATTTTAGGCAAAAACTGGAATTTCTTCAAATTCAGACAGAAGCTATCGCGACTGTCTCACGACTTATTCGCGACTTAAAGCTTCTTGTGAAAGCTTTTGAGCTTCAGTGGCCATTCTTGCGACTGTTCCGTGACTGTCTCGATACTGTCTAACCTGCAAAAAATGAGTGTTTTCAGTTTATAATACAGATGTGACAGTTTTTCAAAACACTCTCATTTCCCTCACTAAGCCTCTCTCGAACCCATCTCAACCCAAAATCACATTTTACTCAAACCCTATCATTCTCAAGCTTATTTTCTGCATTTCCAACTTCAAGGTATGTTTTCTAAAACATATTCTTCATGTTTTTCTAAGATTGTGCAAAAGTTTAAGTTAGGGTTTCAAAATTTGGGGATTTTTCGAAAAAAGGTTGGGGTTCTCAATTTTGTGAAATTTTTTCCAAAATCTTTGATTGGGTTGAGTCCTTTTTACTATTTGTGTATATGTGTTGGCTGCTTGTGGTAATTTAGCATTTATTGAGGCAAGCTTTCATCATGTTCATGCATTATTCATATTTGGATTGCTTTGTTGCATGTTAGGTGTTTGACAGAATGTCCGAATGACATTTATGTGTTGAATTAGACCCAAACGAATTCCAATTTTTTGGTTTCCTTTTTTATTTGATCATGTTTACCATGCTTTGGTCAATGGTTGTGTGTTTTACACACTTTGCCCATTTTGTGCCTCAATGCCATGCCATGCCATGCACACACTAGGCATACACCTAGGCACACCTCATGCATCTCATGCTGCATTCTCATGCATCAGCACATGCACACATATGTGCACACACATGCACAACTACTTATTTTCATGCATTGTGTTTATGTTTACTTGTTCTATCTGTTTTAGCATGTTGTTTTGAGTTCATTATACTCTGTTTTAGGATGTTTTACCTTTGTTTTGGAACTAACTTGAATCTAATCAAGTTTTGTGTTTTGTTTTGTGTTTTTTCCTTGTGTCTTTCCTTGGTCTCTGTGTAATTGTGCAGATGTCTCCTACCAAACATTCTGCGACCAAGAAATCCACAAAACTCTCTCACACTGATTCTGACAATTTCAAGTCTGCTGATGCTGATATGAAATACAATGACTGCTATAAAAGGTAGAAACCATTATCACGGAGGGGGTGGTCCAGCTAGAAACCCTTGAGGACACCTTCATCCTTGAGGTGTTCAAAGAAAGGACTTGGACCAAGCTGTTGAACCCGATTGGGGTTGTGTACTTAGAGATCATACGAGAATTTTTCTCAAATGCTACTGTGGAAGAAGACCGTATAGTTTGCTGGGTGAGGCATAAAGAATTTATAATTACCAAGGATAGTATTCAAGAATTTTTAGAGATTCTTCCTCCCTCTCAGCCAATCTTAGTCCAATATAAAGATAGATTGGGTTCTACTGAGGAGATGATAAAGATACTTGGTGGTACACCGAAAAAATCATCCATGAATACAATCCCATTTTTACTAGAGATGAAGGCTTCGGCATATGTGATGATCCATAACCTATACCTAGTCACCAACCTCACCACATTGTCAGCTCCAAGGACAAGGTTTTTGTATGATCTTTTCACCCACAAGGAGACAGATATTTGTGGACATATTTTCCACATTCTGAAGAAGAGCATTGAAAAGAAAAATTCCAGAACAGTTATGCCTTTCCCTCATTGATTATGGGACTAATTGCTAAGACAAAGCTAAAACTTTCGAGTCGTCTCACTTTGGTTTAGAGGGACTATCCCATTGGTGCACACACAGTCACTAGGAGCACAACTCACATCAAGGGCTCCAAAACAGGTGTGCATACGATACCACAAGATCGTGTTGAGGACGAAGGTGGTGATACAGAGGAAGAGATTGATAGATTCACGTTTGCTCCATAGTCTTCAGCTCAGCCATCATCTTCAGCACCAGCACAAGGCTTAGACAGACTTGATCACCTACTAGCTAAAATGGACCAGATGTCTTCAGTACTTGACTCCCATATGCAGCACACCGCGACACAGTTTGCATACATCCAGGGACAGATCACTGCACTATCTTTACAGATCGATGACTTATCCATGGCGTAGGGATCAGATTCTGAGTCTGATCAGTTCTAGCCTCTTTGGCCGTTCCAGTCAAAAAGGGGGAGAAAATTTTGAGGGGGAGCTTGCACATTTTTAGGGGGAGCAGAGCATAGACATAGCTTAGGCATAGAATCTTTGGTTCATATAGGCAGTTTAGTTTTATTTATGTTTTGGCCTTTATATCTTTTGTTTACAGTTTTTACTATTACTGCCTTTGTTTATAGCTTAAATACCCTGTTTTTAATTTTAGTTTATATTCAGTATTTGTGTTTATGTCTATGCTTTGTAGCATAATTTTTTGTACTTTTAAGATATTGTCAATATGTCTTAAGTACCTCACTCTTGTACCCTAGTAGGATTTTGTATCCTAGATGCAAATACTTCATGTATTTTGCATTGGTTGAGTGTTGACATGCAATTGATCCTTGGGATTGTTTTAATTGCACTGTGCGTCCGGATGAGCATTGACTTGCTAAATGTTCATTGTAGTCATTCTTTAATGACTGTTTCTGTTTGATCAAGATATGCTTACATGTTTTATAGTGTTTATAAACTTGATCGCACTTTACTTGCTCATGTACGTACCTTATGTTCAACTTGTCATAAGCTTAATGAAAATTTTGTTTGTGTGCAAGTGTTTCAGGTTATAGGTATATACGTGCAAGTGCTTCACAGCTTCTAGATTAGGTGTGAGTGAGTTTTTCCATTGTTCCCAAACTCATGTTTAAGTCTAGAATTTGTTTTAGGGGTTTTGTCATGGAATAGCCAAAAGGAGAGATTGTAAAGTTGTTATTTACAACTATGTGTTTTGTTGGCTTTTATTCTGTGTCAAATTTGATTGTAATTTTATATGTACCCTGTATTTATTGTGGGATTTGATTGTAAGAATTGTGTGATAAAGAGAGAATGTATGAAGACTCAAGCAATTGAAGACTGAAGAGTTTAAGTGGGTAGCTCGTGACTAAGCATCCCGTGAAGTGACTCATGTGACTTGCACATGCTGGAATGCGAAGAGTTAGGCCAAGATGGAGACATCTGTGTTTCACAAGTATCTCATAAGTAAGGCCTTCCCGCAAGACATTCTGTTCTACCAGATTGTCCATTCTGATCCACATTTTCTGTGCCCACACTATATATACCCACATTACCCACAAATGTTAATGAGTGCTTCTGAGAGAAAACCCTCGCCAAACACCTTGAGAGTTAGAGAAAATCCTCTACACATTTGCTTGTGGAATTTCCTCAACTCCTACCTCTCCATTTCCATACCATTGAGAGGTTGATAGCCCAAACACTTACCACACCCTTTCAAAGTGTTAAGTGAGGTTTTGTTGCTGCTGGGAAGCATTGGAAGAAGCCAAGGATGGCAGATGCAACATAAAGCTTGTTGCGGGATCCGGAGAACTAGACAAGACACGGTTCCGAGAAGTCTTGTTGGAGTAGGAGCTTAGAGGGCTTAGGTACATCAGGTAGATTAGGCTTGGAGGGTCTCTTGCTAACCCATGTATCCCAACTGATTGTCTAGTGTATCAATTTCCGCTTGGAGGGCAGCGGAGAGGTTTTAGGCTCCTAACCCCACCTGACCCGTAGGTTAGCCTCCACTCATTGTGTTCCAAATTCTAATCCTATCAAAAGGCCTTCTAACATGTTCATCTTATACTCACACACACTCTAACATGCATCTAACACACAACATGACATATTATCCCAAACTCAAACATGGCATAAGATCCTATCATTCATATAGCGCACACGCGCGCACGCACACACACACATACACACACACACACACACACACACATAGATATATATATATATATATATATATCCAAAGGTAGCACAAACATCATAAGGTAGCAACATAATAAGGTAGTAGCATACGATCATGATATTCAAACAAAGCATATTCAATCATCCAAGCATGGTATCATAGCATTTAAGTATTGTAAAGTTGTTATTTACAACTAGTTTATGTTGGCTTTGATTTCGTGTCAAATTAGATTGTAATTATGTTCAATCTTATGTACCCTGTATTTTATGTGGGATTTATTTGTAAGGGTTGTGTGTGAGAGAGAGTGTGTAAAGACTCAAGGCAATTGAAGACTAAAACTGTTTTCACGGGTAGCTCACAAGTAAGCTTTCCGCGAAGTGATGCATGTGCCTAGCACATGACTGGAATATGAAGAGTCAGGACAGGATGGAGACAGCTGGTTTTCGCAAGTGTCTTGCGGGTAAGGCCTTCCCACGAGATACCCGCGAAACATTATGTTTTGCTGAACTGTCACATCTGATACACACTTTCTGCATCCACACTATATATACCCACATTACCCACAGATGTTGAGTAATGCCTCTAAAAGAAAACCCTAGCCACAAACCTTGAGAGTTAGAGATTGTTATACCCACATTTCTCTACACAATCCGTTGTGGTTTTTCCTCAACTCCTACCTCTCCATTTCTATATCCTTGAAAGGTTGATAGCCCAAACACTTACTACACCGTTTCAGAGTATCAAGTGAGGTTTTGGTGCCGCTGGGAAGCATTAGAAGAAGCCAGGCTTTAACGGATGCAATCGGGCGTATTATTGGATCTGGAGAGCTAAACAAGACACGGTTCTGAGAAGCCTTATTGGAGTAGGAGCTTAGAGGGCTTAGGTGTATTGGGTAGATTAGGCTTGGAGGGTCTTTCGCTATTCGTGTATCCCAACTAATTGTCTAGTGGATCGATTACCGCTTTGAGGGCAGCGGAGAGATTTTTCGCCGAGTTCTTCAATTTCCTCATCGATAACACATCGGCATGTTAGCTTGTGTTTGCATTCTTCTTCCCTACAATTTTAGATTTCATTTTACTACTGTGTTTTAATGACTATGGCTTAGAGTAGTTATTTTGTTTGTTCGCTCGCATTTACTCTTTTCTGCACTTAGTATAAGTAAGAGTCGCAATATTTAATTTGGGGGTCTAAACAGCTCTTGTGTTTTTAACACATTTTCGAGCTTTCAAGTATAATTATCAAGTTCATCAATCAACTCATGTTGAAGAATTCAAATGCATGTCCATATTCATATGCATGACTTATCTTACTTACCTTACTCATCACAGCACCTATGCATCAATGCATGTTCATGTTATTATTCAAGACACAAAAACCCTAATCATCCAACTAGGAATTAAAACAAATAAAATATGTTATCTCACTGCCCTAAAACCTAAACATGTAATAACTAGACTAAACAGAAGCTAAACATATGATAAAAGCAAAGAAAAATGAAGACAACAGCAAGAAAGGTAAATCTTGGTTTCTAGGCTTGAACTTGTGTGTGCATATATGGGGTATGCATGTGCATCCCATGAGTATGCGTATGAATGTTATGAGTATGCGTGCACATGCATATGTTATGAGTATGCATGCACATGCATGAAGCATGCGCACACATACACGCCTAGAAACTTAAACCCAAAAACTAATAGTCAAAACAACAAGTCTACCAACCTATCATGCTTCAAATATGAAAACTAAACAACCTAAACTAGAAACCAAGATATTAATGCAATAAAATATGAATAAAAACAAACAAACAAACAAGGATGGAAGAAACAAAGTTGTTAGTTTACATCAAACACTAGAAATCTTTTGAGCTTTTGATTTGACTATTCCCCTCAGTCAATCTAATAAAGACAAAACCAGAAGGTTAGTAAACTCAGAAACCTGAAGGTTAAGACCAAAATGTCCTAACCAAGTAAAACTTTAAATTGAGGATATTTTGGCATAAAAACTCCCTCTTTGATTCAATATTTTCTAGTGAATTTGGCGTGTGTTTGGTAAAAGAAGCGTAGACACTCAATTTTGCACCCATAATTTAATATTGGAAAATGGCTAGAGTGACCATTCATATACCCAAAAAAATCATAGTTGCATTACATGCATTAATTCATTCATTGTATATCATAAAAATGATCTTGAGATTCTAACAATCGCGACGGTATGCCTGATTCCTAAATTAAACCATCGAATTAAAAAAAAATCACATGATCAAGTTTTCATGGTCTGCATGCATTTTATTTGAGTGAAACCGACCACGCATGATTAATTTAAATTTGTTCTGATTAGTTATTAAAATTAATTAAATAATTATGTGATTGGTTGTTGGTTAGTGTAAAAAATAAGTCTGCTTGCATGGGAATAAAGTGGATAATCAGATAACAAAGAAATTGTTGATAATTAAGTCTTTTTGGAATATTTATCTATCAGATAATTATTACTCTTGAATATCAAGAAAAAGGGATTAATTTTTAGAATATGAATTAAAAACGTATCTAGGTGCAATTCCTAGCTAAAAATTCCTCAAAAAATGAGTCCAAATCGATTCAAAATTGAAAAGGGGGCTCCGCACCTAAGAAGGCCTGTCAGCACTCTTGGAGTGCCGATTGGCCCAAATGCTCGACCTGACCTGGGAACTTCCTGATTAAGATAAAACCTATCTTTTTTGAATTGTTAAAGATAAGGACGCGTTCCAATTCATATATGATCTTATTCAGCTTATTTTTCAAGCATCCTAACCTATATAAATAAGGGAGGTCTCCCAACATTCAGCACCTTTTTCTAAGCTTTCTTTCTGAGCCTTCTCTTTTCTGACTTCTTTGGTCCCCTCAGGTTAAAGACATTTTGGAAGTTTTGGCTTTAAGAACTTCTTTTTTGTAAGTGAAATATTTTAGATCTCAAAGAGGTGAAACTTTCTTTGATTTCTAAAATATTCTTCCATTGAAGGTCATATTCATGCAAGTAAGTATTTAATTTTGTTCTTTTATTTTTATTTTTTCTTTTCCCTTTATTGATATGTTGTGTTGTTCATTGCATGGTTTTTGTTAATATGTTTTTGATTTCATTATGATCTTGTTCCCAATTCATATATGCCATGTTCACATGTTTGGTTGGGATTTTCTCTAATTAATTAACATGTTTGTGATTTAATTTTTCTTTAAATTCAAGATCTACAATTAATCACCAAAGCTTTTTCTAAATAAAAAAGAACAATAAAAAAAAGATCAGTATATTCATTAAATACAGATCTAAAAAGTTTTTTGAAATAGTTTTCTTCTTAAATAAAAAAATGCAGATTTTGAATTTTCAAAGAATGAATTAATAGTTAGGTTAAGTTTTTTTTTTTGATGTCATTCCATAAATATGTGATGCATGCATAATAGATTCGAATTATGAATATGGATCCTCTTTTAAAAATCTCATTTTTTTCTCTTATAAAACTAATCTGATTTTTATTCAATGAAATATCTTTTTATTTATTTATTTATTTATTTTATCTCTTAGAAAACAAATTTGATTTTTGTTAATCTAATTTCATTTTTCTTAACTTTCCAAAAAACAGATCTGATTTTTCTTTGAGAAGAGGGCATATTGATAAGATGAATTTGTTTAAATTAATTTTGTCAAGTAAGTGTTTGTTACATGTATTATAGCATATCATTCAATATCATACAAAAGGGTATATAATGGTCAGTAGAGTCTAGAAGACCAGACTCCATGTAATACCCCAATTTTGTTTTTATGATTATCACCGTACCTTATCATTTTAGTATAGAGTTGATGTACTATATGTGTGTGCACAATAAGATGGGAGTAGACAATTTTGTGGTGCTACAAATAGATGAGAAAAATTAAAGTTTTAGTGCATACAATTTAGTGCGGCAGTTAAAATAATAAAAAAAAAACAAATAAAAGATGAAGATGTTTTATGGGCTTCTTGGAGACTAAAGAGATAAACTCAAGTGGATTTTAAACTCCAGCCCACTACCCCACCAAGCCCACATCTCTAATGTGTTAAAATATAAGTTGGAGGAAAAGGTAAATTAGGGTTTTCGTAGGAAGGGTTTTATAAAGGAGGCTAAGAGGTGTTTTTCCTTGGAGTTAGAGCACATACAATTGAAGAGGCAATCAGATTATTCAAGGTATGATTTCTCATCATTAGAAACAAAGAATTAAAAGTTTATAAGGTTATCTTGGAATCAGTTGTGATCTTAGATTGTTCAAAAGTTTGATTTTGGTCCTAAAATTCTACTTATATTTTACGGTTAGATTTGCCGTTGTATATCAATGAATAAAGGCATGACTATTACATTTTCATTAGGATATTTATATATATAATCCTAGATTGAGCCACGGAATTTCAAGAATCCATGATTTTGGCTTAAGTCTTCCTTCGGTTTTGTACATATAAAATATATATATATATATATATAATAAGTCAATGATGCTACCACCGTTTCATTGAGATTGTGCTAGTAAAACCAATGAGGTTATATATTAAAGGTTGGATTTGGCTTTTGTGGGAGTATGGTCCTCACTTTGTTCTCTGTGGGTCCCGAGAATAGGTATATACTTTGCCATCAGGTCTTCTATTAGATTTGTATATATTAGGTCCTTTTAGTTTTGCCACGTTTCCTTGATTATATATGTTAGGATGAATTAACGTTTTCTTTGGGGTTGTATATTAAATCCTAGGTCAATGATATTTTGGCTACTGTCTTCCTCATGGCAATATGAGTTTCGATTAATGCAAGGAAATATTATTGGTTAGAATATCATTGGTTAGAGAAACTTTAATTTAGTGTTAAAGTGTTATTAGTTCAGCAAAATATAATCCTAGTGAGTTCATTTGTATAGTTCTATAAGCTTTATATTTTGTAGAGGATATTAAGTATATTTCCATGATTGATTATATGTCCTTAAATTATTTGATTATTGAGTAAAAATATTTGAAAATTGTTCTAGGTGATATCTTAAGATTTTAGAGGAATTGTTAAGAAAAAGTTCCTTTGGAATAGCTTTTGGAGGTAAGTAACCTTATCATAATTGGTTTTATTTTGCGTATTTTAATTACTGAAAATTGTTTACAGTTGTTACAATTTTATTTCTATTGTATTACTAATTTCAAGTAAAGAATTATCACAAATATATCTGATTACTGAATATATGATATATTTTATTTAATTGTTTTTAGCTATACTGAATCAAAGTAAAGAATAAAGAATTTTCACAATTATACATGAGCATTGAATATAAGATTTATTTTATTTTATTTTATTTTTTTAGCTATATTGATTTAAAGTAAAGAATTATAGAAATATCACAAATAGATTTGAATATTGAATATAAGATTATATATATATGTATTTGAATAAGATATATTTTTGTTAGAAACTATGATTTCACATATATGATTATGAATAATCTGACTATGAATTTATTCTGATACCTAGCCAATGGAGGTTATTCATTGGTACACTGACACCTAGCCAATGATGGTTATTTATTGGTACTCTGATACCCTAACCAATGGGGGTTATTTATTGGTACTCTGATACCCAGCCAATAGGAGTTATTCATTGATACTCTAATGCCCAGTAATGGGGATATAGCGTGACCATAGTCATAAGATTGTTAATGATATGAATTATGTTTGAATATTGAATTATTTTGAGTCCCTCGAACTACATATATGATTTTGAAAATGTTTGAGTATTTGAACTATTTTAAGTCACTAAAACTACTTATGTGTTTTTGACACCTATTTTAAGGTATAGCTTTTGATATATGGAAAATTGACTAGTATCTAAACCATCTATGATATATTTGTAATAATTAAAATATGTGATCTATGTGCAACTTATTATTTTAAGACTATGAAATTCCTCAGTTATTTTGAAAACACATAGCATATTATAACTTTTGAAAATGCATATTACATCTCATGCTTTATAGATCTGTTGCTTGATGGAACTTATTAGGATTTTGGTTACTTATAGAGTTGTCAGTTCACCCCTCTTTTCCCTCCAATTTCAGATTGTGAAGAAAAGCAGTTTTGGGAGTTTTGATGTTGTGTTGTGAGCAAGGAAAGAAGCTTAGTGATTTTGGAATTAGGTGGTTTTCTAATAGTTTTAAATGTATTGGCCAATTGGCATTATGTACATGAGGTTTGGATTTTGTTCCTATTAAATTATTGGAGATCTATTCATAAAGGAATTGTTGAGGTATTTTGAATTTATTTGATTTAATTTTTTAGGATAAATTTTAGTTACTAAAAAGGCCTTACACACTTGTAGGGTGCTTACTTTATAAGCGTGTGGCAGTTGTCACGTGCCTATCTTTATAGTTGGGTTCGGGGCATGACACTCAGTCTAGGCAAAATGGGAGCGTAACACCTTCCCATTACGTAACCTAGCCCCTGAGCTTGGGTTTTTGGATAGTAGACTAGTGTTTTATCTTTTGTTTTGGTAGATTGTAACTAGGATAAAAACTTTGTAATTTTTACATAGATTGTATTAGGACCAAAACCTTGTAAAGTTATTCTAACAAGTTGTATTTGTATAATCAATTAATGAATTTAAGGTATTTTTGGACATGTGAATTGTATTTTATTTTTTCTTATTTTTTTTAATAAAAAATAAGTGGCAACTCCACACAATTACCCAAAAGAGAGGTGGCTAAGCACCCGAATCTCTTTTTGAGAGCACCCCTCAAGCAATGCAGTCTCTCACAAGAATCTTTGTGGCCTTTTATAGTGATCAGAAAGGGGTGTACAGCAGTTCCCAGCCAATGTGGGATTCACCCTACACAATTTTACGTCCAAAAAACTTTCCATACAGTATTCTGAAACCCTGCATGCATGCACATACTCAGGGTATGCGTGTGCATGTTTTCAGTATACATGGGCATGAACCAAACATGTGTGGGCATGAATGGAACATACAACTGGGGCTTGAATTGGGGCTTGAATTGCAAGGGGTAGAAAATGAGGTGTCTACAGCTGGAGGAAACTCCTCCATTGTTTCCCCCAATCTCATTATACAACTCCCCATAGAGGGCAAAGTATGCTCTAAGAATCTTAACTTTCTTCATAGACATGGTGATCAATAAATCAAATGGCTTATCAATATCCTCAGAGAAGGGAGAACGAGAAATCTGTTGCAGTGCCTTACTCATCGTGTCATTCCCCATGTTAGGTGGGGGAGAAGGCTCACCTTGATTCTTAGGCATTCAGTCTGTTCTCGGAAAAGCTACTCTCTCCACAATTTGACTAGAGGAAAACTCTCTTTGCATATTCCTATGTTGAGGGAAATCCACTCTTTCTCTGAATCCACGAAGGGAGGAGACTAAGCTCTCCCTATACCTAAGGAGCGAGAAGACTGGCCTCTCCCTATACCTATGAGATAGGGAAACTGATCTTTCCCAATACCTCCAAGGTGGGGAGACTAACCTTTCCTGCCTTTGCTGCTGATGGCGAAGAGTGTTCCTGATCTCCATCTCGACGCCTTGCATCTCATTGTAAAGCCAAAACTTAAGCCCTTAAACAGTCCATCTCCCAATCCTTACTAGATTGGGAGGTTCCTTTAGAGTTTGTTGTTGACCCCTTTCCTCACTGGGTAGGAGGTGCTAACTCCCTACTAAAACTTTATCCTCAGCTCTGACTATATCCACCTGTTTCCTAAGACTGACCTGAAGGACATGCTCGGTTAAGGTGACCTAGAAGCCCCGTTTCTTCCTCTACTTGCCATCCTAACTTCAACTATCTTCCAATCCTACTGCTTAGTGGACTTTCCCATAGATGGCACCAATTGTGGGAGTAAAAAACTCAAGGATGGTAAAAAGCTCTTGATCAACACAATTAATTTCTAAGAAAGGGTAAAAATAAATCCACAATGGGATGACTAAGCAAACAATTAAAGGAGAAAGATGGTTGAAAAAGATAATTTGATTAAGAAAAACTACTTCTCGAGGTACAATGTATGAAGTAAAAGCAAATACATATTTAGCTCTATCTTTTTCTCTCTCTTGTTCTTCTTTCTCAATTTTTCTAGATCCCCTCTCTTGTGGACTAACTCCTCCTTTTATCCTCACCCCTTTCCTCCTTTCCAGCTATGTATTTCTTAGTTGGAAGTCAGTAGATGCTTGTCCCATCAGACACCTCTTTTGCCATTCCTTGATCATGAAGAAAGACTTTTGGGGTATCTCTAGTATTCAGATCAATCATTCATCATTTAATGGGGCTAACGTTAGGTAGGAACACCTAATTAATGCAGAGGTGGTTGTTAATTTGGTCTCTATGTCATCTTCTCTGTGTTTCTCAGGAAAATGGTTGAAGTTGCTTCCTAAGTAAATCCGTTGGATCTTTCATCGATTGGGTGATCCTCGGATTACCTCGGTATCCAATCCAAATCAACCCACTATTTCATGGACTTGGGCTCTTCGATATTGAGGCTTGGGCCGATTTCCTATTTTGGGAATATCTCTACAGAATTCCTTCTTCGGTCCGAAACCCACGGGGTGGTTATGCTCCCTCTCAAAAATATGCTAGAAGGTTTAAATGAAATTTTTTTTTTTTTTTTATATAGAAAAACTGAGGTTTAAATAAAACATTTTAAAAGTTTAAGGTTTAAATAAAACATGCCTAGTCAGGAGTTTTGTAACTTAATTGGCACCTCTCTATACATAAAGTGTAAGGGAGTTTAGGAGAAAAAATGTTCAAGTTATAAAGTTAACAGCATACTATAACTATCTTAAAAGAAAATAAATAAGTAAATAAAATATGCCTAAAACTTTAAGGTTTAAAAGATAATTTACCCTGAATTTTATTTGTATCCTTTGTCGTTACAGCATTCCACTCTAAGAACTTTGACTGAATAGTCAAGATATTTTTGGTTAAAGTTTATTATAGAGTTCTTTATTCCTTTAGGGAACAAATAATAAAATAATATAAAGTAGTGAATAAATCGAAAATGGTATTGAATAAATAAATCTATACATAAGATATAGATCACATATAGCTAGCTAGTTACAATCAAGCAGTTAATATTGTCTCAGTACTGGTTGCTATCTAGTTACAATCAAGCCGTTAATATTGTCTCACTACCAGTTGTACTGAGTATATACTAACCATTAAATCAGAATTGGTACTTTTCTAAAATATATCAGATGAAATACTGAGTTGTATTGACTATATTGGAGATTTCAAATGTTTCGAATGGTACAATAAATTTAATATTTTTTATCTCTTCACAAATCTATCAATTTTTACTATGAATGGACTATTTATATTATAAATAATTATAACCTTGGTAGTTTGTTCACAACAAACTTGGGCTTTTGGGTCTAGCTCCTAATTTACTTGTATTCCGGGTTGGGCTTATCCCACAATGGGAGGTCCAAGAATGGCTTTACAGGTTACTGCTGGAGTTGAAGTGTGATTTTGGCCCTAAACTCTTTTGACCTTTGCTCAGCTGAGATGATGACTAAGTAGCTGAGCCCTTTCCCTAAATCCGAACAAGATTTCTTAATTCCCAAGATGTGTCTTTCTTTACAACTCTTGTGTCTCACTTCCCAAAATTTTCCAACCCTCCATTCCTCCCTTTCATCCCCTATTTCTATCCTACTCTTAGTGAGGTTATCATGATGAGGGGATCGTCCCAATGTCAGTGGGTCTCTCCGTATCATATTGCTAATCAGAGGGGACCCACCTTCTACTACTAATATGACTTCCTAGTAACTTGTGCCTAATGCCGATTATTGCTTGGCGGATAGATTCCCCCAGGACATTATCTCTTGTTTACATCATATCTTGGAGTACTAAGTTTGAATGTTTGGCCATGTCCATTTTAGTTCGGTTAAGTGGGCCAAGATGGGCGGAGACTACTCAATGAGTGGGCCTAAAGCTCGGGGTCGGGCTGGTATTCCCTATAAATATATTTACAAAATTCTTCAATCCAATCTCAAGTCTATATAATATTTTTTTAGACAAGTATACATAAATATATATATATATATATTATATAGTTAGATCAAGCCTCATATTCACAAGCTTGTGTATGAACACATTTATTATATTTGAGCTTGGCTTGTTTAGTAGTTGAGCCTAAACTTAAGCTTTGAGATTGGCTTCAAAAAAAAAATAAATAAATAAATAAATAACATTTTTCCCAAACAAGCTTGAGTTTACAGCCCTAGCCGAAATGAGAATATCACGCCAGCATCAGGCTATTGAAGAAGGGAAAATGAGGGAGTGATTGATTATGTCTGGCAATATTTTGGGTTGTTTATCTCTTGAACACCGCATTCAATTTAACATCATATTGAGGACAGAGTTATTTTATTTTATTTTTATGGATGAGTGAATTTTTTTTAATCATTCTTCAATTTAACATCATATTGAGGACAGAGTTATTTTATTTTATTTTTATGGATGAGTGAATTTTTTTTAATCATTCTTAATTTTAAAATTCTATTAGTAAAATAATGACATGGTAAAATCAAAATCCTTATTATAAAGGAAATGTGTGAATTTAAAGGACTTTACTTGGTGATGTACTCGAAGAACTCTATAGGATCTTTTTTTTTTTTTTTTTTTTTTTCCCGCTGAATAAAGAGGATCTTAATCTGACAACTTTTTGGCTTCATTATTAGTTACATAGACAATCATTTAATGCACTTTATTGTTCTCGTGAATGAGACCAAATTTACATTATTAAGACAGGGATATACCACATTACATTTTTAAACACTATAATTTATGGATGTAACAAATTAGACCATATAGTTTTATTAATAACAAATTAAACCATGAAATTTAAAAATAAATAAATAAATAACAAACCAAACTCTCAACCCATATAAGATTCCAAACATACCCCAAGTCAACTGAATGAGATTTAATTTGTTATGTTTGATATTTTAGGATTTACACTATCAGTTTGAAATTATAGAATTTAATTTGTTATTTTTTGAAATATTTTGAATCTATAGGACTTAATTTATATTATATTCTTATATTATGGCCTTAAAATATAATTTACCCAAATAACAAACGTGTTGAGGGCATAACTCGAATATTTTCAGGTGACTTTCAGATAATGCAAAAAAAATATCTACTAACTTTTATTTTAACCATAATTAAATTCATATCCAAAGAAGCCATCATTAGGAAAAATTATACGGTCCTCATGTGGACCACGTCACTTATCCATCATTCCTTTAAAAGACTCGTACTTGTTTAAAATTGCTGAGTCAATAATCAGTTTCTGTTTTTTTTTTTTTTTTTTTTTTTTTTTTTTTTTAAAGTATCTCAACAATTTTAATATGTGGGAGTCTTTTAGTAGAATGGTGGACCATGTCACTTGTTCACATTGAGGACCTTATAATTTCTCCATCATTAGAACTTTCACTTCCATATAACTTGCGTTACGGCCGCAGCTAGCAATTTGAGTATTCAGATCAACTTATTATCATAACATAACGATTCTCCTGTAGTTTGTTAACTGTATTATCTCCGGTTCAAGAAAGGAAACTTTATATTTGATTGTGTTCGATCAATCTCCATTATTTTCAAAGTACCAAGCAAAATAAAATTGCCTTCATTTGGGAAAAGTTCATTAATCAGAAATCTCGAAGAGGGATTGAAGTCAATACTAGAAGTTAGGCATGCATGTCTCATTGCTCAAAACTTTGCTTCAAATAAGTTGCCCTAGTATTTTTTTGGTGCACGTGAGGAAGATTAGTAAGATATATTGGTTAAACAAATATATTCAACATTTTGTTTTTAATAATTTAGCCTTTTCATACGATCAATAATTTTACTATTTTTATGCCATGATTTATGAGGCATAGAAATACTGAAATATAAATATATATATATATATATATATATATTTTTTTTTTTTTTTTTTTTTTGAGGTATGTGCACTTCGGCAATAATTCTACAAATTTAACTTTTTTACAAAACTTTTTACAATAGCTAGAAGTAATTGACTGAAAGTGATAGACATAATTGACACTTGTAAACTCTTGAATTTATTTTCATCACTTACCATCAATAATTTGAGCAGTTTCAAAATTTGTTGCGTTGTGAAACAAGTTTTGTCACTGACATTATTGGTCACTCTAATGTCGTCGTGCACTTTATTGTGATTTCCATGGCACGAGAAGCTGAGCGTGGAGGGCAGGTAAAGCAGCTTTAGAAATTTAGGAGCTATTTGGTTTTTGTGTTTCCATCACCTATAACTCTATTTTCATCACTCATAACACAAAATGATGGGACCCACGGGAAGAAAGCTTGTTTGAATTTTTTTTTCAAGTTTTGTTTCCATCACTCAAGTTTAAAATAATGTATTAACACAAAACTCAGCCAATATACAAAACACAAATAGTGGCAGTGGCCACCACCCAATGACCAACAATCACCGCCACAACCAGTGGCCACCAACCAACAACCACCGCATCCTCCACAACCCAAAACACAACTCAAAACAAACCAAATAAATTCCAGCCAAATACCCACAACAAACCCACAGCCACAACCGCCACAAATCAAATTAAAAATAAAAAGAAACAGGTAAGAAAGGTAGAGAGATCCGGCAGTGTGGGCTTTCTTTGTCGGCGATGGTGGCTTTAGATCAGTGATAGTGGCTCAAATCAGCTTTGCACTGTGGTTGAGATGCACATCAGACAAGCGGTGACTGTAGCTTCAGGCCGTGGCTGAGATGGGTTCAGATCGAGGCGGCATGGTAGCTTTAGACCGAGGTGGCAATGGTGGCTTCAGGCCAGAGGTGATGGCGGCTTCAGACCTGCGAAGATGGAGTCTTCAAACCAGAGGCAATGGCGGCGGCTTGATCGATGAGGGAGGTAGAGAGGAGAGGAGGGAAGAGATAGAGAAAGCAATCAGTGTGGAGAGAGAGAGAGAGAGAGAGAGAGAGAGAGAGAAATACAAAACATTTGAGGAGGGGTTAAAAAAATAATAAATTTTTTAGAATATGGCTACCGTACTGTCTCATATTTGAAATTGCACTGTAAACTAATGCTAAAATTTTTGAGATTTCGAACATTTGATGAAGGTTGGTTTTTTGTGTTTGGTGTGCTAAATGCTAAAAATTTAGCGTTTAGCACGCCTAATAAGAATGTTCTTATCCATATTTTACATTTATTTTTTAAAAAATATATAAATAAAAGCCAAACATTCACTACAAGAAAAGAGTCTACTAGCGAGGGCCATATTCCCTCACAAAAATTCAAATATCGTCGCAAAAGGTTATTAGCGAGGGCATATGGCCCTCGAAGGCCGTCGTATTTGCACTTGTCACTAAAAGAGATTTTGCGACCATACCTTCGCAAATAAATAATTTACGAGGGCAATCTACCGTTGCTATTGAACAAATTTGCCCTCACAAATATATTACCAAACAACGAGAAAAGTCGACGACTTATTTTTAGTAAGGGAAAAAAATCGTCGTTAACAACTATTTGTGAGGACCATTATACCCTCACAATTAGTTATTTGCAAATTCCAAATTGACGACATACTTTTTAGTGACAAATAATGGCATCGCTAAAATTTATTTGTGAGGGCTTTTAACCCCTTGCAACTTATTTTCAGTGAGGGGAAGCAGTCGTCGTTAATAACTATTTGTGAGGACCTTTATACCCTCGCAATTAGTTATTTGCAAATTTCAAATTAACGATGAGACAAATAGTGACATCACTAAAATTTATTTGCAAATGATTTTAACCCCTTCGCAATTAGTTAGGAATAATAGTGACGACATTAAATTGTCACTTAAAACATTTTTGTTACAATAGTACAATAATTACTAAAAATTGATCCAACGAAACATGAAAATTCATATAAGTTCAAATTTTAAAATATAAAATATACAAAGAAATCCTGAAATTAAATCTTGTTTTAAACTTAAACAACTAGAATTATGACAAGATCTATATTAGTCTTCCTCTGAGTCACCCTCCAAGTTGTTTTCAACCTCTATGTTATTGTTTGAGTTGTCCTCTTCATCTCTGCTAGTACCATCCTAAAAAAAAGAACATTAATCATGACTTAAAATGAAACAATTAAAGTGAATTTGTATTTGTATCAATACTTCAATAAATAAGTACACATATACCATATCAAATCTAATCATATAATAATATATCATAAACAACAGTAAACTCCTTATGGTCTTGGATAAGCTATAAACAAGGAAAGCTGTATTGCAACTTACCTTTTCAGTAAAGAGGTTCTGAGATTGGTTAAAAAGTCAGGTTTGCTATTCACTGCTTTATGGCATCCATTTTTTCCTACACATAAATAAAAACCATGTGGATAATCAAAACAACCAAAAAAACTAAAGTTGATAACAAAATTAAAATTTTGGTATAAGTTGCATACATAAAATGTCTTAGCATGATCGGTTGCCCATTCTTTGTCATCCTTCTTTGTGTGAAATTTCTTAAAGCAATCAATGGGGCTAGGCTCAGAGCCCGTCTCAAGATACTGTAATATTTAAAAGAAAAAAAAAACATTGGTAAAGTTATTAAACTATGTAAATACACAATAAAAATTTGCGCAAAATAGTCATTATCCAATTGATTTGAAATTTTAAGGGAACATGGCCCTATATGTATACAAGGTAATACAAAAAATTCAGTCCAAAATGATTTTTCTATAATTTATTAAAAATCACTTATTGCAGCTGACTCAAGTCTGTCCATGATAGATCTAGGATCCTAAAAGAAAATTGCTATAATTTTAATACTAGCCCAAATGCTTTGAAACTTTATTCATATTAAAATCACGTGTTAAAGCATAATAAAAACAAGGAATGAAACCCTTAATCTCAAATAAACAATGACCATAACAACAAATTAAGAAACCAAAACTCATAACTCATAGAGACAATTTATCAAACACTTGGTAAGCAAAAGGCACATGCTCACATCACTCGCACAAATTTATAGTTAACACTACACTCACACCCACATATGCCTAAGATCAAACTATTTGTGATAACAATTACAAACAGACATACAATTAATGATAATGTAAAAAAGAAAAAGCAGTGGAAAGGAAAATAAGACCTGTGAAGCATCAGTTCTAACTCAGTACTTTTGTCTTTAAGGAAAATAAGGTGGACTATGTGATTTGAGGCCTATATTGACTGAAAATTTTATACATTTCAAATTTTAGAACGATGTTTAGATGATTATAGAGTGTAGTCTCAAAACTGGGTTAGCTGTACGACGTAAGTAAGTGTTAAGCAAAATGCAAAAGCAAAAAGAAAGCTATAGATTAACTCTGTTTGAGTGGCTATGGGGGTTAAATAGTTTTATTGAAGTGGGCCTACCTAATTAGTTTTTAAAGGAAACTAATAACCATAAAGTTTTTAAACTTTGGCCTCAAAATTTTTACTAAAGGTAGGAGCTGTCCCCTTTTTTTCCCCTCCACCTTTCAGTTCTGCTAAAATGTGCATTTTACGACTTGTTGAGTTAAAATGTTGCGCATCAAAATTACAAGCTTTAAAATTCAGAGTTATATATATATATATATATATACACACATATCGGATTTGATAAGTTTTATTAACTACTTTTCTATGACACTACTTCCAAATACACCCTAGTATAATACTACACATTTTATCAATCTCATCATTGCAGTCAATTGAGGTATAGAAACTAATACCAGCACAATTAATAGTAGCACCAAAGAGTAAATAAAGGCTTCATAATCAACATAAATATATGAAGTCAATATACATAAATGTATAGCAACAAGCTTACTCGTAATCTATATTTGTACACAAAATATGCTTCACCGCCAGCCATAACCATCTCAAACCCCTCACTTTTTCTCACTCCTTTTTTCCACACTCATTGAGAACTAACATCAAACTCCTTCACTGTAAAACCAACAAGTCCCAATTGAAATCTAGCATCAACAAAATAAGATACCCATTTCACCAAACACTATAACTTTAAAATCAAACAATCTTAGAAATTTCAGAAAGTTTTTCAATCTTGACAATAATGAACAGAGAGAGAGAGAGAGAGTAAAACAGCCCAAATGAAAAAAAAAAAAAAAAAAAAAAAAAAAAAAGGAGAGAGAGAGAGAGATGGGTTACTTGTTCAGACTTGTGGTGGATAGCGCAGTGGGTGGGAGTCGATTCAAAGAGAGTGGAGGGCGATGACGGTAGTGGTGGCAGTGGGCGGTAGTGGGTGGCAGAGGGTGGCTGTCATAGTGGGTGGCTGTGTAGTGGATGGCAGTAGCTGATGGGTCCAATGGAGAGATCAAAGATGAGTGAGGGGAGAAAGAGAGAGTATTGTGAGAGGGAGAGAGCTCATGAAATCCCTAAGTGAAAGAGTGAGAGGGAAAATAATTTGGGGAAATTTTGTGAGAGGGAAAGAGTGAGAGGGAAAAAATTTTGGGGGGAAGGATGGAGAAAATTTGGAGTAGTACACTTTAAATCCATTACGTTAGGTAGTGCTCTTTTTTTTTTTTTTTTTTTTTTTTACCATTTATCTCATGAGTTATTATGACAGAAACTATATCTATTTGTGGCATTCAGTGTGTCACAATAGGCCATATATTATGAGAGATTTACATTGCCTATGTTTAAACACAATAGTGTGACAACTATTATGCTTTGTCACGATAAGCTTTTTTATTTTACTAATAAATTTTATTGGTGTAGGTATAATAATTTGTGAATTGACAAAATTGCTCATACTAATAAAATTGACTTTATTCATGAGAATAACCAACATACCCCTAAACCTTGAAAATGACTAAAATACCCTTAAACCTACAAAATGACCAAAATACTATTGAAACCTCTAAAATGACCAAAATGCTCCCGAAATCTCCAAGTTTGAATAAATAATAATAAAATTAAGAAAAACTCTAGGAACACAATTTTATAGCTTCTTGTCATAATTGTGACATGACAAAATGTGATTAGTGAAAAAAAATTTGTAGATCCAATGTGTAAGTAATGGTTAACTATTCACAGTCTGCCACGTTAGAGTTGTGGTAAAAAAATTTGTGAAATAATTTGTGGTCCTAAAACTACTCATATGACTATGATAAGATAATTTTATGTGGTACAATATTTTATATATATATATATATATATATATGTGAGGACACGATTTTCAAACCAAGCCCAAAATGTATGGGATCTTGGCCCAGTGAACCCAGTACAATAAATTTGTAGAGAGTGGGTCAAAGGGTTAGGTTTCAGTGCATGGATAACAGTTAATATGGTTTTAAAGGATGAGCAAAAAAGAATTGAACCCGGTTTGTGCGAGAAAGTTTGTCCTTGGCAGAGTTTGAGGAGCTCTATTCTAGTATATATTGGATGACAATGGTTACAAGAGTTGTTGAGATTGCCACAATGCTTTCTCTTCTCCTTTTTCCATCCACTTTTCATGAAGGGCCTCTTCCATTATATAGTTCATTTTGGATTATCTTAATCCTACACTTGTTGATCTTTTGAGCCACTACTTGAATGCTTGTCCCATCAGACACCCTTTCTGGCCTTCTATGAGTTGTGATTGCCGAGGTAGCACTGTTCAGGGGTCTTTTTCACATAAATGCGGTTAGAAAGTTAGCTACAGAGCATTCAATGGGGTGTAGCAGCTTTCTCTTAGATATTTTTGAGTCCTTATCCTTCTTATGCATTCATGATGCTCATTCCTAACATTAGAACTTCTTGGAAGGTCACTTTGATCATTAGGATTTATACCTGATCTACATTTTAGCTTATCCGAGGAGATATTCCTCCTTGGACTTGGACTACTCACGATCTCAACCAAAGCTCCACGCTCTTGGCTGAAGCTCAAGACCCAATTGTATGATCTGGGCCTATGACCCCACAATATATAATAATAATAATAATAATAATAATAATAATAATAATAATAATAATAATAATAATAATAATTTTTTTTTTAGGAATCTCAAAACACCCAGAGGGTAAGCCAAAATTGACCGGTACCGAAATATTTCATTCCATTAGATAAACCAAAACGGGGTTCAAAACAAAATTGATAAATGGTTTTGATTTTAGAGGGAGAAAATGTCCTCACTTTAAATTCTTTTTTAAAAAACCCATGACTAGCAATGGTTAATGTCGAGATAAAATAAAAATCTCAATGTTTTCCTTATCTCAATCATGTTTTAAGGTGGGGGAGTCCATATCATTGCAATGGGCGTTTTGAAAAAATGGAAAACCTTTTAATTGAATTTAAAACAAAATTTTGAAGGAAGTGCTATGGGTTAACTCCCCTATCACTCTCATATTTTGAAAATCCAACCGTTGGATTACATGTTCTATATGGTCTTAATGTGCATGCCAATTTTTATGCCAATCCGATATAATTTACCATTTGATCTATAAACTCATATTTTATGGATTATTTTAAATCACTAAAACTTGAATTTAGACAATTAATTAATGACATGGCTATTAATCTTTGATCACCTTAAAATTTTGTAATCATGAAAAATATATGAAGATAATGTAATCTAACAGTAGATTTGTCTAAATTCACATCGAATTAAAAAATATAGGATTGGGTTCAAGTTACACCTGACATAACTCTAAAAAATGTTACACCTTCCAATAACTTATTACTGAATTCATATTTTGAAAATCTAACCGTTGGATTACATGTTTTATATGGTCTTAACATGCATGCCAATTTTCATGCCAATCGGATATAATTTACCATTTCATCTATAAACTCATCTTTTATGCATTATTTTAAACCACTAAAACTTAAATTTAGACAATTAATCGATGACATGGCTATTAATTCTTGATCACCTTGAAATTTTGTAAGCATGAAAAATATATGAAAATAATGTAATCTAACGGTAGATTTGTCAAAATTCACATCGAATTAAGAAATATAGGGTTGGATTCAATTTACACCTGACGTAACTCTAAAAAATGTTACATCATCTAATAACTTATTACTGAATTCATATTTTGAAAATCCAACTGTTGGTTTACATGTTGTATATGTTCTTAACATGCATGCCAATTTTCATGCCAATTGGATGTAATTTACCATTTGATCTATAAACTCATCTTTTATGCATTATTTTAAACTAGTAAAACTTGAATTTAGACAATTGATTGATGATACCACTATTGATATTTGATCACCTTGAAATTTGGTAAGTATGAAAAATTTACGAAAATAATGTAATTTAACGGTAGATTTGTCAAAATTTACATCGAATTAAAAAATATAGGGTTGGATTCGAGTTACACCTGACATAACTCTAAAAAATGTTATACCTTCCAATAACTTATTACTGAATTCATATTTTGAAAATCCAATCGTTGGATTACATTTTCTATATGGTCTTAACATGCATGCCAGTTTTCATGCCAATCGGATATAATTTACCATTTGATTTATAAACTCATCTTTTATTACTGAATTCATATTTTGAAAATCCAACCGTTGGATTACATATTCTATATGGTCTTAACATGCATGCCAATTTTTATACCAATCGGATATAATTTACCATTTGATTTATAAACTCATCTTTTATGCATTATTTTAAATCACTAAAACTTGAATCTAGACAATTAATCAATGTCATGGCTATTAATCTTTGACCACCTTAAAATTTTGTAAGCATGAAAAATATATGAAGATAATGTAATCTAACAGTATATTTGTCTAAATTCACATCGAATTAAGAAATATAGGATTGGGTTCGAATTACACCTTACATAACTCTAAAAAATGTTACACCTCCCAATAACTTATTACTAAATTCATATTTTGAAAATCCAACCGTTGGATTACAAGTTGTATATGTTCTTAACATGCATGTCAATTTTCATGCCAATCGGATGTAATTTACCATTTGATCTATGTACTCATCTTTTATGCATTATTATTTTTTTTTTTTTTTGAGAAACAAACTATTAAAACTTGAATCTAGACAATTGATTGATGACATGGGTATTAATCTTTGATCACCTTGAAATTTTGTAAGTATGAAAAATATACGAAAATAGTGTAATCTAACGGTAAATTTGTCAAAATTCACATCGAATTAAGAAATATAGGGTTAGGTACGAGTTACACCTGAAGTAATTCTAAAAAATGTTACACTGCCCAATAACTTATTATAGAATTTAGATTTTGAAAATCTAATCGTTGAATTACATGCTCTATATGTTCTTAACATGCCTGCTAATTTTCATGCCAATCAAATGTAATTTACAATTTTATCTATAAACTTATCTTTTATGCATTATTTTAAACAACAAAAACTTGAATTTAAACAATTGATTGATGACATGACAATTAATATTTGGTCACCTTAAAATTTTATAAGCATGAAAAATATATGAAGATAATGTAATCTAACGGTAGATTTGTCAAAATTCACATCGAATTAAGAAATATAGAGTTAGGTTTAAGTTACACATGTTGTAACTCTAAGAAATGTTACATTACCCAATAACTTATTATTGAATTTATATTTTGAAAATCCAACCATTGAATTACATGTATATGTTCTTAACATGCATGCTAATTTTCATTCCAATCGGATGTAATTTACCATTTAATCTATAAATTAATCTTTTATGCATTATTTTAATGGAAAGAAATTTTTATTCATTTTTGAGAGAGAGAGAGAGAGAGAGAGAGAGAGAGAGAGAGAGAGAGAGAGAGGGAGAGTACAAAAGGCTGAAATTCTTGAATTTTAGGCTAACATTTTGAAGGTGAAAGTGCTATCATTTTTTTTTTATGGGTATAATTGTTTAGAAAATAAGGACAGATCTTTCTTATGTAGGATGTATATAAAATGTTTTTTTTTTAGACTGTAAACAAAAGGTTCATCTAAAGAATACGAAGTGCTATATGTTTATGCGTTTTTTTTTTTTTTTTTCTTTGAATCATAGAAAAACTTTTATCTCCAAAAAAAATTAATATTTTAATGATATTTTGTGAAGGTCAATCGTGGCCCTCGCAAATAATTTAGTATTAGTAAGGGCATATTTTTAACTCACACAAAAAATTAGCATTTTGTAAGGAATTTTTATTGTCCCTCGGAAATAATTTGGTGGGAACATTTCCCTCCAAAATTTTTTACATTTTAATGATTATTTGTGAAGGTCGATCCTAACCCTCGCAAATAATTTAGTATTAGTGATGACATTATTTTAACCGTCACAAATAATACACTTTTTGCGAGAGATTTTTAATTGTCCCTCGCAAATAATATGGAGGGAAAATTTCCCTCCAAAATATTATCATTTGTGACGGCTATAACACATAATAGCGACAGCGTTTTTTGTTGGTCGCAAATATTTCACATTTTACCAAGTATTTGCGAGGGTTTTATTTTGCCATCACAAATAAGATTTTTTGAGTGGGCTTTTTGGGTCCGTCACAAATTCTTGGTCGCTAATAGGCATTTTTTTTGCAGTGATTTTATATTATTGCTGGCAAAGCAAACTGACTGTTAAATATATAATCTTCGACAAAACACGGCCTATAATGTACTTTCCCATGATTGTGTTCCTGTTTGAAGATGGTTGGAAAAATTATTTGGCTTCCTCTATAAATAGATTAATTCTTAGATTTTTATTTTTTATTTTTTATTTTATTTATTTACTTAGAAACAAGCAGTTCTACTACATTACTAGTACCGTGTAAATCTATAAATGTCCATAACTTCACCTAAGTGAAGAAATACCTTCACAAAGATATGAAAATCTACATTATTATTTTAGGTTCTCTATATAGGTTCATAGGAGAGATGAGGCAATATCACTAAGTTAAAAGCATCCATATTGTGTTGGGATTAGGGCCCTAGAATCCTATTGTATGATGCTATGTATTACATTATGTATGACATAATGTATGACTTAACATTGTAATTAATAAAGTTGTTTTATTATTATCTGAAATAATGATAACATGAATATTTGGACATTATCGTATAGTCCATGAGATGCATAGTATGTGATTTATTTGATTTAGTCACAAAAGATATAAGTTAAAAGTTCTTTGTAAACTCAGAATTTTAGTTTGTAGTCGGTGATGAAATTGGGCATTTCATCTACGAAGTCTATAACATATCAACTAAGATGATTTGTCTTGATCATGGAAGTGGAGACTTCTAGTTGATATGTTTTAAGAGTTAAGACATATTGAACTGGACCGCTGTGAGATTTATTATTCCCTAATGACTGTCAATTGAATAATAAATCTCACGACTTATATTTACATGAACTCTTAATCCCGAGAGAATAATAGATATAATCATGAAGTGTAGGCTGCTTTGATATATCAGGAGTGAGTTCTAAAGTATCGGTCAAAACCTCAGTATGTTGGGCAACCACATATAGTATTGATGGAACATATATTCTCAAGATGAAATTTATAGTCTCTTAACGGAGATATAAAATATTCCTTTGAGATAAGTTTAATGAGTTCAGTTATTTCAGAGAGTTAGGCCAAACCACTTTAGTAAGAAATTACTAAAATATATATATTTATGAAATTGGATTTCATAAATATATAATGAATAACTTAAAAGGATTAAACCAGGTACTCAAGGATTAAGATGTAGTAATCTACAAAATGGCAGTCTAAATTAATGACTTTGTGTTACTATGAATATTTTATGAAGGGGTTGCATGTACAATAAAGTCTTAGGATATAATTTATTAATAAGGCCTAGAGTGCAATTATATTTATATAGTGGTATTAAATATAATTAATGGTAACTTTGGACTTGTCAAGAGTTGACAGAAAAGCCCAAGGCCAATTGGAGCTAGTGTCTTATTTGTTTCCTTTTGGTCCCACTCCAAGCCACATATTAAAACCCAATTGGAAGGGCCCAAAAAGCTGGCCCAATTAGATAATCAGTTTTTAGGAGAGAAACATATAGAATTTTGTATCAATCACAAGTGTATGATTTGGTATGTATGTGAGTGTTGGACACTCTTCGATTCTCTCTAAAACACACACACATAATTGATTGAGAGACCACACTTCTTGGGCAACAAGTGGAATTGGAGTGAAGATTGAAAGTGTTCTCAAGAACTTCTGATCTTCGGTTTTGAATTTCACCCCATCAAGGTACACTCTCTTGTTCTATATTCTGAAACTTACATAGTGCATGTTATCAATTGTGAATGAAGTAGATCCGTTTAATTTTTTTGTTGCGTACACTCATATTTCCATCAAATGATATTAGAGCGGTCTTCAATTTCCAATATGTATAACATGTTTTGTGAGTTTTGGAATTAGAGATAATAGTTTCATGATTTTAGAAGATTATATATGTATTTAATTTTTTGCATGGTTGTTGAAACTTTGGTTTGATGAAAACTGATATTGATGTTATGATATTGTTTAAATTTGAATTTAAGTATGTTAAATTGAACTTTAAGGTGATAGCATCAATGAAATTCAGTTTTGACATCAAATTATGTCTATCATGTTCATATGGTGGTTTGTTCATGAAAACCATTGGAAATTGTTCAGATCTTCCCTTTGAAAACTGAAAACACAGGTAAGCTTTGCTTGCGAAACAGTGGCGAGACAGTCGCAAAAGTTTCTGTCTAATTTTTTGAGTTTTCACTATTTTCCTTTAAGTTAATTTTGCGGGAAGAGCTTAGTCGCGAGACAGTAGCGAGAGTTTCTGTTTGAATTTTGTGTTTTCACTTTTTTGCATGAAAGCATTTTCACAGGAAGAGCTTTGTCGCAAGTTTCTCGCAAAAATGCCATTGAAGGGAATTTTGAATTTTTTTATGTGTTTTCAAATGTATAAAGTGCAAGGCTATGTGTAATTAGATTATGCATGTTTTATAATTTAAAAACTTTTAATTTAAAACATCTAGTGGGAAAGAGATACCAGGGTTGCATCTCACAGCCTCTATTATCCGTTTATAGTAGTGTGATTAAGCACCCCGCCTTGGCGTATATGCCTTGCTTCCTTCAGAGGGTGTTTAATTCATGGAACTATAGGTTAAATTTCTTAATGATAGATGAAGTGTGTGTTTACATTAAAAACGACCACACTTTCGTGGAGTTACTTGGTGACTCACATTGATTTTAAGCAATGGTGTACACTAGATTAAGTATAATGTTAACCTCCCTTCAGAGCTATGTCATTATTACTTAGAGGCTGAAGGAAAAGCGGCAAATTATTTTTGTTTGGTAAGAGTTACCATGATAGCATTAATAATGAGAATAATTCTCGCTTAATCACAGTGATTGGTATGACCTCGCTTCCGAGGAATATTAATTGCGGGATTGGGTTGTCGGTGCATATATTATATTATAGTTTTATTAAGGTTCCATACTATATGTTTATATGCTAAATTGATAATGTCCAGTTTACTTATTATATTCATGTTTATTAATTTCAGATTTGAACATGGCATCATTTAGCCCACTTGTTACTATTCTTAATCAAAACAAACTGACTGGATCCAACTGTGTTGACTGGAAAAGAAATTTGGACATAGTTCTCATTGCTGAAGAACACAAATATGTGCTTACTAAACCATGTCCTAGCTTTCCTTCATTAGAGGAAAAACAACGATATGATCGTTGGCAGAAATCTAATGAGATGGCCAAGTGCTACATCCTAGTATCTATCTCAAATATTCTACAGAATCAAATGCAAGATGTAGAACTAGCTTTGGACATAATGTACAGTCTAAAGGAGATGTTTGGTGAGCAAGGTCGATCTGAAAGGCAAGAAACCATGAGGCAAATTTATAATACCAAAATGGTTGAAGGCGGTTCTATGAGGGAGCATTGTCTTACAATGATCTCTAATTTAAATACATTGGAGGTTTTAGGTGCCAATATTGATGGAGAATCCCAAGTGGATATGATACTCCAGTCACTACCAGAATCATTCAAGGAATTCAAACTCAATTATAATATGAACAAAAAGATTTATTCTTTGTCTGAATTAATGAATGAATTGGTAGCGGCGGAAGGCATTCTAGGTACTTCTAATGTTGAAGCCAATGTGGGTAAAGCTTCTACTTCTCAACCTAAGTCGAAAGGTAAGGGTAAGAAGAAGAAGAAGGACTTCACCAAGCAAGAGGGTAAACAAATTGCCTTAGGGGTTGCTGACAAAGGAAAGAAGCTCAAAGGAAAATGTTTCCATTGTGATGAGAAAGGACATTGGAACAGGAATTGTCCAAAATTCAAGGCTGCCAATAATAAGGGTATGAATAGTTCATTCCTCCTTGAAATATGTTTGGTACAAAATCCCACAGATTCTTGGTGTGTGGATTTAGGATGTACTCATCATATCTGCAATTCTTTGTAGGGGTTCCAGGAGACTAGAAAACTTAATAAAGGGGAATTATTTCTTACTTTGACTTATTGAAGTAGGATTCCAGTTGTAGTTGTTGGTGTTTATAATTTATGTTTTGAGTCTAAAGTTTTAATATTGGAAGACTATCTGTTTGTACCTAATGTTCATAGGAATTTGATTTTTACAACTTATTTAGGTAAACATGGATATTGTGTTATCCTTAAAGACAATGTTGTAATAAAGAAGGGTAAAATGTTTATCTGTTCTAGCAATATTATGGATGGTCTTTATATTTTAACTCCTGATAAGCATGAATTATATAATTCTGAATTAGATAATAACTCTCATGTAAAATCATTAAAGAGAAAGTTTCCTTCTACTAATGATAAATGTCTTGGCACTTGCATTTGGGTCATATTAATCCAAACAGAATTCAAAGACTGATCAAATATGGACTCTTAGAGCCATTGGACTTTCATGAATTTTCAGTTTGTGAATCTTGTTTGGAAGGAAAAATGACCAAATGACCTTTTTAATGCAAAAGGTAGAAGAGCCCAAGAATTGCTTGAATTAGTTCATACAGATGTGTGTGGTCCTATGTTAACCCAAGCAAAATGAGGTTACTAGTACTTCATCACTTTTACCAATGATTACTCTAGATATGGTTATGTGTACCTAATGAGATGGAAGTTTGAATCATTTGAAAAGTTCAAAGAGTTTAGGGCTGAAGTTGAGAATCAATTAGGTAAACGCATAAAAGTCATTCGATCTAATCGTGGTGGCGAATACCTTCTTGGGGATTTCAAGGATTACTTAACTTAAAATGGGATTGTATCCCAATTGACTGCACCTGGAACTCCCAACAAAATGGTGTAGCAGAAAGAAGGAATATGACTCTTTTAGAAATGGTTAGGTCCATGATGAGTTACTCAACTTTACTAATTTCTTTTTGGAGTTATGCCTTAAATACAACAATACATCTCTTGAATTTAGTCCCATATAAATCTATTCCCAAAACACCCATGGAATTGTGGAGTGGGTGCAAGCCTAGTATGAAATATCTCCACATTTGGGGATGTCTAGCACATGTGTTAAAAGGGAAGCTTGATAAATTGGAACCAAAATCAGAAGTATGTTTGCTTGTAGGTTATCCAAAAGAAACTAGGGGTTATTTATTCTATAGTCGTAAGGATAACAAAGTTTTTGTTAGTACAAATGCTAAATTCTTGGAAAATGACTATATGAATAATATTACTCTTAGAAGTAGAGAGTTGTATTGGCTGAAATAAATGAACCTGTACATGAACAACCAATAGATGAAACTAGAGATGATGTGGCTGTATTGAAATGTCTAGTACATAGGTACCTCATCGTAGTGGGAGAATTGTTCGGCCTCCTATAAGATTCATAAGTTTGGGAGAAACTTATGAAGCTATCTCAAAAAAGGATGAATCGGATCCCTACACTTATAAAGTGGCAATGAATGATATAGATGCACATCATGGGGTTAAAGTTATGAAATCTGAATTAGATTCTATGTATTCCAGTCAAGTTTGGGATCTCGTAAAGGCGCCTAACGACATTAAACCTGTTGGTTGCAAATGGGTTTACAAGAGGAAGAGAGGGATAGATGGAAAGGTTGAAACCTTTAAAGCAAAGCTAGTAGCGAAAGGGTACACACAAAAAGAAGGTATTGATTATGAAGAAACCTTTTCACCAGTAGTAATGCTTAAATTTATCAGAATTCTTTTATCTATTGCTGCTCATTATGATTATGAGATTTGGCAAATGGATATTAAGACTGCATATCTTAATGGCAATCTTGAAAAAGAAATCTATATGTTGCAACCAGAAGGTTTCATAGCAAAGAACCAAGAGCATATGGTATGCAAGTTGAAAATGTCTATTTGTGGACTTAAGCAAGCATCTAGGTCATGGAATATTAGATTTGATCAAGCAATCAAATCATTTGGTTTTGAACAAAATCTAGATGAACCATGTGTGTACAAAAGACATCAAGATAAAGTAGTAATGTTCCTAGTGCTTTATGTTAATGATATTCTACTCATTGGAAATGATGTAGGGATAATGTCATCGGTAAAGGTTTGGTTGTCAAGCCAATTTGATATGAATGACTTGGGTGAAGCAAACTTTATTCTAGGGATCAAGCTTTGGCGAGATCGGAAGGATAAGATGTTAGGCTTATCACAAGCTGGGTATATAGATAAAGTTCTAGAATGGTTTAGTATGCAAAACTCCAAGAAAGGATTACTTCTTTTAGACATGGAGTTCCTCTGTAATGACCAAAGGCCTAAGACTCAAGAGGAGGTAGATATGATGAGACAAGTTCCTTATGCTTCTGCAGTAGGAAGTCTCATGTATGCCATGCTTTGTACTAGGCCAGATATTTGTTATTTAGTTGGCATGGTTAGCCGATATCAATCAAATCCAGGATCAAAACATTGGTAAGCTGTAAAGCATATTCTCAAGTATTTACAAAGAACGAGAGACTATATGCTTGTTTACCGGTGTGAGGATTTGATTCCCATTGGCTATACAAATTCATATTTTCAATCGAATCTAGATTTTAGAAAGTCCACATGAGGATGTGTTTTCACCTTGGGAGGTGAAGCCATAACTTGGAGGAGTGTCAAGCAATCTTGTATTGCGAACTCCACCATGGAAGCTGAGTACGTTGTTGCTTGTGAAGTAGCAAAGGAAGCTGTATGGCTCAAGAAATTCCTTTCTGACCTTGGTGTAATGAGAATGGAACAAGTTCCCATCACATTGTTTTGCAACAATAGTGGTGCAGTTGCACAATCAAAAAATCCAAGGAATCACAAGAAAGGAAAGCACATTGAGAGAAAGTACCACATCGTTAAAGATATTATTGCTCATGGAGATATGGTGGTAGCAAAGATTGAAAGTGCAAACAATCTAGCAGATCCTTTTACCAAAGCCTTGCTTTAAAGGACCTTCGACTCACATTTGGAGGGAATGGGAGTTAGATTAGTGCACAATAGTGTTTAGGACAAGTGGGAGATTGTTGGGATTAGTGTCCTAGAATCTTATTGTATGATGCTATGTATTACATTATGTATGACATGATGTATGACTTAATATTGTAATTAATAAAGTTATTTTATTATTATCTAAAATAATGGTAACATAAATATTTGGACATTGTCAGCCTCTTCTCTCTCTCTCTCTCTCTCTCTCTCTCTCTTTGCCCCTCTCTTTGCTTTGCTTTCTCATGCCTCTCTAGGTTGTGGCATTTATGGTGGGTTTCGGGTTTGGCTGGGTTTGCGCGGTTGGATTATGTTGGTTTTGGATGATTTGAATTGGTGGTTAGTTGTGGTGTGGCTATGGTATGGTTGGTGGTGGTGGATTTTGGCTATAGCAGTGGGTTTGTGTAGTTTGGGGTTTGGTTGGGTTTTAGATTTGACTAGGTTTCCAGCTTTTGTGGTTTCAGGATTAATGGTCAGTGGTGGTGTGCTTGTGTTGGTGGTGGTGGCAATGGATTTTGGTTGTGGTAGATGAGTTCGGTTTTGGCAATGGGTGGGTTATGGCTAGTGGTGCTGAGTTGTGTTTTTTTTTTTTTTTTGGTAGGTTATGGTTGCCACAGTAGTAGCTATGGCTGATGGAGGTAGTTGTTGCTAGTTGCTAAAGTTTTTGTGATGGATGATTTTTTATTATTTTATTGAGTTTTTTTTATATATTATTTTAATCGAAGTGGTAAAAAAAAAAAAATATATTAGGTGTGTTAAAATAAATAAAAGTAAATTTTTAAGATGCTAAAAGCATTCACATCCGATCTTCCATATGCCATATGTTGGTATATTTTAGCACCAGGGTGCAAAAACAACCCATTACTTGGTCGTCCAATCCCAAAATTTTTTACAATTATGCTACAGTACCATCAAAAATTTATGATGGTATTGTAGCACCATTTTAAACATAAAAAATTATATTTTATTCTAAATATCTCCTTCTTCTTCTTCTTCTTCTTCTTCTTCTGCTTTTTTTTTCTCTCTCTCTCTCTCTTTAGTCTGTCATCTCCTTTCTCTTTCATTTCTTCTCTCTCCCTTCTCTCTCTTGTTCTGCTATCTCATTTCTTCAAAGCCACCATGGCCAAACCTCCATCACCAAGCCGAGCTAGAGTCACTTACCATTCCCTAACCCAAGTCCTCAAAATTTTTAACAAAATCCACTTCTTTCAAGCTTCCTAGTGGCGAATCCGCTTCCTTCAAGCTTCAACAAAATCGAGCTACCTAGTGGCGAATTGAGTAATTCGGTTTCATAAATTTTTGTTATGTTTATGGGTGAAAATTGTGTGGCTTCGCAATGGTTAGCGATGGAGATCGCTGTGGGTTAGTGTTAGGTTGTGTGGGTTGTGTGGGTCAGGTGGGTTATGATTTGTGTGGGAGTGGGTTTTGGGTCAGTGGGTAGTGGCAGTGTGGTGTGGTGGTTGTTTCAATGGGGTTTGGCTTTGTTGTGATTTGCTGAGTTGATTTGGGTGGCGCAACAGTGGTAGGGTGGTGGTTGTGTTGTTGATGATGGCGGTGCAACGGCTTGGGAAGTGGTGTTGTTGATAATGGTGGTGTGAGGTTTTGTAGATGATGGTGGTGGCAGGTCATGGGTCAGGTGGTGGGTTTGGATGGCATGGGTTAATTGGTGGCTACGTGATGGGTTGTGTGGAGGTTATGGGTCATGTTGTGGTGTGGGTTGATTTCAATAGGTGTGATTTTGGTATGCAACGGCGTGGGTCTGATGGTGCAGCGACTTGGGCAGTAGGTGCAGCGATGTGGGTCTAGTGGTGCAGCGGCATGGGTAGGTGGTTTCACAGCTTAGGTCTCATCGGTGGTGATTGGAAAGTTTTGGGTGGATCAATTGGTGGTTGTGTTGATGGTTGGGTTGATTTAGGTTTGGGAGGTGGTAGTGTTGTTGATGGTTAGGTTGAGTTTCTATACTGAGGGTTTTGGGTCTTCACGGTGGTGATGGAGTGATGAGTGGTTGAGAGAGAAGAGAGAGGGGGGAGGAAGAGAGACAAATTAGAAAGAGACAAAAATATATTTTAGGCGTAAATGCACTTTTAGTCCCTACATTTTGGCTTTTTTTCATTTTGGTCCCTACATTTTAATTTTACCACTTTTAGTCCATAAACCAATTAACGTATGTTATTTTCGTCCTTTCCGTTAGTCAATTGACGGAAATATCTGAAGTAGCTTACGGAGGAATTAAAATATTATAAAAAATGCCACATTAGCATCTAATTTTTTTTTAATAATTTATCAATTTTAACTAAATAAAAAAAGAAAAACAGAATTAAAAACAATAAAATACATAAATTTAGATCTAATTCATTTTGAACAAGAACACACAAAAACATGATCACAAATTTAAACATCAACATAAGAACATAAGAGAACAAACCCAGAACCAAACAGAAACTCAAATTTAAAAACACAAAGAACACAATAACAAACATCGGGTTATTCAAGTCATTTTTGTGTTTTATCAAGTTACACATAGCTAAGCAAAGAAAAATTGATCTCTTGCAAAATGTTTCAAACCCGGTGACTTGGCGGTTACAGTTACAGCTACAACTCTCAAACCTAGATCTCCTGCAAAATCAATCTCCTAGAACCAAATCCAAATCTCCAGCAAAACAACCAAACCTAGAAGACCCATAAACCCAACAACCAAACCAATCTCCAAAAAAGCAAACCTTAACCTTCAAAGCCGTAAATTTTCTTGAGAAACAAACACAAAAAATCCAGATTGGTTGAATTGTGAGAGAGAAAATGAATCGTCAATGAAGATTGAGTCAGATGCCTATAGGAAAAACAAACCAAAACCCCCAATTTTCTCAAACCCAAATAAAATAATCAAATCCAAAAATTATTAAACCAACGGTGAGCAGATCTGCTTATCCCTCTTTTGGGTTTTGATCATGGAGGCTTCGGTGCTTGGTGGGCAGCATAGATCGAAGAAAACGATGAGCAACACAGCATCTCCCCCTTATGTGTGTTGTGAAACTCAAATCGGTGGTGGTGGTTGTGGTTTCTTTCCTCACCATTCATCACCACCAGCCACCATCAAGGTAGCCTCCTTGATCTCTCCCTTTATCTCTTCTTTTCTTGGACTCACCCACTCGGTGCCTCTTTCTTTGATCTGTGATGGTGTGGGGGGTTTGGGTTGTTCAATGGTTCAAAATATGTTTGAGTTGTGATTGAAATTTAATTGTAGGTTTTGGTGGTGCTGGAGGTCATTCGGGTTTGGTGCTAGTGGATATGGGTTAGTGGGGCAGATTGTAGTAGTGGTCATTAGGTTTGATGGTTTAGGTTTTGATTTTTGTGGAAGAACACAGCACCCATTTTTTATTTAATTTACAATTGATTTTTGGTGGAAGAACATATACAAATTTTGGAATAGAAATTCTTTGAGTACTGTTCTTGTTATCCGAGCTTGTGTTCTTATGATCTATGAATGTTCAAAATGTGTATAAAACACCCTTGAACGTTTAGACCCCAAATTACAAATTATCAATTCAAGCTTATTATCAAACAATAAATGTGGAACATGAACATAAGCTAAAACAAAATTGATAAACAATCTAAACTATAAATAATCACAACCACAGTAGTAATTAAATGGCAAAGATAAAAGGAAGAGAGATGCAAACACAAAGACAACACTCGATGTGTTATCGAAGAGGAAACCGAAGCCCTCAGTGTAAAACCTCTCTGCCGCCCTCCAAGCAGTCAATAATCCACTAGAAAATGTAGTTAGGATACATGAACAACAATAGACCCTCCAACCCTAATTTACCTAGTGTACCTAAGCCCTCCAAGCTTCTTGCTCCAACGAGGTTACACCGATCCTATGCCTTTTCTAGCTTGCCAGATTCCGCTATAGCCCATAGCATCAACCAATATGAATTGATCCCTTCCTAATTGCTTCCTAAAGCACCAAAAAGCCTTCTCACAGATATGGGTATGGTGAGAAAAGGATTTGGCTAAGAACCACTCAAGGATATAACAATGGAGAGGGTGAGAATAGAGGAATTTGAAGAGTCTTTTAGGTGAAAATTATGGATGAATCAATCTTGTTTTTCTCTAGGGTTTTTCTCTCAAAATTCTCTCTGGAAGCTCTCTACATTTCGTGGGTATAAGGGTCTATATATAGTGATGTGTGTTTGGAATACGAAGAGTCAGTTTTTTTAAAACAGAACTGGCTGGCGACTTGGCCTCGCGACTTGACTGAGTTGCGAGTTCAAGCCGCGAGGTAACTGCATTACCAGTCTAGACTTTTTGTCCTATAGTGCAATAGCTGGCATAACGCTTCAGCTTCCCGTCTGCTTGACACGCGACCATCTTCTGGCGGCTTGCCAGTCGCGAGTTCCAGTCGCGAGTCCCTGCTTCTTTGCACAATGATGAACATTTCTTCACACTCTCTCACACACTATCCTTACAAGATTCCGACCTAAATACAGGGTTACTAAATGCTGAATTACAAGCAAATTTGACAAGGAATAAAGCCAACAAAATGGTTGATTAAATTCAACCTTACAATCTCTCCCTTTGGCTATTCCGTGACAAAACCCTACAACAAACTCTAGACTTAACGCGTGAGTTGGGAATAGTTAAGCAAAACTCACTCACACTTACCTCTAGAATCTGTGAAGCTCTTGAACCATAAGTACAAGTATCTCTTGAAACACAACAACACAATAGGATCATTGTATGCAGAAAACTTGTAATGCATATGGAGCAAGCACAATGAGATTAAGCAAAAATGAACTTAAATAGTAAAGCATGGCTTGACCAAAAACAAACAATCACTATAAACAGTGATCACAATGCTCATTCACTCATAGAATGAACATCCGGACATGCAAGCTAATAAGCTCATTTGCAAAGTATCATTTGCATGTCCAACACTCAACCAATGCAACAACACAAGGTAATTGCATTAAGGATAAAAATCCAACAAAGGGCACAAGAGTGATGTACTTAAGAAAATGCACAACATTTAGCAACAAGTACTTAAGCTACAAAGCATGGGCACAAAAACCTAAAAGCATACAAAAGCAAACGGTTACACAAGTACCATACAAAAACTAACTGAATAACATCATATATTACCAAAACTGATCCATGAGTTTACCAAACCATTAACCATAGTATATCAAACTCAAAATAAAAGCAAAGCATTATCCAAAACATAATACCATAACCATAAACATAAAATAAGACTGAAACATAAACTAGATAAACACTGTTTTTGGTTGCTCCCCCTCAAAATGGCACTCCCCCTCAAGAGCTGCTTCTTAAAAATTCTCCCCCTTTTTGACTGGAATGGCCAAAGGGTCATTGCTGGGTGTTGGTGCTGTCAAACTTGGCTGAAAGTATGTTGAGCTGCTCTTGAATTGCTGCCATCTTGTTAGTATGCTCATTCTGGACCTCTCAGAGTCCATCAATCCTCTCTAGGATAATCTGAAATGCATCTGGAGGTACAGCTAATGATGTTGAAGCTCTGCTCCTCTTGCCTCTGCTTCTGGATGTGGAAGTCTATCCAGCAGCCTCTGCTTCAGTTTCCATTAGATCACCTTCTCCTTGGTCACCCTCCTCTTCATCACCTGGAAGATGAACTTGTATCTTGATGATGGTCAATTTGTTGATGGCTGAAGGTGTAGACGCGGGCTTGATATATTGAGGGATTGTAACACCTTTTGCTTTGAAGATCCTCATGAGAAGGCTAGGAAAGATCAACATGGGCCTAGAGGTGGTTCTAGTCTCATCCACAATTATGGCAAATATGTGAGAGCAGATGTTAATAAAGGTTTTCTCCTTGAGCTCCATGAGGAATATAGCTCTGGCATTATTGATTGTAGTCTGAATGTTCAAAATGGGTATGAAACACCTTTGAACGTTTAGACTCCAAATTACAAATTATCAATTCAAGCTTATTATCAAACAATTAATGTGCAGAATATGAACATAAGCCAAACATAGAATTGATAAACAATCTAAGCCAAATATAAACACAACCACATCAGTAAATATAAGGCAAAGATAAAGGGAAGGAAGATGCAAACACACGGACAACACACGATGTGTTATCGAAAAGGAAACCGAAGCCCTCGGCGTAAAACCTCTCCGTCGCCCTCCAAGCGGTAAATAATCCACTAAAGAATGTAGTTGGGATACATGAATAGCAGAAGACCCTCCAAGCCTAATCTACCCAATGTACCTAAGCCCTCCAAGCTTCTTACTCCAACGAGGTTACACCGAACCTATTTCTTCTTTAGCTTCCCGGATTCCGCTATTAGACCATAGCATTAACCAATGTGAATTGGTTCCCTCCTAACTGCTTCCTAAAGCACCAAATAAACCTTCTCACGGATATGGGTATGGTGAGAAAAGGATTTGGCTAAAGACCTCTCAAGGACTTAACAATGGAGAGGAAAAGAGTAGAGGAATTTGAAGAGTCTTTAAGGTAAAGATTGTGGATGAATCAATCTTATTTTTCTCTAGGGTTTCTCTCACAAAGTTCTCTCTGGAAGCTCTCTACATTTGATGGGTATAAGGGTGTCTATATAATGGGGTGAGAAAGGAATGCGAAGAGTCAGTTTTTCCCAAACAGGGTGGTTTGGCGACTTGGCCTCGCGACTGGTCTGAGTCACGAGTTCAAGCCGCGAGATAACGGCCTGGCCAGCCTGGGACTTTTGTCCTGTGGTGCAACAGCTGATGCAATCCTTCAGCTCCCTGTGTGCTTCTCATGTGCCTGCAGTTAGTGGCTTGCAGCTGCGAGTCACCCGCGAGTTCTAGCCATGAAACTCTGCTTCTTTGCATATACTTGAGCTTTTCTTCACATCTTCTCACACACTACCCTTACAATAATCCCAACCATGAGATAATGGCCTGGCCAGCCTAGGACTTTTGTCCTGTAGTGCGACAGCTGGCGCGACCCTTTAGCTCCCTGTGTGATTCTCGCGTGCCTATAGTTGGCAGCTTGCAGCCGCGAGTCACCCGCGAGTTCTAGCCGCGAAACTCTACTTCTTTGCCCATACTTGAGCTTTTCTTCGCATCTTCTCACACACTACCCTTACAATAATCCCACCTAAATACAGGATTACTAATTGCTAAAACACAAGCAAATTTGGTACGGAATAAAGCCAACAAGATGGTTGATTAAATTTAACCTTACAATCTCCTCCTTTGGCTATTCCGTGACAAAACCCTACAACAGACTCTAGACTTAAAGCGTGAGTTGGGAATAGTTGATTAAAACTCACTCACACCTAACTCTAGATTTTGATAAGCTCTTGAAACATATGAGCAAGTATCTCCTGAAGCACAACAACACAACAATACCATTGTATGCAGAAAACTTGAAATGTATATGGAGCAATTATAAAACGATCAAGCAACAATGGAATAAAGTAATAGACCAAGGCTTGACCAAAATAGGCAATCACTATACAATAGTGATCACAATGCTCATTCACACAAGGAATGAACATCCAGACATGCAAGCTAATAAGCTTATATGCAAAGTATCATTTGCAAGTCCAACATTCAATGAATGCATACAAACATATATGCATCTAGGAACAATCCTACAAGGGCACAAGAGTGAAGTACATAAAAGAATGCAAAGCATTAACAAGTACTCAAGCATAAAGCATAAAGGCTGCATAAGCAAAGTGTTGCAAATACATGGTACAAACCATAGAAGCCTACAAACTGCATAAGTGCATAAAAACAAACTCTTAAAGCTTACATAAGCAACATGAGTACAAATATAACCAAAACAAAAACAAATAACTGAATAACATCATCGATATATAGAAAATATCATCAAAGTTTCAAATCTGTATCCTCACAAATAGATACAAATAGAGCACATATAGACATAAAACATAAGTTAAGTTTTGTTAGGCTATCTTCAAAATTATGTTAAATGAACATGTATATCAACTCCCTGAGCACACACAACTCCCCCTTCCAGTATACACATCTTCTCCTTCTTGTGTCGCTCTCCCCCTTTTTGTCAGGAATAGCTAAAGGCTGTCCTCTAACTTTTGCTGAATAGCATCCAATTGTGTTTCAATGGCCGTGAGATGCACTTGAACTTGGTTGTTAGTTGTGTAGATGAACTGGTGTAGTTCAGAGAGCCGTTCAACCACATTTTCAATTAAGTGACTTTGCCTGGGTATTTGGAATCCAGGGGGAATAGATGGAGCACGAGTTGATTGAAAAGGTGTAGTGGAGCTTTGGCTAGATGGAGTGACTGGTTCACTCTTGGGTGCTTTAGAGGAGTGGCTCTTACTTGCTTGAAGAGTATATAATGATATTGATCGAGGACGAGACGCAAATTTTCCATTGGATGGAGGATTGACACCTTCATGAAGAATGATCTTCATGATGAGACTACAGAATGGGAGAGTCATTCACGCTACTGATCGGGCCGCTGTTTTCCTAATGATCTGAAATATGTGGGCACATATGTCAATTGGAACACCAGTAATGAGATCACACAAGAATTTAGCCCTCCCAAGACTGATGAATGCAGTGTTTGACAACAGGTAAAGGTTTGAGAGCATGATCAGCTTTAGGGTTGTTAGTTCAGGTGAAGAAAGAGCAGTGCCTATAGATGATCCTGCGCTTCCCACTTCATGTTCACTCCCAAGAACTTGAAGAATATCTTGCGCCTGAAGTACTCTGTCATCATATGGAGTTCGATCCACATTTTCAGGTCTGGTGATGCAAAGAGCCTTAACAATATAGTCTGCATTGATGGAAAATTCTATTCCTCGAACCCAGCGTTTTAACTTTACCCTTGTGTATCTGGCATTGGAGTAGAATTCCTTGATCAATTCTTCAATTGGATCTTCAAAATTCCCAAAAAGATCAGCCCAATCTCTTTCTTCAAAAATCTTAGGGATAAATGTTGTCCCTAGGATGTCAAACTTGACAACTCGTTCTACAATGAGAGGAGCCTTTATAAAGACATCTGTGTAGGTCTTTGAGTCAAGAGGTGTCCTGAATTTCTCAATGGTAGAGATCCTAGATGACTAAGATGAGAACCGTGTCCTTTTAGCAACTGGGGTTGATGGATCATCGGTGGCAATGGCTTTGCCTTTAGATGAACGACGAGTCATTTGCAAAAGAACAGACACACAGCAAAGAACCAAATGCAACACCACAGGGTACCAACAGAAACTTGATTAGATTCAGGTAAGAATGTGAATCTGAGAGATTTCAAAATTAATAAATCATAGGCAATACAGAAGTATTGTGTGGAACATGTGAACAAGAATGGTGATAGATCAGATACGAATCAGTGTCAAGAGATCACTGAATATCACAAAGTCACACACTGACACTGTGACAAACTACCATGAGCATGATATGTGAAAATCCATATTGCTATAAAACATGTCAAAGAACATCACAAAATATCATTAAAATAATCAATAACAACTAAAAAAAAAATCAACTCTGAAACAAATAGCATTCAGCAGAGTGAAACTAAGACATGTACGAACATGCTTTTTCACAAAAACATAATGGCACCAACACCACTCACAGATTCAAGGAAATAGCACCAAAATCATGAAGTATGAAGTGAAGACAAGAAAACCCATACCTTTTTCTTGAAGATTTGAGAAGAAAAGATGCAGAAATGGTGGATTTTTGAAAAGTGTCTTGGTGAGTTTCAGAGAGAGAAATGGGAAGACAATGAATAGTCACTTAATTTCGAGGGAAAACTGAAAAGTTTTTTTTTTTTTTTTTTTTTTTTTTTTTTTTTTTTTTTTTTAAACTGACCTTAAAACGCAAAACACGCATTTTTCGTGACTGGAATAAGTCGCCAGTAAGCCGCCAGGGTAAGCCACGAAACACTTTGAAACTAAGAGTTTTGAAAAATTTTCCAAGTGTTTTTCGCGACTAGAAGATCTACCCGTGAGTGAGTCACAATCTAAGTTGCGAAAATCTCTGTGTACCCCTCGCGACTAGACCTTCCACCTGCGAACAAGTCACCAAGGCATACCTGTGAGCATGCGACTGGATTAACTCCCGACTGAGTCGCCAAAACAGGGAAAAATTGTTTTTGAAATTTTTGACATTTTTGTAAAAATAAAATTTTGTCCAAAAACAGCTAAAACACTCAAAAATCTTTTTGAGTTTGATCAAACAAAGATTGAGCATGTGAAAACACATTTAATCAAGTACAATCACACAAATGAATATGACATTCATTGAACATAGACTTGTGTGATGTGTGTGGATATCAAACATGAGATAGTCCTTAGTCCAATGTGAAGCTTCAATGATCAATTCAATCAAGGCATACACAACTAGCACTAGATAATGAGACCTATCTCAATTATAGAAACATGCATATATGACCTCCCACATAAACTTGATTACATTTCTTTGAAGCTTTTCATTTGGCTCCATATATATCATATCATTTGCACTTTTTGAATAGAAATATCATTGTGAGATAGATGCCTGAAATTTTTGATATTTCAATTAATGAGTTAGCCTTTGGCTTTTTGGGCATCATACATTTTATTTTGGTCACTTTCCCTTTTTCCTAGTCGAATACTAGTATGTGCGACAGGCTTTTGTAGCTCTATATCTCTTTTCATTTGGAGATTTACATTTGGAGAGCTCTTTTTAAACACAAAAATAAAGAGTAGGAAGATATATAGGCATGAGTCTATGCATGTCTCAAGATCAACAAAATCATTCACTAGTCATTCATGACAAAGTTGAAGATCTATTTACAACAGTCACATAGATTTCAGAATTTTTTCCCACAATGATATGAGTGCATAGGGAACAAGCTAAGCTCGTAGATGCACAAGGCCATTAGTACAAAGGTACAAGGCAAAACATGCTTTGAGACAATACTCAACAAAGTCGATTAAACTTTTTGGATTTTTTACTTTTTATGTGTTTTTGGATTTTTGACACAAAAGCAATAAAGAATGATAAAAAAACAGAACACCAATGAAAAACCATTTTAAAAACAATAACACACAAACAAAAGTTTCAACTCAAACTTGCAAGAAGCATATAACCAAGCATATATAGAAAATATGGGAAGTATTAATGCATGGAGATGTTATAATGCTTATGCATGAGTACCATTTGTCACCTACACGTCACGTGCCTTTAAGGTGATATCCTTAACGGATTGGGTATGGGAGTTGGGACTTTTAAACCTTCGAGTGAAGCTTTCCAGGCAATTTGTGAAGGCACCAATCATCTTCATTACGCCCATCATTCCTGGATCACGGTTTTAACTTCTTGGTTGCTCACCACCCCAAGACCTCATGTCATTTCTTCTTCCTCGTGACTGAGGTGCGCTTGCATTGTTGTCTGCTTTCAACTTTTGACAGTTGGGTCTAGTATGTCCTTGCAATCCGCAATAGTGACACACATAATCTGTTCTAGGACCCCGTTGTGATCTTTAGAGAGATCTTGCTCTACCTTCAAATCTGGATTCTGATTGATTTTGGAACTTATTAACCACTCGTTGCTTAGCCAGCTTCTTCTTCTTCTCAACCTTAACATTCTCAGGGATGGGCCTTTCCACAATCGGCTCTATGGCCTTCACAAATTTCACTTCTTTGGTAGCTTTGGCTGATGAGCTACTCCCTCCTGTATATCCCAACCCGGACTTGTCTGAGAAATGTTTTTGGGATGAAATAACATCATCTAGCTTCCTGGAGGAGACTCTTTCTATCTTGGCATAAGCTTGCACTACTTCTTGCTCAAGAAATCTTACTTTCGTATAAGCTTCAGATAGCTCTCCATTTAGTGTCTTAATCTTACACTTAGCCTCTTTATATCTGACCAGAAGACTTTTGTAGTCCTCTGCAGCCCTTTTCATCTTCTTCACAGCCGCCTTTGTAACCCTTGCATACTCACCCGATTTCTCAAGGAGTAAGACGTAATTCTCTTGAAGACCTGATGTATCTTCAACCTCTTCAGCCTCCGATTCTTTAGTAATCCCAATAGACTCCAAATCAGAATGCTCACCAAGCTCCTTCACAAGTGTATCCAAATCATCTGAGGATTCCACATAAGCAATGGTCATGAATGCAGAGAAATTTCCTTCTCCATCACAACTCTCTTCTGAGTCAAAGTTTGATGAATCCGAGTCACTCAGAGTAGTGGCATAGATCTTTCCTTTGGACTTCAAATAGTTGGGACATTCCTTTTTGAAGTGTCCATGTCCATTACACTCGAAGCATGTAATTCCTTGTGAAGATTGAGAATCTCTACCATCTTTTCTTCGGAATTCTTTCTTCTTATTCTTAGAACTCTGAAATTTTCCCTTGTTACCAAATTTTCCATTGTTCTTGAGCTTTAGGAACTTTCGAAAGTTTTTTACAAGGTAAGCCACATTTTTATCTACTCCATCTTCTTCCAGAGAATCATGAGATACTACTCTCTCATCAATTGTTTTAAGAGCAAGGGATTTGCTCTTCTTCTGTGTGGGCAGGGACAACTCATATGTCTGCAGAGAACCGATCTTTGCTCTCTTCAATGGCTATTACTTTGGCTCGGAAACTTTCTAGTAGTGATCGAAGGATCTTCCTTATAATTTTCGAGTCCTCCGTCTTTTCTCCCAAATTAAATTTTCCAATAACCACTTCGTTCAATTTACTATAAAACGAATCAAAAGACTCATCCTCACTCATCTTTAGCTCCTTAAAGCGAGTGGTCAACATCTGAAGTTTGGTGTCCTTTACTTTCTTAGTCCCTTCATAGGTTGTCTCCAGAATTTCCCATGCTTCCTTAGCAATGGTAATATGTGAAATCTAGTGAAATTCTTCTAGAGAGACACCACAGAAGATAGCATTCAATGCTTTGCTGTTTGCATTGGCCGCTACAAGTGTAGCCTTATCCCAAGTGGACTTGGCAGCCTTCGGCCGTGTCCAACCCACTTCAACTGCATCCCATACTGCATCATCGATAGAGCAAAGGAACGCCCTCATTTTGACATTCCAAAAAGCATAGTTATTACCATCAAAAAATGGTGGTACATTAAGAGATTGTGACCTATCCATCTTAAAGGGGGTCAGGGATCACACTTAGGTATTTAAACCACAACAAGTGTACCTGCTCTGATACCAAATGAATGTTCAAAATGGGTATGAAACACCCTTGAACGTTTAGACTCCAAATTACAAATTATCAATTCAAGCTTATTATCAAACAATTAATGTGCGGAATATGAACATAAGCCAAACACAGAATTGATGAACAATCTAAACCAAATATAAACACAACCATAATAGTAAATATAAGGCAAAAATAAAGAGAAGGAAGATTCAAACACACGGACAACACACGATGTGTTATCAAAGAGGAAACCGAAGCCCTCGGTGTAAAACCTCTCCGCCGCCCTCCATGCGGTAACTAATCCACTAAAGAATGTAGTTGGGATACATGAACAGCAAAAGACCCTCCAAGCCTAATCTACCCAATGTACCTAAGCCCTCCAAGCTTCTTGCTCTAACGAGGTTACGCCGAACCTATTTCTTCTTTAGCTTCCCGAATTCTGCTACTAGACCATAGCATCAACCAATGGATACTGGTTCTTCACTGTTGTGATTGTGATTATTTATGGTTTAGATTGTTTATCAATTCTGTTATTAGCTTATGTTCATGTTTTGCACATTTATTGTTTGATAATAAGCTTGAATTGATAATTTGTAATTTGGGGTCTAAACGTTCAAGGGTGTTTTATACACATATTGAACATTCAATTGGTATCAGAGCTGGTGTACTCTTTGCGATTTTATTACCTTAGTGCGATCCCTGACCCCTTATTGAGATGGATAGATCTCAATTTCTTAATGTACCACCATTTTTTTATGGTAATAATTATGCTTTTTGGAAAGTCCGAATGAAGGCTTTTTTGTGTTCTATTGATGATGCTGTGTGGGATGCAGTTGAAGTAGGTTGGACTAGGCCGAAGGCTGCCAAATCCACTTAGGATAAGGCAGCTCTTGTAGTGGCTAATGCTAATAATAAAGCCTTGAATGCTATTTTCTATGGTGTCTCTCCAGAAGAATTTCACAAGATTTCACATATCACGATTACTAAGGAAGCATGGAAGATTCTAGAGACAACTTATGAAGGAAAAAAAAAAGTGAAAGACACCAAGCTACAGATGTTGACCACTCGCTTTGAGGAGCTGAAAATGAGTGAGGATGAGTCCTTTGACTCTTTTTATAGTAAGCTGAATGAGGTGGTCGTCGGCAAATTCAATTTGGGGGAAAAGACAGAGAACTCTAAAATAGTAAGGAATATCCTTCGGTCACTGCCAGAAAACTGCCGTGCTAAAGTGACATCTATTGAAGAGAGCAAAGATCTTGACGACATTAAAGTCCAAGAGTTGATTGGTTCATTGCAGACCTATGAATTATCACTGCCCACGTAGAGGAAGAGCAAATCTCTTGCTCTTAAGGCATTTGATGAGAGGGTAGTATCTCATGACTCTTCGAAGGAGGATGATGTAGATAAAGATGTGGCATATCTTGTGAAAAACTTCTGAAAATTCTTAAAACTCAAGAACAGTGGGAAATTTGGTGACAAGGGAAAATTTCAGAGTTCCAGGAAGGAGAAAAAGGAATTTAGAAGGAAAGATGGTAGAGAACCTCAATTTTCACAAGGAATTACGGGCTTCGAGTGTAATGGACATGGACATTTCAAGAAAGAATGTCCCAATTATTTGAAATCGAAGGGCAAGGTTAATACCACTACTCTAAGTGACTCGAATTCATCAAATTCTGATTCTGAGGATAGCTGTGACGGAGAAGGAAATTACTCCGCATTTATGGCTATTGAACATGTTGAGTCCTCGGAGGACTTGAATCAACTTGTACAAGAACTTGGAGAACATAGTGATGAAGAATCTATAGGGATTGTTGAAGAAACAGATGCTGAAGAGGATGAAGTTACAGCTAGTCTTCAAGAGAATTATGCCTTACTTCTTGAGAAATCGGGAGAGTACGCAAGGGTGGCAAAGGCGGCTGAGAAGAAAATGAAGAATGCAAAGGAGGATTAGCGGAGTCTCTTGGTCTGACATAAAGAGGCCAAATGTGAAATAGAAAAGCTGAATGGTGAACTGTCAGAAGCTTACTTAAAAATTAGATTCTTGGAGCTTGAGGTGGTTCAAGCCAATGCCAAGGTAGAGAGGGTCTCCACCAAGAAGCTGGATGATGTCATTTCCTTTCAAAAGTAATTCTCAAATAAATCCAAACTAGGATACACTGGAGAAAGCAGTGCAACTGCGAATATCAGCAAAGAAGTGAAGTTTGTGAAGGCCAAAGAGTCGATTGTAATTGTCCCTACTTTGGAGAAGGCGAAGGTTAAAAAGAAGAAAAGTGTGGTTAAACAAAGTGTAATGAATAAGTCCCGGAACCAATCTATGGTTAGGACTGAAGCAAGAGGAAGATCTCTTCCATGATCACAAAGAGGTCCAAGAACGAACCACTTTTGTCACCATTGCGGTTTGCAAGGACATACCAAACCCAACTGCCATAAGTTGAGAGCATTGAACAATGCAAGTGCTCCTCAGTCACGAGGAAGAAGAAATGACAAGAGGTCTTGGGGTGGTGAGCAACCAAGAAGTCAAAATAGTGATCTAGGCATGATGGACGTGATGAAGATGATCGGTGCTTTCACCACTTGCTTGGAAAACTTCACAAGAAGGTTTGAAAGTCCTAACTCTCGTACCTAATCCTTCAAGAATATCACCCCAAACACACGTGACGTGTAGGTGAAGAAGTGTACTCATGCATAAGCATTACAACATGTCCATGTATTAATACTTCCCATGTTTTGTGAATATGCTTTGTTGTGTGCTTTTTGCTAGCTTGAGTTGAAAAATTGTCTGTTTGTTTGCTTTTGTTTTTATAGGTTTTTACATTGTTTTTTTTTATCATTCTTTTCTTGCATGTGTGTCAAAAATCCAAAAACCACATAAAAAGTAGAAAATGCAAAAAGTTTGATCGACTTTGTTGAGTTTTGTCTCAAAACATGTTTTGCCTTGTACCTTTATACTAATAGCTTTGTGCATCTATGAGCTTAGCTTGTTCCCTATGCACTTATATCATTGTGGGAGAAATTTTGAAATCTATGTGACTATTATAAATAGATCTTCAACCTTATCATGAATGATTAGTGAATGGTTTTGTTGATCTTGAGACATGCATAGACTTATACCTATATATATTCCCACTCTTTATTTTATTGTTTTGCTTAAAGAGCTCTCCAAATGTAAATCTCCAAATGAAAAGAGATATTGAGCTGCAAAGGCCTGTCTTACATACTAGTATTCAACTAGGAAAAAGAGAAAGCGACCAAAAATAAATTGTATGATGCCCAAAAAGCCAAAGGCTAACTCATCAATTGAAATATAAAAAATTTCAGGCATCGATCTCACAATGAGATTTATAAATTCAAAAAAATCAAATGATATGATGTATTTTGAGCCAAATGAAAAGCTTTAAAGTTATGTTATCAAGTTTTGTGGGAGGTCATATATGCATATTTCTATAATTGAGATGGGTCACATTATCTAGTGCAAGTTGTGTATGTCTTATTTGAATTGATCATTAAAGCTTCACATTAGACTAAGGACTATCTCATTGTTGATACCCACATATAATACACATGTCTATGATCAATGAATGCCATATTCATTTGTGTGATTGTACTTGATTAAATGTGTTTTCACATGCACAATCTTTGTTGATCAAACACAAAAAGATTTTTGAGTTTTTGTTTGTTTTTGGAAAGTATTTTGTTTTTACAAAAATTGTCAAAATTTTAAAAACAGTGTTGCCTTGTTTTGGCGACTCAGTTGCAGGTTAATCTAGCCACATGCCTCAGTTGCGAGCCCACTCCGAGCCTAGCGAGTCATTGTCCCAGTCGTGAAAAATACTTAGAATATTTTTCAAAATCTGAATTTTTATGGTTCTCACAACTCACTGTGGCGACTTGCTCGCAAGTGGAAGGTCCAATCGCGAGGGTTACACAAAGATTTTCGCAGTTCACCTCGTAACTTCCTCGCGGGTAGACCTTCCAGTCGCGAAAAACACTTAGGAAATTTTTCAAATTTTTAGTTTAAGTGTTCTAGCGGCTGGCCCTGGCAACTTGCACGCGACTTGACTCAGTCACGAAAAACGCATGTTTTTCGTTTTAAAGATAGTTTTTAAAACTTTTCAGTTTTTCCCTCGAATTTTTGTGACTATTCATTGTCTTCCCCATTTCTACTCTCTCAAACTCACCGTGTCACTCTACAAAAAACCTCCATTTTTGCACCTTTTCTACTCCAATCTTTAAGAAAAAGGTATGGGTTATCTCTTTCTCACTTCATATTTCATGATTTGAGTGTTTTCTTTTTAATCTGTGAGTTGTGTTGCTGCTTTGAAATTTGAGTGGATTCAGATATGAGTTTAATTTCTTTATCTGTGAGCTGGTTTGGAATTTTTGCTAATTTTAGAGATCATATTTAGATTTGGTCTATTTTGTTGTGCAAATGTTGGTGTTTTCTTTGTTCTATGGTGTATTTCATGGCTATATTGATCTGTGCGTATCATGCTCATGGTAGAATGTCATAATAATAGTTATTTGTGACTTTGTGATATTCAGTGTTCACTTGACACTGAGTTGTAACTGACCAATTACCATTTTTGTTCACCTGCTTCATTCAATACTTCAGTGTTGCTTATGATTTTGTTTGGTTCAAACCTGGTTCATGTTTGTGATTGTATGAGATCTCTTTGGTTTGCATTGTTATATCTAAATCTAATCAAGTTGTTGTTTGTACCTTGTGGTGTTGCATTTGGTTCTTTGTTGTGTGTCTGTTCTCTTGTAAATGTCTCGTCAATCCTTTAAAGGCAAAGACATTGTAACCGATGATCCATCAACCCCGGTTTCTAAACGGACTCGACTCTCGTCTCAATCGTCTAGAGATTCTACCATTGAGAGATTTAGAACACCTCTTGATTCAAAACACCTACACAGACATTTTTAGAGAGGCTCCTCCCATTGTGGAACGAATAGTCAAATTTGATACCCTGGGGACAACATTTATCCCTAATATTTTTGAAGGAATAGATTGGGCTGATCTATTTGGGAATTTTGAGGATCTGATTGAAGAATCAGTTAAGGAATTCTACTCTAATGCCAGATACACCGGAGTAGAGTTGAAATGCTGGGTATGAGGAACGAAATTTTCCATCAATGCAGACTACATTGCTAAGGTTCTTAACATCACCAGACCAGAAAATGTGGATCTAACTCCGTATGATGACAGAGTACTTCAGGTACAAGAAATTCTTCATGTTAGGTTCTAAAGACTTAGGATTTTATGTATTTAGAACTCTAATGTGTAATATTGGCAAACCATGATCAAAACAGGTTGTTTAGTCTTGTTTAGGCTTGCTCAAAGTTGTGTAATTCATGTAAAATTGGAATCGAGCTGATGCAGAAGCTACTGTGCATTTCGGCCTGACTCGATCAATCAAAGCTTAGACTCGATCGATCGAAAGTCGACCAGATTGCATTTTTCTGTAGATTTCCAACTCAGCCCTATCTCATTAAAACATTTAGGGTTTTATGTTTTTGCCCTAGGTATATAAGGCAAACCTTAGCCACATTTTAGGAGTTGCTCTTGCTGCTCTTGTTGCTCATATTTGCAGTTTTGTGTAAATCTCTTATGAGATCCTTAAGGAGTTTTCCTTTACACAAAGCTTAGGGTTTTCAAGGAGAAGATGTTATCTACACCTTGATGATCAAATTAGTTGTTGCCATTGGAGCTTAAAGAAAAACAAGCGGGGGTACTTGTACTTGTGGAGAATCCAAGAAAGAAGGAGTCCGTGGATTCGGAGCTTGCACGTGGTCGTGTCAGTAAGTTCTACTGGTAGGTAGCAATAGGAAGTCAAGCGTGGGGGCTTGTAAGTCTTATTACATGAACTTCAATTCTTTCACATAGTGGATTCAAGTTTACCTTGAGGATAGTTAGGTCAAATCCTCCACAGGTTTTTACCGTGTGGTTTCCTAGGTCATCATATCTTGTGTTCTTTATATTTCCGCTGCTTTATATGCTTGATATGATTATATGATTGTGTTAACCTAGAATTGCATAAATTGACTAAGTTAATCACTTGGCTAATTCTCTAGGTTAATCCTTTTGTTGTTTTAAGGGGTCTAAAAACCTAACACTTCAAGTTCTTGGGAATGAACATGAAGTGGGAAGCAAAGGATCATCTATAGGCACCGCACAGTTTTCGCCTGAACTGACAACTCTAAAACTAATCATGTTCTTCGACCTCTACCCATTGTCAAACACTGCTTACATCAATCTTGGAAACGCTAAATTTCTGTGTGATCTCATTTCCGGTGTTCCGATTGACATCTATGCCCATATATTTCAGATCATTGGGAAAACAGCGGCTCGATCAGCAGCACGAACAAATCTTCCTTTTTGTAGTCTCATCATGAAGATCATACTTCGTGAAGGTGTCAGTCCACCATCAGATGAAAAAATTGTGTCTCATCCTTGACCAATATCCATATACACTCTCCAAGCAAGCAGGAGCTACTCCTCTAAAGCACCTAAGACTGAACCAGTCACTCTATCTAGTCAGAGTTCAGTTACACCTGTGCATACTGAGACAATTTCTCCCATTCCTTCTGAGATACAGGCATCAGGCACTCTACTTGTACCACCTAGCTCTCAAACTGACAGGATAAATACTTTGATTGAAAGCGTGTCTCAGCGAATTTCAGAATTGGAACGGCTTATCTACTCAACCAACACCCAAGTTCAAATGCGCCTCACAACCCTTGAAACACAGTTGGATGCTATTTAGCAAAAGTTGGAAGAAAGCCTTTAGCTATCCGTGACAAAAAGGGGGAGAGCGATAGCATACAGTAAGGGGGAGTTGTGTGCTCTAGAAGAGGAAGTTGATATATATTTATATACACCCTCATACTTTTGGATATAGTTCTAATACCTACTTTGGTTAAAATTGTTGGTTATGTGATTTACTGGTTTAAGTTAGTATATATTATGATGCTATTCAATTAGTTTTGTATGGTACATTTATAACCGTCTGCTTTTGTAAGCTTTTAGGTTTTTGTACCCATGCTTTGTAGCTTAAGTACTTGTTGCTAAATGTTATGCATTTTCTTCAGTACATCACTCTTGTGCCCTTTGTTGGATTTTTATCCTTAATGCAATTACCTAGTGTTGTTGCATTGGTTGAGTGTTGGACATACAAATGATACTTTGCAAATAAGCTTATTAGCTTGCATGTCCAGATGTTCATTCCATGTGTGAATGAGCATTGTGATCACTATTTATAGTGATTGTTTGTTTTTGGTCAAGCCATGCCTTATTGCTTAATTGCTCAAGTCCATTTTTGCTTGATCGCATTGTGCTTGCTTCATATGCATTACAAGTTTTCTGCATACAGTGATCAAATTGTGTTGTTGTATTTCAGGAGATACTTGTTCGTATGATTCAAGAGCTTATCAAATTCTAGAGTTAGGTATAAGTGAGTTTTATTCAACTGTTGGTTATGTGATTTACTGGTTTAATTTAGTATATATTATGATGCTATTCAGTTAGTTTTGTATGGTACATTTGTAACCATCTGCTTTTGTACGCTTTTAGGTTTTTGTACCCATGCTTTGTAGTTTAGGTACTTGTTGCTAAATGTTATGCATTTTCTTTAGTACATCACTCTTATGCCCTTTGTTGGATTTTTATCCTTAATGCAATTTCCTAGTGTTGTTACATTGGTTGAGTGTTGGACATGCAAATGATACTTTGAAAATAAGCTTATTAGCTTGCATGTTCAGATGTTCATTCCATGTGTGAATGAGCATTGTGATCACTATTTATAGTGATTGTTTCTTTTTGGTCAAGCCATGCCTTATTTCTTAATTGCTTAAGTCCATTTTTGCTTGATCACATTGTGCTTGCTTCATATGCATTACAAGTTTTCTGCATACAATGATCAAATTGTGTTGTTGTATTTCAGGAGATACTTGTTCGTATGATTCAAGAGCTTATCAGATTCTAGAGTTAGGTGTGAGTGAGTTTTGTTCAATTGTTCCCAACTCACGCGTTAAGTCTAGAGTTTGTTGTAGGGTTTTGTCACGGAATAGCCAAAGGGGGAGATTGTAAGGTTGAATTTAATCAACCATTTTGTTGGCTTTATTCCGTGCCAAATTTACTTGTATTTTAGCATTTAGAAACCCTGTATTTAGGTAAGAATCATGTAAGGATAGTGTGTGAGAGAGTGTGAAGAAATGCTCAAGATTATGCAAGGATGCAGAGACTTGCAACTAGGACTCAAGGGTGACTCGCGACTAGGACTCGCGAGTGACTCGCGACTGGTAAGTCGCCAACTGCAGCACACGTGTGAAGCATACAGGGGAGCTGAAGAGTCACACCAACTGTTGCATTATAGGACAAAAGTCCCAAGCTAGCTAGGCCGTTAGCTCGCGACTTGAACTTGCGACTCAGTCCAGTCGCGAGGCTAAGTTGCTAGACCACCCTGTTTGGGAAAAACTGACTTTTCACATTCCAAACACACACACTATATATTGACCCTTATACCTATGAAATATAGAGAGCTTCTAGAGAGAATTTTGAGAGAGAAACCCTAGAGAAAAACAAGATTGATTCATCCACAATCTTCACCTGAGAGACTCTTCAAATTCCTCTACTCTCACCCTCTCTATTGATACATCCTTCAGAGGTTCTTGGCCAAATCCTTTTCTCACCATACCCATATTTGTGAGAAGGTTTATTTTGGTGTATTAGGAAGTAGTTCAGAAGAGACCAATTCATATTGGTTGATGCTGTGGGCTATAGCAAAATTTGATAAGCTAGAAAAGTTCGGCGCAACCTCGTTGGAGCAAGAAGCTTGGAGGGCTTAGGTACAGTGGGTAGATTAGGCTTGGAGGGTCTATTGCTGTTCATTTATCCCAACTACATTTTCTAGTGGATTATTGACCGCTTGGAAGGCGGCGGAAATGTTTTACACTGAGGGCTTCGGTTTTCTCTTCGATAACACAACGTGTGTTGTCCTTGTGTTTGCATCTCTCTTCCCTTTATCTTTACCATTTAATTACTACTGTGATTGTGATTATTTTTGGTTTAGATTGTTTATCAATTCTGTTATTAGCTTATGTTCATGTTCCGCACATTTATTGTTTGATAATAAGCTTGAATTGATAATTTGTAATTAGGGGTCTAAACGTTCAAGTGTGTATTATACACATATTAAAAATTTAGCGTGGAAGCCATCTGTGAACAAGTAGAAAAGGCCACAACAAGAGCAGAACACAATAGATGGAAATATTCACATATTAGTATCAAGTTAGTTACATGAGAAGTAACATAGTTGAGAACCAGAGAAGGATAGCTCAAATCAAAACACATCAACTCAAACAAATACAGTTTGTATTGATGCAGACTCCAACAAGCACTAATCAGCTATATTTGGACAGTGTAAACCACAATCAGTCAAAAGTAAGCATATGTCTATGAGACATATCTTAATGAATGTGAAATGTTCAAGTCATACACCCAAGACAGAAGCACACACATGATATGGAAACATAAAATCCATGCATTATTAGCCAAATAATCAAGAACCTCATACATTCTAAAACAATCATACTCACACTTAGAGTAAATCACAGAGAACCCATACACATGGAATATGACATTAAGTCAAAATAACATGGGTAAAAGATATATCAATTAACACAGATTAGTGCACAAATACTAACAAAGAAATGAAAACATGGTAACAATCACAAATAGTATCTAAGCAACAAGATCAACCAAACCTAAAAGCCCAAAACTCACATACAAGACCTTCAAGAAAATAGGGCCATAATCATGAGCAATCAAATGGGAGTGAGAGAACCCATACCTTTTTCTTGAAGATCGATGTAGAAATGTTGAAGAAAAATGGAGTTTCAGAGACAAACACAGTGAGTTTGATAGAGGTTTGAGTGAGAGAGACAATGAACATTCACAAAAGTTCGAGGGAAAACTGAAAAGTTTTAAAAATCGTCTTTAAAACACAAAACATGTGTTTTTTGCGACTGAGTCAAGTTGCATGCAAGTTGCCAGGGCTAGCCGCCAGATCACTTCAGACCAAAATTTTGAAAAAATTTTCTAAGTGTTTTTCGTGACTTGAAGGTCTACCAGCAAGAGAGTCGTGAGGTGAGCCGTGAAAATCTCTGTGTAACCCTCGCGACTGGACCTTTCACCAGCGAACAAGTCGCCACAATGAGTCGCGAGAATCATAAAAATTCAGATTTTGAAAAATATTCTAAGTATTTTTCGTGACTGGGACATTGACCTGACAGTGAGGTGCGAAAAATCTCTGTGTGGGCTCACGACTGGGCATGCGGCTGGATCAACCCGTGACTGAGTCGCCAGAACAGGGCAACATTGTTTTTTGAAATTTTGACAATTTTTGTAAAAACAAAATACTTTCCCAAAACAACTAAAAAACTCAAAAATCTTTTTGTGATTGATCAACAAAGATTGAGCATGTGTAAACACATTTAATCAAATACAATCACACAAATGAATACGGCATTCATTGATCATAGACATGTGTGATGTGTGTGGGAATCAACAATGAGATAGTTCTTAGTTTAATGTGAAGCTTCAATGATCAATTCAAACAAGTCATACACAACTACCACTAGATAATGTGACCCATCTTAATTATAGAAATATGCATATATGACCTCCCACATAACTTGATAACATAACTTTGAAGTTTTTCATTTGGCTTCATATACATCATATCATTTGATCTTTTTGAATTCATACATCTCATTGTAAGATCGATGCCTGAAATTTTTGATATTTCAATTGATGAATTAGCCTTTGGCTTTTTGGGCATCATACATTTTTTTTTTTTTTTTGTCGCTTTCCCTTTTTCCTAGTCAAATACTAGTATGTGCAACAAGCTTTTGTAGCTCAATATCTCTTTTCATTTGGAGATTTACATTTGGTGAGCTCATTAAGAAAAAAAAAATAAAGAGTGGGAAGATATATAGACATAAGTCTATGCATGTCTCAAGATCAACAAAACCATTCACTAATCATTCATGACAAGGTTGAAGATCTATTTACAACAGTCACATAGATTTCAAGATTTCTCCCACAATGATATGAGTGCATTGGAAACAAGCTAAGCTCGTAGATACACAAAGCCATTAGTACAAAGGTACAAGGCAAAATATGCTTTGAGACAAAACTCAACAAAGTTGATCAAACTTTTTGGATTTTCTATTTTTTATGTGTTTTTGGATTTTTTGACACACATGAAAGAAAAGATTGATCAAAAACAACAAAAATGTAAAAACATTTAAAGCAAAAGCAAACAAACATACAATTTTTCAACTCAAGTTAGCAAAAAGCACACAACCAAGCATATTCACAAAACATGAGAAGTATTAATGCATGGACATGTTGTAATACTTAATGCATGAGTACCCTTTTTCACCCACATGTCACGTGCATTTGGGGTGATATTCTTGACGGATTGGGTACGAGAGTTAGGACTTTCAAACCTTTTCGTGAAGCTTTCTAAGCAAGTGGTGAAAGCACCTATCATCTTCATCACGTCCATTATGCCTGGATCACTATTTTGACTTCTTGAAGACTCAACAGCCCAAGTGCTTTTGTCATTTCTTGGTCCTCTTGACCTTTGATCAGTAGCATTCTTCAATGCTCTCAACTTATGACAATTGGGTTGGGTGTGTCCTTGAAGACCACAATGATGACAGAAGTGGTTTGTTCTTGGACCTCTTTGTGATCGTGGAAGAGATCTCCCTCTTACTTCAGTCCTAACCACAGATTGGTTCTGGGGCTTATTTAGCACCCTTTATTCAACCACACTTTTCTTCTTTTCAACATTCGCCTTCTCCACAATGGAAGCAGCTACAACCAACTCTTTGGCCTTCACAAACTTCACTTCTTTGCAAATATTCATAACTGCACTACTTTCTCTAGTGTATCCTAGTCCGGATTTATCTAAGAATTGTTTTTGAGAAGAAATGACATCATCCAGCTTCATGGTGACCCTCTCTACCTTGGCATTTGCTTGAACCACCTCAAGCTCCAGGAATCTAATTTTTAAGTAAGCTTCTGACAGCTCACTATTCAGCTTTTCTATTTCACATTTAGCCTCCTTATGTCGGACCAAGAGACTCTGGTAGTCCTCTTCTACTTTCTTCATTTTCCTCACAACCGCCTTTGCCACCCTTGCATACTCTCCCGATTTCTTAAGAAGTAAGGCGTAATTCTCTTGAAGACTAGCTGTGTCTTCATCCTCTTCAGCATCCGATTCTTCAACAGTCCCTATGGATTCTTCATCACTATGTTCTTTAAGTTCTTGTACAAGTTGATTCAAGTCCTTAGAGGACTCAACATGTTCAACAGCCACAAATACGGAGTAATTACCCACTCCGTCACAGCTTTCCTCAGAATTGGAATTGGACGAATCCGAGTCACTTAGAGTAGTGGCATAGACCTTGCCCTTCGATTTCAAATAATTGGGACATTCTTTCTTGAAATGTCTATGTTCATTGCACTCGAAGCATGTGATTCCTTGTGAAGATTGGGATTCTCTACCATCTTTCCTTCTAAATTCCTTTTTCTCCTTCCCGAAATTCTGAAATTTTCCTTTGTCACCAGATTTCCCACTGTTCTTGAATTTCAAGAATTTTCTGAAATTTTTTACAAGGTAAGCCACATCTTTATCGACCACATCCTCATCCAATGAGTCATGAGATACTACCCTCTCATCAATTGTCTTAAAAGTAATAGATTTGCTCTTCCTCTATGTTGGGCAGTGGCAATTCATACGTCTGCAATGAACCAATCAGCTCTTGGACTTTGATGTCATCGAGATCCTTACTCTTTTCAATAGCCGTCACTTTAGCACGGAAGCTTTCTGGTAGTGACCGAAGGATCTTCCTTACTATTTTAGAATCCTCCATCTTTTCCCCCAAATTGAATTTGCCAACGACCACCTCGTTCAGCTTACTATAAAAAGAGTCAAAGGACTCATCCTCACTCATTTTTAGCTCCTCAAAGTGAGTGGTCAACATCTGTAGCTTGGTGTCTTTCACTTTCTTTGTTCCTTCATAAGTAGTCTCCAGTATTTCCCATGCTTCCTTAGCAATAGTGATATGTGAAATCTTGTGAAATTCTTCTGGAGAGACACCACAGAAAATAGCGTTCAAGGCTTTACTATTAGCATTAGCCGCTGCAATAGCTGCCTTATCCCAAGTGGATTTGGCAGCCTCCAGCCTAGTCCAACCTACTTCAACTGCATCCCACATAGCATCATCAATAGAACACAAAAATGCCCTCATTCGGACTTTCCAAAAAGCATAATTATTACCATAAAAAAATTGTGGCACATTTAGAGATTGAGACCTATCCATCTCAATACGGGGTCAGGGATCGCACTAAGGTATTTAAACCACAAAGAGTGCACCCGCTCTGATACCAATTGAATGTTCAAAATGTGTATAAAACACCCTTGAACGTTTAGACCCCAAATTACAAATTATCAATTCAAGTTTATTATCAAACAATAAATGTGCAAAACATAAACATAAGCTAAAACAGAATTGATAAACAATCTAAACCATAAATAATCACAACCACAACAGTAATTAAATGGCAAAGATAAAGGGAAGAGAGATGCAAACACAAGGACAACACTCAATGTGTTATCGAAGAGAAAACTAAAGCCCTCAGCGTAAAACCTCTCCGCCGCCCTCCAAGCGGTCAATAATTCACTAGAAAATGTAGTTGGGATACATGAATAGTAATAGAGCCTCCAAGCCTAATCTACCTAGTGTACCTAAGTCTTCTAAGCTTCTTGCTCCAACGAGGTTATGCCGAACTTATGTCTTTTCTAGCTTACTGGATTCTGCTATAGCCCACAGCATCGTCCAATATGAATTGGTCCCTTCCTAACTACTTCTCAAAGCACCAAAAAGCCTTCTCACAGATATGGGTATGGTGAGAAAAGGATTTGGCTAAGAACCTCTCAAGGATGTAACAATGGAGAGGGTAAGAGTAGAGGAATTTAAAGAGTCTCTTAAGTGAAGATTGTGGATGAATCAATCTTGTTTTTCTCTAGGGTTTCTCTCTCAAAATTCTCTCTGGAAGCTCTTTACATTTTGTGGGTACAAGGGTCTATATATAGTGGTGTGTGTTTGGAATGTGAAAAGTCAGTTTTCCAAAACAGATCTGGCTGGCGGCTTGGCCTCACAACTTGACTGAATCGCGAGTTCAAGCCGCGAGGTAACTACTTTTCCAGTCTGGACTTTTTGTCCTGTAGTGCAACAACTGGCATAACGCTTTAGCTTCCCACATGCTTGACACATGACCATCTTCTAGTAACTTGCCAGTAGTGAGCCACCCGTGAGTTCCAGTCACAAGTCCCTGCTTCTTTGCACAATGATGAATATTTCTTCACACTCTCTCACACAATACCCTTACAAGATTCCCACCTAAATACAAGGTTACTAAATGTTGAATTACAAGCAAATTTGGCACGGAATAAATCCAAATAAATGGTTGATTAAATTCAACCTTACAATCTGGGTTCATGTTCTTGTGTTCTTGTGATCTGGGTTCATCTTCTTGTTTATTTTTATTTAATTCTGATGTATTTTTATGTTTTTTAATTTTGTTAAAATTAATATATATATATATATATATTTAAAATTAGATGTTGACATAAATGCTGACATGGTATTTATTATTATTATTATTTTGCCACGTAAGCGTTTAGTATGCCACCTCAGATATTTCCATCGATTGACTGACAAAAATGACGAAAATAATACACGTTAATTAGTTTAGGGGCTAAAAGTGATGAAATTAAAATGTAGGGACCAAAATAGAAAAAAGCCAAAATGTAGGGACTAAAAGTGCATTTACTCCTATATTTTATTGTGTAGATATATTATTTTAATGTGTTGTGTAAGAAAATAAAATTTTGAATGTTAGGTATGATGTAAAATGATATGATATAATAAATAAAATAGTTTTAAAAATGGTAAAATGAAACCTTAAAATAAAAAAGATGCTAATTATTAAGAATATAAAGTGAAAGAGAATGACTGAATAGTCTGTATATTGATGTGTGTAAAAAAACGTACAAAAGAGAGTCTTATATAGGCTAGGTATGTGTGTAGTACAAGTAACATGAGTGCAGTAGAAGTAATATACTGGGCTAAGCCCAATGGGCTAATCTAGCCTAATCTATACACTAACATCCCCCCTCAAACTTGAGGTGGCAAGGAGGAAGCCAACTGGAGTTTGGATATAAGATCTCGAAGACGACCAGGCGGGTGAGACTTGGTGAAGATATCAGCAGGCTGGTCAGCAGATGAGATGGAGAACAACTTGAGATTGCCTTTCTTGAGATGCTGGCGAGTGATATGGCAGTCAATCTCAATGTGCTTGGTGCGTTCGTGGAAGACATCATTATGAGCAATGTAGATAGCACTACGATTGTCACAATAAAGAGGAGTAGCAGTGGGCTGTGAAGCATCCATGTCAGCCAAGAGCCAGCGAAGCTAGACAAGCTCGCAAGTGGTGTCGGCAAGGGCACGATACTCAGCTTCAGTATTGGAATGGGAAACAACATCCTGCCTTTTGCTATGCCACGAAACAAGAGAAGTACCCAACAGGAAACAGAAACCTATGATAGAGCATCGATCAATCAGATCACCTGCCCAGTTCGCATCTGAATAAGCATGAAGCTCAAGAGAAGACCAAGAGGAGTAGTGTAGACCATGATAAAGTGTGCCCTTAAGACATCGGAGAATCCAAAGAACAGCAGAATAGTGGACAGAACGAGGGGCATCCATGAACTTACTAACCATACCCACGGCTTGTGAAATATCAAGACGAGTAACAGTGAGATAAATCAGACTACCAACCAACTGACGATAGCGAGTAGCATCAGATATAGGTTCACCATCCAAAGGTGTGAGCTTTGCATTGTATTCCAAAGGAGTGGAAACAGTCTTATTGTCAGTGATATCGGCTTTGGAGAGAAGATCAGAAGCATATTTAGCTTGGGAAAGATAGTATCCATCAGAGGATGAGGTAACCTCAAGTCCAAGAAAATAGCTGAGAGTGCCCAAATCTTTCATTTCAAAATGCTGACTAAGGAAGTGCTGAAGAGAGCGGATACCTACAGAATCATCTCCAGTAATAATCATATCATCAACATAGAGAAGAATAAGAGTGATACCAGCAGAGGATCTTCGGACGAAGAGAGCAGTATCATGAGGACTCGAAGTGAAACCCTGCTGAGCAACAACTAAGCTAAACTTTTCAAACCAAGCTCGAGGAGCCTGCTTGAGGCCATAAAGAGCACGGCGAAGGCGACAAACTTGATTGCCTGAGTGTGGATAACCAGGGGGTGGTTGCATGTACACTTCTTCTTGAAGGTCTCCATTAAGGAAAGCATTCTTCACATCCATTTGATAAAGAGGCCAACGGCGAACAGCAGCCATAGTAATAAGACATCTGACAGATGTAAGGCGAGCAACAGGAGCAAATGTTTCCTCATAGTCAATGCCATACTCCTGGTTAAAGCCCTTGGCAACTAGGTGAGCCTTGTATCGTTCAACAGATCCATTAGCCTTGGTCTTGATCTTGTAAACCCACCTACAACCTACTACAGACTGACCAGGAGGCAAATCAACCATATCCCAAATGTGATTTTTATGAAAAACATCTAGTTCATCATTCATAGCTTGCTGCCAAAGAGGGTCAGTATGGGCCTCACGATAGGTGTGAGGTTCATAGAGGGTGGCAAGGGCAAAAGAGCAGTGATAATCATAGAGATAAGGGGGAGGAATGCTTACCCGAGTGGAACAAGGAAGTTCAGGACCATCAGGAGACTCAGGAGAGGGTGGTTCCACAGGATCCAAGACAGGTGGGTCATATGCCGGGGACAGAATCGAAGATGAGTCATCTGGAGAGGCAGCCGATGTTGAAGAATCCTCCACAAGTTCAGGATAGAGAGGGAGGAAAAGATCAGTAAAAATGGGAGACTCAGAGGAAGAGGATGTAGGAAACTGCTGAAGACTCGTGAAAGGACGATGTTCCCAAAACTCAACATGATGGGAGACACGAAGATGATGAGAAATGGGATCATTGCAGCGAAACCCTTTTTGAGATACACCATAACCAAGGAAACAACAGAGATGAGCACGAGGTTGGAGCTTTATTCATTCATGAGGAGGAAGAGAGACAAAGCAAGCACAACCAAAAACCCAAAGAGAGGAGTAGTCGAGGGTTTGACCATAGAGAAGCTCAAATGGTGATTTGTTGTGTGTAGTTGATGAAGGGATACGATTAATGGTGTATACAGCTGTGAGTGCAGCCTCACCTCAAAAGCGCTCAGGAAGAGAGGCAGAAATGAGAAGGGTGTGGACAACATCAAGAATGTGACGATGTTTTCGTTCTGCACGGCCATTTTGTTGAGAGGTGTAAGGACAAGACCGCTGAGTAAGTGTACCATGATTGTCTAAAAAGGATAGAAAAGATTTATCATTATATTCTTGAGCATTATCTGATCGAAAAACTTTGATGGTGCGATTGAACTATGTTTCAATCATTTTATGAAATGTTTGGTAAATAGACACAAGTTCAGATCTATGGTGAAGTAGATAAATCCAAGTATATCGAGAAAAATCATCCACAAATATGACAAAATATCAAGATCCCCACAGGTGCAGGACCCCAAATATCAGAATGTATAAGATCAAAAGGTGCAAAAGAAAATGAGTCACTATTATTAAAGGGTAATTTTGTTTGTTTGCCAAAATGACATGAAGTACAATAAAATTTTTGAAACTGAACTGAACCTAAATGACCTTGAGAAGCTAACAACTGAAGACGAGATAAGGATGGATGACCAAGACGAGCATGCCATAGATCAGGTGAGGAGGTGGTAGTGGTAGCAGCTGTAGAAATAACTTGTGAAGGAATCTTCTAGTCATGAACCTTAAACATGCGACCAACCTTACGGCCTGTCCCAAGCACTTGACCCGTCCGGGGATCCTACATATCCACACCATGATTAGTAAATAGAAGATCTACGCCTAATTCACAAAGTTGACCAACAGAAAGCAAATTGAGGGATAACTTTGGGATATGAAAAGTGTCACTAAGGAATAAACAAGGAGAAGAGATTGTTTCTTTATGACTAACAGGCATAGGAGTTCCATCAGCAGTGTAAATGGTGATTGGATGTTCTAAGGGTGCCTTATCAGAAAATTGGGATTCATCAGGAGTCATATGGTTACAACATGCAGTATTAAAAAACCAAGGTTGATCTGAGGTGACAGAAAGGGCAGTGGAAGTGCGGGATAAAACCTGTTGAACAACTGCCTCAATATCAGCCGTAGTAAGTGAGGAAGCCAAAGATGGACCTGTAGGAACTGATGGATCAGAAGGACATACAGCAACTGCTCGAGGAAGAGAAGCTTTATTTTGCTCTTGCATAAATTTTTGCAGTTTGCGACAAACTGAGATGTCATGACCTTTAGCACGGCAAAACTCGCAGCGAGTACCTTTGGAAGATTGAGAAGTGGGACGCCTAGAGTTTACTCGTGGAGGAGCAGTGAATGCAGCAATAGGAGGCTGCGGAGATGGTGTAGCCAATACATGATCAGATGATGACATGTGATGAGTAGGCCGACAGTTTTCCTCAGAAATGAGCTCCTTGACTACAGCATCAAGAGAAGGAGTAGGAGACCGGCTAAGCAGAGAAGCCCTAGTAGGCTCAAAATCCTCACACAAACCCATCATGAAGTGCATAAATTTATGGCGATCCCAATATTTGACAAAGAGCTCAATGTCCTTAGAACACACTAGTGGAGGAACTGTAGCAGAGAGCTGTTCCCACATAGTAGAAGTCTGAGAATAAAAATCAAAAATAGACTGACCTGTCTCTTGGCGCATTTGATAAAGTTTTGATTCAATGTGGAACTCCAAGCTTGAATCATTAGTACAATTATAGCGATCAGCCAAAAATTTCCAAGCAGCCTCAGCAGTCTCAAGATGAGGAAGAAGATTATGAATGGAGGGAATAGAGGTATTGATAAACCAAGACAAGATCTTACTCTGAATACTCTCCCATTCCTCTAGGCATTCTTCATAATCATCTGTTATAACTGTAGTCTTGGAAGATTCTTCAACAGCTGTGGCTTTGGACTTAGGGTTTGGTATTGGCTTAGGAATTGAACCAGTCACATATCTCCATAGTTTACGACCCTTGAGAAAGACAGTCATATTCTGAGACCATGCATGATAGCTAGTAGGACCATCCAACATAATTGTGATAGGATGTATGATGTCTTGTTCATTTTGTTGAGCCATAATGAAGAAAATGACCAAAAAAAATGAGATTTAGAGACCTCAAATGCAGAAATGGAGCCCAAAATCGAAATCTATGTGAAAAACTGAGCAAGACAGGTCCTGTTGAAAAATTTTGACTTTAGTCAAAGTCAAAGTCAACGGTCAACGGTTAACGGTGGTCAACGGTCAGAGTCAACGGTGCTGTATGCTGACGTCACTGGATGACGTGTGATGCTGACGTGGTGATGACGTGCTAGGGCTGACGTGGCACTCAGAGGAGTTGGGCGCGTGTAGCGCGTGGCGCGTGAAGAAGTATGTTAGGCGCGTGGGAGCGCGTGTAGCTTCACGGCGGCACGTGGGAGCGCGTGTGGCGCGTCTTTGACAGCTAAAAACTTGGGGCGGCGCATGAGAGCTCCTTTGGGACAGTTTCTGGTTGGGTTTTGATCGGGGAAGTCTAATATATCACGTCATATCCGTGGTTCGACGATTTGATTGATGAATAGACTAGATCCGAGAGGTAGTGGTTGGGTGTGATGGCGGTGACTCGCTTCTGACGGTGGCTACCGGTGAAGGCGAGGGCAGCGGAAGAATGCCAAAAAATACCACTAGGTCATAGCAATGGCTCTGATACCATGTTAAGAATATAAAGTGAAAAAGAATGACTGAATAGTCTGTATATTGATGTGTGTAAAACAATGTACAAAAGAAAGCTTTATATAGGCTAGGTATGTGTGTAGTATAAGTAACATGAGTGCAGTACAAGTAATATACTAGACTAAGCCTAATGGGCTAATTTAGCCTAATCTATACACTAACACTAATGCTCTACAAGCTAAAAATTCTAGCTCCATTGTGAAGGCTCTAAAATGTTTAGCAGCAATATTATGTTTATGTTAGGCTGGATAGCACCACCAATATACACTTAAGTTCGTTTTATGCATTTGCACCTAAAAAATGAACCAATACATGTTTTAAAAGTCAGAATCCAAGAAAAGAAATGAAGTGACTTCCCACTAAAAAGTAGCAAACAAGACAGTCCGGTACAAAGCAGTGAATGAGTCACTTATTATGGTACAAGAGCTTGAATTTCGATTTGAAGTAAGCTGGAAACCACTATGACAATGGAACAATTTATGGTTGCTTGAAGATGTTTCAATCAATCGTAGGTTTTGCGGGCATGTTGATTAAACCTCACTTCCATAAATGCAGATATGGTATCTCCTTTAAAGAACATTTGGCATCTTCTTCAGGAAAGGAAGATTGTGAAATAGAATGCAGGAACAAGCGTACGGATTCAGGACATCAGATTCCATTTTAGGTGGGGGTGCAAACGTATCCACTCCATGATGGATTGGTGTGACAATTTTTTTGTAACTTCTTGCTTGCAAGCATGAACAGGGATTCGACGTTATGCCAGTTACTATTAATTATTTATAGTAGCTAGGACTTCCCCTGGAGTCAGACTAGGGGTGGCAAACTGTCAACTCAGCTTGCCTCGGCTATAGGTTTCTGTTTTTGAGCAAAATTTGAATTTAAAATAATAGTCATGCGCTGTGTGCTATGCCTACAAATTCTGACTAGCATGCAGGTTTCTATTAGCTAATCATGTGAGACCATGATACACTCTACCGAATTGGTGGCGCTATAGAGTATTTATCAAGTACAACAGAGGTACTCATCTCATCCCTGAAACAGGGTATTGAATTGATATGCCAGCTAAATGCTCGTCAGAGCTCTTGTGTAGTTGAGAGAACAGTTATGACTCATCGGTTCGCTGTAATTGTAGACTCAAACCCAATTGATAAGATTCTACTATGACAACGACCAAATAAGAAAGTCCTGGTCATCCTTTCTTGCCCTTTTTTCCCAACAAGAAAACAAAAAAGAAAAAAAAAATTATGAGCTAGTTAAACAACTCACAACAAATCAAATGTCATTACAAAAATCTGAAACAAGAGATTATTATATATGTTGTTACTGTTTACTTTTTGATAAGGTGGACTTGTTGATGAAAAGAGCAAGGAGAGACGATCGAGATGAGAAAGATCACTGATTAATGAAAATATCTGAGTTGATTCAAATTGAGAAAATAAATACAGGGTAGACAAAGACCAAAAATATTAATAAAAGTAATAAAAATTTGGTATCAATTAATGAAGTAACAGAAAATATAATTACAAATAAAATAGAATGATAAAACAAAATACATGTGGTCAATTCTAACTAATCTATTGATGGTCAATAGTTGACTCTAAAAATTTTAGAACTAAAATTTGGTTATTGTTATTGCTGCCTTTACAAATCTAAGCACTATTTTAACATGCTTGTCACTGTAATTGCAAACCAAATAAGTGCGTGGCTGAGAAGTGTAATCCAACTAGCCAGCCACGCTTTTAAATTCCTATGTGCATTGATTGTGCAACATACTGCTTTTACACTTCATATTACATCAGCTGATATATGCCCTAGTTTCTTACTTTCTTCTCATCCCCTTTGCCTTTGGCATGGACAGCAAAGTAAATGGCTGATAAGACCGACACTATAGAGTTTACAATACACAATACGTACTGAGCCTCCATTATTTTCATCAGGTGGGGGAAAGAGAAGAGAAAGGAAGAAAGAAAACAAAAAGAACGACAAAACATCCACTGATTTGTATGGAAGCAGAGTATATACTACCTATGGAAGAGCCTATAAGAAGGCTTCAGCTAATAATACTATTCATACGCTCATTTTTATTCTCTCTTGATATCCACTATGTCGGAAATAGATTGAATTTTCAACCCTTTCTTCCCAAAGATAGCAAGACCATTAAAAAAAAGTGTTTAATATGCTAAAATAAATGTGAAAGTAGAAGAGTGTTACGTGGTTCGGTCTAACAACCTACATTCACCAAGAAAATTCTTAAGGTCTACATCTTTATAATAAGAGTAAAGTACAAATCATATGTTATATGAACCCAACATGGGTATGTATAGTAAGCTAAACTCTAGATTAGCCATATATTAATTATGGTTAATAGACTTGTAGTATAGGTATATAACTTGTCTTATACACAAAGTAAAATTGGGTTTAAGCCTACTATTGAGCTAATATATTTCTAACAAAAAGTAAGGGAAAATGTTTGAAAGATTATCAATAAGCTTAGAAAAACATTTGTGAACTTTACACAGTAGTCATTCGATGAAGAAAGTTTACTTGTTTTTAAACTTAAAATGGTGAGTTTTAAACACTCAAGGCCATATTGCTTGGGTCAATGTTTGTTTCATACAGCTAGTTGCACACATGGTCTTTGAAGTTGGTTTCGAAAACATAATTTTAACTAATGTGATGCACACATTCCGTACACACTAGTGTGTAATAATCAATGCTCTATTGTTTGTACAGCTAATTGTTTTTTCACACTACTACTTGATGTACATTAGCTTACACAATGTCCACATTTTGCAAAGTAAGAAATCCCTGTGTTTTTAAGGATGCCCACACTTTACACGGAGTGTGTACATGGTGATATTTATTAGGTAGTGATAGGAATAAATTCTTGAAGCCCAAGTAATAGCTAACGACCCTATGTTAGCTGACGACCTTGTAGTGGTTGACGACATAGCTTATATTCTCATGACTGACTTCAAAAAGGCTGACGATCCATGTTGAGGTTGACGGGGGCACCCAAAGGTCGTCAGTGCATTAGTTGGAAGACAACCAGGATGGCATTCATGGAAAGAGAAGTTGATGGAGTGAAGTTGATGGGCCAAAACATGTCTTTTGCTGGATTACACGCATAAGGCATATAAGGAAATATCTTGTGCACCACGCTCAACCCTAATCAAGAGAGTCATATAGGGAAAGAGCTCCACAAAATACACAACTAAAAGAGGACCTTTCCTACAAGGAAACATCTTCTTAACCAAGGTACGGATGTCAACCCTATGCTAATATAAAAACCCCAAGACCCCCACAAACCAAAGTACGCATAATTTACCCCAACTCTAGAGTTGGGAAGAAGTTCTCTAACTTAACCTTCGGAGAATCTTTGGTCAGTACCACACCGGTACTCTCTTAAGGTTTTCTTTATTGTTATTGTTTCGCAGGCCTTGTTTCGAGCACGTGAGTGTTGTGCGACTTACTGATATTTTTGGCATCATCAGTTGGCGTGGTTTATGGGAAACTACGATCTATAAGCCATACTATCGCCTCCTGGACAAAGAGTTGCATGGTGCTCACTCGCTTGATGGTAACCACCAACAACGTTTAAGGAGACGAACCACGCACGACCACCCTCGAGAGACAGGTTCAAACTCTCGCCGCCACCGTGGAGCGTCTTACCAAACAGAACCACAACTTGGAGGAACAATTGTGCCAAAAGAATGTAGACCTTAATACTCAGGAGGAAGACCAAGAAGGCACCAACGCTGAGAGAAGGATCCAGGAAGTGCCAATGATAAGCCAAAAACGTATTGATCCCTTGTGATTAAATTAATTGATCAATTAGCCAAGTTATTAATTAGTCAAATTAACATGCAAAGCGCATGGTAGCACAAACAAATCACCAATTAATCTGAGTGCAGCAGAAAATAAATTTAACACGGTGATTTGTTTACGAATGGGGAAAACCTACACGGCAAAAACCCCACTAGGTGATTTTAAGATCACCACTCCCAAAATTCCATTATTATCACAACAAGCGGTTACAAGTAAAGGAATCTCAGTACCTTATACCAACCTACAGTTGAACCCTTACCCCAATACCCAATTAGACTTGTTCTGTAGTGACAATTTTTCATTTTGATGCACGGCTTCCAAGTATGTGACTAACCAATTGTGCAAATCCCAGTACGCGACTTCAATCACCAACTAGAGAAGTTTGTTGGTTGCAAAGTTCTTCAGTTCATCCACACGATGAAGATCAAGAAGATGCTTGGTCACAAAATCCTATGGTGCACATACACAGTAACTTCTTCAAGAATGATGAACTAGGGAAAAACCTTGTCTCCGGTCACAATTTGCTTGAACAGACCTTACTCAATGTTTGTGCAACTTGTGAACTCTCTGACGGCCCTTAAAATTATCCTTTTATATGTCTAGGGTTAGGAGAAAAGAAAGTCCAAAGACATATTCACAGATCCCAAGAAAACATATCAGAATTTCTATTTCTTTCTTAAACCTCGATAGATAGGAGGTGTCAAGCAACTATTGAGAAGGTGTCGAGCACACGGGCTGAACAGCTTCTTAAACCTCAACACATGCTAGCTATCGAGCTTTAATGAACTTACACTTCTCAGCTTGTTTCTTGGACAGACTTGATGACTTCAACACTTGATTTTGAAACACAGTTTCTTGAAGTATTAAAAACACCTAGATCTACCCAATTACAAGTAAAGTGTGTTTTATCAAAGGATTAGCCAATTACATAAAAGAATGACATATGTTCTTAACAAGTGAAACACAGATGTCCTAACAATCTCCCCCTTTGGCAATCTGTGACAAAACCACAACAAACAAATGAACATATGAGAGAAGTCATAAATCACTCAACTCATATTCACTTGTTAAATACAATAGAATCTATCCTAACACAAACTCTTGAAAAACTTTGCAAGAAGAGAGTTTATGGCAAGTGGACCTTAACAACTTGTATTTCTGAAACACTTTAAACAAAACTCATCAAGGCATCTTTGTGTGAAACAGAAATAATAGATTGCATACAAGTAATAAAAAGCATGTGCATAAAGGAAGAAAAGAAACAACACATGTAAGGATAGGTGAAAGAAACATACATCCACATATAGAGAATAAGTACAATGTATGTGTAAAAATGATCACAAGACACAATGTACAAAAACAATGTATCTAAAAAGAAAGAAAAGAAAAGATACATAATATCCTCAACTTATATTCACTTGTTAAATACAATAAAATCTATCCTAACACAAACTCTTGAAAAAATTTGCAAGAAGAGAGTTTATGGCAAGTAGATTTTGACAACCTGTATTTCTGAAACACTTTAAACAAAACTCATCAAGGCATCTTTATGTGAAACAGAAACAATAGATTACATACAAGTAATAAGAAGCTTGTGCATAAAGGAAGAAAAGAAACAGCACATGTAATGATAGGTGAAAGAAACATACATCCACATATAGAGAATAAGTACAATGTATGTGTAAAAATGATCACAAGACCCAATGTATAAGGACAATGTATCTAAAAAGAAAGAAAAGAAAAGATACGTAATATCGTCACTACATCCCTCATAACAACACTCCCCCTAACAAAAAATACTATACTAACTCTCCCCCTAAGAATGACTACTCTTATATCCCACCAAAACTACTCCCCATTTTTGTCACGAGTGACAAAAGGTAAGAGTGTCAAGTAGACATCTCATCAGTAGAGCTAGCATCTCCATCATCATCAAAAGCATCATCGTCATCACTAGCATTATCATCATTAGACACAGACTCAAAAGCCAAAGGAGGTGGTGGAGGAGAAGCCTCAGAAGCAAAGCCACCCAAGCTCGCCTACCGCCTAGCAATACGGCCAACATGAACGTTCACCTTATACAACTTAGTAGAGAGTGTATCAAGGCAAGCATCCATGCACTGTAGCTGCGCCATGATGTCTCCTAGAGTCACATCACCCATAGAAAAGGAAGGAGCGGATGTGGATGGAGTTGATTGAGATGGAGTCGAAAAGGAGGGAGGAGCTGCTGACTCCTATCGTGACCTAAACTGCACCTCACTACGTTTTACGGTAGTGGCATATATGGCACACAACTAAATGCATGATAATTCTATTATAATGCTAATGTGATGCAATGTATGAGATTTTAAACTCATTTAAATGAAAAACCCATCCGAAAATTTCAACAACAACTCATCAATTTTGAAAAACCCCCAAAACCTAGGTTTCAAAACATGAAATGCATGAAGAATGAGAGATAAGAAGCTTTCCAAACAAAGAAAATCTTGAAAAAGCTTGAAGAAACCTTGAGGATCAAGATTAGAGTGAGATGAGAGTGTTTGGGAGATGAAGAGAGAGAGCTATCAAGAGAGAGATTGAGAGAAATAAGGTTCGGATCGCACGAGGAAGAATATATAGTCCCTCAGTAAATCTCGACAGATGAAGATGTCGAGACATCTGTCGAGGAAGGTGTTAAGAAAAACAACGTCGACAAATGGAAGTGTCGAGAATGTATCGAGGAACAAACCAAAGACATAAGAACAGAAGCTCGATCGATCCACCAGCTGTTGAGAAGGTATCGAAGAGGTAGGAACTTTCTTGATCGATCCACCAAGTGTCGAGAAGCTGTCGAGATTGCGATAAGAAAAAGCTTAAGAAGCTTGACAGATAGCTAGGTATCGAGGAGGTGTCAAGCTAGCTTTTAAAAACAGTTTTTAGAGAAGTGAAAAACACAGACGTGAATGCAATCAAACATGCAACTCAACCAATGATCCAATCAACATATTAAGCTCTCAAAAACATCTCTCAACAATAATTTTAAGCACATGGATCCCAAAGACACACACACACACACTAAACAAGTCTAACCAATTTTATATTTCAAAAACAAGTTAAGACAGTTTAATAAGCATACATTAACACATGCAAAACCTTGTGATGGCCAAATCACATTGTACCTGCACATGTATCAAGAGTAGCAAAGAATATTGCATGTTGTGTGTGAAAAATATCGCAAGATTGCATAAGTGGATACATGTTATGATGATTTGAGATATGAGAAAATCACTTTAACTCACACACAATCATAATTGTTTGATGGGGACTATCACCTTCAAGGTACATCTTATAACTCCCACATCTCCTAGAATACACGTTTGCAATCATATTTAAAGCATTTTTTATTTTTTTGCTTTTTAATTTTTTTTGCATATTTTCTTTTTAAGCATATCATGCATGGGCATATAAGAGATAGAAAAGAAATATCCAATGATATTTGACATTCCAATTTTGCTATGCCGAAGCACACAAATGTCATTGATATCACACTTTTATTATGCCGAAGCATACAGATGTCATTTATGATTTGTGAGTAACAGTGGTGAGATGGTTATTTATGCCTTTTTCTTAGGATTTTCTAGTCATTCCCGTCAAAAAGAGTGATACAAGTGTTAAGTACAAGAGATTACTTAATCTTACTCATCACAAACAAGAGCCACAAAGCTCACTTGTTTAGTTGTGCATAGAGATGCTCATCTAAGCTACAAAAGATACAAAGTTTAGAAAACTTTGTTTCAATGGCCATCCAAGGTACACAAGTACCAATGTGCACAAAACACACACTGTTTTTGTAATTTTCTGATATTTCAATTTTTTTTTTAATTTTTATATCAAAAACAAAATAAACACAAACTAAAAACAAACAAACAAAAACATGTGAAGCAAAGCAAAGCAAAAACTAGACTGACTAAAAAAAAAACAAAACACACAAGTTAAGCAAAAACAAAAAACACAAAGAGAGAGAAGAAAGTGATAGAATCACTTGGAACCCTTTTCCTTCCACACCATGGAAGAACCTTTCCTCTGATTAAACCCTTGAATCGGTGGTGAAGGGGAAAAATTGAAACCGCTCAAGTTCAAAAGGAACATGAGGGCTTTGAAAAGATCTCCAAAAGGAGCAAGAGAGGATTGAAGCTGATTCTGGCTTCCAGATGGGATCATGCCGTTGCTTTGTTGAGTGGCTAACCACTTATACCAGTTTGGTCAAGTATGATCGGCAATTCCATAATGATGATAGAGATGCTGCTTCTTTTATTTAGGCTTTTGAGAGTTAGCTTTTTTAGCTCTAGGGTTTTTAACATCTTTCTTATCCTGTTTAGGAGGTGCTCCTAAGATAGATTTACCCTTGTCTAAGTTCTCACTAGCTAATTCATTTTTAACATTGTTCTCAATTTCAACATTATCAGCAGAAGGAACAAAAACAGTAGTACTAGTAGAAGCAGTATTAGAGGAAGAAAAACCATACCCTAAACCTGTTCAATCTGAAGCAGATTTCTGAATGCTGAGCATCTCGTCAAGTTTTGCACTTGAAGTCCTCTCCAATTGAGCTCTAACTTGAAACAACTCTGCTTCAAGCTTCTTGGTCTTCTAAGGCAAGAAATTCCTCTCAAACCTTAGTGCACCAATTGTCTGATTAGCTTCATCAAACTTTGTGGAAAACTCTTTACGATCAAGTTCCATATCACGAAGCTTCTTGGTGGCCAGCCTATATAGTTTCTCATGCTTCTCAAAGAGCTTGTACAGTTTCTTATAGGCTGTATGGATATCATCTTGATTATCCATCTTTTTAAACTTGGACTCCACCAATTCTTCTTCTTCGTCCACTTCTTCAACAGTCCCTTCAGTAGGATTGACTGTGGCAGTGAAGGCATTTAAATTCCGTCATCCTTATTGTCGGAATCATCCTCAGGCTCGGTGTCACTTAGCGTAGCAGCAAGTGCCTTGCTCTTCCCAATACTCTTAAGATATGTAGGACATTCCTGTTTCATGTGACCGAAGCCATCTCTTACATCCTAAAGCACTTAGGTCCTGCGGGAACAATGTACTGACTGCCGTCTCTTACATCCTTCTTCCCTTTATCCTGACTCTTGAATTGAGAAGAACTGGATTGCCCACGATCCTTGTCGAAGCCCTTTCCATTGGCATTCTTCATAAACTTCTTAAATTGCCTAGTGATGTAGGACTTTATCTTGGAATCTTCATCGTCGGAAGACTCGTCTGTGTCACTACTTTTGGCCTTCAATGCCATACTTTTGCCCTTACCCGACTTGCCAATCCTATATAACCCTAGCTCGTAGGTCTACAGATTACCAACCAGCTCTGTCAAAGGAATCTTGTCAATATCTTTTGATTCCTCTATCACCGTGATCTTGGCATGGAATCTTTCTAGTAGAGATCTAAGCATCTTCCTCACAATCTTGGGTTTAGGAATGGTTTCCCCAAGATTGAAGGCTGAGTTCACTATGTCCTTGAGCTTGGCATAGAACTCGTCAAACGACTTATCCTCCTCCATCTTTATCTCTTCAAAGCTTGTAATGAGCCTCTGAAGCTTTGAATCCTTGACAGCCTTTGTACCCTCATAGGTTGTCTGGAGGATGGTCCATGCTTCCTTAGCAGTTTCAGTAGAGGATATCTTCTTGAACTCCTCATTGGTAACTGCACTGAATAAAGCATTCAATGCCCTGTTATTAAAGTTTGCTGCCTTGATATTGGCATCATCCCAATCGGCCGGCGCTTCCTTTGGCTTAGTCCAACCAATCTCTACAACTTGCCACACCTTCTCATCTAAAGACTGCAAGAAAGCTCTAATGCGTACTTTCCAGTATGCATATTTAGTGCCTTCAAATAAAGGAGGTATAATTAATGACTGTCCTCTATCCATGAGAAACAAGGGTCAATGGATCAACATAGCAAAGATTAAACTTAATCAGAGTGTGCTTGCTCTAATATCACTTGATAGGCCAAAAATGTATTGACCCCTTGTGATTAAATTAATTGATTAAATAGCCAAGTTATTAATTAATCAAATTTACATACAAAGCGTGTGATAGCACAAAAAAATCACCAATTAATCTAAATGCAGTGGAAAATAAATTTAACACGGTGATTTGTTTACGAATGGGGAAAACCTACACGGCAAAAACCCCACTAGGTGATTTTAAGGTCACCACTCCCGAAATTCCACTATTATCACAACAAGCGGTTACAAGTAAAGGAATCCCAGTACCTTATACCAACCTACAATTGAACCCTTACCCCAATACCCAATTGGACTTGTTCTATAATAACAATTTCCCCTTTTGATGCACGGCTCCCAAGTACATGACTAACCAATTGCGCGGATCCTAGTACACGACTTCAATCACCAACTAGAGAAGTTTGTTGGCTGCAAAGTTCTTCAGTTCATCCACACGATGAAGATCAAGAAGATGCTTGGTCACAAAATCCTATGGTGCACATACACAGCAACTTTTTCAAGAATGATGAACTAGGGCAAAACTTTGTCTCCGGTCACAATTTGCTTAAACAGACTTTGTTCCATGTTTGTGCAACTTGTGAACTCTCTAACGGCCCTTAAAATAGTCATTTTATATGTCTAGGGTTAGGAGAAAAGAAGGCCAAAGACATATTCACGGATCCCAAGAAAACAGATCAGAATTTCTGTTTCTTTCTTAAACATCGACAGATAGGAGGTGTTGAGCAGCTGTCGAGAAGCTGTCGAGCACATAGGCTGAACAGCTTCTTAAACCTCGACACATGCTATCTGTCGAGCTAGCTGTCGAGCTAGCTGTCGAGCTTTAATGAACTTGCACTTCTCAGCTTGTTTCTTGGACAGATTTGATGACTTCAAGACTTCATCTTGAAACACAGTTTCTTAAAGTATTAAAAACACCTAGATTTACCCAATTACAAGTAAAGTGCGTTTTTTCAAAAGATTAGCCAATTACATAAAAGAATGATATATGTTCTTAACAAGTGAAACATATATGTCATAACAGCCGAAAGGAAGTAACACCCCAAGTACACAAGAACGACAGGACACAAGCCGACCATCCGTCACCAATACAGTTCCACCTCACATAGTCACCGAAATGAAGATGATGAAGGAGAAGATGGACTTCATGATGAACGCCCTTAGAGGATGGGTGTCTAGTGACCTCGATGACTTGGTACATCAAACTAATTCACTGTTCACAGTGGCCATCACTTCATTCCCCCTTCCACCAAAGTTTCGTATGTCGCAGGTGGAAAATTATGATGGATCCAAGGACCCCTTAGACCACCTAGAGTTTTTCAAGACCCTGATGCACCTACAAGTGATACCAGATGAGATCATGTGTAGAGCCTTCCCCACTACGCTGAAGGGATTCGTAAGGATCTGGTTCAGTAGGCTGACACCCAACTTCATCGGTACCTTCAAAAAGTTGAGCGCCCAGTTCGCCTTACATTTCATCGGGGGACACAGCTATAAGAAGTCTACTGCATGCCTGATAAATATTAAGCAGCAGGAGGACGAGACGCTGAGATCCTACATCACTCGTTTTAACAAAAAAGCTCTTTCAATTGATGAAGCTGACAACAAGATACACATGGCTGCCTTCACGAATGAACTACAGAAGGGAAAGTTCCTGTTTTCCCTATATAAGAACGACTCAAAAACTATGTTATATATACTGTAAGGTTGAATTTAATCAACCATCTTGTTGGCTTTATTTCATGACCATTTTGCTTGTAATTTAGCACTTAGTAACCCTGTATTTAAGTGAGAAAATTGTAAGGGTAGTGTGTGAGAAGATGTGAAGAAAAGCTCAAGTATGTGCAAAGAAGCAGAGCTTTGCAGCTAGGACTCGCGGGTGGATCGCGACTGGCAAGCCGCCAAATGCAGGCACATGAGATGCACACAGGGAAGTTGAAGGGTCGCGCCAACTGTCACACTACAGGACAAAAGTCCTAGGCTGGCCAGGCCGTTACGTCGCGACTTGAACTCGCGACTTGGACAAGCTGCGAGACCAAGCCGCCAATTTACCTTGTTTGGCAAAAACTGTCTCTTCGTATTCTTTTCTCACCCCACTATATATAGACCCTTATACCCACTATATTGAGTGTGCTTCTAGAGAGATTTTTGTGAAAGAAACCCTAGAGAAAAACAAGATTGCCTCATCCCAATCTTCACCTTAGAGACTCTACAAATTCCTCTTCTCTCTTCCTCTCCATTGTTATACCTTTGAGAGGCATTATACCAAATCCTTATCTCACCACACCCACGTCTGTGAGAAGGTTCATTTGGTGCTATTGGGAAGCAGTTAGGAAGGAACCAATCTACATTGGTTAATGCTATGATCTAGTAGCGGAATTCGGAAAGCTAAAGAAGAAATAGGTTCGGCGTAACCTTGTTGGAGCAAGAAGCTTGGAGGGTATAGGTACTTGGGTAGATTAGGCTTGGAGGGTCTTCTGCTGTTCATGTATCCCAACTATATTCTTTAGTGGATTATTTGACTGCTTGGAGGGCGGCGGAGAGGTTTTACACCGAGGGCTTCGGTTTCCTCTTCGATAACACATTATGTGTTGTCCGTGTGTTTGCATCTTCCTTCCTTTATCTTTGCCTTATATTTACTACTGTGGATGTGTTTATATTTGGCTTAGAGCATTTATCAATTCTGATATAAGCTTGTTATAATATTCCGCACATTGATTGTTTGATATAAAGCTTCAATTGGTAATTTTGTAATTGGGGTCTAAACGTTCAAGGGTGTTTCATACCCAAATTGAACTTTCATATACTTTACAAAGCAACCAAGTACATGAACACGGAAGATGCACTACTGGCCCGAGAAGAGAAGCCCAAGAAAAGGGAAAGGTAGGAAGACGTACAGCCGGACAGGGGGCAAAAGATGGCTAAGACTGGAGAACGACGAAAGGACAAACGCTCCAAGCCCTCTGCAAGAAAGTTTACGAGTTTCACCCTGCTGATTGCCCCGATCAACCAAGTCTTGATGCAGATCAAGGATGAAGGAGCCTTGACCTTTCCCGGCAAGCTAAAGGGTTATCCTAACAAGAGGTCTAAATACAAGTATTGCTGCTTCCACCGTGATCATGGCTATGACACAACTGACTGTTACGACTTGAAATAGCAAATTGAAGCCCTTATCAGGCAAGGAAAGCTGCAAAGGTTCGTCAATAAAGAGAGGGCGGACCCACCTCTAGAGCAGGCTCCTAGACGGATAAGCTTCCTAGGCCGCCCATAGGAGATATAAGAATGATCATAGGGGGCATGACGACTACTGGGTCGTCCAAAAAGGCCCGTAAGACTTACCTTAGGATGGTTCAGAACGTCCAACTTACGAGTTCTTGGAAGATGATGCACGACATCTTCACCACCTGCATGACGATGTAGTTGTCGTTAGCATACAAGTAGGGGATTACAATACACACCAAGTTCTAATTGACAATGACAGTTCAGCCGACATCTTTTACTATCCAACATTCTAACAAATGAGGATTGATAGAGAGCAACTAGTTCTGATGAACGCTTTGCTTGTTGGCTTTAGAGGAACAAGGGTATTCCTCTTCGGCGCAATCATGTTATCCATGACGGTTGGCAACTACCCCCAGCAGATCACTAAGGACATAACATTCCTTGTGGTCTATTTTTCGTCCGCTTACAATGCCATCCTAGAATGACCTACCCTCAATTCATGGAAGGCAGTAACCCCGACCTACCACCTAATGATCAAATTCCCTACAGATTATGGAATAGGGGAGCTACACAGAAATCAGGTGGTTGCGAGTGAATGCTACATAGCTGTGATGGAGATGGACGACCATCTCCAAGCCATGAACATCGAAGAACACCGGACAACAACAGAGCCTATCGAAAGGCTTGAAGAAATACTTCTCGATGACTCCCAGAATGATCGAACAAAAAGGATTGGTACCCTTCCCAACCCGACGGTCTGCCAAGCGCTGACAGCCTTTCTTAGAGATAACTGGGATGTATTTGCTTGGAGTCATGAAGACATGCTAGGAATAGACCCTTTAGTCATGGTGCACAGACTAAACGTGTCACCCTCCTTTCCATCTATCCGACAAAAGAAGCGAGTATTCGCCCCAAAACGAGACTAAGCCATAGTGGAAGAAGTTCGCAAGCTGTAGGAGGCGAACTTCATTAGGGAGGTCTATTACTCCGACTAGTTGGCAAATGTGGTAATGGTTAAGAAAACCAGTAGGAAATGGAGGATGTGCGTAGACTTTACTGACTTGAATAAGGCATGCCCCAAAGATAGCTACCCCCTTTCGCGAGTCAACATTCACCAACCTGGCTGGCAAACATGGTAATGGTCAAGAAAGCCAACAGGAAATGGAGGATGTGCGTAGACTTCATTGACCTGAATAAGGCATGCCCCAAAGATTGTTACCCCCTCCCGTGGGTCAACATTCTAGTTGACTCTATGGCTCAACACCAATTGTTAAGCTTCATGGATGCTTTTTTGGGTTACAACCAGATCAGAATGTACGAAGCCAATTAGGAGAAGACTTTGTTTGTAACTAGCCAGGGCCTCTTCTGTTATAAAGTGATGCCATTTGGCCTCAAAAACGCTGGCGCGACATATCAGAGGCTCATGAACAAGATGTTCGCACAGCAGATCTGGAGAAATGTTTAGGTCTATGTTGACAACATGTTGGTAAAAATTCGAAGGGAGGAAGATCACTTGGAAGAACTTAGGGAAACATTCGACACCCTTCATTCTTACAACATGAAGTTCAATCCAGGCAAGTGTGCCTTCAGAGTGACAGCAAGAAAGTTCCTAGGATTCATAGTCTCTTAGAGGGGTATCGAGGCCAACCCAGACAAGATCCGGGCCATAATGGAGATGGCACCCCCGAAGAACGTGAAAGAAGTACAAAGCCTCAACGGCAAAATAGCAGCGCTGAACAAGTTCGTGTTAAGGGCAATAGACAAATGTCTACCTTCCTTCTGCATGCTGAAGAAATCTTTTGAATGGACAACTGAGTGTCAACAAGCGTTCGAGGACTTGAAGACCTACCTCTCGTCTCCTCCGTTGCTGAGTCCTTCCTAGTCTAGGGAAGAGCTGTTCCTTTACTTAGCAGTATCCTCGGCAGCCGTCAATTCAACCTTAGTCAGGGAAGAAGATAAGGTGCAGAAACCCATGTACTACATAAGCCGAACACTTCAAGGTGCAGAAGAAAGATATCCACCAATGGAGAAGCTTGCCTTCACTTTAGTTATAGCAACCCGTAAGCTTAAGCCATACTTCCAAGCTCATGCTATGGTCATCTTGACTGACAAACCTCTACAATGAGCGATGAGCAATCCTAAAACTGCCGGGCGAATGGCATTATGGAAAAGAGAGTTGAGTGAGTTCGATGTACAGTATCGCCCATGGACGACCACCAAAGGACAAGTGGTCACTGACTTCATCGTGGAGTTCATTAATGTAGAAGGCTAGAGGGCAGGAGAGTATCCTCAGTGGAGAGTACACACAGACGGATCGTCTAATAGACGGGCTGGTGAAGCAAGCATTATACTTCGCTCCCCAGAAGGTGACAAGATTGAATGCATGGTCCGTCTTGACTTCCCTATGACCAACAACGAGGCAAAATACAAAGCACTAGTAGCAGGACTAGATCTCACCAAAGCAACAGAAGCCATGAGTGTGATTATTCATTGTGACTCCCAGGTCGTCATAAACCAAGTGAACGGTGATTATGAGTGTAAGAACGAGAGGATGAAGAAGTACTTGGAGCAAGCAAAGGAAAAGGTAGACAACATATAGGCCAAGAATGTTCAAATCCCCAGAGAAGAAAACAAGCAAGCCGACCGTCTTGCCAAGGCTATGTCGGCAGAACACGTGGTCATTCCAGACAAGGTACTCTCCTTCGTTCAGCTTTCGCCATTAATCAATGTCATCAATGTGCAGGAAATAGATTCCAAGAGCAATTGGACCACCCCTGTAGTCTCCCACTTGAAAGGTGGCGCATTACCTGACGATAAGGAAGTCGCAAGGAAGCTGAAGGTCTAAGCAGCATGATTCGTTCTGATAAAGGACGTCTTGTACAATAGAGGCTTCTCCCGCCCATACCTAAGGTGCTTAAGCCCTAAGGAAACAAATTATGTCATAAGAGAATTCCACGAAAGAATCTGCGAAAACCACTTCGGATTACAATCGTTTGTACACAAACTGATTTGAGCCGGATACTACTGGCCCACCATGCAGAAGGATGCCCAGGCTTATGTCAAAGCCTGCGACAAGTGCTAGAGGTTCAGCAACGCCATCAAACAGTCGTTGGAAGAATTAACTCCAATGACGACCCCATGGTCATTTGCTCAGTGGGGATTAGACATCATGGGCCCATTCCCAGTAGCAGCACGGCAGCTAAAGTTCCTTATAGTAGGTATAGACTACTTTACGAAATGGGTAGAAGCTGAAACCTTGGACACCATCACGAAGAAGAATATGCAGAGCTTCATCTAGGGGCACATCATTTGTAGATACAGGATCCCTAGAGTCCTGGTCTCAGATAACGGGAAGCAATTTGACAACGACTCCTTCAAGGACTTTTGCTCACAGTTAGGAATTAAGAACCACTACTCCTCCCCCGCCCACCCTCCAGCCAACGAACCGGTTGAAGTCACGAACCGATTCTTGCTTAAAATTATCAAGACTTAGCTCGAGGGGGCAAAGGGCATATGGCCTGAGGAGCTGCCAAGCATACTACAGGCATACAGGACAACAGCTAGAACACCTACAGGGGAAACACCGTTTCAGATAGCATACAGAAGCGAGGCGGTTATTCCAGCTGAAGTCGAGCTCACAAGCTATAGGGTGGACAACCATGACAAAGAAAAGAAAGACGAAACTATACGTCTACAGCTCGACCTACTAGACGAGGTTAGGGCAATAGTCGAACAAAGACTCACCCGATACCAAGACCTCATGGCCAAGCACTACAACTCCCAGGTTAGACACAGAGACTTTCAAGTTGGAGATCTCATTTTAAGGAAAATAATAGGCACCACTAAAAACAGTACCCAAGGAAAGCTCGGCCCCAACTGGGAAGGACCTTACAGAATTACGTCACGGCAGAGGAAAGGCACCTAGCACATTGAGACGCTAGATGGACGAAAGTTGCACCATCCGTGGAACACCGAGCACCTATGAAAGTACTACCAGTAGAGACGATAGCATTAAGAGGCACCCTCTTCATTTTCTAGTTTACTTTAGTTAATTTTTGCTACACCCCTCAATTTTTTAGTTTACATTAAGTTTTGTTACAATAATTTTTAAGCCCAAAGGGCAGGTCTTTTCCTTTAGGAAACTACTTTTTTACGAATGCATGGTTTATCATAATAAGAGGAGTTTATTCAGACATGACTGATGTATTTTTCTACAAATATTAGCAAGTCCATAAAGTGGACGAGGTTATTAGTCCATAAAAAGGACGAGTTCATTCCAGGAGGATGAATTATTATCAAGTCCACAAGTGGACAAGTTTATTAGCAAGTCCATAAAGTGGACAAGGCTGTTAGTCTATAAAATGGACGAGTTCATTCTAGGAGGATGAATTATTATCAAGTCCATAAATGGACGAGTTTATTAGCAAGTCCATAAAGTGGACGAGGTTATTAGTCCATAAAATGGACAAGTTCATTCCAGGAGGATGAATTATTATCAAGTCCACAAATGGATGAGTTTATTAGCAAATCCACAAGGTGGATGGATTCATAATTAAGTCCTTAAGTGGACGGGTTCATCCTATAAGAGAATTAGTATTATAGTCCACAAGTGGACGGATTTATGATTAAGTCTTTAAGTGGACGGGTTCATCCCGTGAGGGTGATTTAGTATTATTAAGTCCACAAGTGGATGGATTCATGATTAAGTCCTTAAGTGGACGGGTTCGTTCTATGAGGGTGAGTTAGTATTATTAAGTCCACAAGTGGACGGATTCATGATTAAATCCCTAAATGGATGGGTTCGTAATAAAGCCCATAAGTAGACGAGTTCTTACCTCGAGCACTAACTAGTCTTCAAGATGACAGATTCGTGATCAAAAGTAGACGGGTCCAAATCTTTATTCCACAAAAATGAGTAAACAGGTGAACAGCCCCATGAGTAGACGAGTTCATCAAGAATCTAAGAATTCGTTATTGGACGAGTTCATCATATGGAAAGACTTTGGGATTATTAACCCACAAGTAAAAAAGATTCGAAATGAACGAATCAAAATTTATAAAGCAGACGCATCCACAACACAAACAAGCAACACACGTATATGTTAGGTTCTAAATACTTAGGAACTAATATTTTAGAACTCTAATTTTTATTGTTGGCAAACCATGATCAAAATAAGTTTTTAGTCTTGTTTAGACTTGCTTAAAGTATATGCGTTTTATGTAAAGTTGGAATCAAGTAGCTGCAGAAGTTATAATATGATTCTGCCTGGCTCGATCGATCGAGAATTAGACTCGACCGATCGAAATTCAGGCAAAATGTTTTTCTGCAGAATTTCCAACTCAGGCCAAGCCCATTAAGGATTAGGGTTTCAGATCTACTTCTCTCAGTCTATAAAAGAAACCCTAAGCACGTTTTTTAGTGATTTTTTTAGAGAGATTAAAGTCCCTCTTGTGCCTCTTTTGTGTTTAGGGTTTTGTACTCAAAAGCTCTCTAAGGTTGCTCTATTTGTTGTGTGTGAATCTCTTGTGAGATCTGAGAGGTGGTTGCCTTGACACATGCTTAAGATTATCAAGAAGAAGATTTCATTCAGAACTTGATGATCATTCAATTGCTACACTAAGGAGCTTAAAGATATACAAGCAGGAGTGCTTGTACTTACTGGAGAATCCAAGAAAGGAGTTCGTGGTCTCGGAGCTTGCACGTGGTCGTGTCAGTAAGTTTTCTACATGAGGTAACAATAGGATGTTAGTGGTCTAAGTCGTTATTGTAAAACTTTGATTCTTTCATAGTGGATTTTCTTTTTACCTTGAGGATAACCTAGAATTCTATTGTATGATGCTATGTATTATATTATGTATGACATTATGTATGACTTAATATTGTAATTAATAAAGTTGTTTTATTATTATCCGAAATAATTGTAACATGAATATTTGGACATTATCATATAGTCCATAAGATGCATAGTATGTGATTTATGTGATTTAGTCACAGAAGATATAAGTCACAAGTTCTTTGTAAAGTTAGAATTTGGTTCATAGTCGGTGATGAAATTGGGCGTTTCATCTACGAAGATTATAACATATTAACTAAGATGATTTGTCTTGATCATGGAAGTGGTAACTTCTAGTTGATATGTTTTAAGAGTAAAAACATATTGAACTAGACCGTTATGAGATTTATTATTCTCCTAACGACTGTCAATTGAATAATAAATCTCACAACTTCTATTTTCATAAACTCTTAATCCTGAGAGAAAAATTGACCTGATCATGAAATGTAGGTTGCTTTGATATATCTAGAGTGAGATCTAAAGTAACGGTTAAAACCTCAGTATGTTAGGCAACCACATTTAGTGTTGATGGAACATATATTTTCAACATAGAATTCATAGTCTCTTAACGGAAATACAAAATATTTCCTTGAGATAAGTTTAATGGGTTTGTTATTCAGAGAGTTAGGCCTAACCACTTTGGTAAGAAATTACTAAATTACATATTTATGAAATTAGATTTCATAAATATATAATGAATAACTTAAAAGGATTAAACCAAGTATTTAAGGATTAAGATGTAGTAATCTACAAAGTGGGAGTCTAAATTAATGACTTTGTTTTACTACGAATATTTTATGAAGGGGTTGCATGTACAATAAAGTTTTGGGATTTAATTTATTAAAAAGGCCTAGAGTGCAATTATATTTATATAGTGGTATTAAATATAATTAATGGTAACTTTGAACTTGTCAAGAGTTGACGAAAAGCCCAAAGCTCATTGGAGCTAGTGTCTTATTTGTTCCCTTTTGGTCCCACTCTAAGCCACATACTAAAACTCAATTGGAAAGGCCCAAAAGGCTGGCCCAATTAGATAATCAATTATTATGAGAGAAACATGCAGAATTTTGTATCAATCACATGTTCATGAATTGATATGTATATAAGTGTAGGACACTCTCTCATTCTCTCTAGAACATACACATATAAATGATTGAGAGACCACACATTTTGGGCGTTAGCGGAATTGGAGTGAAGATTGAAAGTGTTCTTGAGAACTTATGATCTTTGGTTTTGAAAGTCACCGCATCAAGGTACACTCTCTTGTTCTATATTCTGAAACTTACATAATGGATGTTATCAATTGTGAATGAAGTAGATCCGTTAATTTTCCGCTGCGTACACGTATTTTTCCAAAAATTGGTATCCGAGCAGTCTTCGATTCCAATCTGTATAACATGTTTTGTGAGTTTTAGAATTAGAGATAATAGTTTCATAATGCTAGAAGATTATACTTGTATTTAATTTTCTGCATGGTTGTTGAAACTACGATTTGATAAAAACTGATATTGATGTTATGATGTTGTTTGAATTCGAATTTAAGTATGTTAAATTGAAGTTTAAGGCTATAGCATCAATGGAATTTAGTTTTGACATCAATCTCTGTCTATCATGTTCATATGATAGTTGTTTGTTCATGAAAAGTCATTAAAAACTGCCTTAGAAAAATTCTGGAAATTCAAAATTCGCGAAGCTCAATCAATCGAGTAGCTATCGAGCTTCGATCAAGCCTGGAGATCCAGAAGCTCGATCGATCGAGAAGCTATCGAGCAGCTGTCAAGCTAGCAAGATTGTTTCTCGATCGATTGACCAGCTATCAGGAAGCTGTCGAGCCTGGGAATTTTTTGAATTTTTCTAAGTGTTTTCACATGTATAAGATGCAAGGCTATGTGTAATTGGAATATGCATGTTTAATAATTTAAAAACCTTCTTTAAAACTCTAGTGGGAGAGAGATACAAGGGTTGGATCTCACGGCCTCCATTATCGGTTCATAGTAGTGTGGGTAAGCACCTCGCCTTGGCGTATATGTCTCGTAATCCCAAAGGAGGGTGTTTACTTTATAGTACTACAAGATTGAACTTGTCCGTTTAAAGTAGTGTAGACAAGCACATCGTCTTGGCGTATATGCCTCGCGATCCCAAAGGAGGGTGTTTTGTTCCATGGTACTACAAGTTTAAACACCATAAAGGGAGATGAAATGTGGCTACACATGATTCTAGATAATGGTGTACACTAGACTAAGTGTAATGTTAACCTCCTAAATGAGCTATGTCATTATTACTTAGAGGCTAAAAGGTAATACGGCATATTATTAGCGTTTGATAAGAGTTATCATGATAGCACTAATAATGAGAGTAGTTCTCAATCAATTAATGTGTTTATAATAAACTTGCTACCAAGGAATTATAGACATGGATTGGTTTGTCGTTACATATATTATTTTATGGTTTTATTAAGGTTCCATATTATATGTGTATATGCTAAATTGATAATATCCAGTTTACTTATTATATTCATATTTATTATTTTCAGATTTGAACATGGCATCATTTAGCCCACTTGTTACTATTCTTAATCAAAATTGTAAGGTTGAATTTAATCAACCATCTTGTTGGCTTTATTCCGTGCCAATTTGCTTGTAATTTAAGCACTTAGTAACCCTGTATTTATGTGAGATTATTGTAAGGGTAGTGTGTGAGAAGATGTGAAGAAAAGCTCAAGTATGTGCAAGATGGCAGAGTTTTGCGGCTAGGACTCGCAACTGACTCGCGACTAGCAAGCCGCCAACTGCAGGCACGTGAGATACACACATGGGGAGCTAAAGGGTCCCGCCAGCTGTCGCACTACAGGACAAAAGTCCCAGGCTGGCCAGGCCGTTATGTCGCGGCTTGAACTCACGACTCAGACCAGTCGCGAGGCCAAGCCGCCAATCAGCCTTGTTTGGCAAAAACTGACTCTTCACATTCCTTTCTCACCCTACTATATATAGACCCTTAAACCCACCAAATATAGAGAGCTTCTAGAGAGAATTTTGTGAGAGAAACCCTAGAAAAAAATACAAGATTGCCTCATCCCTAATCTTTACCTTAGAGACTCTTCAAATTCCTCTTCTCTCTTCCTCTCCATTGTCATACCCTTGAGAGGTCTTTTTACCAAATCCTTATCACACCACACCCACATCTATGAGAAGGTTTATTTGGTGCTGTTGGGAAGCAGTTAGGAAGGAACCAATCTACATTGGTTGATGCTATGGTCTAGTAGCAGAATTCGGGAAGCTAAAGAAGAAATAGGTTCGGCATAACCTCGTTGGAGCAAGAAGCTTGGAGGGCTTAGGTACTTGGGTAGATTAGGCTTGGAGGGTCTTCTGCTGTTCATGTATCCCAACTACATTCTTTAGTGGATTATTCACCGCTTGGAGGGCGGCAAAGAGGTTTTACGCCGAGGGCTTCGGTTTCCTCTACGATAACACATCGTGTGTTGTCCGTGTGTTTGCATCTTCCCTTCCTTTATCTTTGCCTTATATTTACTGCTGTGGATGTGTTTATATTTGGCTTAGATTGTTTATCAATTCTGTGTTTGGCTTATTTTCATATTCCGCACGTTAATCATTTGATATTAAGCCTGAATTGATATTTTTGTAATTGGGGTCAAAACATTTAAGGGTGTTTCATACCCATTTTGAACATTCAATTGGTATCAGAGCGGGTACACTTGTTGTGGTTTAATTACCTAAGTGTGATCCCTAATCCCCTTTGAGATGGATAGGCCTCAATCTCTTAATGTACCACTGTTCTTTGACGGTAATAATTATGCATTTTGGAAAGTCCGTATGAGGGCATTTCTGTGTTCTATTGATGATGCTATGTAGGATGCAGTTGAAGTAGGATGGACAAGGCCAGAGGCTACCAAGTCTACTTGAGATAAGGCTACTCTTGCTGCGGCCAATGCAAATAGCAAGGTATTGAATGCTATTTTCTGCGGTGTCTTTCCAGAAGAATTTCACCGGATTTCACATATCACCATTGCTAAGGAAGCATGGGAAATTCTGGAGACAATTTATGAAGGGACTAAGAAAGTGAAGGACACCAAACTTCAAATTTTGACCACTCGCTTTGAGGAGTTAAAGATGAGTGAGGATGAGTCTTTTGATTCGTTTTACAGTAAATTGAACGAAGTGGTTGTTGGCAAATTCAATTTGGGGAAAAAGACGGAGAACTCGAAAATTGTAAGGAAAATCCTTCGGTCACTACTAGAGAGTTTTCGTGCCAAAGTTACAGCCATTGAAGAGAGCAAAGATCTTGACGACATTAAGGTGCAAGAGCTGGTTAGTTCTTTGCAAACATATGAGTTGTCCCTACCCATACAGAAGAAAAGCAAGTCTCTAGCTCTTAAGATAGTTGATGAGAGATGGTGTCTCATGACTCTTCGGAAGAGGATGCAGTAGACAAAGATGTGGCATATCTTGTAAAGAACTTCCGGAAATTCTTGAAGTTCAAAAATAGTGGGAAATCCGGTGACAAAGGAAAATTTCAGAGTACCGAAAAATAGAAGAAAGAGTTCAAAAGAAAAGAGGGTAAAGATTCTCAATCCTCACAAGGAATTACATGTTTTGAATGTAATGGACATGGGCACTTTAAAAAGAAATGTCCCAATTATTTGAAGTCTAAGGGAAAGGTCTATGCCACTACTTTAAGTGATTCTGACTCATCAAATTCTGACTCTGAGGACAGCTGTGATAGAGAAGGAAACTACTCCGCATTTATGGCTATAGAGCATGTTGAGTTCTCGGAGGACCTGAATCAACTTGTACAAGAACTTGGAGAACACAGTGATGATGAATCCTTAGGGATTATTGAGAAATTAGATGTTAAAGAGGATAGAAATACAGCTAGTCTTCAAGAGAATTATGCCTTACTCCTTGAGAAATCGGGTGAGTATGCAAGGGTTGCAAAGGCAGCTGTAAAGAAGATGAAAAGGGCTAAAGAGGACTACAAAAGTCTTCTGGTTAGATATAAAGAGGCTAAGTGTGAGATTGAGACACTAAATGGCAAGTTATCGAAAGCTTATACCAAAGTAAGATTTCTTAAACAAGAGGTGGTGCAAGCACAAACCAAGATAGAAAGGGTCTCCTCCAAGAAGCTAGAAGATATTATTTCATCTCAAAAACACTTCTCAGATAAGTCCGAGTTGGGATATACCGGAGGGAGTAGCTCATCGGCCAAAGCTACCAAAGAAGTAAAATTTGTGAAGGCCATAGAGCCGATTGTGGAAGAGCCCATCCCTGAGAATGTTAAGGTTGAGAAGAAGACAAAGCTGGCTGAGCAACGAGTGGTTAATAAGTTTCGAAATCAAACAGAAGCCAGATTTAAAGGTAGAGCAAGATCTCTCTCAAGATCTTAACAAGGTCCTAGAATAGATTATGTGTGTCACTATTGCGGATTGCAAGGACATACTAGACCCAACTGTCAAAAGCTGAAAGCAGACAACAATGCAAAGGCACCTCGGTCACGAGGAAGAAGAAATGACAAGAGGTCTTGGGGTGGTGAGCAACCAAGAAGTCAAAACCGTGATCCAGGAATGATGGACGTGATGAAGATGATCAGTGCCTTCACTAATTGCCTGGAAAGCTTCACCCGAAGGTTTGAAAGTCCTAACTCTTGTACCCAATCTGTCAAGGATATCACCCCAAACACACATGACGTGTGGATGACGAAGGGTACTCATGCATAAGCATTGCAACATGTCCATGCATTAATACTTCCCATATTTTGTGTATATGCTTAGTTGTTTTGCTTCCTACAAGTTTGAGTTGGAAATTTTTGTTTGTGAGTTTTGGTTAAATTGTCTTTTACTTTGCTGATTTTGTTTTGATCAATTTTTTATTTTCGTGTGTCAAAAATTCAAAAACACATAAAAAGTAGAAAATCCATAAAGTTTGATCAACTTTGTTGAGTTTTGTCTCAAAACATATTTTGCCTTGTACCTTTGTACTAATGGCTTTGTGCATCTACGAGCTTAGCTCGTTACCTATGCACACATATCTTTGTGGGAGAAATTTTGAAATCTATGTGACTGTTGTAAATAGATCTTCAACCTTGTCATGAATGATTAGTGAATGGTTTTGTTGATCTTGAGACATGCATAGACTCATGCCTATATATCTTCCCACTCTTTTTTTTTTTTTTCTTAAAAGAGCTCTCTAAATGTAAATCTCCAAATGAAAAGAGATATAGAGCTGCAAAAGCCTGTCGCACATACTAGTATTTGACTAGGAAAAAGGGAAAGCGACCAAAATAAAATGTATGATGCCCAAAAAGCCAAAGGCTAACTCATCAATTGAAATATCACAAATTTCAGGCATCTATCTCTCAATGAGATTTTCTTTGCTCAAAAAGTGCAAATGATATGTTGAATATGGAGCCAAAAGAAAAGCTTCAAAGAATTGTTATCAAGTGCATGTGGGAGGTCATATATGCATGTTTCTATAATTGAGATAGGTCACATTATCTAGTGCTAGTTGTGTATGCCTTGATTGAATTGATCGTTGAAGCTTCACATTGGACTAAGTACTGTCTCATTCTTGATATCCATACACAATACACAAGTTTATGTTCAATGAATGCCATATTCATTTGTGTGATTGTACTTGATTAAATGTGTTTTCACATGCTCAAATCTTTGTTGATCAAACATAAAAAGATTTTTGAGTGTTTTTAGTTGTTTTTGGAAAGTATTTTGTTTTTACAAAAAATGTCAAAAATTTCAAAAACAGTTTTGCCCTGGTTTGGCGACTAAGTTCGAGTTAGGCCAGTCACATGTCCATGTCACAAGCCCACTCCGAGATTTTTTGCGAGTCACTGGCAGGTCAGTATCCCAGTCGCGAAAAAGACTTAGAAAATTTTTCAAAATTTGAGTTTCTGCATATTTCGCGACTCAATGTGGCGACTTGTTCACGGGTGGAAGGTCCAATCGCGAGGGGTACACAGAGATTTTCGCGACTCAGCTCGCGACTCCCTCGCGGGTAGATCTTCCAGTCGCGAAAAACACTTAAAAGATTTTTTTTTAAGAATCTTGGTTTCACAATGTTTCGCGACTTACCTTGGCGACTTACTAGCGACTTGATCCAATCATGAAAAATGCATGTTTTGCGTTTTAAAGTCAGTTTTCAAAATTATTTCAGTTTTTCCCTCGAAATCAAGTGACTGTTCATTGTCTTCTCCATTTCTCTCTCTGAAACACTTCGTGCTCTCCCTTGGAAAACCTCCATTTCTGCATTTTCTCTTCTCAAATCTTCAAGAAAAAGGTATGGGTTTTCTATCTCTCACTTCAGATTTCTTGATTTAAGTGTTATTTTCTTGAATCTGTGAGTTGCTATGTTGGTTTGAGCTTTGAGGGGTTCAAACATGGATTTGTTTACAATGTTGGGTTTGATTGAGTGGGTTTGTTTACTCTTGTTGCTGAATATGTTTAATATCATGTTTTAATATCTTTATGCCTGATTTGGTCTGTGCTTTGATATTCGTAAGTTCTCATACCCTTAGTGTATATGGTTTTGGGGTTTTCTACTTTTTCCTCTAAATATGATTTTGGGTATTTGAGTATGGTTGAGTTTTTAAATTGGGTGACTAGTATTGTTTTGATTCCAAGTCATCATATCATGGTTGTGTTGCTGCTTTTGGGTCTATCTTGCATTTTTCATACTCATTATGTCATGTTTCATTGACATATGCCCTCATCTGTCTAATAGTGTTTTACACTGTCCATTTTTAATTATTTAATGCCTGCTCCAGTATGCATCTATTCTGAATGATCTTGTTTGATTTGTTCTACAAATCTCTGGTTATTAACTGTTCTTGGTTTGAGGGTTGTCTTGTCACTCTGTTATTGTCATTGTGACCAAATTGGTACTAATATGTGTGCACTTCCACATATTGTGTTTTGCTCTTGTTGTGGCCTCTTCTATGTGTTTACAGATGGCTTCCATATCTTCAAAGAAGAAGACTCCTGCTAAGAAGGTTGATAAAAGGATGAAAATGGACAACAACCTATTTAGGTCTGTCAAGCATTTTAAGAGACACAGAGATTCCTTCATGAAGGGAACCATTATCCAGGAGAGGTTTGTGGATTTACATGACCTGAAGGATACTTTCATTCTAGAATGCTTTGAAGGCAGAGGTTGGGATAAACTTCTAGGTGACCTACCTACAGTCTGTGAGCCCCTAATAAGGGAGTTCTATGCAAATGTAGTTATAAAGGAGGATAAGCTCAACGGTTGGGTAAGAGGAAAGGAGTTCACCTTGGATGCCCATGACATTGATGAGGTTCTTGGACTTGAGGGTCTAGAGGAGTATGAGTTCATCAACTACAAAGACAAGCTGTTGTCCTTAGATTCTGTCCAGGCTCGGATTGGTGGTGATAAATAAGAGAGATGCCTTAACACCAATGCCTTTCCTGTTGACATGAGGTGTCTGACCACCATAATGATGTACAACTTGTATCCTATCAGAAAATTGACTACTCTTACTAATGCCAGAGCCATCTTCCTTATGGAGCTTAAGGAGAAAACATTCATTGACATAAGCTCTCATATATTTGACACAATAATGGATGAGTCCAAAACAACTTTACGGGCAAAGTTGGTCTTTCCTAGCCTTCTTATGAGGATTTTCAGAGCAAAGGGTGTCAGAATTCCTCAAGATATCAGTCTCATGACTCCACTTTCAGCAATTAACACACTAACCATCACAAGAATACAAAGTCATCTTCCAGGTGATGAAGAGGAGGGTGACCAAGGAGAAGGGGATCCGATGGAGACTGAAGTAGAGGCTACAGGACCATCTTCCACACCAAGAAGAAAAGTCAAGAGGAGTAGGGCTTCTACCTCATCTGCTGCACCTCCTGATGCATTTCAGATCATCTTAGAGAGGCTTAATGGACTTAGAGAGGTCCAAATTCAACATACTGAAAGAATGACAGCAATGCAGGATCAACTGGATGTACTTTCTGCCAAGTTTGACAGCATTCACACCAACCAGGAGCACTAACCCTTTGGCCATTCCGGTCAAAAAGGGGGAGAATTTTTAGGGGTAGCTCTTGAGGGGGAGTGCTTGTTTTGAGGGGGAGCTTACATAATCATATATTATTATGTCTATAGCTTTGATACTATGTTTTGGATAACTATGTTTTTATGATTATAGGTTTGATACAATGTGTTCTAGTTTGGATTAAACTCATTACTCTTGAATGTTTTTAACACTTTGGTTTATTTATATATTGATGATGTTTATTCAGTCTATTGTGTTATGATTATTTTGTACCCCATATTACTTTTGTAAGCTTTTAGGGTTTGGTTTTATTCACACTTGTAGGCCTTTGTGGTTTGTACCATGCTTTATGCAGCCTTTGTGCTTTGTTAAATCAGTACTTCTAACTTAATGCTATGCATTCCTTTTTAATTACTGTCACTCTTGTGCTCTTGTAGGATTGTTCCTAGATGCATATATGTTTGTATGCATTGGTTGAGTGTTGGACTTGCAAATGATACTTTTCAATTGAGCTTATCACTTTGCATTTCCAAATGTTCATTCCTTATGTGAATGAGCATAGTAATCACTTTTGTATAGTGATTGCTTGGTTGATCAAGCCATGATTTATTGCTTTATTGCTTAAGTTCATTTTTGCTTGATCATGCTTCTATTGCTCCATATGCATTTCAAGTTTTCTGCATACAATAATATTATTGTGTTGTTGTATTCAGGAGTTACTTGTTCATATGTTCAAGAGCTATTCAAAATCTAGAGTTAGGTGTGAGTGAGTTTTGTTCAACTGTTCCCAACTCACGCATTAAGTCTAGAGTTTGTTGTAGGGTTTTGTCACGGAATAGCCAAAGGGGGAGATTGTAAAGTTGAATTTAATCAACCATCTTGTTGGCTTTATTCCGTGTCAATTTACTTGTAATTTAAGCACTTAGTAACCCTGTATTTATGTGGGATTATTGTAAGGGTAGTGTGTGAGAAGATGTGAAGAAAAGCTCAAGTATGTGCAAGACGGTAGAGTTTTGCGACTAGGACTCGCGGCTGACTCGCGACTGGCAAGCCGCCAACTGTAGGCACGTGAGATGCACACATGGGGAGCTGAAGGGTCACGCCAGCTGTTGCACTACAGGACAAAAGTCCCAGGCTGGCTAGGCCATTATGTCGCGGCTTGAACTCGTGACTTAGACCAGCCGCGAGGCCAAGCCGTCAATTAGCCTTATTTGGCAAAAACTGACTCTTTGCATTCCTTTCTCACCCCACTATATATAGACCCTTAAACCTACCAAATGTAGAGAGCTTCTAGAGAGAATTTTGTGAGAGAAACCCTAGAAAAAAAAAAAAAAAAAAAAAAAAAAAACAAGATTACCTCATCCCCAATGTTTACCTTAGAGACTCTACAAATTCCTCTTCTCTCTTCCTCTCTATTGTCATACCCTTGAGAGGCCTTTTTACCAAATCCTTATCTCACCACACCCACATTTGTGAAAATATTTATTTGGTGCTGTTGGGAAGCAATTAGGAAGGAACCAATCTACATTGGTTGATGTTATGGTCTAGTAGCAGAATTCGGAAAGCTAAAGAAGAAATAGGTTCGGCGTAACCTCATTGGAGCAAGAAGCTTGGAGGGCTTAGGTACTTGGGTAGATTAGGCTTGGAGGGTCTTCTACTATTCATGTATCCCAACTACATTCTTTAGTGGATTATTCACCGCTTGGAAGGCGGCGGAGAGGTTTTACGCCAAGGGCTTCAGTTTCCTCTTCGATAACACATCGTGTGTTGTCTATGTGTTTGCATCTTCCCTTCCTTTATCTTTGCCTTATATTTACTGTTGTGGATGTATTTATATTTGGCTTAGATTGTTTTTTCAATTCTGTGTTTTGCTTATTTTCATGTTTTGCATGTTAATTGTTTGATATTAAGCCTGGATTGATATTTTTGTAATTGGCTCAAGGGTGTTTCATACCCATTTTGAACATTCAAAAATAAACTGACTGGATCCAATTATGTTGACTGGAAAAGAAATTTGGACATAGTTCTCACTGCTGAAGAGCACAAATATGTGCTTACTAAACCATGTCCTAGCTTTCCTTCATTAGATGCTCCTTTTGAGGAAAAACAATGATATGATCTTTGGAAGAAATCTAATGAAATGGCCAAGTGCTACATCTTAGCATCTATCTCAAATGTTCTACAGCATCAAATGCAGGATGTAGAACTAGCTTCGGACATTATGCTAAGTCTGAAGGAGACGTTTGGTGAGCAAGGCAAATGGCTGAAGATAGTTCAGTGAGGGAGCATTGTCTTACAATGATTTCCAATCTGAATACATTTGAAGTTTTAGGTGCCGATATTGATGGAGAATCCCAAGTGAATATAATACTCCAGTCACTACCGGAATCATTCAAGGAATTCAAACTCAATTATAATATGAACAAAAAGATTTACTCTTTGTCTAAATTAATGAATGAGTTGGTAGCGACAGAAGGCATTCTTGATACTTCTAATGTTGAAGCTAATGTGGGTGAAGCTTGTACTTCTCAACCTAAGTCGAAAGGCAAGGGTAAGAAGAAGAAGAAGAAGGACTTCACCAAGCAAGAAGGTAAACAAATTGTCTTGGGGGTTGCCAACAAAGGAAAGAAGCTCAAAGGAAAATGTTTCCATTATGGTGAGAAAGGACATTGGAAGAGGAATTGTCCAAAATTCAAGGCTGCCAATAATAAGGGTATGAATAGTTCTTTCCTCCTTGAAATATGTTTGGTACAAAATCCCACAGATTCCTTGTGTGTGGATTCAGGTTGTACTAATCATATTTGCAATTCTTTGCAAAGGTTCTAGGAGACAAGAAAACTTAAAGAAGGAGAATTGTTTCTTACTTTGGCTGATGGGAGCAGGATTCCGGTTGTAGCTGTTGGTGTTTATAATTTATGTTTTGAGTCTAGAGTTTTAATACTGGAAGACTGTCTATATGTACCTAATGTTCATAAAAATTTAATTTCTACAACTTATTTAGGTAAACATGGATATTATGTTATCCTTAAAGACAATGTTGTAATAAAGAAGGGTAAAATGTTTATCTGTTCTAACAATATTGTTGATGCTTTTTATATTTTGACTCCTGATAAGCATAAATTATATAATTCTAAATTAGATAATAACTCTCATGTAAAATCATTAAAGAAAAAGTTTCCTTCTATTAATGAAGCATATCTTTGGCACTTGCGTTTGGGTCATATTAATCTAAACAGAATTCAAAGATTGATAAAAAATGGACTCCTAGAGCCATTGGACTTTAATGAATTTACAGTTTATGAATCTTGTTTGGAAGGCAAAATGACCAAACGACTTTTTAATGTAAAAGGTAGAAGAGCCCAAGAGTTGCTTGAATTAGTTCATACGGATGTTTGTGGTCCTATGTCAACCCAAGCTAAAGGAGGTTATGAGTACTTCATCACTTTTTACCGATGATTACTCAAGATATGGTTATATGTACCTAATGAGACGGAAGTTCGAAGCCATTGAAAAGTTCAAAGAGTTTAGGGTTGAAGTTGAGAATCAATTAGGTAAATGCATAAAGGCCATTTGATCTAATCGTGGTGGCGAATACCTTCTTGGGGATTTCAAGGATTACTTAACTCAAAATGGGATTGTATCCCAATTGACTGCACCTGGAACTCCCCAATAGAATGGTGTAGCAGAAAGAAGGAATAGGACTCTTTTGGAAATGGTTAGGTCCATAATGAGTTACTCAACTTTACCAGTTTCTTTTTGGGGATGTGCACTAAAAACTGCAATGCATATTTTGAATTTAGTTCCATCAAAATCTGTTCCCAACACACCTAAGGAATTGTGGAGTGGGCATTAGCCTAGTATGAAATATCTCAACATTTGGGGATGTCCAACACATGTGTTGAAAAGGAAGTCTGATAAGTTGGAATCTAAAACCGAAGTATGCATGTTTTTAGGGTATTCAAAAGAAATAAAGGGTTATTTATTCTATAATCATAAAGACAATAAAGTGTTTGTTAGCACACATGCCAAATTTCCGGAAGATGATTATATGAATAATTTTAAGCCTAGAAATAAAGTTGTTTTGTCTGAAATGAATGAACCTGTAAATGAACAACCAATAGATGAAACTATGGATGATGTGGATGTATTAGGTACACCACAAGATACTACTCATGAGATGTCTAGTACACAGGTGCCTCATCGTAGTGGGAGAATTGTTCGGCCTCCTATAAGATTCATAGGTTTGGGAGAAACTTATGAAGCTATCTCAAAAAAGGCTGAATCGGATCCTTACACTTTTGAAAAGGTAATGAATGATATAGATGCACATCATTAGGTCAAAGTTATAAAATCTGAATTAGATTCCATGTATTCCAATCAAGTTTGGGATGTTGTAAAGGTGCCTAACGGCATTAAACCTATCGGTTGCAAATGGGTTTACAAGAGGAAAAGAGGGATAGATGGAAAGGTTGAAACCTTTAAAGCAAGGCTAGTGCGAAAAAGTACACATAAAAAGAAGGTATTGATTATGAAGAAATCTTTTCACCAGTAGTAATGCTTAAATCTATTAGAATTCTCTTATCCATTGCTGCTTATTATGATTATGAGATTTGGCAAATAGATGTCAAGATTGCATTTCTCAATGGCAATCTTGAAGAGGAAATCTATATGATCCAACCAGAAGGTTTCATAGCAAAGAACCAAGAGCATATGGTATGCAAGTTGAAAATGTCTATTTATGGACTTAAGCAAGCATCTAGGTCATGGAACACCAAATTTGATCAAGCAATCAAGTCATTTGGTTTTGAATAAAATCTTGATGAACCATGTGTGTACGAAAGACATCAAGATATAGTAATGTTCCTAGTGTTTTATGTTAATGATATTCTACTGATTGGAAATGATTTAGGGGTGATATCATCTGTAAAGGTTTGGTTGTCAAGCCAATTTAATGTGAAGGACTTGGGTGAGGCTAACTTTATTCTAAGGATCAAGCTTTGGTGAGATCGCAAGAATAAGATGTTAGGCTTATCACAAGCTGGATATATAGATAAGATTCTAGAACAGTTTAGCATGCAAAACTCCAAGAAATGATTACTTCCTTTTAGACATGGAGTTCCTCTGTCTGATGACCAAAGACCTAAGACTCAATAGGAAATAGATATGATGAGATAAGTTCCTAATGTTTCTGCAGTGGGAAGTCTCATGTATGTCATGCTTTGTACTAGACCAGATATTTGTTATTCAGTTGACATGGTCAGCCGATATTAATCAAATCTAGGACCAAAACATTGGTAAGCTGTAAAGCATATTCTCAAGTATCTACGGAGAACGAGAGATTATATGTTTATTTACCAAAGTGAGGATTTGATACCCATTGGCTATACAAATTTAGATTTTCAATCGGATCTAAATTTCAAAAAATCCACTTTAGGATGTGCTTTCACCTTGGGAGATAGAGCCATAACTTGGAGGAGTGTCAAGCAATCTTGTATTGCGGACTCCACCATGGAAGCAGAATACGTTGCTCCTTGTGAAGCTGCAAAGGAAGCTGTATAGCTCAAGAAATTCCTTTCTGACCTTGGTGTAATGAGAATGGAACAAGTTCCCATCACATTGTTTTGTAATAATAGTGGTGCAGTTGCACAATCAAAAGATCCAAGGAATCACAAGAAAAGAAAGCACATTGAGAGAAAGTATCACATCATTAGAGATATTATTGCTTGTGAAGATGTGGTGGTAGCAAAGATTAAAAGTGCAAATAATATAGCAGATCTTTTTACCAAAGCCTTGCCTCAAAGGACTTTCGAGTCACATTTGGAGGGAATGGGAGTTAGATTAGTGCATAATAGTCTTTAGGGCAAGTGAGAGATTGTTGGGATTTGTGCCCAATAATCCTATTATATGATGCTATGTATTATATTATGTATGACATTACATATGACATGATGTATGACTTAATATTGTAATTAATAAAATTGTTTTATTATTATCTGAAATAATGGTAACATGAATATTTGGACATTATCATATAGTCCATGAAATGCATAGTATATGATTTATGTGATTTAGTCACAGAAGATATAAGTTACAAGTTCTTTATAAACTCAGAATTTGGTTCGTAGTCGATGATGAAATTCGACGTTTTATCTGCGAAGACTATAACATATTAACTAAGATGATTTGTCTTGATCATGAAAGTGGTGACTTCTAGTTAATATATTTTAAGAGTTAATACATATTGAACTGGATCGCTGTGAAATTTATTATTCTCCTAACGACTGTCAATTGAATAATAAATCTTACGACTTCTATTTTCATGAACTCTTAATCCTGAGAGAATAATGGACTTGGTCATGAAATGTGGGTTGCTTTGATATATCAGGAGTGAGATATAAAGTAACGGTCAAAACCTCAGTATGTTGGGCAGCCACATTTAGTGTTCATGGAGCATATATTTTCAAGATGAAATTCATAGTCTCTTAACAGAGATACAAAATATTCCCTTGAGATAAGTTTAATGAGTTTGTTATTCAGAGAGTTATGCCTAACTACTTTGGTAAGAAATTACTAAAGTATATATTTATGAAATTTGATTTCATAAATATATAATGAATAACTTAAAATGATTAAATCAGGTACTCAAGGATTAAGATGTAGTAATCTACAAAATGACAGTCTAAATTAATGACTTTGTGTTACTACGAATATTTTATGAAGAGGTTGCATGTACAATAAAGTCTTGGAATATAATTTATTAATAAAGATTAAATTGCAATTATATTTATAAAATAATATTAAATATAATTAATGATAACTTTGGACTTGTGAAAAGTCGACAGAAAAGCCCAAGGCCTATTAGAGCTAGTGTCTTATTTGTTCCCTTTTGGTCCCACTCCAAGCCGCATACTAAAGCCCAATTGGAAATACCCAAAAGGCTGGCCCAATTAGATAATCAGTTATTATGAGAGAAATATACAGAATTTTGTATCAATCACATGTTCATGAATTGGTATGTATGTAAGTGTAGGACACTCTCTCATTCTCTTTAGAACATACACATATAAATGATTGAGAGACCACACATCTTGGGCGTTAGTAGAATTGGAGTGAAGAGTGAAAGTGTTCTCGAGAACTTCTAATCTTTGATTTTGAAATTCACCGCACCAAGGTACACTCTCTTATTCTATATTCTGAAACTTACATAGTGCATGTTATCAATTGTGAATGAAGTAGATCCGTTAATTTTCCGCTGCGTACACTTATTTTTCCAACAACTGCATGGTACATTTTCACAGCTTAATTTTGCATCACAATGAAATAATTATGTTAGAACATATGTTATGTAAATTGGATAATCCTTTGATAAAATGTACTTTACTTGTAATTTGGTAGATCTAGGATGAGTTTAGTATTTCAAGGAACAAAAGTTCAAGTTTAGTATTGAAACCATGCAAATCTGTTCAACAAACAAGTGAAGAAGTGTTGTTCATTAAAACTTGACAAAATCATATCTATCGAGGATTAATGTTGAAGTTTAACAGTAGCTTGACAAAAACTGTATCTGTTGAGAATTACGAAATTAGAATTTTCAAATCTGATTTCACGCATATCCATGTGTATTTGTATAGGGTTTCTTTTTTCGTAACCCTAAACATATATAAAGATTATTTTAAGAGTCGTCATATGATGATGCAACTTGATGCAAAGTGATTATATATGCATATTGTGACCGGAAACAATTTGCCCTAGTTCATCATGTTCTCTCTAGAAGGTACTGTGTCATTGCGCCAAGATTTTGTATCCAAGGAACTTCTTGATTTTCATTGTTGGATAAATTAAAGAACTTTGCAGCCAACATCTTCCTTAAGTTGGTGTGTTAGTCATGTACTAGGATCCGTGCATCATTGGTTAATCGCATACTGGGAGCAGTGCATTGAAATGAGAAATTCTAGCTACATTACAAGTCCAATTAGGTATTGAGGTAATGGTTCAACTGTAAGTTGATATTAAGTACTGAAATTTTTTTTTTTACTTGTAACCGCTTGTTTTGATAATAGTGAATTCTCGGGAGTGGTGACATTAAATTCACCTGATGGAATTTTGCCTTGATGATTTTTCCCATTCGTAAACAAATCCCCTGTGTCAAATTTATTTTCCGTTACATTTAACTTAGTTGCTAATTTGTTTGTACTACCACGCTTATTCCATGAAATTGAATCTAATTTATTCACTTGGCTAATTAATTAATTAATTTACCAAATGAGTCAATACATTCTTGGCCTATCAAATTAGTATGCGTTTGGCTACAGATTAAAAAGCCAACTTATGTTATTATTCAGCTTATTTTTGCTACTATTTATGGGCTCCACTGCACCTTTTGGAACTATTCATGGATTTCATTATACTATTTTAGCTAACTTTTACTTTTATTTGCAGTACTTTCAGTAAAAAAATTTTCAATTTTAGCAAAATAAGCAAATCTCAAACAGACCCTTAAACCTAACACTGCCCAACAATCTTCGATTATACACCTATACCTACTACTCCTATATTGTTTCAGGCTTTCAGCATTGCTATATACATAATAATATCATAATACAAACAAATGTACTTAGAGAAAATGGGCTTTTGCCCTTATTTTTTAAAATATCTAGCGAATATGTCCTTGTTTTGAAACTATATAAAAGCATTTCCCTGTTTTGAAACTCGATTTTTTCAAAATCGAGTTTCAATGTAAAACTCGATTTGTAGAAAATCGAGTTATAGGCAATCAAACTAAAAAAAATTTATGGAACTCGAGTTCCTTGAATGGTACTTGAGTTTAATGAACTCGAGTTCCACTTGAAAATTTTCAAGGAACTCAAGCTCTACATTGAAACTCGATTTCAAGAAAATTGAGGTTTAAAACAGGAATATATCGCTATATAGTTTCAAAACTGGGACATTGTGCTAGATATTTTAAAAAATAAGGGCAAAAGCCCATTTTCTCCAATGTACTTATACAATCATGCCTATATCCCAAATCTGCAGCCACATCTCATTTGGTGGTCAGTGGAGTTATTATACTATATTTGCTAATATTAAGGCAAACAAAATCCCTTTCACAAAGATGACACCAACAAAATCAAAACAACAATCTAGCATAATCCAGAGTAAACCCATTGCAAGAGATAATAACACCTTTCACCAATAAAGTGACCAAATTCAGTGTAAATTCAGCAAAAGCTAATCAGAAATACAGATATGATGCCTATTTAATTCTGCCATCAAATAACAGTCTCTTTCAGATATAAACAAAATACGAAAAAGGTGAAAGTGTTTCAGTTGACTAGTTGTATATCCAAGAGCTTGAGAGAGGCCTTGTTTAACCTGTGTTCCTCATCCCTGCTGCAATTCCATTTATAGTGATAAGCAATGCATCTCTTAGTTTATGATTAGCATCATCACATCTCAACCTTTTTAGTATCTCCACCTGCAACATGTTTATGGGATTGAGGTAGGGAAGTCTGCTCTCTATCAGCCTCCTCAAGATCCGATTATTCTCAGACAGTTTTTCATGCCCACTAATCACCAGCACGTACTTCCCTGCTGCCAAAAGCTCCCTCCTTAGTTTGGAACCGAGTTCTCGCCTGCTCTCCGACACAAGGACTTCATCATAGTGCTTGGCTATAGGAATGTCTGCTTTCCCTAAAACCATCTCTATAAGGTCTATGGTAGATTGGAAGAAAGGCCATTCTTTGTACATTGCTTTTAGGTCATCAGTATGGCCCTTCTCACAAACACCCTGGAGCCCTGCACCAACTCCAAGCCAAGCTGGAAGAACGAATCTGGTTTGGGTCCATGCAAAAACCCATGGTATGGCACGAAGATGTCCAATACCTGTAGAGCTCTTTCTTCTTGTTGGACGGCTTCCTATGTTTAGGAAACCAAGCTCAGCTTGAGGTGTAGCCTCATGGAAATAGGCAAGGAATTCTGGATTTTCATACACTACACTTCGATAATTCTGGCAACTAATTTTTGACATCTCCTCCATCAGATTTCTCCATTTTTCTTCTCGAGGTGGCTGTGGGGGGCGTAGGGTTGCAAGAAGCACAGCTGTTGTGTATATCTCCAGCTGTCTAACAGCTGTCTGTGGCAGCCCAAACTTAGCCTGTACCATTTCTCCTTGCTCAGTTGACCGAAGACTACCCTGCAGATCATTCAACAATGCCGTTAGATATTATTCTCAAATATAAATCAATAGCTAATAATATAAGCACTCAATTTGTAAAAAACTGATTACCGAAACTTAATGGAAAAATTCACAAAAACTGAATACCATATCAAACTTGTATATTTTTATTTCAAATACATTTTGTGGTAATTAAATAGCAGTTTGTAATAACTAAAATCCAAAACAACATTTACACAAGTTCCAATTTGGACAATTAAATGATATATAAAACACTTGGAATAAAAAATCAAGTTTGAAATAGAATCCAAAAAAGTTAATTAAGCAAACTGGACTTTTGTATTTTGCATCTTTTTTTTTTTTTTTTTTTTTTTATCAATTAAATCATGATTTCATGTTTTTTATTTGTTTGTAAAGATTAAAATTCAAGATATATACTACTAATAATTGGAGAACAAGAATGGAATATTTCGAAGCACCACCAAGATCTAAATTTAATAGATGACTCACCATTACAGAGCCAGGTGGTTGGGATTGAATGGCAAGATATGTTGGGCCACCACCACGACCAATACTCCCTCCACGCCCATGAAACAGAGTAACTTTAATACCATACTCATTGCATGCTGCCACAACATCTTCTTGGGCTTTGTAAAGTTCCCATGCCGCAGTGAAACGCCCAGCATCTTTACCAGAATCGGAGTAACCAACCATAACCTGTCCACAATAACTTCCTGTTCTCCTCAAAGATTCATTGGGAACTTTATTATAACTTAATCATTATATGCATTTTTGGAATGAATACCTCTTGATGACCGTTATGATTCTTTATGATGTGTTCACGGTACCAATCGATTGATAATAATTTCCTAATAACCGATCCAGCAGCTCTCAAGTCCTTCACAGTTTCAAATAAAGGAACCACCCGCAGCCTATTCCAGGATGTATACAAATATTTTGAGAATAAATGTGGCTAGTGCAATATGAACAGCAATTGTGTTGTGCCAAAGAGATGATACTTGCTTGAATCGACATGCAATATGATTCAGTGCTTGCCATTCGTTTTTGACCACTTATCATAAAATGATCAACTTTTGGGTGTTTAGACACACACACATCTTTGTTGTGTGTTTATATACATAAATCACCAAGAATGATTAAATGAATGGAAATGACATCATTTCTGTGAAACTCCAATCAATGGTTCCACAATACAAATTAGACTAACTTTCACAATGGAAAGTAAAACAAATGATAGAATTTTGTTTCATGTGCATCCAAACATTCCAATAAAAATGTGATTAGACAAATTTAATTGGAGTTGAATCAACATTGAGGGGTCCAAACTTACGTTCCACCAGGACAAGGTCTTCCCAATTCCCCACTTACAGCAAGTCTTGCATCTTTCTGCAGCAGCTCAACGGCAAGGACATCACTTGCCTGCCAATTACCAAACATTTTTATTAATTCTATATTGACTGATATATATATATATATATATATATAATTTAAAAAAAAAAAAAACACTGTTGAAAAAGTCTTTTTAGCTTTGGTTTTGACTAATGAGCTTCAATATCTAATTATAAAAGTAGAAGCAGTTAATCATACGTTTGAAGCCATAGAAATCACATAGGCTCCAAGTGAATCACTCCCTAGCTCAGCAGCTACACGGAATGTGTCCAGGACTTCTTTAACATCTGGAGCAACCTGGAAAAGACCCAAGTGAGAACAGGTCTACAAATCAACCAAACGCAAAAAACAGAAAAGCAACAATTGCTTTGCATTCATCATAAAAACTCCCAAGATCTCAAAAGGTTGCAAAAACTAGAGCAGAGAGCCAATACACAAAGTGCATAATTTATCAATGACAGTAAATTCTCTATTGGTGTGCATTGGGATGAGTTTATTTTCATCAACCTATTTTGTTTACTGTGTAAAGTACAGTTGTACCTTGAATAACTGTGATGCTTTAAAAAGCTATACATTCCCTTTTAATATGAAAATAAGCCCAACTAAACAGGTCCCCACCACATTCTCTATTTCTTTGAGGCAGAAAACTCATAATCCAATATCCCACAGTTGAAAATTGGAAAAATTAAAAATTATTCAGGCCAAATTAATTGAACAGATCATGCATAGCTTCAATATTTTATGGCCCTTAACACAGATTATGACCTCTGTCAGTTTTAGTAATACAAGTCTGAAAGTCGTAAACATACTCAGGTTCAGCCTCCAATTTAGATTTTTCACAAACCAGTCCAAAGAAACTAATATTAACTTGTCTTAAAGGTAACTGGTAATAAGTCACTCATATGCCCATCATAGTACCCTGAATGTAATATTAAGAGCAGAATATTATGACCTGTATCAGTATAAAAGAAAATAAATTAATATGAATTGACGATGAAATACAAGATAAACATCTAGTCACACCTTGACCATATTGTACCTCAACAAGTTTTTTGTGAGCATGACCAGCAAGGCATACCTACAGTCATGAAGAAACTGCTATATGTGGTCACACATACTTAGGACCAACAGAGATGTAATGGCATTTTATGAACTAACGACTTCGTATAAAATTCAGGATAGGTTCAAGTTAAACTTGATATAACTTCTCAATATTCCACCATTTTAATACCATTGGTATGCACTAAATCCAAAGGTTGAGAAATACAGGGGTCCACATCAATTTTTTTTCCATAACAATTTCTCCTTTTTATTCCCCGTCCCTCTCGACCCTCTGCTCCTTCAGGTCAGATGTTCTTAACACGGCCACAATGAAAACAATGCTCAATTCGTGCTTATTAGCGGCAAAAACAAACTTGTGATATTTATGTAGTTCTAAGCCAAAGGGTACCAAGGGAAATATTAGTTCTACAGGGTCCACTAAATCCCTTACCAACACATCCCCATTCCTCATTCTTCATTCAAAATAGGTGGTGGGGGTAATGTTGCTCCATTAGGGAGGTTACCAATGCCAATGCCATTTTCACAGTGTGAATTCTGCCTTAATTTCATATAAGTCTTTGAATGGTGGATGAGGTGATTTTGGGTGATTAGGAGTTGAGGGTATGCTGTTTGGAAGTGACCTTTCATTTTTGGGAGATTTTGGAGGATTCTTTATAAGGATTAGTTGTGATTACTTTTGTTATAGGCAACGGAAGAACAGATATAGAAGTAAAATTTTCTCAAAGCAATGGAGATTTCAAGCTTTGGAAATCACCCTTGGGATGGCAACATGTGGGAAGGCCTCCTGCTAAATAAAACCAAATTTGTCTCTCTATGTCAATCTCTTCCAATGTCATCCCATTGGGATGCTTCCATTCGAAATGGTGAATAAGAGAAGGTAACAACAAGCTGTTCTAAAACCAAGCGCCATTCCTGGACAACTTCTACAATCATGGATATTTGTGTTTTGATGGGATTGGAAAGCCTTCAGACCAGAACACAGAAAAATGTGTGGGCTGATTTCTCGCTTATTACGGGAGTGAAGATTTTCAAGATGGAAACAGCTTATATTTCTCAATGACTGGACTGCAGGAAGTGGACCAAGGACCATAACTATATGAATACAAGTCACTTGTTCACTTTTTGCACATTTTTCCCAAAACGGAGGAGAATATTATTTTTGAATAGGATGAGACAGAGAGAAAGGGAGGGTAGAGAGAGATGGAGAGCACAAATATCATTGAATAAAGTTCAAAGGGTGTAATATTTGAGAAGTTACATTAGAAGTAACTTGAACTTGAACCCATCTCATTAAATTCACATAAACCAAGTTCTACAAATGTGGTCACACATGTGGCCAAACTCAATTAGTCTGTTATGGATTCCATAAACGACTCAAAAAATTTTGGGACTCAAGCTTTGTTATTATGGTTGTGTTTATACACCTTTGTCAACTGAAGTCAACACACTTTGATAAATATTAGTTTTGATATCCCATAACTATTCCCTTACTGCTAGCTCATAGGACCTTTTTTTTTTTTTTTTTGGGGATAAGTAAAATGCTAGGTTATATGTATTATTGCAAATGATATATCTTTGACCAGAAATTATCAGGAAAATTACATAAATCATAGACTAACTTAGTTCAGGATTTTAATAACATAAGGTTTTGGAGTCCCTAGTAAGGCATTACATGATGCATATAATCATGGCATAAGGCTTTCATAAACTTATTACTAGAGAACCAAGACATACCCCCCAAACTATTCTTTCACTCATACAATGATGAACTAACTTTTAAAATTATACGGAACAGTGAAAAAGAAAGTTGTTTTTAAACAATAATTCATAAAATTATTTTTCTTTTTCCTTTTTCTTTTCGCCAACCAAGAGGAGCCTGGCTTTTTTTTTTTTTTTTTCATCCCATATAGATTTTCTTTTGCAAAACCAGTGAACAGATCAGTGAAGTACAATCTAAACACCATACCTCAATACTTGGGGGAACTAGTGGCCTCTTTCCTTTCAGCTCTTTAGTTAAAAATTCCAGTTTCTTTTCCTCATCCCACTCACTATATGTGCCCATATCCAAATATCTGATAATTGCATCTAATGTATCAGCATGTCTACCAGATTCCTGATACATTGCAAAATTCAGTTAAAGCAGATAACAAAGCAAATAGCAGCCAGAACCACACACACACACACACACACCTGACGCAAGTCGAGCTTCATCAATCCCATCCCAAAAGTAGTAACTCTTCGGATTAGGTCAGCAAGCCGACCATCAGCTAGCATCCCAGATCCACATGATTGCTGGAAATTGATAATAATATACATATCCATATTAATAAAACCACCATCAAAAGATTATTCATAAATTTTTTAGAGAGAGAGATTACCAAAGAGTCATAACACAGAAGCAGAGGTTCTAAAATTTGATCTGATGTTTCATAGTAGTCCCATGGATCATATTCACAAGGAAGATCCTCAAGAAGAAGCTCCAAACGTCTTTGTGTCTTCATAAGCTGAACAATGGGACATAATTAAATACTTGCACATATTACATAAATTTTAAATTTTACTAAAAAGTAGGAAGCCTCATCCAATGAATAAGCAATACCTTATCTTTTACATTTCCAAGAACAACTCTATAAGGAGCAATTCCAGGACTTTGAGAGGCTCTTGGTTCTAAAAGCTTCTGGAAGCTGGACCTGCCCATCTGTGATTCTGCAAATATTTTCCTCTGAGCAAGGAGTTGGCTAGAGTTAAAAGAAGTGGATCGTGGTGTCACAACAGAATGTGCACTGCTAGAATTAGCAGTATTTCCATTTGGTAATGACATGCGCAGATTAGGATGCGAATTCTGAAACGAAGAATCCAAACTAGAACCCTGACCATCCTACAAAAAGAGACAAATATCATAGAGATCATGCAAGTAATAGCTAGCTACAATGCAGAGTACGGAAAAAGAATCTACATAGCTGAACAAATAACATGCATGGATGTGAGCATCCTAGAATTTGCTTCACCTGACGATTCAGCAGCTTGTAATCGGTGCCGGGCAATACTAGTCTAGGATACTGAGATCCACCATCACTGCATTCTACACAGAGAAATTCAAAGATGAAATTATTAAATATTTGTTCACAATTATATTCGATGCTAATTCAAACAAACAATTTACAAAAACAAGGATTTTACAGACATAAAGAGAAAAAAGAATCATAAGTACCAATAGAGTAAATAAAGAGAAGATTTAGCAGATAATATTAATCATAGTCTTTTGATCAAAATTTAAATTGGGCTGATATCATTTTATGAATTATACTTTCTGTAGGTGCATTTCATAAGCATCATGGAAAGCATTACATTTTGGATTGAGTTGGCATTCTACTCATAACAGACTTTGCAACTTGCCGTATGTTGAGTTAGGATGGTCACCAAGTGACCAAAACAATGATAACAACAACAGAACTGAAAAGAATCAACCTTAAGGATGGTGATTGAATTATATGCATAAATAATGAAATGAAATAATTTTAAGCAGATAATCAAATATTTACCGGTGCAAGAGGGTAGATCAGCTCTAGGTGGAAGTTGAGTTGGAAGGGCTGGAGCTTGTTGACTATGAAGCTTCATTTGACTTCTGCTCAGAGATGGATTCCAACTTTCATGCCGATCATCAGATGAAGTTTCTGATGAGAACTTTGAATTAGAGTCAAGAGGAACAAATTGATTACTATATCCATAAGTATAACATCAGCTTCAAAAGAACTTAGACATGCAAAACCTTCTTCTAGAATTTCATTTGCCAGTTTTGACAATTGATCACTACACCGATTCATGGAAAGTTCAAATCTGAGGCTGTCAACTTCACGAATGTAGAGGTCAATAGCCATCCACCGAGATAAAAGAGATACATCTCTTGTGACCTGAAGAAACAGAAAGAGATGCATTTGAGGTCATCATGTACTCGTTAGAACAGCACCAAATGAAATTGGAGGCAATTATAGTTAGATATTAAGCATAAATTTTCTTTGTAATCAGCACTACAGATTTTTTAAAGAAGTAATTCTTTACAGACCAAGTACTCTTAAAAAATGGAGTAGCAAAGATAGCTTGTGCTACCTTATGTGCTTTTTCAAGAAATCACAAACTTCATAAATTGATGAAGAAACTTGGATCTTACAATGGGTGTTCACTTAAGTTCACCAACAATCAAATTTAAATAAGACCAAACAAATACGCCCACATTAATCAGAGCAATGACTTCTGAAGTAGTCAATGAAACAGAGCTGATGTGATATGAGGGGAAAAAATTAATCAGGACTGAAGTGCAGACTCCTAGGAAAGACACAAGAACTAAAAAGTTCAGAACTACATAAAACCATTAGACAGAATTATATGCCAAAGGTCAAAGGAAAAATAATAAGTTTGTTCCGTATGTTCCTGACCTAAGACTCTTCCTCAATGAAGATAGATTATTTGCCATTGACCTAAGACTCTTCCTTAATCATGGGGAAGATATTATCTCATACAAGCAGGAGAATTTATTTCACGGATGAACGCATCACCTTTGCAGTTACATTTGGGTTTCCATCTCTATCACCCCCCATCCAAGACCCAAACTTTATAGGGGTGCAAGTTAATGGAAGAGGCCTTCCGGTATGCTGTAAGTGAAAAAGAGAAGAGAACAAATAAGAAAGAAATCTGTATGGAAGAAAATATGTGCCTACAAAGAATCCAGTAGCTACCAATTATAATTTGAAAACAAACCTTCTTTAGAGCATTGCTGACTCGACGTAAATAATGAGGTACAGCTTTCCAAAGGGATTGCTCCACAATGTTCAGGCCTAAGATAAATACAATCAATAAGTGCAGCTTGTAGATGCACACAATTTTTCAAAGAAACAAAAAATGAAATATCAAAAAGTTGTTAGCATGGAGTAGTTTACCAGCCCTAGCTTCATCAACCGGTGTAGGTTTGTGGCGCCTAAGCTCATCTGTCTGCCAGATTGATGTTATCTCTCTCATCTACACAAAAGCAAAATTGAATCCATACTATATAACTCACATGCTATATTTATTTTAATAACTCACATGATGCCACATTTATTAAATTTTCACTCTTTATCTACAAACAAAAAGATTGAATCTATAAATGGCACAAAGACAAAGACAAAGAAAGCATACCAGATCTTCAATCAGCAATTCTCTATCTTCAACACCCAGATCAGGTCGGTCGTTGTAGTCTAAAAGATGCTGAAATTGAGCAAAATGGCATGTTAGAATTAAGACTTAAGAGACAAGGAAGGAACTTAAACAGTGATTACAATTTAACATAAATATATGAACAACAAAAACAACTTACAGCAATTCTAATGTGCTTGTATTGTAAAGTACGACGATTAATTTGTGTGGGATGTGCAGTAAGAACAATTTCCACCTCCTGCATTAAACAACAATAACAATAAAGCGTTAATCCGAACTCGTCACATGTATTCTTTCCCTCCGTTGTATTCTATCAAAAGTCATTACTTCCTTAATTAACATATCTTTTTTCACTGCTTCAATATTTTTGATATTTCTCTAACATTATTGTTCCCTAAACTTGAATCAATAAACAGCTTCTTCTTTTTTTTTTTTTTTTTTGGTTTTTCAGAAAACATGTACAGCAATACAAAACAATAACACTGAGAGAATCAACCGGAACAAAAAAAAAAAAAAAAAAAAGGCATTGCAAAACCTGTTTGCAAACAGTTTGATAAAGCTCATCTGGGGTCACTCCACCCTGCACAAGCTGATTAAAAATGTCGTCACAAGATTTAGACAAAGGCGCGACATTTCGAGCCTTACGAACTCTATGATGGGTTTCGGCAATACCCATGAGATTAAGATAATGACTGAAAGCACGAGCAAGTGTGAAAGCTTCTTCCAAAGTCATATTGGAAATCTCAGAAGCCAACTGGTTATCCAAAAGCTGAGCAGTGTCTTCAACACCAGCCATCCTCAAGTTACAAGCACTCTGAGCAAGAGTACGGTTCCTCTCAAGCTTGTCCATGAATTTAGTACCAACCTCTCTCTGTAACACGTCGTTTAGCAGACTACCTAGTAATCTGCAGTCATCGTCGAAGCTCTGGAACGATATTTCCTCCGCTATATCGTCTGTTGTGTCTGTCATTTTTCTTCTTCGAAATCTTTCTTTGTTCACAATTCACAAAAGAAAGAAATGCACAGAATAAGAATATTGATGAGTAGTATGTGTGTGTGTATATGTGAATGTGAATGTACGGAAGGTGAGGGAATTTTGTGGGGTCCAGCTGGTTCTCCCTCTTTCTATTAATAATGGGTTAATGACAAGTGGCAGTCAAGCGAGAGAGTTGGGTTTAGTTTTGGTCTTGCTTTCTTTGTGCCACTCAAAACTTTTCATAGCAAATTTATGCCTTTAATAGAATATTTTACTCTCTCGTCATTTCATTCGTTTCCCGAAAAAACTGTTGGACTTTCCACCAGATATTTTTCGGATTATTCCCTTCACTTTTAGTTTTTTTTTTTTTGCATTCCAAACCAATACTACTCCTATTTATAAGATAAAAGGGATTGGAAATTAGTTTTAGTGTTAATCTTGAGCTAATTAAAACGGTAATTTTTGTTTTCAAAGGGTTCTGCATAAAAATATGAGTTTAAAAAAGTTTAAACCTTAATTGAGGTTAAACTTTTTACTTTTTTTTTTCTTTGTTGTTTATGTTTTTAAAAATCTTTCTTTTTTTATCTTTCATATGATTTTTATTATTTAGTCATGTCGATCCTCCAATAATAACATACATGCATAAATAACTCTCGCGAGCATGATACTTTTGTTTACCCCATTACACAACAGTATAACATACTGCAGACTGTAAGTGCAGCACTCTCAGTAATCATGGAAGTGTATAAAGCAAAAACTAAAAAAGAGTAAATATTGTTCAATTTGAAAAACAAACTTGAACACTTCAAACACTTCAAAAACTTGAACACTTCTAAATTAATCTTATTTCTTGCCCCCAAAGAGAAGAAGCAATTTTTTAATCACCTTAATGTAATTACAAAAGTAGGTTCTAATTAGGATTGTCCATGGGATGAATTGGAGTGGATTTGAAGGTTTTTTCAATCTAATCTGAGCTTGTTAGACTGCGAAATTTTCAAACCAGCCCAACCTAACACGCATAGGCTAATTAATTCTTACACCATGGTTCTTCTTATAAATGAGACTATATAGTGCTATTGGATTACAATACTCTTCACTTTTTCTCTGTGATTGAAATAATAAGATAAATAGATAAAAAATCACAATTATAAGCCTCAATTTACTCCCCTTAAAAAAAAAAGAGTATTATAGGTATTTAGTTTGATTATTATTGTAAGAACTCTAATCAAGAACATCAAGAAACTTAACTATACATATGAGTGTGCAAACCCAGTGTTATGAAGAAAAATTGATTGTCCCAATTTGTTAATATTTTCTTTTTCTCATTCATTTTATTCATCTATATACATTTTCTTATCATATATGTTAATTAATTTAAATATTATGTAATATAAGTTTGATCGCAATTTATTTGTAAAATCAACTTCACAATATTGATTCTTCTCCAAAATAAAAAATAAAAAATAAAAAACTTCACAATATTTTTTTTTTTTAGCGAGATAATTACAACATGCTACTAACTCCGTAGTTCAAACATTTTCCTCCTTAGACTCCCAAGCATTTTGTGCATGGAGATGTGTCAATTCAGCTACAAGGTCTTTGGTAAAAACTTCACAATATTGATAAACTATAATAGGATGGTAGTCTGGACTCAAAATTAAGTAAATTTATAACAAAACTATAATAAAATAGTATGTAATATGTTCGAATACAACAGAAACTACTATAAGATGGCTATTAGATAAATTGATAGGTAATTGGCGATTTTTTAAATAGTATGGCAGGCTTTTCGAACAATTTAAACCATTTGATAATTGAAGGAGAACATATATGTGACAAAATAAATTATAACATATAAAATGAATACTTTTTCATTAAAAAAAGATGTTTTTTATATATGAAATACAGAAATGCTATACACTATTCAAATAGGATAAAGTTTAGCTATAAAATTGGTTGTAATATTATGCTACAATCTTACTCAATATCTATTTATTGGAGGTAAATTTTGATAAATCTACTATTGAATTATATATTCTTTTCACATTCTCTATGCTTGCAAAATTTCAAAAAAATTAAAGATTAATAATTATGTCATCAATAAATTGTTTAAATTGTAAGTTTTTGTAGTTTAAAATTATCTATAAAATATAAACTTATAGATTATATAGTAAATAATATTCGATTGATACAAAATTTAACATGTGTATTAAGAGCGTAAAAAACAAGCAATTCAATGGCTCGATTTTCAAAATATGTAGTGATTTTTATTTTGTCGAGTGAGGTTTTAGCTTTAGGCTACAATCAATTTTGTAGCTAAACTTTATCCTTTTAAATATATGCGAAGATTTTAACCATTTAGCTTTAATAATTCATGCGAAATATATAGTAATTTAATTTTTTTTTCTTCCCTTTTTTTATAGATAAATGTAAATGGTTTATACACCTTTCAAATATAAGCAAAGATTTTAATCATTTAGCTTTAATAATTCATGCAAAATATAGAATATTTCATTCTTTTTTATTTGTTTGTACCTTTTATGTTAGGTTTTAGACCCCTGTAAACTAGATTGTTTAATCTAAGTAATTAACTAAGTGAATACTTAGGTTTATTATTCAGATCTAGGTTAAAACAATAAAGTCATATCATGTAAAGCAACGGAAAATAAAGAAAATGATAATATGATTGCCTAGGAAAACCAAACCGATAAAAAATCTGAGGAGGATTTAACCCAGCTATCTTTAAGGTAAAAAAGCAAATCCACTAGAAAGAACCGAAGTTTACAATAAGACTTAGACCACTAATATCCTATTGCTACCACATGTAGAACTTACTGACACGACCACGTGCAAGCTCCGAATCCACAGACTCCTTCTCTCTTTGGACTTTGCACCAACACAAGCTCACCTGCTTATGACTTTGAGGCTTCACTTAAAGGGATCTTCTTAGACGTTAATCTTGTATGCAACAACTTCTACAACACCGGATCTTGAGATTCTTCAAGGAATAATATCGGTAGAAGACTTTAGAGAGCTTTTGGGTACAAAACCCTAGATCTACAAAAGAGGCACAAGATGCACTCTAATCTCTCTGTGAAAAGCTTTATAAAAAACATGCTTAGAGTTTCCTTTATATACTAGAAGAAGTAGATAGAAAACCCTAATTCTTAATGGGCTTGAACTGCTGTTTGGGCTTAATTAAAATTTTGCAAATACAACTCTCGATCAATGAAGCCTATCTCTCGATCAGTCGAACCAGGCAAATTCTGAAATCTTCTTTCTGCAGCTTGTTCTTGAATCTTGACTTGAATCACGTTGAGCATTGTCTAATAATACCTATAGACTTTAGGATATATATCTAGACAAGTTTGTGTTCACGATTTGCCAATTGTTCTAAGCTTTTACAACCTAACATATCTCCCCTTTTGGCAATTCGTGACAAAACTTACATGCTAAATGAAATGTTCAAATACAAGAACAACCCAATACAATAAAATGTCCAATTACATTACAAATCCCAATCTAAGACTCCTAACCTAGAAGTTGCAATAAGAGTAGACGGTCTTGATTAGAATGTACCTGTCTTTCCAAAAAAAAAAAAAAAAAACATCACTACATATGTGGAAAGAAAGACATATAAACAATAATATGAAACATAATATAAAAACAAAAGTAAATTCTAACTCTCCCCCTAAGTTAGATACCTCAAAAAAATTTTCATATTCTCCCCCTTTCAAAAACAATTTTATCTCCCCCTAAACAAAACATTTTAAAAACCTTTTTAAATAGGATTCCTACACTTCATCTATTTCTCCCCATTTTTGTCACATATTGACAAAGACAACTTAAACAAAGAATAAATAGAAAACATACGCAACAAAAGTCAAGAGAAAATAGAAAATCAAGGAAACAAATGAATCCAGCTCTATAGAGAATAAAGGCAACTCCCCCTATGAAGAGCAACAACTCCCTCTATGAAGAGCAACAACTCCCTCTAAGAACAACAAAGGTTAAAAAAAGATGAAGTGACCCATAAAGAAAAAAAAAAACATGTTTTGGGAAAAATAGTTTTGAGAAAAATTTAGGAGGTGGAGATAAACTAAAAGAAACATAAACCAAACTTAAAAACTAAGTTGATGATACACATGAAGAAAAATATTCTCTCTTTCAACAAATGCAAACTTGACACTATGTGACCCATAAACAGATGGTGTTTGAACTCAAATCAAGCAAAAAAAAATATTTGCACATTATTATCCATCATATCTCTTAAGAAAATATTTTCTACAGTTCACAAAAAAAAAAAAAAAAAAATAGCATATACTAATATGTACAAAGGACTCAAAAATTAATCAATCAAATTTTAAATCAAGTTAAGTATCCAATTTAGTAAAGTGTATGCATATTATGTGTGAAAATAATAAGAGATATGATTGCAAAACTGCAAGATGGATACAGAAAACAATTCAACGCATGTGAATCCTAAACATAAATGATGCATGAAAAAATAGATTTGGTCGAAAACTTAGAAACTGAAAATTTTTCAGTTTCGATCGATCGAACATCGATCGAATACCAATCGAGTTAGGCAAAAAGTCATGATTAAAAATCAAGGGATTTTTGATCGGTCGAAAATCACATTCGATCAATTGAAATTTTGGAAATTTGAATTTTTTGAAAAACTACAGAAGATTGTGCAGAAACTAATCAAACCATGTTATTTCATGAATGAAATGCATGAGGATAAGTTTACATTTTTTTAAAAACATGAGTTATTCAAACCAGAACTTCAAAACAAGATTTTCAATCCTTTGTACCCTAAAATTTTCAACCCTTGAACATATTTTGTATCAAAATCATAGAATATATAATCTTGGATGACCAAACCAAATTCACACACAATTTCATGTACTAAGTTTAGTAAAAAATAACTTGTGAAGTGTGTGTAACTGGTAACAGCATGAGATATATGTGAGGTGATATGTAGATCGTAATCAATCACAATTTCTACATTATTCATCACATAAATTTGAAAGTTATTATCACCTAAAAAGTTACATCATATAACTTCCACATCTCTTAGAAAATAAGCTTGTAATCATGTATTTTTTTTATTTGGCCTTATTGTATACATGCATTTTTTGTTTGTTTGTTTGTTTGTTTTGTTTTTGTTTTTTGTTTTTTGTTTTTTGTTTTTTTTTTTTTTTTTTTAAGGCTACGCCTTATTTTCCTTTTGTGCATGTGCTACACTTTCTGTAGCACAAAATCTTACGATATGCACTAAAGTTTTCGTGATTGGCTAGTAAATAGTGGTGAGATGGTTATTTATGTCTTTCTCTTAGGATTTTTTAGTACTTACAATCAAAATCATGTGACTACCAAATCAAGATCATGTGATCAAAAACAATAAACAACTCTCACACAACATGCACTACATAGCTAGAACTAGCAAAGTGTAGAAAAATAAGCTCATCTAAGCTAAACAAGGTACACAGTCATGTTACGCAAAGATAATAGGCCAACCTCAATTACATATTCATGATGTGCAATATAAAAGAAATAAAAATCTTTTTGGTTTTAAAAAAAATTTATGACCAAAACTAAAAGCATACATTATGCTAAATGATTAAAAATGCAAATGTAATGCATGACAGTGCTTAACTAAGCTATAGAGGGTACATAAATAGGAAATATCAATTTCTTAATTAACCCTTGAGTATATGTACAAACTAATACATATTCACACAAAATTAGAAATAGCTTAGCACTTATATAACACATACTATTCAAGTTTTTCCACAATGTCAAGTATGTTCCAAATCAAGAGAGAGATATTATAACTCATGTAATCCTCAAAACAAATAAAACAAGACACAAAATAAAATATTTTTGTCTTTTTGAAAATTTTCAGTATTTTTGGATTTTTGAATAATCAAAACAACTTAAGAAAATAAAACAACCAAAAACTAAAAGTAAACATGTCCACAAATAATTGAAAAAATTAAATCAAGGACAAGTCAACAACACTCACTTTAGAGAATCTTTTCTCACCCATATAACACTAGTCTTCGGCTTTGTAGGTGAAAATCTATGAGAAGCAGAGTGTATTTAAGGGATTACACCAATCTTCTGGGATAGACTGAAATCCTGCCAATTTCTTTCACAAGCCTCAAAAAGATCAACTGAAACAATAGTGTCATTTTTATTCAAAACATCATAATCAAAAACAGTAAGACACTTAAAATTATCTATGATAACAGGGATCAAGGATCAACTCTAGGTATAATAACCTAAATTAAGAGCTAACCCGCTCTGATACCACTTGTTAGGTTTTAGACCCCTGTAAACTAAATTGTTCAACCTAATTAATTAACTAAGTGAATACTTAGGTTTATTATTCAGATATAGGTTAAAACAATAGAGTCATATCATGTAAAGCAGCGGAAAATAAAGAACACAATGGTATGATCACTCAGGAAAACCAAACCGATAAAAAACCTAGGGAGGATTTAACCTAAATATCCTTAAGGTAAAAAAACAAATCCATTAGAAAGAATTGAAGTTTACAATAAGACTTAAACCACTAACATCCTATTGCTACCATATGTAGATCTTACTAACATGACCATGTGCAAACTTCGAATCCACGGACTCCTTCTCTCTTTGGACTTTGCACCAACACAAGCTCATCTACTTGTGACTTTGAGACTCCACTCAAAGGTTTTGGATCTCCTTAGACGTTGATCTTGTATGCAGCAACTTCTACAACACCGAATCTTGATATTCTTCATGGAACAACACCAGCAGAAGACTTTAAAGAGCTTTTGGGTACAAAACCCTAGATTTACAAAAGAGGCACAAGATGCACTCTAATCTCTCTGTGAAAAGCCTTATAAAAACGTGCTTAGGGTTTCCTTTATATACTAGAAGAAGTAGATAGGAAACCCTAATCCTTAATGGGCTTTAATTGCTGTTTGGGCTTAATTAAAATTCTGCAAATACGACTCTCGATCGATCGAGCCTGTCTCTCGATCAGTCAAACCAGGCAAATTCTGAAATCTCCTTTCTACAGCTTACTGGTTTTTGAATCTTGACTTGAATCACGTTGAGTATTGTCTAATAATACCTATAGACTATAGGATCTATACCTAGACAAGTTTGTGTTCACGATTTGCCAATTGTTCTAAGCTTTTAAAACCTAACATTCTAGATAAGTGTAAATGGCTTGAATCAATAAGAAATTTGACCAATACCTGTATAAATAGCTAATGCCCTATTAATGTTGATGAGCAAACCTACTTTGTCATAGTTCATTTCTCTTAATATACTTATTAGTCACTACTAACCAATGGCTCTTGTAGCCCAATTTCTTTTTAATGCATGCCCATATTAAAAGTGTGTAAATTTCTTAGACCATGTAATAGGCACATATGACACAGGATTAATTATTCAATACTTCAAAAGCACAATAAATATATGCTCCCCTCTAAGATGAATAGTAGATCCCACATTAGCTATTCATTTGAGATGAATAGTAAGCATTTGCTGTGTTTCAAAAGTACTAAATAATTACACAAGACATAGGTTCAAACAATAATTTCACATTGATTGATTGGTCTGTACAAACAAAAGTAGATTATCCAGAGTCCGTATTTCAAAGGCTTCAAACCCCGTTCACGCCACCTTTTTCTTACTTTTTGCTAAGAAAATGAAGGCAAATGAACAAGTAGCTATCAATATAGTATCCAAATAAATTTTTAAGAGAGGTAGAGCCACTTGACAATGGTCCCATACTTTTGTATATTGCAAAATCTAACAAAACATCTTTGTCTCAATCAAGACTAAAGAAGCACATATCGCCACCTTTCACTCAATTTGTTGCTATATTGAAAGTAATGGTGTCGGGTAATTGGACGGACATCATATTAATATGACTAGAAATAGACAATAGTGCAATCGTCATTAGTCCCCACATCAGCTAGCACTTATCTTATACTGGGATCCACGTACTTCATGATGTATTATAGACTTTTTTTTTTTCCTTCTTCTTTTGAGAAATTGATTAATGTATTATACACTCTTAGCCTACGTTTGGATACGGATGATGCGTCCAGCGTTTCACGTTTCTACGTTTTCCTTCTTTCTTTCTTTTTTTTTTTTTTATTTTATTTTTTATTCCATCACTTGGGATGTTATTTGTCAGTGGATCTTGTGAAGTTTCTGCGTTTTCCCTTCTTTTTTTTTTATTATTTTTTTTATTCCATCACGTGGGATGTTGTCTGTCAGTGGGTCCTGTGCACTGTGCATGGGACCCACTACCTCTTTGACAAGCTTCCACCTCCACTGAAATGTATCTGTTAGTGGGTCCTGTGCATTGTTTACGGGACCCACAAATCTCTTTTTTCACAAAAACTTTCATTAAAAATGAGTCCTACGACACTATTCACACATTTAAAAATTATTTTGCTACAGCGTTTTCAGTTTTCAGTTTTCAGCAAAATAAGCGGTATCCAAACGCACCCTTACTCTGGCTCAAAGGTCATGGTTCTACCTCAAAATTACATTTAATTAGTGGTTAATTCATGTGTGACAGGGTAAAATGTTGACATGATTTTGTTGGAAAAACTAGTTTTGCATTTCGTACAAAACACGTAACGGAAGTAACACAAGAATCTACTTCATTCATGAGAGATAACATATAACCTTGAATTCTAGAACAAAGAACGAAAAGCATACCTTGATGCAGTGAAATTCAAAAATAAGATTTGAGAATACCTTCAATCTTCATCCCAATTCCACATGATACCTAAGATGAGTGGTCTTTCAATCAATTCTTAAGTATGTTGATTTTCCAAAAGAAAAGTGTATTCAAAAGATACTTGTGAGAAAAAAAAAAACTGTTTTCTCTTCTTTTAATCATACATACTTTTTCACTACCTTAGTAGTTACTTTATTTAATAACTCTTATTAAATAAAAACTGATTATTTAATTGGGTTAGCATTTTTGGGCCAGCCTAATTGGGCTTAAGTGTGTGGCTTGGGATGGGACTAAAGGGACTAATAAAGCTCTAGCTCTAATGGGTTTCAAACTTATCTGTCAATTCTTGACAAGCCTAAAATTACCATTAATTATATAAAAAGTACCACTATGGAAATATAATTGCACTCTAGGCCTTATTAATAAATTATATCCCAAGACTCTAATATGATATCATTTGACCCATCCATGAAATATCCATAGTGAACAAAGTCATAATAAACTGTTACTTTGTAAACAACTATTTTATTCATTGAGTCACCAGTTTAATCTTTTAATTATTCATATTTATGAAATTTAATTTCAATAAATATAAACTTTAGTAACTCTTTACTAAAGTGGCTAGACCTGAATAACCTATTCCCATTAAATTTATCTCAAGAGGATATTTCGTGTCTTTATAGATATAGATTATGGATTCCATCTTGAGAATATGTGTTCCCTCAATACTACTTGCGGTTACACAACATACTAAGGTTTTAATTGTTAAATTAGATCTTACTCTTGATATATCAAAGTAACCTACATTTCATGATTGGATTCACTATCCTCTCAGGATAAAGAGTCTATGAAATTAGAAGTCATGAGATTTATTATTCAGGTGATAGTTGTTAATTGAATAATTAATCTCACAACGGCCCAGTTTAATATGTCTTACACACTTAAGACACATCAACGCATCAACTAAAAGTCTCCACTTCCATGATAAAGACAAACCATCTTAGTTGATGTGTTATAGTTTTCGTAGATGAAACGCCCAATTTCATCACCGACTACGAATTACATTTTGAATTTACAAGGAACTTGTGATTTATATCTTCTATAACTAAATCACATAAATCACATACAATGTATCTCAAAGACTATGATAATGTCCAATTAGTTCATTTACAAATAGTCTCATATAATTAAAGAATTTAATTATTTATAACATGCCAATAATCAACACATCAACCAGAAGTCTCCACTTCCATGATCAAGACAAACTATCTTAGTTGATGTGTTATAGTCTTCGCAAATGAAATGCCTAATTTCATCACCGACTACGAATTACATTTTAAATTTACAAGCAACTTGTGATTTATATCGTCTATAACTAAATTACATAAATCATATACAATGCATCTTAAAGACTATGATAATGTCCAATTAGTTCATTTACAAATAATCACATATAATTAAAAAAATTTAATTATTTATAACATGCCAATAAATTAGATTTTAGGGCATAAACGCTAACAGTTTTTCATTCAAGAAAATTCGATAGTGCTAGATCAATTTATTATAAGTATTGTAAAAGGTCACACTTAGGTAAACATGGTAAATTTGGATCCGATCTAAACTCAAAGGAAAAATAACCAACTCAAATACAAAATTTGTAACCTAGAGCAAAAATAGGTTGAATAGTGACTCGATCCCTCTTTTATGAGTTGACCCAACCTGACCCAACTAACCCATTACCTGACTTGTTTTTTTAAAACTATTTTTTAAAAATAAAATGAAATAAAATAAAGACTTTGAAATGTCATTAATGTTGCTTGTGAAGAAGAAAGTGAACAGATTTGAAATCTAGCAAATAATTTTACAAACACTTTACTTCCTGGCAATGTAAAAGGGTCCTCAAACAAAAGAGGCCTATTGTTATTGTTGTTGTTGTCATTGTCATCGTTGTCGTTGTCCTTTTGAGTTAGTTAATGTAGTATGGGGTGTAACTTATCAAAGTTTAGTTTATTAATTGACATGTTTTTAATCAAAATGTAATTAAATTTAATCTCCAAAAATTAGTGGCTTTCCTAGGCTTGTATTATCTCCTGATATGATGATAGAATGTTTTGGAAACTAATGTCAAACTAATATTTCATTAGGACTCATACTTATCCAGATAAGGGATATCCATGAATCAATGTCCATGAAATTGTAATCAGAAGTAAACAACTTTTTGGCTCATTGGTTTAACTTTCATTGAATTCAATAGCAACATAAAATTCAAGAATGAGATTTCATAAATTCTAATAAAAATGCAGCATTATTATTGTTGAGGGGGGGGGGGGGTGGACATAAATCTGCCCTGAGGACCTAATCTCGAGAAAGAGATTGAATGGACTCAGCCTAGAGTCCAATAAGAGATAAGAGGGATCTCTAATTGAAAGAGGACTTTTGGGCCCATAATTACCGAGATAGCCTGTAGTACCCACATTCCCCTGGGGACCATTAGGGCTCATTACCGAGGTGTTCCCAAGAATCCTCCTTTACCAAGGACTCAAAGATTATCTGAGGAGTGGCCTTCTTTTTATCCTAGGGCTACCCATCATTCATTTCTCTCCGAAGGAACACGTCAAAGAAAATGTAGAGCCCAATGTAATAGTCACCTTCGCATTAATGAGCTCCCTCACCTAATGTTAGCCACATTAAATGTTGAATGACTAGCTTGAATAGTAAAAACACCCTCAAAAGTCTTCCTTGATGATCAAGAAGTGGTAAGACAAGAGGCTGATGGGACAAGTATCCCCCCAAATCTAGCTAAGATTGAGGTTACTGAAGGATGAAGGGGTATGGCTATAAAAGGAGGAAGAGAGCAACAAGAAAGGGGATCCAGAAAAGTGAGGGAGGATGATAGTAAGAACAAGAGAGAGAAAGAGAGCTAGAACAATGGTCGATGTTCTATTTGATGAACACCCTTTGGCTCAAGTTACTAGAAAATCATTTCAGCAATAGAACAATGGCTCCCACTCCCTCCATACACAAGATTAGACACCCTAAAACAATAGCCTAGACCTAGAGGGCCACCCAGGCACTGCGCGTGGAGAGATCCACTTGAATGCAGAATATTCTCTAATCATTGCAGGTCCATTAACAGAAGGGTATAAAAGAAGAAGAAAGGGCTGGTGAAAGGGGTTGAACATTTTTCAGGGGAGAGAAACACGAGAGAAAGTGAGAAACAGTCAACTGATATTTGTGGAAGGTGTCCTAGCTTGGGATGCCAAAAGAGTACTTTGGCTATCTAAAATCCTCCTCGGATAGTCAGACTCCTAGCAACAAACCACCTCAACACATTTATCTCTAACATCTTCCAGCCAAGTTTCTCTTAGGACCTCCCATTGTGGCTATACCTAAAACAACATACAAATTAATGGGGGGTCCAAGCCCAACGATCCCTATAACGTAGTGGGCCACACCACCACAAATTTCAATCCAATCAATCTCTTTAAAAACTCTATAATATTTTCAACTAAAATCTATTATGACTTTTCACTCTTTCGTTTCCCAAAGGTCAACAAAATAGTAGAAAATAAGGAATTTTTATTTTATTTTATTTGAGTATTAACAAAAATTACAAAAACTAAGCATATTGAACATATAGTTTGAAAAGTGTACGGAATTAGGACAATAAAAGCTATAAGTCCTAAAACAACAATATAATATTTTAATTTTATTGCTCATACCAAATAAGTATATTATTTTGGATTTGACAACCAAATTTGCAATAACCTAAATTTATTATCAAAGAGATTATATTTAAGGAAGTCTATAGAAAATTCTTTGCCATATATTCTTAGCCCCAAGCCCCTTCTCAACCCCCCCCCCCCCCCCTCCCTCCCACCCAAAAAAAAGGAGTTGCCATGTACTATTTCTTTAAGTGAAGCTTTTAAAAATTTTGTATAATCCATTTGTAATATTATTATTTTTGAGAAACTATAACATTTTTCTTTAATTTTTAAAAGATCATGAACACCTACTAGCCTAAGCAGCTTAGAGTCAAACTAGCAATCACACAAGCATAAATAATCTCAACAACAACAAATGGCAAATTAAATCCAAATGCACTACTACACAATAATTTCATACACAAACACACAACATAGAGTAATCAAAAATCAAAACCACACTAAAGCAACTCAATACATATCAATCAATTAATCAAATCCTCTGAATAATCAATATATAAATTACAAATCTACATTACTTGAACCAAAAAAAAAAAAAAAACACATTTTACTTGAAGAAAATAATAGAATCAAAAAAATCCAATCCCTAAACTAACAAAATACCCAAACTTTTCCACCATAATTAATCTAGATTCTCTCACCAATAAATTCCAAAAAAACTCAAACAAGAAAAAAGCTTTAAACATAGAAACAGAGAAAGAGCTAGAATCTAGAGTTGATTAAACAGTAAATGAAACAAAAAAAATTCAGCATCTAAAATCAACAAATCTAGGAAGAGAAACTCATAGATCTAAACCTAAATTAAGAGAGAGAGAAATCTAAATCTGAAGTAGATGTGAGTTAGGGTTTGGAGATGATACCTTGAGAGAGAATGAAGGAGAGAGAGAGAGAGAAGATTATGTAGTGTAAAGTCGGTGAGGTGAGGGATCTTTAGTGTGGTGATGGCGAGAAGAGGGATGGCCAGCGATGCTATGGTGGAGTGAGGGAGGGCCGGCAACGAGGTGGCAAGGTGAGGGAGCCTCAGCATGGTGGTGGCGAGGTGAGGGAGGGAGAGAGAGGATCGAAGGTAGAGAGAGAGAGGGATTGATGAGAGGCAGCTTGAACAAAAAAGAGTTTGGTTGATAAAAACCCTAACTTAAGGCATTAGTGACGAAACTGGATTCGTCACTAAAGGCTATCTTTAGCGACGACATTGGATATAACTGAGCAATAAGGGAAGGCATGAAGCGGGTGATGTTGAACTCCTCATAGTCCAACCCCTCAAGAAGCTACCTGGCATAGGGGATGCCATTCCCCATGAGTTGTACTCAGCATCAGTCATGGAGTGTGGGGCAAGTATGTACTTAAGATGATCCATTGGAATCTATGGGTCATCCCTACCCACTAGTTGACATCGTACCCTATTTGCTAAGTAGAGCGCCCTTAAGCTCGCTCCTTTAAAGGGACGAGTAATCTCGGAAGCAATGAGAGCGGCGGGCTCCAAGTCAAGAGAAGTAGGAAGGGGCTGACCAGTACATGGAGTCTAGTTAACCTATAATGACATAAGATTAGAAGAGGGTTATCCTAAGGGAAATTCATGAAGGAGCATGAAGATTAGAACTTTTAAACTTACCTTGTTTGAAGTTAACCTAGCAAGGTGGGCCCTCACTCGAGGGAACTCCCTCAGAATTAGATCGGTGCTCAAGGTTATGAGGCCATACCTAAAAACCTACTACTGCAATAAGAAGCACAAGCCACAAGTTAGAGGCAAGATGATAGTTTGCAAGATGACGGTTTGCAAGATAATACAGTTTGCAAGACTACAAGCTACAAATGAAAAAGTAAGAAGTGGAAAGAGAACTAACCTCAAGAAGCTTTCAAGGCCTTACAAGCTGTCGTAAGGTACCCCAACTGAAAGTGTCGAGGGTGGAGTAAAGGTAGGCAAGACATGTTTGCCCCTAGTTGTACCTCTATGCCTCTCCAAAATCTTGAAAGAGGGTCAACTACCTTAAGGATACCGTTTTCCCACCATTGGCAAAAAGGTAAGCTCCCAACAAATGTAGAAGGAATGCCCTAGCCATATAAACACTCTTCCATAGTCCTTTGTGGGAGAAGCATGTAATCTGACACCAAGCCAAAATAGCGGATGGTCTCAGTAGAGTACTTCCTCCCCAACATGTCGAGACCCAATTGGGTACCTAAAATGTCATCTAAACTGATAGTGGCCCCTTCGAAGCTAAGGCTGGTCATGTGGTAGAAGTCTAAGGAGTCACCGTCATCTCTCGCTTAGTAATATGAAAGGTGTGAGTAGTATCCCATCACCTTTTGAAAAGGCACTACACCAAGGTGGCATTTGCGGACCTTTCCCAAAGAAGGCCAATTATAGGCTCGAAGCCCATCTCCCAGATATAGGCCCTGGTTTCAGGAACAAGAATGTTGTGCCACTTCACCACCTTATTGGTGCTTCCCTTACCAGTATAAGGGGATGAGGACTGTAAAAGAAGAAGGTAACATTAAATTCTTTTATTCATGTGAAAATGATGAAAAAAAAAAAGTTTTCAATGCAAGAATAAAGATAAGAAGAAGGATGCAGTGATGTTTAGATGCAAAAATGACAAAAAGTGGTGTTAGGATTGCACATAGAAGTGAAAAGATTGAAAAAGAGGTGAAAATGGGTAGTGTAGGGCCTCTGCCAGGCGTCCCATGTACACAGGTCAAAGCCCATGTACGTAGATAGGACCCCACGTATGCAGGCCCATTCCCATGTACGTAGGCCCATTCCCACGTACGCAAATTCTCAAGAATAGACCTGCATACGCAAGAATAGAGCTGCGTACGCAAGCCCGAGCCTACGCATGCAGAAGTACAGATAGAAGCAGTTCTTTGACATTTTCAAGCATGCATCATTCAAAATCAATCCTAACATGTTGCTACCCCTCCTAAGGTGTCAAGTTTTCATCTAAACCCATCCCATAGCAAAACCCAAGCATTTACATGGCCAAAAACACATTAAAATGGGAGATTAGAGAGAAACTTGAAAATGAGAAAAAGTTTGAAAACTTACAGATTCAACCATGGGGATGTGATTCTCTGGCCGATATATCGATGATGGATGCCCCATCAGTCTCATTGCCCCACTCCAATGGGTGAGGTGGAATGCATCAGAAGAAATGACGTAGAAGGACTTCTTGGCCTTAGGTGCCATTGAAAAAGATGAAGAGAGTTTGGAGAGAAAATGAGAGAATGAGGGAGTTAAGAGAATTAGAGAATCAGAGGGTGTGAGGAAGAGAAAGGAAAGGGAGGTTTTTGTAGAGAAGAAAAGAATACACCTGATGGCTAAACTACATGTAGTTTAGTCATGAACAATAAATAAATAAATAAATAATCTCAAGATTGCCTCAATTAGGCACAAAATCATCAAAGGACTCCCTAATAAGCAGTAAAGGAAATAGAAGACTCTTCCCTTAATGAAGCATGTACATCCCAAAACCATTTCCAATGATTCAAGCATACCAAATACTATCCCAATAAGGAAGTTGAAGATTCTTCCCCAGTGGATCAAACACATCAAGCATCATCCCCAATAAGGAAGCAGAAGATTCTTCCTTAATGAATATCATCCCCATGGAAGAGGCAGAAGATTCTTTCCCAATGGACCCAAGCATGCTTAAAAGTATCCCTAGTAAGGAAGTAGAAGGTTCTTCCCCAAAATATCTGCGGTGGATCAAGTACACCTAAAGTATCCCCAACGAGGAAGCAAAAGATTCTTTCTCAAAGTCCTCAGCATACCATGAAGGAAGCAGAAGATTCCTCCCCAGTGGATCACACATCTACACTACTCCTTGGCAAGTCCATTCCTACTACTCCTCGGCGAGTTTCTCATCACCAAGCAAGAGGCAGAAGATTCCTTCCCATGCACACCTACTCCTCAGTGAGTTTTCACCATTCCAGTAGATCTAACCATCAAGACTACCCATGAACATATCCTCCAAGAGTTGAACATGTAGGCACGGTAGAAAAAGGTAGAGATAGAGAAAAAGACCAAGGTTAACCCGAGGTAAGAGCCTCACCAGAAAAGGTAGAGAAAGAAGTGAAGAATGCAAAAGGAGCAAGTCACCCGGAGAACTTTGAGGCAAGAGCCCCAGATGGAAACTACAGAGACTATATCTTTTTGTTGTTTATTGGGTTAGCTCGTAAGAGCACCCTTGTTTGTTTTCTTTTTTCTTTTAAATGACTCTAGGATAATGAGTCACTCATCATTTGCTTGCAAGTGGCAAAGCAGGTTCTGGGATAATGAGCCTATCGTTGTTCATTTCTTGAGCAACAAAGGTAAGATTTCGGACATATGAATCCCATGCAGCTCTCCAGAGTTGCACCCCATCGCATGTATGTGTGATAAGTGTCGTGTGTGTGGTTTAGGCCCGAGCGGTACATCGAAACAAAATGTTTTGTCTCTTATTCTTTTAATTCCATTAGCAAAGCTCACGAATCAAAAAATGGGCATTTGCAGACAACGCATTTTGTACCCCTTATGACTTGGACCCTCGTTCCCCAATGATGCTCAAACTCTAAAGCCCAAGGCTAGTTTAGAGTCTAATCAGATATCAAATTGAATTGAGGAGTGTCAAAATGGAAAGTATAATCTTTTAAATGAGCAAAAAAACCTATTTTTGGAAATAAATACCAAAGTGGCCCTTGGCCCACGTACATGGGTAGCAACTTGCGTATGTGGGCTAAAGCAGGTGTACGCAGGCACATTTCTGTGTATGTAGCTAGGGTTTCAGAAACATAAAAAAGGCAAGTTTTTTGCAATAATGGTTAAGGTTTGGAATGAATCCCACATCATTTGGAAGCCGTTCCAAACCCCATTTTTTTCCACTATATAAAGCCTTACATGGTACATTTTCAAAATACACAGAAACCCCACAGGAAAACCGAAGATTCACTAGAAAATAGTGAATCAAAAGGGAATATTTTCACAAAACACCCTCAAGTCAATTTTATTTGATTAGGATCTCTTCTCACCTCAATCCTTTTAGTTCAACATTGCTAATCGCTTGTTTAATGACTTGTGATAGATTTGACTAAAGGGAACAGTCAAAATCAAAGCTTGGGAACTCCTTTTTGAGATATCAAGTTTCAACCATTTCTTTTCATTTTTTGCTTTTCTTTCTACATATTAATCTTTTTTTTTTCTTAGTTTATGTTTTTACATGTTTGCTTAGGTTAGTTTTATAGTTATTTTTATATTCTGAGCATGTTTGGTTGCTAGAATTAAGGTTTTCATTTATGCTTTGTTTTTCTGTTGACTTGTTTCTAAGTTAGGGTTTTGAACAACCTTGCATACGTGTGCCATGAGCATGCATACCCAGGTCAAATCCCGCGTACATGGGATTTGGCTTGCATACACGTCTCTATCTATGTATGTAGGCCATTGCCCAGAAACCCTAATTCTTTTGTTTCTTTCTTTGCTTCATATAACATATTTCCATTTTTGGTTTCTTTTCACATGTTTTATACTTTATAAGTTTTTGTTTGCTTTGTTCACATGATTTTTTGTCCTTAACATTTTTAGATTAAGGTTTATCTTTTTGTTTCTTAATTTTAATGCCATGCCATTCATTCACATGTCCATGCATTAATGCCATAGGTGCTGAGTTGCTGTAAGGTAAGTAAGGGGGTAAGTAATGCATTGGAAATTTTCATGCATTTGTTTTATTGTCTTATTTTGATGTTAGAGATGCATATGTATGATATGATAGGGTCACATGTTAGATGTATGCTAGGATTTGTGGTTGGCCTCCTATTATTTTGTCTTACATTTTAACCTTATTAAAAACAATTCAATATTTGTATCTATAACTCACACACACACTAGCATACAATCATGGCATCATTCATCCCAAAACACATACCTATCTACCTTTAAACAAAAGAAAGCCAAACCACACCCATAAACTGACCAATGGAGATTCAAAAGGACGGACCCTTTTTGGGTCAATCTTCATTTGTTGGACGGCCGTCATATACATGATGTCTACTGAGCTTCTGTTGTCAACCAACACTTGACGAGTGTTATATCCCTCTCTTGCAAGCATAATAACCAGTGGGTCATCATGAGGCTGTTTCCTTCCTCTAGCATTGTGCTCCAAAAACACAATGTCCTCTACTCTAGTCCTTCTATACTTTGTCATTGGGTGTCTTGCATGAACACTATTAACCTGTCTCTGGTGGGTTCTTCGTAAAGATTTGAATGATCCACTAGTGACAGGTCCTCTAGTAATCATTCTTATCTTACCTACAGTAGCCCTGGCATCTTGCTCGTCATCTTTCCTAACATTAGCTTGCTTGGGCTTTTCTTCCACTCGGTGGTGATGATGGTTCTTTTTCATGAACTTTTGTAATTTTTCCTTTTGTATTAATTCTTTGATTTACCCTTTCAGATCTTTGCATTCTTCAATGGTATGGTCATGATCTTTGTGAAACCGGTAATACTTCTTTTGATCCCATCTGTGTGGTAGTGAGGTCAAAGACTTTGGCCATTTCAAGCTTGGATCGTCTTTGATCTACAACAAAACTTTTTTTCATAGGCATATTCAAAGGGGTGAAATTTACCATTTTTCTTCAAGAGTTTTGAGCTTCCCTTTCACTCTTCTAATCATGGGAGTGATCCTTCTTTTCTTTCTTCTTATGTCAAGGCTTGTCAAGGTCATCTATCTTTTGCTTCCAATCCATCCTGTTTGCTGCCAATACGTCTTCTCTGTTCATGTATTTTTGAGCTTTGAATAGGAGATTTGTCATTGTTGTTGGTGGAGTCTTGGCCAAGGAGAAGATAAAATCTTTAGTTGTCAAACTAGCTTAGAAGGCCGTCAGTTGGACTTAGTCATCTGCTTTATCTACATCCAGGATTGCTCGGTTAAAACATTTCACATAGGCTTTTAGAGTTTCTCCTTCTTGTTGTTTCATCATTAGTAAATGGTAAGTCGGACTTTTATGCCTCTAAGCCCTGATGAAATTTCAAACAAATGTATCATTTAATTGATCGAAGTTTGCTATTGATGATGATTCTAGGTTGCTAAACCAAACTCGACTTGCCCCTTTAATGGTTGTTGGAAAGGAGCTGCACATCACTTCATCAGGTGTCTTCTGAAGGTTCGACAATTTTTTGAAAGACTCTATGTGATCCAACGGTTTTGTATGCCCGTCATAAGATTCTAATTAAGGGAGCCTAAACTTTTGTGGGAGTGGGCATTCTAGGACTTCATTGGTAAATGGTGAATTTGTCCTTTTGATCATCCCATCTAAGTTTTTGGTTGACCTTCCTTTCAGAGCATTCTTTATCTCAACCACTTCTTTCCTCATGTCATTTAAGAGCTTGTCATTATTGTGATTGGGCTATTCTATTTACCTAGAACTGGACTACCCTATTCGCCTGGAATTGGACCACTTTGTTTGCTGGGGGAACTTTCTTCTCTATTACTGGTTAGGGGGCTATGGCCTTCATCATCATCATTGTTCTGATTACGCTGGAGAGGATTGGGTATATTGCTATTCTCATGGGAGAGGCATTGCCTCAATTCCTCATTCTGCTTAGTCAATTCTTCAACACTTTTGCTAGTATTTGAATTTGCTAGGTCATTTGCATTGGATCAAGTGGGGTTGATGAACTTGGATCCATTGTCTCATTTGAATGGTAGAGCAACAAAAACATGTATGATTTAGATCTATGTTCCCCACAAACGGTGCCAAAATGATGAAGCCAAAAATGGTCGTCAGTCTATAGCCTTGTCAAAGCTTATGACGAGGTTATGTTCCTTGTAAAGATAAAAGAGAAAGACACTGAAGTGGGGTTAGCCAATGGTTTTCCGATGATTAAGTCAGTAGAGTTCTTAATATCTCTCAGAGAATAAGAATGTAATTCTGTGTGTTTAGAATTGTGTACCTTATTTATGGTGTTTGATGGCTTATTTTGAGCCTTGATATAGCCGTTGGGAGCCTCATTATTACTGTAACCATCATTGGCCTCTTCAATGGCTCTTTTGGTTGTTTGAGTAACGTCTACCTAATCTTAAATGTTGGTTTTAATGGTTCATGATTGGCCTTTTTGACCGTTAGAGCTCGTCGGTTACAAAACTATTAATGGCTGCGCCATTAATGTTGTATGGTCGTCTTCTTGTATGATGACCTTGTGGACTTTATTCTCGTCATCTATATAGACTAGCCTGTGGATTGAAGATTCTTCAACTATATGACGAACTAGTAATTTCGGTACTCGTCATAGCCCTAGAATGGTATTTCTTATTGGAAAATGCTAAGATGAATGATTGGAACAAGATGGCTGAAGTTTTTGCGCAACAATATTCATACAATGTTCAATTGGATGTAAGCCTTAAAGACTTGGAGACTACAAAACAATTAAGCAATGAGTCATTTTTTGATTTTCTGATGAGGTGGAGAGGAAAAGCTTCCATGATGCCTAATCATCATAGTAAGAAAGACCAAGTGAAGATGATCATGGAGAACATTCTACCTACTTATGGGCCCCAACTTGCACCAATTCCTTTAAATACTTTTGATGATTTGTATGATGCTGGTATACAAGTTGAGGATGCTATTAATAGTGGACTTATTAAGAAGAGTGATGCAAAATCTCAAAGAAGTTTGGGGTAGGTAATTCAAGTAATAGTGGTAGCAACAGTGGTAAGACAAGTGAAGTTCATGCTGTTAATGTTCGAAGAAAGTTCACTCCATTGAGAATGACTTTATCCCAAGTACTTGAGGCTTTGTCAGCCAAAGGACTCATCAAGCCATTGGATCTTGGAAGGTATACTCCAAATACCTTTGCTCCAAAATACAATGAAAGTGAGAATTGCAAGTACCAACAGTGTCATGGTCATTCTACTGAAAAGTGCACCCGTCTCAATCATGACATTGAAGACCTCATTCAATCTGGCAAGGTCCCTTTGCCACCCATCAACCACCCAAACATCAAGAATAATCCTATCCTAGACTACCATGGTGTGCCTCCCCCTATTTGGGGTTGATTGATCGAGAAGTTTAGTCTTTGTTATTGCATTCCACAAGAATCTTTCATTTCATTGTGTTTTTCAATTCAGAAGTGTCTTTGTTATTTCAATTCATTATGTTTTTGTTGTTTCAATAAAGTGGTTTGCAATGTTTTGAGTTTTATGATAAGTTCTCAAAGTTTCAAGTTGATTTGATTCTCAATATTTGATGTTGCATGTTTTCCCATAATTGAACTATGGAAATTGGGATGAAGAGAGGCAGTTATTCAATTACCTTAAACACATTTACCTTTGCTCACCCCTTTTGAGCCTTCAAAGTTGTTTTCTTACAAAGTAACCCTTGTCAAGGATTACCCCCACAGTAGGGGCAATGCATGAATAAAGTGATGGGAAAAAAAAATGAAGTAAAATGAATCGAAGGTGAACAAAAAAAAAATAGTGAAAAGTGAAGTGAGGTGAAATACCCAAAAAAAAAAAAAAAAGTGAAAAAGTGGAGTGAAATAAAGCAAAAAAATTGAAAGTGAAGAAATTTCTAAAGTGATGAAAAAGTAATCCTTGACCAAAGTTTTAACCCTCAAGAAAGTAAGTTTGAGCCTTTGTTATCCATTCTTTGTGAACTAAGAACCTAAGCCTTCATTACAAGCCAAGTAAAAGTCCTCTCTGATAAATTGAAGTTGTTTGTGTGAACTACATTAGGCTTGATCCCTTTTGGGTACGTAGGCAACCTTATGAGGTGCAGCCACATCACATCATGTAAATTGTATAATCATGTATTGAGAATTTGAATTAACAAGATTTTTTGAGGATAAGTCGTAGCACTTGTTTATTGTTAGGACATATGTGAATCATGATAGGAACATATGTCAATGTAGAATTGGCTAATCCTTTGACAAACTTTACTTGTAATTGAGTAGATCTAGGATGTGTTTAATGCTTCAAGGAACAAGGTTTCAAGTTCAAGTGTTAAAGCCACGCAAGTTTGTCCATGAATCAAGTGAAGAAGTGCTACATTTCAAACATCGACAGCTAGTATCTATCGAGGTTTAAAAGACTGTTTAAGCACGATGCTTGACAGCTACTTGATAGATAGGGTATTTGTCAAGATTTAAGAAAATTAGTTTTTCAGATCTGATTTCACTCTAATCCGTGAATAGATGTTTGGACTTTCTTTTCTCACAACCCTAAACATATATAAGGATTGCTTTAAGGGCTGTCACAGCTGATGCAACTCAATGCAAAAAGTTTTCACAAGCATATTATGAACCGAAGACATATGCCCTAGTTAATCATTTTATTCAAGAAGCTGCTGTGTTTGTACACCATAAGGTTTTGTAACCAAGGAGTTTCATGATCTTCAGCATGTTGATGAACTGAAGAACTTTGCAGCCAACATCTTTCTCAAGTTGGTGAGTAAGCTACGTACTAGGATCCGCATATCGAATTGGCTAGTCACCTACTAGGAGCGCATTGAAAGGAGAGACTATCACTACAGAACAAGTCCAATTGGGTATTGGGATAAGGGTTCAACTGTTGGTTGGTATAAGGTATTGAGATTCCTTTACTTGTAACCACTTGTTGTGATAATAGTGAATTCTCGGGAGTGGTGACCTTAAAATCACCCTGTGGGGTTTTTGCCATGTAGGTTTTCCCCATTCATAAAAAAATCACTGTGTCAATTTATTTTCCATTGCAAATTAATTTAGTTGGTGATTTTTTTGTGCTACCACACTTATTGCATGCTAATTGAATTAATTAATTAACTTGGCTAATTAATTGGTTAATTCATCACAAAGGGTCAATACATTCTTGGCTTATCATTTATTACATCTCATTTGTTTGATTCTTGTAAAAGTGAAAGAGCCAGCTAGGCTAAAAACCCACAAGGGCGGTCAAGGCAAAAGTTAGGGCCTAAATAAAAAAAAAAAATTAAAAAAAGATTGAAAGCTTGAAAATGTGTTAAAACACAAGAGCTTGTTTAGACCCCCAATTAAAAATTATGACTAGATTGCTTTTACTCTAACTTATCTTAGTGCAGAACAAGAGTAAATGAAGCGCAACAAACTGATAACTACTCTAGTGCATAAACATGAATAACAAACAATAAAAGTAAAGCACAGGAGTAAAGGAAGAGAGATGTAACCACAAGATAACACAACGATGTGTTATCGAAGAGGAAACCGATAAACCCGGCAAAAAACCTCTCTGTCGCCCTCCAAATGGTAATCGATCCACTAGACAATAAGTTGGGATACATAAATAGCAAGAGACCCTCAAAGCCTAATCTACCCAATGTACCTAAACCCTCCAAGATCCTACTCCAACAAGGCTTCTTGGAACCATGTCTTGTCTAGCTCTCTGAATCCCGTAATACACCTGATTACATCCGCTAAGCTTCATCAGCTTCTTTTGGCAAATTCCCAAAGCTTCCTAAGCTCAAAAACACTCTCTACACTCTGAAAAGGTGTGGGTTGTGTGTTTGGGTACAAATCTCCTCTCAAGGTATGACAATGGGAGAGAAAAAGAGAAGTGGCTACAATGATTTCTCACAAAGGATCGGAAGCTCTCTCTTTAAAAGATGGGTGTGTGTGTTGTAGAAAACCTATCTAGGGTTTTTCTCTCTGAATGACCTCATTTACATTTGTGGGTAATGAGGGTATATATAGTATGGGTGAAGGATAAGAAAGTCACTCTAAAAAATCCTCTAGGCAGAATGTTTCGCGACTATCTTGCAAGAAGGCTTTATCCGCAAGACACTCGTAAAACTGACAGCTTGACATAACTCTTCAACTTCCAATCATGTGCTTCTCACGTGGCTCTCTCGCGGGTTAGCTTCTCGCGAACTTCATGAAATCCACTGATTTTTCATTTAAGTTTGAGTCTTCACTAACTTAATACTAAATCCAGTACAATAAAATCTCACAAAATACAAGGAACAAAATTAAAGCAATTATAACACTTTTTGTCATAGAATAAAGCCAACATAAAATATAGTTGTAAATCAAAACTTTACAATCTTCCCCTTGGATATTTCATGACAAAATACCCTATAACAGACTCTAGACTTAAATGTGAGTTTGGGAACAATGGCAAAACTCACTCACATCTAAATCTAGAAGCTGTGATGAACTTGGAACATGTATTCCTGTAACCTGAAACACTTGCACAAAATACATTAGACCATCAATGTAAATCAAGTGAGAAAAGGATAAGTATAATGTAACAAGTAAATTGTGATCAAGTAAACATGATGTGAAACATGTGAGCAACTTGATCATACACCAAAACAGTCATAAAGAAATGATTACAATGATCACATAGCAAAGCAAATGATCACTTGAACATGCAACCAATAAAGCACACTAGCATATGGATAAATGCATGTCCAACACATAAACACGATGTGATGAGAGCAACAAAGCATAGAACAACGAGAAAACAAGCAAAATATAAAACAAAACAAAACAAGGTTTTCTCATAAAAAATGTCTTATCCCCCTTGGTATATGCATCTCTCCTATGGCTTTCTCCCCTTACGAATGTGCACGACGTAGAATTTCTCCCCCTAAGAATGTGCACATGAGTCATATAGAAATAACGAAACACACCGGTATACTCTCCGGTATACTCTCTCCATTTTTGTCACGAATAGACAAATGAATCAAGAGGAAGGGGGAAAGAAAAGAAGATATGAACAAGGGTAAAAGATGATGCATGGGGGGTGCAAGATTAATGAGAAAATGAAGCTCAAATGAAAGATAAAAATATCTAAAAAATGCTACAAAACATAAAGTTAACATGACACGCTAAGGATGATGGAACAAAGTATAGACCAAGGCATGGCATAAATACAAGAACATGTTATATGTGCTAAAAGTTCTAAAAAGACTTAACTAGCATGAGTGAAGTGCAAAACATGTCAAGTGTTAGAGTGTGTGTAGCAAGGTGCATCTAGTGTGCATGTGAGATGCATGACCAATGCATGAGCAAGCACTTAAGGGGCAAAGTGTATAAAACACACAACCAATGATCAAAACATGATAAACATGAATAATTATGGTGATCCCCAAAATTAGGTACTCATCGAAGTCCAAAACAACGAAAAAATGCCATTTGGGCATTTTATCTTAGAGTGCACACACTACACGTTTGTTAAACAATGCATGAACATATGAAAATCTTGCCTAAATACATGTTATTTTTGCCACAAAGGGCCAACTTGACAAAAATTAAGTTTTCCAACTCCCATTTGAAAAAATCCCAACTATGAACATAACCCCCCCTCCCCCCCCCCCCCCAAAAAAAAACATAATTTAAGAATCAAAATCAATGAAAAGAGTTAAAGATTACCTTAGAGATGTTAATGGAATGAAAAACAATTGAATTTAGTTGGGTTTTGATGTAGAAACATTTAAACAGGGGTTTGGGAGAAGATGAGAGAAGTTTAAAACAAATGACCCACAAAATGCTCTTTAAAAGCTGATCTGTAAATTTTCGCTGGTAATTTCACTGGTTAACATCCCTCGAAATTTCACTGGTATTTTGTTGGTAAGCCTTACTTACGAAATAGTTATGAAACTCTCTGTCCAAAGTTGAAAAACTTGAGAATTGGACCATTTAACTTGTAATTGAACATATACATGAAATAAGTCACAAAAACACTCAGAAACCATGTTTTTTCACACAAAAACAATTTAAAAAATTTGAAAAACATGGATGATACAAATCACTTCCAAAAGCAAACAAAAAGAACAAAAATCTTTTTGGTTTGATCCACATTTGGTTGAGCACATACACATCACATTTGAACATGTACAATCACACAAATGAAATAAGCATTCATTGAACAAAAGTCTTTTGTGTTATGTGTGAGTATCAAATGTGGATAGTCCTTAGTTTAGAGTGAAGCTTCAATGATCAATTCAATCAAATCATACACAACTAGTACTAAGTCAAGTGGTCAATCTCAATTATAGAAATGAGCATATATGACCTCCCGCAAGAAAATGATTAAAAATCTTAAAAGCTTTTCATTTGGCTTCTGCACAAATCATAACATTTGATCTTTTTGAACAATACATCTCATTTTTGAGATCAGGGCTTGAAATTTTTGATATTTCAACATTAAGAGATAGCCTTTGGCTTTTTGAGCAGCATACATTTCAATTTAAAATGTCGCTTTCCCTTTTTCCTAGTCAAATACTAGTATGTGCGACGGCTTTTACAACTCATTATCTCTTTTCACTTTGAGATTTACATTTGTTGAGCTCTTTAAGCATAAACATAAAAATAAAGGTAGGAAGAGATATAGGCACAAGTCTATGCAAGTATCAATACTGTTAGGTTCTAAGGTCTTAGGATTTTATGTATTTAGAACTCTAATTTGTAATGTTGGCAAACCATGATCAAAACAATGTATTTAGTCTTGTTTAGGCTTGCTCAAAGTTGGTAAAATATTGTAAAGTTGGAATCGAGTGACTGCAGATGCATTGGGGCTTCTCGGCCTGACTCGATTGATCGAATGTAATTCTCGATCGATCGAAAATCGGCCCAGATGCGTTTTCTGCAGAAATTCCAGCTCAGCCCTAACTCTTTTAAAATGTTTAGAGTTTATGTTTTTACCCTAGGTATATAAGGCAAAACCCTAGCCACGTTTTTAGTGTTGCACAAGTTGTATTGTTGCTCATACATTGCGGTTTTGTGTAAATCTCTTGTGAGATCTAGAGGAACTTTCCTTTACACAAAGCTTAGGGTTTTCAAGATTGAGATTACTTCAACATCTTGATGATCAACTTGGTTGCTGCCGTTGAAGCTTAAAGATAAACAAGCGGGGAGCTTGTAGCTGATTGAAGGAATACAAAGAAAGAAGTAGTCCGTGGACTCGGAGCCTGCGCGTGGTCGTGTCAGGAAATTTTACTGGTGGGTAGCATTAGGAAGTCAAGCGGGGAGCTTGTAAGAACTTCAATTCTTTCTTAGTGGATTCCGTTTTGCCTTGAGGATCGGTGGGTAAAATCCTCCCCAAGTTTTTTCGTGTGGTTTCCTGGGTGATCATATCTTGTGTTCTTTATTATTTCCGCTGCTTTATATGTTTTACATGCATGATATGATTATTTGATTGTTTTAACCTAAAATTGTTTAATTTGACTAAGTAACAACTTGGCTAATTAATTTAGGCTACGCAATCTGGTTGTTTGTTTAAGGGGTCTAAACCGTTCAAATACCATCAAGACTATTGACCAATCATTCATGACAAACTTGAAGATCTATTTACAACAATCATACATAGTTTTCAAGATTTCTCATACACAGATATATGTGCATACATAACAAGCTGAGCTTGTAAATGCACTACGCCATTAGTACGAAGGTACTAGGCTAAACTTACATGTGATATGTGCTCAAACATATATAATCAAACTTTTTGAATTTTTCACTTTTTATGTGGTTTTGGATTTTTACTCACACAAAACAAAATAAAAGTAAGATTAAAAACAAAAATACAAACAATGCATATAAAGAAATGCAACGTGAACAAATGTATGATAATGAAGCATCTAATGCATCAAGAGTCCTATAAAGATCAAAAGAATTTGATCAAGGGCAAAAAGAGTAAAAGCTCAACCATAGGAACCTTTCCTCATCAAAACGGAATGATTGTTTGAAGTGAGTGTCTCATGAAAAGTAAGACAAGGGTTGGAAGAATGAGAACCGGAAATGCATATAGACAAGGAGGTAAGAATATTAAAAACTTTCTTCAACAACTTACCAATTTCCATCAAATTCAGTTTAGCTTACAAAGCACAACTTCCAAGAAGCTTAAGTTTTTGTTTTCTTGTTATTCTTTTAAGAGCTTGAAACTTAGAGCAATGAGGTCTAAGATAACCAAAGACACCACAATGGTGACAAACAATGGGTTTAGGTCCACTAGTCTTTTTAGAGAGGGATCTACCAACATGGTTTTGTTCTCTCTTCAACATGGAACATTGAGGTCTTATGTGACCAATCACACCACAATAGAGGTAAGTTGGAATAAACTTAGATCCGTCCAAAGCCTTAGATTGAGACCAAAATGGAGGCCTTGGCTTAAAAGCCTTTCTCTCCACCTTTTGATTTCTTTTGTGTGGAGGAATGTACACCAATTTTTATTTAGAGCAAGAACTCACAATAGACACAAAATCGGGTACCACAACATGATTGCAACAAATATTTTCATCATTTTTAGCAATAGGTTTAGCAATCAAACACTTGGCATGCATCTTAAGAGATTCATTTTCACATTTAAGATCATCAACTAGTTTGTTAGACAAAACAAGTTTAGCATCCAAGTCCATATTTAAACATTCAAACTCTTTCATCTTTCAAGAGAATTTTTAGCAAGCTTCTTATACTTTTCAACCAATTTATTGGATTCATTGAGCTTAGCAATCAAATCATCCTTTTCACAATGAAACTTGCTCAAATTCTTATGAAACTTCTTAGCCTCTTTCTTCAAGAGTTTGATATTAGGAATATCAACAACACCCAAGATTCATGTAACATGGCATCACAATCATGAGGATAAACACTCATAAAGGCATTTTCACAAACACATGGCATGTTACAATCACCTACATCCATAGAAACATATAAAGCATTATCCATGGCAAAACACACAAGGGGTCAAGGATCACACTTAGGTAATGAAACCAAAACAAGTGTACTTACTCTGATACCAATTGAAAGCTTGAAAATGTGTTAAAACACAAGAGCTTATTTAGACCTCCAATTAAAAATTATGGCTAGATCGCTTTTACTCTAACTTATCTAAGTGCTTAACACAAGTAAATGAAGCATAACAAACTGATAACTACTCTAGTGCATAAACATGGATAACAAACAATAAAAGTAAAGCACAAGAGTAAGGGAAGAGAGCCCTTCAAGTGGTAAATTGATCCATTAGATAATAAGTTGGTATACACGAATAGCAAGAAACCCTCCAAGCCTAATCTACCCAATGTACCTAAGCCCTCCAAGCACCTACTCCAACAAGGCTTCTTAGAACCGTGTCTTGTCTAGCTCTCCGAATCCCGCAATACACCCGATTGCATCCACCAAGCCTCACCAGCTTCTTTTGGCAAATCCCCAAAACTTCCCAAGCTCCAAAATACTCTCTACACTCTGAAAAGGTATGAGTTGTGTTTGGGTACAAATCTCCTCTCAAGGTATGACAATGGGAGAGGGAATGAGAAGAGGCTACAATGATTTCTCACTAAGGATGGGTAGCTCTCTCTCTCTAAAAGATGGGTGTGTGTGTTGTAGAAAACCTATCTAGGATTTTTCTTTCGGAATGGCTTCATTTACATTTGTGGGTAATGAGGGTATATATAGTATGGGTGAAGGGTAAGAAAGTCACTCTTAAAAATCCTCCAAGTAGAATGTTTCGCGACTATCTCGCGGGAAGGCCTTACCCGCGAGACACTCGTGAAACTAATAGCCTGGCATGACTCTTCAGCTTCCAATCATGTGCTTCTCACATGGCTCTTTCGCGGGTTATCTTCTCGTGAAATCCACTGATTCTTCATTTAAGCTTGAGTCTTCACCAACTTAATACTAAACCCAATACAATAAAATCCCACAAAATACAAGAAAAAAAAATTAAAGCAATTACAACACTTTTTTGTCATGAAATAAAGCTAACATAAAACATATTTTTAAATCACAACTTTACAAAAAAAAATTTAAAATAAATTAATAATAAAAAAAAAAAAAAGGTAAAAACAATGCCCACTAGGTTAAAAACCCATAAGGACGTCCTAGACAAAAGTTAAGGTAAAGAAAAAAAAAAAGAATCAATCAAGCTAAGGGCAAGGTGGAACCCATAAGGAGGATGCGTCCTAATGATTGAACATCTCAAAAGTTATCCATAATGAATCAAGTATTCGGTTCCTATTTTTACCATGCCTTTTAGGATGGTCTTGCTTCGTGCCTTCTTTTCTTAAGAGTCTGTTTGTCCTTATGTTATATGTCCTTGTCATCTTTGTTGCCCTTTGTTTTGTGTGTTTGTTGCTTCTTTAGAAATTGTCATGTCTATCCTTCTCTTTGGTATCTTCATGTTTCCTCGCAATCCTTGCACTTCTGTGATCTTTTACTGTCTTGTGTATTTGTTTGCATGTTCAATGTCTTATGGTTTTTCATGTGTTTTTTTGCTTGTTTATGTCCTTGCTTCATCTTGGGCCTCAGGCTCATCTCATACTTCGTTTGGGCCATAGGCCTCACTTTGTTTTGTGTTAGGCCATAGTCCCATCCTCGTTTTGTCTTGGGCCCTAGGCCTATTATCTTTGGTTTTTTTAAGTGTTTGCATGCTTTGTTATGTTTATGTGCCCCCTTTGTTGTTGTGTTCATCCATGTTGTTATCTTTTGTGATCATATGCATCTTTGATGTTTGATGTATGTCTTGTCTGACCATGTTTTGTGTTACTAAACTTTGCATACATCTTCATTGTTCACATAAGTTGTGTACGATTTTTTGTAGTATGTTTTGTGATCACATGTTTCTTTGATGTTTATGTGAGTCTTGTGTGTTTATTTGCTTAACTTTTGTGTGATTGTGTGCTCTTTTGCTTATGTAAGTTTTTGTGTTTTTGTTTTGTATTCTTGCATGTTTGCATGAGTCTTATGTTTGTTTTTGCAAACCTTGTGTGATTGTGTGTTTATGTGAGTCATGTATGACTATTTGTGTCATTAGCGTAAATTACTCATTCTTGTGTTTATGTTGGGTTAAAATGAATTGATCCCTTGCAATTAATTAATTAATTAATTACCTAAGTTAATTACTTAGATCAAATTTCATGCAATAGCGTGGCAGTACAAACAAATCACCAAATTATCTAAATGCAGCAAAAAATAAACTTGACATAGGTTTTTATATACAAATGGGGAAAACCATCGAGGAAAAACCCCACCAGGTGATTTTAAAGTCACCACTCCTAAGAATCCGCTATTATCAATCACAAGCAGTTACAAGTATAAGGAATCTTACCAAACCTTTTGGCTTATCCCGAAATACCAACTTACAATTGAACCCTTACCCCAACACCTAAACTTGTATTGTAGCGACAATCTTTCCGTTCAATGCATGAATCCCAGAACGTGACTAACTCCTTTGCACAAATCCCAATACATGACTAACTCCACAGCAACCCTTTGATTGATGTAGTTAATTTGTAACAGCTGCACATAGAAACACCAATAAGATCTTCAATGATGGTGTGAGAGACTTTGCTTGGTTACAGAACCCCAAGGCGTATCAGAAATGCAGCAAGAATTCTTTTTTCTATAGAAGGAGGCTAGGGTTTCAAAAAGAAAACCTTATGAAGCTCTCTAGGGTTAGGTTTTTCTTTTTCCACCTCCTTGTTTAAATAGGAGCTCAATGGGCTCTCCTATTCCAAATAAGTATACACAAACCTTGGGCTTTCATAGTCCAATAAGGATTATACAAACCCATAAACAAATAGCATCTTAGAATAAAAACGTTGCTAGCTATAGTCTGAATCCCGTAAGCTCGATAGATTAAGACATGTGTCGAGCTTTAATGAATCTCGACAGATTGAGCTTCTATCGAAGAGGTATTAAGACCTACAGATTGCACTTTTCTTGAGTAGTTCTTGAGTAATCTTCATGTCTTCAATGTAATCATTTGTAATGATCATCTTGAACCTACTTAGATTTACCCAAATACAAGTAAAGTGCGTTTTGTCAAGGAATATGCCAATTACATAAAAATATGTCCTTACAATCTCCCCCTTTGGCAATCCATGACAAAACCACAAAAGTACATTGAATGTCCTAGAATACATTCTACTCTATATTATAGAATAAATAAGCCTAGTCTAAAAGATCTGAACCTTGGAAGTTGCTGCAAGAAGAAGGTTCAGAACACATCAAGGTACCATGTGGAAAATAATGACAAGTTGAATAAACAAGAAACATGTGTATAAAGAGAGAAAAGAAACAACACATGTGAGATAAAGAGTGAAACACATACATCATCATCAAATATAGAAACAACACATGATGTATGTAAATGGTTACAAAACCAAAAGATACACAACACAAAATATATGTCAATATCAAAGTGTATCAGACTAACTCACCCCTTATGTTAGTTACATCAAAAACTTTCTTCCTTTTAACATGAAGTTCTCCCCCTAAGTCTATTACTCCCCTTAAGGAATGACATTCAATTCTCAAAATTCTCCCCCTTTTTGACACGATTGTCAAAGGGCATAAAAGGCCAAAAAATTTGACTGGAGACAAACAAAAAATTGATATAGAGGGAACGAGGAGAACAAGGAACCATAGACCTACAAGAGAAAGAAAAACAATATGCTTTGGACACAAAGGAAAAAAATGCAAAACAAAGAAAAATGAAATGCATGCAAGGGTATCTCGATCGATCGAGGAGGTGTCAAGAATCTATCGAGAAGAAGCCAACCTTGATGGATTGAGAAGCTATCGAGGATGTGTTAAGCAGACAGAGAGCACAAGATTTTGGCTCGATGGATCGACCTATCTGTCGAGAAGTTGTCGAGATCCAACCCAGAAATCTCGATAGAAGAGGTATATGTCAAGATTTTATCGAGAAGCTATCGAGGATGCAAAAAAGAGGTTTTTCAAGGGGGGAAAAACACATAAGATGAGAAAGAAACAAGATGGCTACTCAAACAAGCATCCAAGCAACATGTTAAGCACTTAAACCATGCCTCAACTTTAGATGTAAAGCATTCCTAGATCCACAAACACACTAAACAAGTCTAACCAATTTTATATTTCAAAAACAAGTTAAGACAGTTTAGCAAGTATATATTAACACATGTATCCCTGTGATGGCCAAAACATATTGTACCTGCACATGTATCAAGAGTAGCAAAGAGTATGCATGTTATGTGTGAAAACATAACAAGTGTGCACAAGTTTCTCATATTATGACGATTTGAGATATGAGAACATCTAATACACTCACACATAATCATAACTGTTTGATGAGGACTATCACTTTTGAGGTGTTAGAATTATGTGCCCTCAAAAACAATACCATGCATTTTTATTTGATAATAAAATTTTATTTTGACATTCATAATTTTTATAGGTATATTTTATTATTTAAATGTAGCATGTGATGTCAATTTTGTAGAAAAATCATATTAATGATTAAGGAACCAAAGACAGGAAGTAATGATTTTTCATAGATTATTAAATTGTTTTAGGCTGTGGTTATTAATTGAATATTACCACTAAAGCCTACACTTGTTGTGCTGCTATATGATAGGATGATTTACTTCATCATTAAGGTAGTGACTTTAAGCAGAGACGTGGGTGTAATGTAACAAGTACATACACTGAATTGGATTCGATTAAGGACACCTTATGGAGTGATCACTGTTAATTAAAATGTTGTTCTATCACAATTTTTCTACTGTCGTCAAACATAAGGGGTTTGTGTATATTTATTTATTATGCACATAACTTTGACAATGTCAACTGGTGATGCCAATTTTAAAGGCTATATACAGACACGTTGGGTTATGTGTGTAATGAGTAAAATATATAAATGCTCAATAATGAATCCACCAGTCTCTAAAGAAGATAGTATATTCAGTTGACTTTCATATTGAAGTTGGACTCAAAATAAAACCGGCTGGTGACATTTTTCAAAATGTTTTTTCATATATATAATATTGTTTACATATATTTAAAGAGTTTTTTTTTTAAAGATATTTTGGAGTCCAATAGAAATTATGAAATCAAGAAACTAAGGGTCACATAAGCTAGGGACATGACAATGATATTAATCCAGTCCTGGTGGCTTGTGGGAATATGGTATGGTGGAAGGACATAGATATAAAATTATAAGTAATGGGACCTCATTTGTAATTCTCTAATCTTTAGGGGTCAATTGCAATGTGTTGATGGACATTATTACAATCTGTAGAAGTTCAAATATTTTCTTGATATGGTTGAGAAAATTAAGGAATAATTTTGAAAGAGTTTCAAGATAATTCAATAACGTTCAAAAAAGTTATTGATGAATCTTACAGCTGAAGATTAGGATCCCTAAGGATCCCACGTCCAATCTCTCTCTTGGGTTTTAGAAGTCTTAAATAAAAAAAAGATTTTAAAATATCATATCAGTAGTTGGCCATTAGAACTACTGAATGATACTGCAGTCTTCTGAAAACCCAAAAAGAAATAGAGAGAGACGTGAATACCTTGGGAGGCAACACGCTTGGGTTGCTAAGAAAGGTACGTAATCTTGTTCTATTTAGAATCTATGGTTGTGTGGTACAACGATCTTTAAATGAAAATATAAATTTTGTTTTATATTACTTTCGCAAAAGCTTTCAGTGGTATCAGAGCAAACCACACTTAATCATGGATTTTGAATTGTTATTCGTATCAATATGTTTACCAAGATTTATTTCCTATATGTCGTGATTGATATATGTGAAATGTTAATTGTTTTTATTCAGAGAAGTGGAGAACAACAAAAATCTGTGCCGTGATTGATATATGTTATATGTCAAAAATCTGTGCCGTGATTGATATATGTGATATGTTAATTGTTTGGTTCCGATTCATTTTCCGTATTCTTGATTGTATTTGACAAATATGTTGCTGAAGTTGCATGTCTCTTACATCTGCTCTTGAGTTGTGCGCCGTAGTGCTATTATTGCTTTATAGATTGTCTATTATGGTTTCATGTATATGTGATTATTTGTGTAACCCATGTTGATATGTTTTAGTTCATTGACTCACCTTTTTATGTTGATAAAATCTTAAGTATTGCCGAATTGAGGTATTGAATCTCAATTAGTGGGAGTTGTATTAGATACATAAAATAATAATATTTAAATAGTCCCAATAGTAATATATATTAAGTGCTAAATAGGATTATTTTACAGAATAATTCCTATGGCCTTCCATTGTTGGTGAATAAAGGTTCTATTAAATTAAAATTTTGTTGAAGCCAAAAGGATAGACTTGATTTTGGTTTAGTAGTTCTTCTTGTTTACTTCTTGGGAAGATAGGTGTGTGAATGACTGGTGGGATTGTGGCTAAAATAGCAAAATAATCATACTAGTACATATATATCACACTCTGATAATGGTTTGCACTTAACCAAATAAACATGACCACTAAAATAGTGTAAAACAGGTTTGATTTGGAGACCAAAAGTAAATCAGGAGTCATAGATAGATTAAATAAAATTAGAAACATGAGATGAAATCGTGATGAATAGTATCTATTTGCCTTTATATGGTGTGCACAGTATATTTCAAAAGAAATTATTGGAGCATGCAAGGTAAGGGTTCTCGATGCCCACTTTGAACTATTTATGAATATAATTGTTATATTCTGTTTTGGAAATCTATGATATTTTGTTCTTGTGGGAGGTACCATTAGTTATTCAAAAACTTGAATCTGATGTATATATGTATGTGAAAATATTATTTTATATTATTTTGTAGATTCATTACGACCAATTTTAATCCCTTAGCTAAGATTCTCAATGAAAATTGATTGTTTGGAACAAACTATGTAGATTGGAAAAGGAACATAATCATTGTTCTCACTGCTGATAAAATAGCTCATGTCCTTAACACTGAGATACCAGAACTTGCTTTAGTTGATGCCATTGAGGAGCAAAGAGATGCATTTAATAAGTGGCATGAGGTTGATGAAATGGCTAAATGCTACATATTGGCCTCTATGACCAATGTGTTGCAAAAACAATGCCAAGGGCTAGTTATGGCACAAGATATGATGTTGCACCTCAAAGAGATGTTTAGAGAATAAAGCAAAAGTGCACAGCAAACTGCTATGAAAAATCTCATGTCCACCAAAATGGTGGAAGGAACTCCAGTTCAGGAAAATGAACTGGATATGCTTGGTGCAGAAATTGATAGTGAGACCTAAGTTGATGCAATCCTAGCATTTTAACCTGATTCTTTTAATCAGTTTATCATGAACTATAACATGAATAAGATGGTAGTGACATTGTTAGAGCTGCTCAATATGTTGAAAGCAGCTAAGGATCTCATCAAGAAAGAAAAGCCTACTGTAATGTTGGCTAAAAAATCTGATTCTTCTCTTAAGTTGAAGCCTAAGGGTAAGAACTTTAAGAGAAAAGGGTCTTAGTCATTCAATAAGGCTCAAGGTGACAAAGTGAATAAGGACACTGAGAAAAAGAAAGCAAAAGGAAATTGTTTCCACTGCGATAAGCCTAGTCATTGGAAGAGAAACTGACTCCATTATTTGGCTTCTCTGAAGAGTGACAAACCTACAGAAGATATGCCTAATTTGCTCGTTATTGAAACAAATTTAATGGATGGTCCATTTGATTCTTGGTGTGTAGATTCTGGTACAATCTCACACATTTGCAATATGTTGTAGGGGTTCAAGGAGACCCGAAGGCTAAATGAAGGGGAGGTGATCCTAAAGATGGGGACTGGTGCAACTGTTGTAGCCACTGCCATTGGAACTTTTTATTTAGAATTATCTTCTAGTAGAACTCTTGTCTTAGAAGATTGCTTATATGTGCCAGAAGTGCGAATAAATTTAGTTTCAGTTTCAAAACATGGTTGTTCAGGACATTCATTTCTTTTTACTTCTAAACTTGTTTTTTAAGTTTAATAATAAATTTGTAACTTCTGGCATTTTACAAGATGGTCTTTATTTTTTTAAGTTCTATTGATAATTCTATTAATTGTGTTGAGAATGATATTGCAACCAGTGTGTTATCTCTTAAAAGAAAAAAAGATGTTAATCCTACGTATTTGTGGCACTTAAGGCTTGGTCATATCAATATTGACCGAATTAATAGATTGGTAAAGGATGGGCCATTGAATCTTTTAAAGGTAGAACCTTATCCAATTTGTGAGTCTTGCTTACAAGGGAAAATGACCAAAATTCCCTTTACAGGAAAGGGAGCTAGAGCCACTGATGTATTAGGATTAATACACACTGATGTTTGTGGTCCTATGAATCACAAGGCAAAAAGTGGTTTCTATTACTTCATTACTTTTATTGATGATTATTCTAGGTATGATTATTTGTACCTAATGAAACATAAATCTGAATCCTTTGAAAAGTTCAAAGAATTTCGTAATGAGGTTGAGAAACAAGCTAGGAAATGCATAAAAGTTCTTCGCTCTGATAAAGGAGGAGAATACCTCTTGGATAAATTTAAGGAATATCTAAAAGAAAATGGGATTATTTCTCAATTGATTCCCCCTGCCACACCTCAACATAATGGTGTAGCTGAAAGAAGAAATAGAACCTTATTAGATATGGTTCGGTCCATGATGAGCATGTCAGAGTTGCCAGTTTCATTTTGGGGTTATGCTTTGGAGACTGCTGTTTATTTATTAAATAGAGTCCCTACCAAATCAGTTCCTAATACCCCATATGAGTTATGGATTGGTAAGAAAACAAGTCTAAATCACTTAAAGATATGGGGTTGTCCAGCACAAGTTAGAAAGTCTAATATGGATAAGCTAGGACTAAGGAGTGATAGATGTTTATTTGTTGGTTATCCCAAGATGTCTACTGGTTTCTATTTTTACAATCCTAGTAAGCAAAAAGTTATTGTGAGTAGGAATGCTATTTTTCTTGAGGAAGATTATAGCTTAAATGAAAATAGAGCAAAAGTTTCTCTTGATGAACAAACTGATAACCCAATGGCTGAATTAAATGAGAATAATGAAGAGCAAGTAATAGTGCCTACTAAACCAAGCAAAATGCAAGTGACTCGACATAGTAAAAGGAATATTAGGCCTCTAATTAGACTCACTTTGTTAAATGAGATTTATCTAATGGAGTCAGAGGAGCATGATAATGATCCTTTTACTTATCAAGAAGCAATGACTGATAAGGATGTTGAGAATTGGAAAAGGGACATGGAATCAGAGATGGACTCAATGTATACCAAGCAGGTCTAGACCTTAGTAGACAAACCAAAAGGTATTAAGCCTATTGGTTGTAAATGGGTCTACAAAAGGAAGATATGACCTAATGGTAAGGTGGAGACCTATAAAGCTAGGCTAGTGGCAAAAGGGTATAATTAAAAGGCTGGAATTGATTATGAGGAAACCTTTTCACCCGTAGCCATGCTAAAGTCCATAAGGATTCTATTGTCAATTGCTGCACATATGATTATGAGATATGGCAAATGGATGTTAAAACAGCTTTCTTGAATGGACACATTTGAGAAGAAATTTGTATGGACCAGCCAGAAGGTTTCATATCTCAAGGTAGATGACATACTACTTATTGGCAATGATGTAGGAGCAATGTCATCTATAAAAGTATGTTTATCTAGTCACTTTGCAATGAAAGATCTTGGTGAAGCGTCCTATATACTTGGAATCAAATTGTTTAGAGAACGAAAGAAAAGGTTATTAGGACTTCTATAGGTTAATTATATTGACAAGATATTGGCTAGGTTTAGCATGCAAGATTCCAAGAAAGGGTTTTCACCTTTTAGACATGGAGTTCATCTCTCTAATCAAATGTGTCCTAAAACACAAGAAGAGAGCACTAGGCCAGACATTTGTTATGCAGTGAGCATTGTGAGTAGATATCAATCCAATCCAGAATCTAAGCATTGGACAGTAGTGAAACATATCCTCAAATATTTAAAAAGGACCAAACATTATTTCTTGGTGTTTGGTGGTGAGGATTTGACTATCCAAGGGTATACAGATTCAGATTTTCAATCTGATATTGATGATAGAAAATCAATTTCTGGATTTGTGTTCACTCTTGGCAAGGGAGCAATAAGTTGGAGAAGTTGCAAGCAAGATACTACTGCAAACTCTATAACAGAAGTAGAGTATATAGCTGCAAAGGAAGTTGTGTGGATTCGCAAGTTCATTCAAGAACTTGAAGTTGTTCCTTCTATTGAGTCACCCATTACTATCTATTGTGACAATAGTGGAGCTATTGCAAATGCAGTAGAACCAAGGGCTCATCAAAGGACAAAACATATTGCATGTAAATATCACTTGATACATGATATCACACATAGAGGTGATGTAGCAATAACAAAGATTGCCTTTGCCAATAATGTTGCAGATCCATTCACAAAGGCATTGTCTCAAAAGGTGTTTAAGAAACATTTGGAAGCAATGGGTATTAAATACATGTATGATTGGTTTTGAGTGCAAGTGAATTATGTTCCTTCAAAAACAATACTATGCATTTTTATTTGATAATAAAATTTTATTTTCACATTCATAATTTTTATAAGTATATTTCATTATTTAAATGTGGCATGTGATGTCACCTCTGTAGAAAAATCATGTTAATGGTTAAGAAACCAAAGACAAGGAGTAATGATTTTTCATAGATTATTAAATTGTTCTAGGCTGTGGATATTAATTGAATATTACCACTAAAACCTACACTTGTTGTGCTACTATATGATAGGATGATTTACTCCATCATTAAGGTAGTGACTTTAAGCGGACAAGTGGGTGTAATGTAACAAGTACATACACTGAATTGGATCCGATCAAGGACACCTTATGGAGTGATCATTGTTAATTAAAAGGTTGTTCTATCACAATTTTTTTATTATCCTCAAACATGAGGGGTTTGGGTATATTTATTTATTATGCACATAATTTTGACAATGTCAACTGGTGATGCCAATTTTAAAGGCTATATGCAGACACGTTGGGTTATGTGTTTAATGAGTAAAATATATAAATGCTCAACAAAGAATCCACCAGTCTCTAAAGAAGATAGTATATTCAGTTGATTTTCATATTGAAGTTGGACTCAAAATAAAACCGGCCGGTGACATTTTTCAAAAATGTTTTTTCATGTATATAATATTGTATATATATATTTAAAGAGCTTTTTTTTTTTATTAAAGATATTTTATTAATCCAGTCCTGGTAGGTTGTGGAAATATGGTATGGTGGAAGGACATAGATATAAAATTGTAAGTAATGGGACCTCATTTGTAATTTTCTAATCTTCAGGGGTCAATTGCAATGTGTTGATGGACATTATTGCAATCTGTAGAAGTTCAAATATTTTCTTGATATGGTTGAGAAAATTAAGGAATAATTTTGAAAGAGTTTCAAGATAAGTCAATAACATTAAAAAAAGTTATTGATGAATCTTACAGCTGAAGATTAGGATCCCTAAGAATCCCACGTCCAATCTCTCTCTTGGGTTTTAGAAGTCTTAAATAAAAATAAGATTTTAAAATATCATATCAGTGGTTGGCCATCAGAACTACTGAGTGATACTGGAGTCCTCTAAAAACCCAAAAAGAAACACACAGAGAGACGTGAATAACTTGGGAGGCAACACGCTTGGGTTGCTACGAGAGGTATGCAATTTTGTTCTATTTAGAATCCATGGTTGTGTGGTACAATGATCTCTAAATGAAAATATAAATTTTGTTTTATATTACTTCCGCAAAAGCTTTCAGTCTTATTAGAGCAAACCACACTTAATCATGGATTTTGAATTGTTATTCATATCAGTATGTTTACGGAGATTTATTTCCTATATGTCATGATTGATATATGTGATATGTTAATTTTTTTTATTCGGAGAAGTGGAGAACAACAAAAATCAGTGCCGTGATTGATATATGTGATATGTTGATTGTTTGGTTCCGATTCGTTTTCCGTATTCTTGATTATATTTGACAAATATGTTACTAAAGTCGCATGTCTCTTACGTCTACTCTTGAGTTATGCTTCGTAGTGCTATTATTGCTTTATAGATTTTCTATTATGGTTTCATGTATATGTGAATATATACAAAAGAGTCCATCATACAAAGTGCACAATCACCTACACATGCGTAGGCATATATACATATATACATCATGCACAATGCTATCACACAGAGCAGAAAAGTAAATCAAACATTGCCAAGGTTCTAAGGGCATGGCCCAGCAAGGTACAAGAAACATAAAACATACATTGCCAAACCCGGGGAATGTAACCCAAGCAAGGAGTAGGAAAAGTAAAGGGTACAAGGAGTGGTGGAACCCTAATACATGCTTTAGAGAGGAGGCTTAGAGGAAAGGAAAGAGAAAACTGCTTTGGAAGGCCTAGGCACCCTAATCTACTGATCATTGCCCTTTGTGGGCTTGCATCGCTACCTTTTTTGCTTGCTACTAGGAGGTCGTACCCTTGCTCCAAGTGTCTGGCTCCATGCATGTACATGCAAAGACAAAAGAAGCAAGCCAGCGAATAAGCAAAAAAAAAAAACAAATGGAAAGAGAAGCATGCTAAAGACAAGCTAGGAAAAGATGTTAAATGGGGGCAAACAAACATGTGAAGCACACAAAAAAGGCAAAGAAACATGTTATAAAAAACAAAGGGGGTGTCCTCCAATGTAGGTTTGGATCGAATGTCCACAGTTTCATTGGATTGTAGTATGGACGACACGTAGACTTATGCATGAATATGTAGGCAAGTGTGCAAAAAGAATGCATAGAAGCAAGGAAAGCCAAACGGGTGGCACAAAGGAAGCAAGGCAAGCATATCGACATTGCACGGAGTGGAGAAAGGTGTGCATCAAGCACACCAAAACCATGAAGGTGTATCTCACAAATGGTTACACCCAAACAAGCCCTAGGAAGGACAGATGCAATCACACAAAGCAAGTGGAACTAAGGACCGACAAGCACAATTCTACAAAGGGCACAAAGCATGGCAAAGCCTAGATCTAGAGAGACAAGCATGGAGATAAAGCATCAAAGCATGCAAGCAAGCATAGACATGCATAGGAAATTATCCAAACCCTTTGATATAGGCCTAGGTGTATAGATGTAGGCCTAAACCACAGGATCTAGATCTACACCCTACCAGAAGGGCCAAAATGCAAGAAAGAGAGATATCAAGGGACAAAAAGGGCTAAAGTAGCATATGGCATATTAACAAACATATATCTGAGAACACAAGCATGGCACGGAGCACATAAACACATAGATCTAAGCATAGGGTCATAGATCTAAGCAATAAGATGTAGATTTAAGCAAAAATATGGCAAAGAACACAGAGGCATATAGATCTAAGCGTAAACATGGCAAGGTGCCTAAAAGCATGTAGATCTAAGCACAAACATTAAATTTAGACATATTCTAGCCCGAGAAGGCTAGGCCAACAACATTAAAGCGAAAATTCATGGCATAAGCAAGGAAACTTGCTATAAAAACTTTAAAGACATGCTAGGAAGCAAGAACATGCTAGGAAAAGCAAAAAACATTTTATTAAACAAGATAATGCTAAGAAAAAGCTATAAAAGAAAGGGGTGTGGATTGTAGCTAAAAAGCTACATCCACACCCCTAAACCTGAAATCCAAGGTATGGAACCAAGGAGAGGAAGATTGAGTGCAAGAACACTACCTTGATGATGGTTGAGAAAAAATGATAATCTAAGGTGTTTGAGGGTGTTTTGATGTGTTTGGGAGAGTAATTAGAAAAAGAAGAGGGAGAGAATCAACCCAGAAACTACCCAAAAATTATTTTATTTTATTTTATTGTAAAATGAGGGGTCTGGGGGCATTTATACTGGAAAAGTGACTCTTTGGCTGCCAGTGCACCTTGTAAGGCCATTGGCCACCTTGCTGACATCAGTAGTTTCGGCCTTTTCCTGGTTCAAATTCAGACATAAATTTTAATGTCCTCCCAGACTTAGATTAAGCTGATTTTGGCATCCTTGGAAAGCTCTAGATTTCTAGTTTCATGAACACTAAAGAAATAAAAAATACGACGAACAGATCAAAAGTTATGGCAACGAGAAGCGTGCTAATGTTCTTTTCACAATTTTCTAGATATCTCAACCATTTTAACTCCGATTTCAACCTATGAATAGTCGTTGGAAAGAGAATTTGATAATCCTTAATGGCACTAGTCCTAATCCATTTTCATAGTTGGATCAAAATTAGAGTTTCTGGTGCCCCCAAGAGTTAACCTCAAGTCAAACTTGTTCAAAGTTGTCGAAAATCACCGAGTAGCTCGAGTTTGATGTAGAAACACGAATATATTGTTTTGGTATGATTTTTATTGACTCTAAATTTCGGTCAACCTAGGGTTGACTAGGGGCATTTTGGTCAATTTGACCTAAAAAGGCACTTCGAGTGGTGGGGCCTTGGAAGCTCCTTGAGGTTAGTTCTCTCATTACTTCTAGCATCTTACAATGCATGTGTCTCCCACTCTTGTAATTGTGCTTATTTATATACCATCTAGGCTTAAAGAACTATGCTGCACACTCTTGCAAACTATATCTATATCTGTACCTTACAAAATTTCATCTTGCAAATTTCATTCATATTCATACCTTACAAACTATTCCCATTCTTCATGCAAACTGTCATCTATCATCTTGCAAACTGTTACATTGCAAATTTTCATCTTGCAAACTGTGTTTTCTCTTTTCATCATTGGGCCGTGAAGTACAATCTTATCACTCGTTGAGTGGAGGTGGATCTGAGGAGCTCCTCCTTGGTTAGGATTAATTTTGATAGACTTTCTTCTGATGAGGTGAGTTAAACATTCATTTTTCCTTGTTGCTTTCTCTTGCATGCCCTTTGGATTCTTTATCTAACCCTACGTGTTGTCCAGGTCATTTGAAGTCCATGGGTAGGTGCTCCTACTATTGCGAACCCAAACTTGGAGGTTGCCCATCATCACTTCCGAGATTAGCTAGCCTTTTGAAAGTACCAGTCTAAGGGTTATTTACTTGGCAAAGAGGGTATGCTGCCAGTAGGTGGGTGAGGACATACCATGGGGATCCTCCATAGTTCATGCCTGCCCCACTTTCCATGTCAGATGCTGAGTACCATTTGTGGAGACATGGCATTCCCTATGCTAAACATCTCACAAATGACATGGAGTATGATGAGTTTAATGAGACTCATTTCATGCCTGCTCTCATTCATAATGTATGCATCTTTTCCTCTCAATTTCCCTTTATTCTTCTTTTCTTGTATTTTTGCAAATAGTGATATCCAAATGTAATGCTTATATTAGGTTAGCCCTGCTGGTGGTGGTCCTGTCAACCCTTCCCATCTACCCTAGTCAGTCAATGCTTATAGCTTTGATGGCTTCGCTTGAGAGCGCCCTATGAGGCATAATACAAATGTCATGGGTTACCCTTTTCCTAAGGGTACACGAGTGGTGAGTTCTCTTTCATCCTTATCTTGTCTTTTTTCTTCTTGCTTCTATCAAAACTTGTTCTAACACTGTCTTCTTTTTAAATTCAGCCCACTGTCTAAGAACATGAGGAGTTTGTCTGGATTGCTAGGAACCTCAAGCTACAGGTGACCAAGTATTCTAGGCAGATCTACGGTCCTTGAGGGTTTGCCTACCCGGGTGATGGTGATGATGACGATGACGATGATAATGATGATGATGATGGTGGTAGGGATGCTGATAGCTTTAAGACCACTCCTAGCTATCAGCTAAGGAAGAAGTGCCACCAATAATGATCCTGTAGACACATAGATAAAGAAACACAAACACACAGCATATTCATAGTTTTTATTCCCCCCCCCCCTTTTTTTTATTTAGCATGTATTTATGCCTTCTAGATTTTATTTGAGACATTGGATTATATTTTAAGAACATATTTTACATTTCTACTTTTATTTTGGACATGTACTTAAATTATAACTCATGGGGATAATTGTATTCATTTTCATGCAATTTTATTTTCCTTAGTCCTTGATGCTTGAAGTCTGAGCTTGATTGTGCCTTAAGTTGCCCTTTTGGTTGTAGGAATCCTAGGGAGGCCTTAATGAAGGAATCACACTCCAAATAGGAAAAGGAATTCGATTCTACCTTCCTCCTTGTGCAAGTGTATATGGGCCTATGTACATAGGTGTTGACTACGCGTATGTAGCCTTGACCCTGCGTACGCATGCCACGGGCTAGAAAACCCTATCCAACTATTTTAAGTATAAAATAGTCGTTGGGGGCGTCCAAACCCTCATAATACGTGTTCTAAGCTCAGAAAACAACACTCAAGGCTTCCCAATGGCAGAATTCACTCCTTTAGCGGTTTCAACATGGATCAAGAAGCTTGGCCCTAGTTTCAAGGATGCTCTCATTCCTCTCAATCTCTCTTGCATCTTTCCCTACCATCAATTCAAAGTGGACGAACATCTTCTTCATGTTGCTGTTGAATTTTGGATCCCAACTCAACATGTCTTCCAATTCAATGGTATGGAATTATGCCCTACTCTTGAAGAATTTAGTGCTATCATAGGTGAACCTGACGTATACTCTTGTTCTTCCCGCAACTAATGAGGATTTCCCTGTCATGGCTCAGCAGCTCTAGGGATCCCTCTTGCTATGGCTCAAATGTGGTGCATCCTTAACAAGCTAAACATCTGTATGGTTTTCATGTACTTTTCTCAGCAAAACATTCCCTTGGTTGGAGCACAATGCTCCCATTATCTCAATGCCTTTTATTTATGCCTTTTTATGAGGTACTTCTTGGTGCATGAGACACTTTGTGTAGATCAAAGGAGCCTTAATCTAAAGAGGGGAAGTCTTGTAGGCATGATCTTGGCCAAGACTCTCAATGGTTGTGATGTTGTTCACAGAGGGGAAGCAACTTTCTTTGTAGGGAGCACTTTCCTCCTTCAGGTATGATCCCTAACTTTTGCCTAGGTTCTCATCCTAGCAGGATTCCTCTAATTTTTGCATGGATCGTCTTTCGGTTTTTGACCCATCAAGGCTCTTTATATTGTCTTTGTTCATTATTTTTCTCTCTTTCTTTTATCTCTCCATTTTCCACTTAAAACTTATGCTTTCCTTTTCTCTCTCTCCGTTCTCTTATTCTTTCAGATATGGCTATATGAAAGGCTTTGATTGCTTCAACCTCCCTCTATCCATCCTAGTCAATATCAACCAAAGCATTATCATGATCGCAAGCTTAAAAAAAAAAAAAGAGATGGACCCTGCTAAGTTCACTAAGTTTTTGTAGCGTCTTTACCCCTTGGGTGTCCAATAGGTGGTCGAATGGTGGTGCATTAGAGGCATGGTCAATCATGCCTTCAGAGACAACTGTATTTCTTTGATTAGGCTTCGCCGTTGTTCCTACTACTCCCTGGCTGCATTGCGAGGCAATTTGGTGACCATCAAGGAGTTCCTAATGATGATGGCATCTTTCACATCTCGGTTTTCACTGAAAGGGTCTTAGGTAGGATTCATGAGACTTAATTGAAGAGGATGGTGGCTAAGGACATCTATTTCCCTCGATTTCTCCATCCTAGCTCGGGTTATAAGACTTGGTTGACTGTTGACATGAGGTCGGTTCGTATGGAAGAGAAAGATTACCAGAAGTCCAACAAAAGGAAGAGGATTGATTGACTACCTTGATATGCCCTAAATTTTACTTTTCTGCACCTATGATTCTCATGTCTTTTCTTTTTGAATTTATTAAAGGAATGGAATATTCCAAATCCCATATGAAAACAATTTAGTATCTTTTAATTTGAGCAATAAGAGAATCAACCATTTTATTATCTTTGCTTACTGTTTTTATTTTTCTTTTCTTTTTTTCTTTTCTTTTTTCTATGCCATGTAATTTTTGTCCATGATGTCCTTGTGGGAATTTTTACCATGTACATGGTCTTTTCCCATATCTTTTACCTAGATCATCCTTTTGGGTTTTCAACCTAGCGGGGTTTGTTTGCCTTAACTTTTGCCTAGGCCGCCTTCTCAGGTTTTCAACCTAGTAGGCTTTTTCTTTTTCAAATGTTATACTTTTGAAGTCTATCCAGGTTGATTGGGTGAAGCATCTCTCCCCATCCAAGTCTGTAATTCTTGTAGCACCTCTTGACATAATCTTCTTAATAATAAAAGGCCCAAACCATCTTTGCTTCATTTTTCCTCTTGGGTTGAAAGTCTCATCTCCAAGTACCTTTAGGACTAGATCTCCTTCCTTAAGGTTTCTCAGTTTTACCTTCTTCTAAAATGCTCTAGCGATCCTCTTTTGGTAACCTTATGCATGATATTGTGCTCTACCTTTTTTCTCATCTATCAAAGCCAACTGCTCATATCTTTTTATTTCATCCATTCTTCTTCTAAGACCATGGTTTCTACTAGTAACATCAAAGATTGTATCTTTACCTTAATAAGAAGTACTGCTTCACTCCCGTAAGCCAAAGAGTAGGGGGTTGCCCTAATTGAAGCACAAATAGAAGTTATGTAACCCAATAAGGCAAATGGAAGCTTTTCAGCCCAATCATTATACGTTACTACCATCTTGGCTAGGATATTCTTGATGTTCTTATTGGCTGCCTCTACTGCCCCGTTAGTCTGCGGTCGATACGTTGAAGACTAGTGGTGCTTAATGCTATATAACTTTATGATCCTTTGAACCTCTCCCTTAAAGTGGGAACCATTGTTGGATATGATCTCTTGTGGTACTTCAAATCGACAAATGATGTTGTTTTCTATGAATAGCGCAATATGCTTGGCCTTTAACACAGAGTAGGAGGTGGCTTCTACCCATTTGGTAAAGTAGTCGATTGCCACTAGAATGTGCTCGTGTTCATTTGAAGCATTATGGGCTATTCTTCCAATCATATCTATGCCCAAAATTGAGAAAGGCCACGGAGAAGTCATGATGTATAGCTCACTAGGTGGTACATGGTTCAAATTTGCCTATGTTTGGCAATCGTGGAAACTTTTCACAAAATCCACACAATCGGTCTCCATCGCTTTCCAATAGTACCCCATTCTTAGGATCTTCTCTGCCAACATCCTCCTATTCATATGGGGACCACAAATCCCTTGATGTTCCTCCATGACCCTTTCGGCTTTTTCTTCCTTTAGACAACAAAGGTATATACCATCATAGGATCTCTTATAGAGCTGACCTCCACATAGAATGAATTGCATCGCCATCATCCTAATCAAACGATGCGCCCTCTTATCGGCACTGTCAGGGTACACTACTAATTCCAAGAACTTCGTGATGTCATAATACCAAGGAACTCCTTCTTCTTCTATAGCCATGACTGAAGACTCTGTCCTCACCTTGTGTACTAAATCATAACTTTGTTCAATCTCTAAAGGTCGTGTCCATACTCCTTCGAGTATTTCAACCATGGAGGCTAAGGTAGCCAAGGCATCCGCAAATTGATTCTAAGCCCTAGGGATGATAGTGTATTCAATCTTGTCAAAGGTTTTGGTCAAATCCTTTAAATATTGTTGATAAGGTTTCAAGTGTTCTTCTTTCACCTTCCAGAATTTTTGTGCTTAAACTATGACTAAAATCAAATCTCCAAAGACTTCTGCTTCCTTTACCCTTAACCTTTGAAGAGCTTCCATTCCAACAATACAAGCCTCATATCCCATTTCCATATTGGTTCACTGCCCCATCGAAATACATCTTCCATGGCCCTAGTTCATTGTCCAAAATATCCTCATTTGGAAAATGCTCTTTGTCGTCCTCTCGTTCAATGGGATTCTCGGCAAAAAAATTTGACACCGTGCTACCTTAGATAGTTTTTCTTGCCACATACTTCAAATCGAATTTTGCCAATAGGATCAACTATCTCGACAACCTTCTACTCAAGGCGGGCTTCTCCAGTAGATACTTCAAAGGGTCCATGTTGGCTACTAACCATACTTGGAAAGGAAGGATGATGTGCCTCAATTTTTGTAAGGCCCATACAAGAGCAAAGCATGACTTTTCTATAGGTGGGTATCTAGTCTCGTAATCATGGAACCTCTTGCTCAAGTAGTATACGACTCTCTCATTCTTCTCATCATCCTCTTGTGCAAGGTACATTTCGATGTATCTTTGATCTTTGATGGGTAGACTTCTATCCCTCTATCACTTACAAAAAAGCCTAACAATTTTTCAATAGTGACTCCAAAGATACATTTTTGTGGATTCAATCTCAATCTATATTCCTTGATCCTTTTGAAGAATTTCCTTAAATTAGCTATGTGGCCTTCTTTATCTTTGGAATTCACGATCAAGTCATCAATATACACCTCTACCTCATTGTGCATTGTGTCATGTAACAAAGCTATAGTCATTCTTTGGTAAGTTATACCCGCATTCTTGAGCCCAAATGGCATTACGGTGTAACAATAGATTCCCCATTCTATGGTGAAGGTGGTCTTAGTCATGTCCATAAGAGACATCTTCATTTGGTTACATCCTGAAAATCCATGCATGAAAGACATCAAGGCACTACCAGCAGTATTATCCACTAAGACATCTATATGAGGAAGAGGAAAATCCTTCTTGGGGTAAACCTTGTTTAGGTCTCTAAAATCCACACACATCCTTACCTTTCCATCCTTCTTGGGTATAGGCACAACATTAGCTATCCAATTGGCTTGGTGCACGAGTTTCATGAATCCCACTTTCAACTATTTTGTGCCTCATTCCTTGATCTTAAGGAGCCATTCAGTTCTTATACGCCTTAACTTTTGCATGACAGGTACCATGTGAGCATGAGTATCAATATGGTGTTGGGCTATCTTAGGATCAATGACAAGCATATAAAGATATAATAATTAATATATATATATATATATATATATTTTTTTTTTGAGTTAGTAAATATAAATATCTTAATTGAGAAGGAAGGGGAAAATTGTCAATTCTATTCCATCAACCGCTTTGGTTTGTCAATTAAAATGAATATTCTGGATACCAATCTATTCTAGTGTACAATTTTTGGAGTTAATTGAAAGCTTTTTGTGACAGAATCATCTCTGTCTAATCGCCTTTCATTTGACAAATCGATTTCATTAAATTGACATTTGACAATATATAAAATCGCGTGTCCTAATCCTTTACTTACCCTCATAATTAACTCCAACTATAATGCCTAACAGGCACGGCTAACAGCAATCAGATGTTAGCAAGCAAAGTGCTAAGAAAATCATAACATACATGAAGCTCTTGTAGCTAATAGCCTTTGGTCCAAATGACCCCAGAAATATGGAGCCCATGTTTCTATAATTACTTATTTGTACATTCAATGTGCGATTAAAAAAAAAAAGTGCGATTCAAGTTTCTTGTGTATTTAACCAAACAATGATGAAAAAAAAGAAGAAGAAAGATAAGACTTGCATATGGTGATTAAATATTGTGTAAAAAATTGTTGATACCCATTTTCGTGACACATTTTATATAAGCCCGATTCAACCATGCTCCACTTCTTTGTGGGCTTAATTCATGTATTGTATTATATTTTATTCTTTTAAGTATGGCTTAAGCTCATGCGACTTATTGGGAAAATTGAGAGAGTGTGGTTTTAAGGGTATGGATTGGTTCCTTTCGAATCTTTTTAATTACCTCAGCACATTCGTACTACCAAGTGGACAAGGAACACTGGTAGCACCCCCCCCCCCCCCTCCCCCCGAGCTGATCTTGAAAAGCAGATGAAGATTTGGTTGCGTCTTAAGAGATAAAGCCCTTAGATATATTGCAAAACAAATACTTCCTTGATACACCTAAATGACCTAAGGGAAGGCTACAAAAACAATGAAGTTTGAAGGGCAAAGTAAGTGAAGACAGAAATAAAAAGCTACTGGGAGGGAATTGTTAGAATTATTTTCCCTCAAAACACAATACTATGCATTTTTATTTGATAATAAAAATTTATTTTCACATTCATAATTTTATAGGTATATTTCATTATTTAAATGTGGCATGTGATGTCACCTCTGTAGAAAAATCATGTTAATGGTTAAGGAACCAAAGACAAGGAGTAATGATTTTTCATAGATTATTAAATTGTTCTAGGTTGTGGATATTAATTGAATATTACCACTGAAGCCTACACTTGTTGTGCTGCTATATGATAGGATGATTTACTCCATCGTTGAGGCAGTGACTTTAAGCAAACAAGTGGGTGTAATGTAACAAGTACATACACTGAATTGGATCTGATCAAGGACACCTTATGGAGCGATCACTGTTAATTAAAAGGTTGTCCTATCACAATTTTTCTATTGTCCTCAAACATGAGGGGTTTGTGTTTATTTATTTATTATGCACATAACTTTGACAATGTCAACTGGTGATGCCAATTTTAAAGGTTATATACAGACACGTTGGGTTATGTGTGTAATGAGTAAAATATATAAATGCTCAACAATGAATCCAACAGTCTCTAAAGAAGATAGTATATTCAGTTGATTTTCATATCAAAGTTGGACTCAAAACAAAACCAGCTGATGACATTTTTTGAAAATGTTTTTCATATATATAATATTGTATATATATATTTAAAGAGTTTTTTCAAAAATATTTTTGAGTCCAATAGAAATTATGAAATCAAGAAATTAAGGGTTACATAAGCTAGGGAACAGTGATATTAATCCAGTCCTAGTGGTTTGTGGGAATATAGTATGGCGGAAGGACATAGATATAAAATTGTAAGTAATGTGAACTCCTTTGTAATTCTCTAATCGTCAGGGGTCAATTGCAATGTGTTGATGGACATTATTGCAATCTGTAGAAGTTTAAATATTTTCCTAATATGGTTGAGAAAATTAAGGAATAATTTTGGAAAGAGTTTCAAGATAAGTCAATAACGTTAAAAAGAAGAAGTTATTGATGAATCCTACGGCTGAAGATTAGGATCCCTAAGGATCCCACGTCCAATCTCTCTCTAGGGTTTTGGAAGTCTTAAATATAAATAAGATTTTAAAAATCACATCAGCGGTTGGCCATCAAAACTACTAAGTGATACTGCAGTCTTCTAAAAACTCAAAAAGAAACAGAAAGAGAGACATGAATACCTTGGAAGACAACACGCTTGGATTGCTAAGAGAGGTACGCAATTTTATTATATTTAAAATCAATGGTTATGTGTCACAACAATCTTTAAATAAAAAAATATAAACCTTTGTTTTATATTACTTTCGCAAAACTTTTAGTAAGCAAGCGGCGTGGGGTTCAAAACAAATGGTATATTGATATGTCAATTTATGTTATAAAAAATAAAAAATGAGTGGCTGCAAAACAGGAACTTCAGAAATTACCACGGTGCCCACCATACCTGAGTCAAGACTTAGAGCCTTAATTATTTCTTATGGCATATGGGCTTCTGTCTAAGTTAGTCCACATGCCCTTGTACATGCCTGCAAACATCTTTCTTTTGGCATTGAAGTCATGCAAACGTTAGCACCCAGCAACCATCTCTTGGTCTATGTCATGTTCAAGCATTTAATTCTTTGAAAGGTACATTTCTCCATGCATTGGGAGAGTGAAGCTTCAAGACACAGCTTGGGTTCACTCATCTAGGATTTATATTAGGAATATTGTTCCAAAAATATAATCATAGAAAGCCAGAGAGAATTGAGAAAGCACCATGAAATTGAAGGTTCCTAAACCATTCTACGAAGAAAATTATAAAGCTACATGTGGACATGAGAAAACAAAGAGCATTACGGATTGGACCTATCATTTGGTTACAATGCGACTTTCTTGGACTCATGACCACAATTTTTCAATAAGTGGGTTCCATGACCTATGATATTTATACCAACAGACTTCATCGACCCGTATGATCTTAACAAAAAATAAACGTTTGGGTAAACTAGTTCTTAAGCTCGCAACATTTTCAAGCAATGGAAAATATTAACTACTCACACGCATGTCGCAAGTGCCACGGGTGCTTAGGGGACTAATGTTGATACCCATTTTCGTGACACAATTTGTACAAACCCAATTCAACCAAGCTCCACTTCCTTGTGGGCTTAATTCATGTATTGTATTATATTTTACTCTTTTAAGCATGACCCAGCCCATGTAACTTATTGGGAAAATTGAGGGAGTGCGGTTTGGAGGGTATGGGCCAATTCCTTTCGGACCTTTTGCTTGACCCCAACCCATGCGTACTACCAAGTGGGCAAGGGACACTGGTAGCACCTCTGGCTCATGGAGGAGGTATTGCACCCAAAATTTCCACCTTAAAAGAGCCTTTATGCTCTAGCTAACTGCGGCCTAGCTTAAGAGGATTAGCATTTGTAAAATCAAACAATCATATCATGTATATAGCAGCGGAAATATAAATAACACAAAGATATGATGACCCAGGAAAGCACACCAATAAAAACCTAGGGAGGATTTAACTTAGCTATCCTCAAGGTAAACCTGAGTCCACTATGAAGGAATCGAAGTTTTACAATAGTGACTTAGACCACTAACATCCTATTACTACCCACCAGTAGAAACTTACTGACTCGACCACGTGTAAGCTCCAAGACCAGGGACTCCTTCTTTCTTGGATTCTTTAGCAAGTACAAGCACCCTCGCTTGTGTATCTTTAAGCTCTTATGGTAGCAACTGAATGATCATCAAGTTCTTAAAGAAATCTCCTCCTTCATAATCCTAACCTTATATGAAGGAAAGCTCCTCTCAGATCTCACAAGAGATTCATACAAACAGCAATATGAGCAACAAAGACCTTAGAAAGGTTTGGGTACAAAACCCTAGATACAAAAGAGGCACTCTCTTCTCTCTCTTAAAAGTCTCTCTAAAAACGTGCTTAGGGTTTCCTTTATATACTAGGAGAAGTATATCTAAAACCCTAATCCTTAATGGGCTTGGGTTGAGTTGGAAAATTCTACAGAAAAACGTTCTGCTCGACTTTCGATCGATCGAGTTTAATTTTTGATTGATCGAGCCAGACAGAATTGCGCACTCAATTCTACAGTAACTCGATTCCAACTTTACATAAAAGGTCAATACTTTGAGCAAGTCTAAAACAAGACTAAACACCTGTTTTGATCATGGTTTGCCAACATTACACATTAGAGTTCTAAATACATTAGTTCCTAATTCTTTAGAACCTAACAATAGACTTTAGGGCAAGTGGGAGAATGTTGGGATTGGTGTCCTAGAATCCTATTGTATGATGCTATGTACTATATTATGTATGACATGATGTATAACTTAATATTGTAATTAATAAAGTTTGTTTTATTATTATTTGAAATAATGGTAACATGAATATTTGGACATTATCATATAGTCCATGAGATACATAGTATATGATTTATGTGAAATGTCACAGAAGATATAAATCACGAGTTCTTTGTAAACTTAGAATGTTAGTTCGTAGTCGGTGATGAAATTGGGCATTTCATCTATGAAGACTATAACATATTAACTAAGATGATTTGTCTTGATCATGGAAGTTGTGACTTCTAGTTAATATGTTGATATGTTTTAAGAGTTAAGACATATTGAACTAGACCGTTGTGAGATTTATTATTCTCTTAACGACTATCAATTGAATAATAAATCTCACAACTTCTATTTACATGAACTCTTAATCCTGAGAGAATAGTGGAACTGATCATGAAGTGTATGTTGTTTTGATATATCAGGAGTAAGATTTAAAGTAACGGTCAAAACCTCAGTATGTTGTGTAGCCACATTTAGTGTTGATGGAACATATATTCTCAAGATGAAATTCATAGTCTCTTAACGAAGATATAAAATATTCCCTTGAGATAGGTTTAATGAGTTTATTATTCAGAGAGTTAGGCCTAACCACTTTTGTAAGAAATTACTAAAGTATATATTTATGAAATTGGATTTCATAAATATATAATGAATAACTTAAGAGGATTAAACCGGGTACTCAAGGATTATGATGTAGTAATCTACAAAGTGGCAGTCTACATTCATGACTTTGCATTACTACGATATTTTATGAAGTGGTTATATGTACAATAAAGTCTTGAGATATAATTTATTAATAAGACCTAAAGTGCAATTATATTTATATAGTGGTATTAAATATAATTAATGGTAACTTTGGACTTATTAAGAGTTGACAAAAAAGCCCAAGGCCCATTGGAGCTAGTGTCTTATTTGTTCCTTTTTGGTCCCATTCCAAGCCACATATTAAAGCCCAATTGAAAAGGCCCAAAAGGCTAGCCTAATTAGATAATCAGTTATAAGGAGAGAAACATACAGAATTTTGTAAGTGCATGAAATGTTTTGTATGTGAGTGTTGGACACTCTCTCATTCTCTCTAGAACATACACATATAATTGATTAAAAGACCACACATCTTGGGTGTTAATGGAATTGAAGTGAAGATTGAAACTGTTCCCAAGAACTTCTGATCTTTGGTTTTGAAATTCACCGTACCAAGTTACACTTTCTTGTTCTATATTCTGAAACTTACATAGTGCATGTTAACAATTGTGAATGAAGTAGATCCGTTAATTTTCCTCTGCGTACATTTATATATCCAACATACATAGCCCCGAATGTCCAACCTTATCCGCAATAGGTTTAGCTAGCCCAGGCACCTTACCAAGAATTCAATCAGAGGGGAAGGCTCGATCCATCTCAATATCCCAAGGTAGAACCACGAAAATTCACTCCATTATCTGTTAAAGAAGAAGCTAGTGACTCCAATTTTCGTAAGACCTAGAGACGGTCCTTCTCTACTCAGTTTTGATCCATCCAAGAAATGTAAACACCATTTTGGAGCTGAGAGACATACCCTAGAAGAGTGTATATATTTGAGACACTGAATCCAGGATCTCATTGACAAAAAGTTTGTACAGTTTGACAACATGACCAAGCCGAATGTGATCACTAACCCCTTGCCTCCTCACTAGGAAGGGAATGCGAATGCTATCTCTATAATAAATGAGAGGATCCTTGATTTATCATCCCTTGCATTCCTTTGGAAAGCCATGCTGCGGGCCCTAGCCCAAGAAAGTCACATTGTTCTCAAGAACATAGAAGCTCCAGGTTTTGATTAGGAAGTTTGCTTATTTTGTGACAATGGGGACCTACATGCCTATTCGATTGTAGAGTACTCTGAGCACAAGTTCAAAGTCTAGCCGATTGTGGTATCATATGGATCAAAAGGGAATTTGTGCACAGGAGCAATTGCATGGCAACTAGCCTATGCCCTCCAAATACCCAAGCAGGAACTAGCCATAGTGTTATATCAATAGGATCAAGGAAGGATTGGGATGAATACTTGCAAGAGTGCTTATGTAGGATTCATCCAGCTCCTCCAACTTCGGTCGTTATTAAAGAGATTACAGAATCACCTGTGGATTTAGGGGCTTCAGCTCCATAGAAAGGACAAGCCATGCCAACCATTGAAGGCTTTTCTCCTCTAATCTTGGCACTACTTGCAGTTGCAGAGCCATATTTAGGATTTATCTAGAAGGGAACCCTTGTCGTCCCTACTATTTAAGGTTTCGATCCTCTAATTTTGCCAAAGCCTACCCAAGGAATCTCTAGGGCTCCTAGCCTAAAAGCTTTAGAAGTAGCTCTGCCCAGCCTAGTCATCATCAGTCCAAGGATGTTCTCCCTGGCACTAAATCTGCGAACTCAAGAAGGTGTGGTCATCCATATGCCAAAGCCCTTCCTTTACCAAGATAGCCATCATGTCCCATGGAAGTACAAAGTGACTTTGATTTCCACCCGAATTGGAAAGGAAAAGACTTGCTCTAATATCTTTTCAGGCCTAGCCAGACTCACTAGGAGTGGTCGATGTTATACTCCAAAGGAACTAGAAAAGAGAAGGAAAGATATTAGCAAGAACACAACCAAGCTAGTCAGGAATAGGGTCACCACTGAAGAAGTCGAGGAATTCTTGAACAAATCTCCAACTCAAATTTCTATTTTAGCCTTGTTGCTATCTTCTGAGGTCCATCGTAAAGCTCTATTGAAGGCGTTGAAGGAAACGCATGTTCCTATTGGAATTACAGACTTCTCCTTCGAGGGTATGGTATCATTGGTGTTGGCCACTAACCAAGTCTCATTTCCAGATGATAAGTTGCCTCCATAAGGTAGAGATCACACATTGGCCATGCATATTGTACTTAAGTGTGAAGACATGATTGTCGTAAGGGTGTTAATCGACAATGGATCAACACTGAATATCTATCCAATGGCCACTCTTGAGTGACTGAAGGTGGATATGTCTCTTATAAAGCGTAGCACTATGTTCACAGAGCTTTTAATGGCACGCATCAAGAAGTGCAAGACGAGATCGAGCTAATGATTGAAATCAGCCCAAGATCCTTTATGGTCAACTTCCAAGTGATTAAGGTTGACTCTCCATACAACATGCTTTTAGGGAGACCCTGGTTGCGTATAGCAAGTGCAGTTGCGTCTACCCTCCAAAAGAGACTCAAGTTCATCTCCTAGAATTAGCTGATCACCATTATGGCTAAAAAGCCCATGACTATCTTGTAGGAGACATCTATTGTAACACCCATCTCACATAAATTTATTTTAATTGCTTCTAGTGTGGAGTTAATGAATTATTTAATTTATTTTGGAAGTGACATTATTTTATATTATGATATTCTAAAAAAAAAAGAGTAACGTGAATAGTTATTTTGTGTGGATTATTCATACTTAATTTTTAGTCTCCTTATTGTTTAAGGAAAAGGATAAGAGACTAAAACCTTTGGATTAGGAGGTTAAGTGTTATTGGAATTCTTAGAGTTCAAGCCCGTCTAAACAACCTTAATAAGTTTTAGTGGGCTTTAAATTTCAGCCCAAGTGGAATCTGTTTTAACGTGTAAGTAAGTTAGGGTTTCCTGTTGAAAAAGACGGAGACAGAGAGACTGCAAAAATTACAAGAAACTTTCTGCATCCGTGTATTCAGGTATGCCTCTCAAACAAAGATCTATGGGTTGATCTATAAAGCTAGTGTAATATGTTAGTCTTGCATGATACAGGTCTCTACGTCCTAGGGGTAGGAATTAATTGTTAAATCCATTGTGTTCTTTCTATGGCTACGGGTAGGATGGATCCTTGAATATTATTTATATGTTAGATAAAATTTCTAACACTCAGTACGTGCTATAGTTTCTATGTCCTACGGGTAGAATTTTTTATGGATGATATATATTATTTTGGTTTATTATTATCTACAAGTATGTGATCATTTGGAAGCCAACTTGTACTGGGAGAATTTAATAACATAGAGATTTACATTTTGGCTCATTAGAATTGTTTACTAGGTTTTGATTTTGGAATACTTGATGAAGCAATTGAGTACTAGATTAGCTATAGTTTCAGAATAAGTAGTGAAATACAAATTTTAAGAGTGAAATTTATATTTTGTTGCTGCCTTAGTGTATCCATTCTTATTGAGTCGTCTTATGTTTATTTAGGTTCTAATTGATATTGTTTCAAACCTTTGAGGTGAAGCTTGGTTTAACAACTAGAGGTAAGTGGACTTCAGAACATGACGTCTCTTAAGACGTGTATAATTATTTATATATTGGTAAAAATATATCTATATATATATATAATTGTAAAAGTGAAGTTTCAAAAACTTATAACATTGTCAATGCTTACATACCTGATTTCTATTATTCATTGTTTATCACCTTGAAATTGTATAAGATAAGAGTGACTCAAATTATATTTTTGAGGAAGTATATTTGTTATGTGATATATGATTATTATTGGCAATATTAAAATAAAGTAAGAATGTTTTTAAACGGTCAGCTAGACAGTCTGCAACCTTTGCCAACACAGGGTTAAGTGTTGGCCTTCGGCCGATGTAGTGTTATTGTGGTGTGGTGCAGTGTTATTGTTTGCTCTTTAGAGCTAGTGATGCCTCTTTGAGGTTAATGTTATTGTTCCCTATGGGAATCACCCACCGAGTGTTTAGCAGTTTATGTCTTTATCTGGCAAATGTTTAATGTTTTCCATATCAAATTACGGTTATATTGTTATTGATCTTTATAAGTGGAAAAATTGTTTATCGTTATAACATATTGTTTCTACCTATTTAGTGTAATTTTTACTAACAAAAGTGATTATTATTTTATTTAATGATTACAGCGTTATAGTTAAATGTTCTCTTCTTGACAGTTTTATTGAATATGTTGTATTACTGTTAAAACTATTTGTAAATGTTTTGTAAAGACTATATTTTGTCAATGATACTAATGTTTTGTTTGAAAGACATCCTCATGTTATGTAGTCTCTTATTGAGCTTCTAGCTCACCCCCCCCCCCCCCTTTTCTCAACCCTTTTCAGATTAGAGCAGTGGAATATCTTTTGGTGGTAGATCATTCGAGACATAGATTGAAGACTTCTTTTGGAGCTATGATAGTTGATGAACTGTTTTAGTATATTTTCTTAGGATAGTGAGTTTGGCATTTGTGGAACTCTTTGAGATTGTATTTGGAGACTTTATTGTTAAACTTTTATTTTTATGGATTTCATAGGAAAAGATTTTGATTATTTGAAGTTTATTGTGGATATTTTATTACGCTATGTTCCATTATATTAGTGTTTAGTATTATAAAGACAGGTTATGCATCTAAATCCTTGGTATGGGTTTGGGGTGTTACATCTATCCCCTACATCGTTGCCAATGCTTTTCCAAAAGCATCCTTCCATAGCTTTGAGCTAGTTTCCATGATTTATAATGCCTCAGAGCCTGAGTCTGGCTGGCTTACAGCAGTTTTAATGGCTGTGAAGGAGATGCTTAAGTTTGGCTACAAATTACTGACAGGCCATGAATGTATTAACCCCTTATGATGAATTAACCAATTAATTAACCAAGTCAATTAATTAATTCAATTAGCATGCAATAAGCATGGTAGCACAAACAAATCACCAACTAAGTTAATATGCCAGCGGAAAATAAATTGACATGGTGATTTGTTTACGAATGGGGAAAACCTACACGGTAAAAACCCCACCGGGTGATTTTAAGGTAATCACTCCCGAGAATTCACTATTACCACAACAAGCGGTTACAAGTAAAAGAATCCCAGTACCTTATACCAACCTTAAGTTAAACCCTTATCCCAATACCCAATTGGACTTGTTCTATAATGACATTCTCTCCTTTCAATTCACGACTCTCAGTACGTGACTAACCAATTCGATGCGTGGATCCTAGTACACGGCTTACTCACCAACTTGAGATAGATGTTGGCTGCAAAGTTCTTCAATTCATCAACATGATGAAGATCACGAAACTCCTTGGTTACAAAATCCTACAGTGTACAAACACAGCAGCTTCTTGAAGAGAAAGATAAACTAAAGCATATGTCTCCAATTCACAATATGCTTGTGAAAAACTTTTGCATTAAGTTGCATCGGCTATGACGGCCCTTAAAACAATTCTTATATATGTTTAGGGTTGTGAGAAAAGAAAGCCCAAACATCTATACACGGATTGGAGTGAAATTTGATGGTGTCACCAAAAAGCCAACTGCTAAACTCGTCCATATAGCTCGTCCACAGGAAAGCGACTCCATTCATTGTAAGCTTGTCCAAGGATTCACTCGTCCATCAAATTAGTGAGATGGATGAGTGTTCTGAAAGTCTCCTTTGCACGCCACTTTTCTATTAAAACTATAACCGTTCTTCCTTTGAAAACGGTTATAATCAATAGAACTCAAATGAAATAACTTCCAAAGCAGTTATGGGGGTTACCTCATAATCCTTCAAACTACACAACGCTTGGAGAAATAACTACCTCAAAAAATAAAAAATAAAAAAAAAAAAAAAAAAAAAAACTATATAAAGGCTCTTCTATAGAAACGTAAGAGGTAACTGGAGAAATTTTCGAATAAAGAACTTTTCCTTATACTGAGAATCACAAATTTACTAACTTCACAATTGGAGGATTTTTGGCCGGCCTCCACCGGTCTCCTCTGACTTCTTGTTTGTTACTTTCAGGATTTCGCTTGTAGATCGTTAACGCCCGGAAATTTTAGCCCATTAATTCATTGACTTCATCAAAATTAGATCTGAAAAATTGATTTTCTTAAACCTCGACAGATACCTTATCTATCGAGTAGTTGTCAAGCATCGGGCTTAAACAGTCTTTCAAACCTTGATAGATACTAGCTATCGAGATAGCTGTCAAGCTTTAAAATCTAGTACTTTTTCACTTGAACTTGAAACCTTGTTCCTTGAAGCATTAAACACATCCTAGATCTACCAAATTACAAGTAAATTGTGTTTTGTCAAAGGATTAGTGAATTCTATATTGACTTATGTTCCTAACATGATTCATATATGTCCTAACAATCTCCCCCTTTAGCAATCTGTGACAAAACCCCAACAAACAAATGAACATATGAGAGAAGTCATAAATCGCTCAACTTATATTCACTTGTTGAATACAATAAAATCTATCCTAACACAAACTCTTGAAAAACTTTGCAAGAAGAGAGTTTATGGCAAGAAGACTTTGACAACTTGTATTTCTGAAACACTTTAAACAAAACTTATCATGACATCTTAGTATGAAACAGAAATAAAAGATTGCATACAATTAATAAGAATCATGTGCATAAAGAGATAAAAGAAATAACACATGTAAAGATAGGTGAATAACATACATCAACATATATATATATATATATATCCAAAAATAAGTACAATGTATGTCAAATAGTCACAAGACCGGTATACATGAGGTAAATTTAAAAGAAAGAAAAGAAAATACAAAATAACCTCACTAAAACCCTAAAAAAGAAGAGACACTCCCCCTAACAAAAATCTTGTATGCTAACTTTCCCCCTATGTACATGACTACTCTCATATCAAAACTACTTCCCCTTTTTGTCACGAATGACAAAGGGTAAGTAAATCAAGCAGTCATCTCATCGTCACTAGGCGAGCTAGCATCCTTATCCTCATCATCATCATCGTCGTCGGAGTCACCATCATCGTCCTCGTCCTCAGATGCCTCTGGAGAAGGAGAGGGAGACTTTACAAAGCCACTAAGGCGAGCCTGTTATCGAGCAATATGGCCGACACGTGTGTTCATTTGACACAACTCATCACTGAATGTGTCAAGGCAAGCATCCATGTGCTACAGCTACGCCATGACCGCCTCGAGGGTCACACCACTCTCTGATGAAGAAGGTGCGGATGTGGAAGGTGAGGAAGAAGCTAGAGGAGTCACTATCTCTATCTATGGCCACTTCAGTAAATGTTGGGCCTTGCTTCATATGACGGTAGTTGCGTATATGGCACACATAACCGTAAAATAAGGAGACTCGGGATAAGTGACAGAAAAATGGCTAAGAATCCGATTGATAGCCAAAGGAAAAATGAGCTTATCATGGGTCACCGTATCCCTATAGACATCTATGAGGGATAAAATGAAGTGAGAGGGAAAATCAATATAGAGTCCCTCAAGAAGGGATAACAAAAATTAAGCGCGAGGCTTTGTGATAAAGTTATAGTGAGACAATGGATGGAGAACAAATGTCATCACCATGTTAAGGAACCTTGGACCTTTTGCAAAGCTAAAGCAGGGATGTTTTGATGGTCACCCCAAGATGAAGGTGTCTCATATAATAGAGACGGGAGTTCATAATTGCAGCTAGGGTAGCGAGGATGCGCCACCCTAGGAACGTGTAGTACCTCGAATACAATATCCGGAGTGACTACAATGTACGTACCTCGAACGCAAGTGATAAAATGAGGTACAGAATAGTCAAATCCATGCATATTGGAGTAAAACTCCTGTATGATCATGGAGGGACAAGTGACTGGGATGCCACATAGTGACTCCCAACCTCGACTGTAGATGACAGTGGGAAGGTCAGTATCGAAAAAATTTGATAGAACGACTTGGTGTTTCGAATGAATGCCTCGTCATGAGAAGTTTTCCGAAAAGTCCTTACGAGGTTTATCATCACGGAACTGGACGTGAGATGGAGTGGGGTCAAAAGGGGAAGAAGAAGAAGATGCCTCTGAATGAAGATCATTCCGAGACGGAGTAGATTTGCATTTAGGTGCCATAAAGCAGACTAACGCAAGAAAAAGAGAGGGAGAAAGAGAGACACGCAGAAAAGCACAAAACAAATCAATATAAGAATATAAAGAAATGAAGGTACATATGCATGAAAATGCATGAGCATGTGATATGCAACATAAAAAGCATCATGGGCTCAGCCCAATCCTAACCTAACAGCACACAACAATTCAACATATATAGCACATATCTATAATGCATGAAAATATAGTTAGAATGCAAATGTAATGCAATTCATGATGATTTGAAGTCATTTAAACAAAGACCCATCCCAAAATTTTTGCAAAAACCTCCAAAATTTTGATAAACCCCAAAGTTTATCAACAATCACAAAAGTTAGGAGTGAAAGAGAGGAATAGAATCATACCAGAGGAAGAAATTAACCTTAAGACTGAAGATTGAGTGGGGAAGTGATTTGGAGTGAAAGAGAAGTGTTTGTGAAGGTGAGAAGTGAGAAAGGATCGAGAGAGATCGAGGAGAAATGAGAGAAATGTCACACGGACCCTATTTATAAACATCTCAGTTTCTTGATGGATTGAGAGGTGTCAAGAGCTGTTGAGAATTAAAAAGAGAGAAATAGCTATTGAGTATCTATCGAGAGGTGTCCACAGCAAATAAACTTTAATGGATCGAGAAGCTATCGAGCATCTATCAAGCATACAGAAACTTCCTCTATGGATCAAGTAGCTGTTGAGCAGCTATCAAGATTGAATCTCAAGAATCTTGATGGATTGAGATTACAATAACAGCTATCGAGAAAGGAAGCTCAAAAGGCTCGATAGATAGCCTAGCTATCAAGAGGTATCGAGAAGCTGTCGAGATCGCTTAAAAACAGTTTTTCAAAGAAGAGAAAAACACTGACGTGAATGCAATCAAACATGCTACTCAACCAAGGATTCAAGCAACATTTTAAGCTCTCAAAAATATCTCTCAGAAAAAAAAAAAAAAAAATGTCAAGCATTTAGATCCAAAACACACACACACACGCAACAAGCCTAACCAATTTTATATTTCAAAAATAAGTTAAGACCGTTTAGTGAGCATACATTAACACATGTATTCCTTGTGATGGCCAAATCACATTGTACCTGCACATGTATCAAGAGTAGCAAAGAATATTGCGTGTTGTGTGTGAAAAATATTATTAAGACATAACGATATCATCATTCATACACAACTTAGAAAAAAAGTTATTAAGACTTAATGATATCGTCATTCATTCATGGCTTAGGAAAACATTATTAATACACAACAATATCTTCATTCATACATGGCTAAAAAAAACTAATGGAAATAGAGAGTAATAGAATATAAAACACACAGAAAACACCTGAGTAAACTATTCAAAAGAGGATAAGTTTGCTCAAAATAGACGAGCCCGAGAGATTATTAAAAAAAGAAAAAAACAAGTAATGTTCTAAGGCAAATTAGAAGATGACGGGTCAACGCTAGCAACCTCGTTAATAGCAACAGCCTCTCCACCTTCCCCTACTCCTTCAATGGACTGACAATCCACTAAGATCTCCTTCTCAACGGTCTCCATGTCAAGCTTTGAAAAGTCCAAATCAAGGTGATGCTTGGCCAAGTATTTTCTGAAAAGTTCAAAACCTTCCACGTAATAATCGCACAATTTGTGCGAGTATTCATTAGAAATTTTGAACTTCTCCACTGCCTCCAAGCCAACCTTCTCGACCTTCAGAAGAGCTTTGTCTATTTGCTTATCCTTTAGCTTAGAAAAGGCCTTTCAATTTTAATGCTCTTCTCCAGAGTCTTTAAACAATCCTTATCCTTTTTAGGCTCGTTTGAAAGAGTAGAAACCTAACCCTTGAGCAATTCAATCTCTAAGGAGAGAGAGTCCACCTTGGGAAAGAAAAGAAAGACGTTGAAGAAAAGAACCTAAAAGAGAAGAAGAAATATATTATTCGCAAATCATACCTGCATGATCTTATGCACGTGGGAAGACATCAACTCATGAGACAGCCTCACTCCCAAAGGTGAAAGGTCATCAACAGATATCGCCTCGTGGGCCTTTAGTATAGCAGCCCCTGCGTTTTCCCAAAAAGAGCCTGTTTGGGCCTTGTCCTTTCCTTTGGCCCTGGAACCACCGTTAGAAGGGGTAATAAACTCCAAAGAAGAAGTAGGCGAAGTTGGACACTGAGGCTGAGACTTGGCAACAAGTGAGGTCACCATGGGATCGTCCTTAAGTGGCTCACTATCCCTTCGATGTTTCCTCATCAGAAGGCCACCTGTCAAGCATGCCTTGGCTTTCTTCTCTTGGATCTTGGCTAGTTTTCCCTTACTATATATGGTCTTCATTCCTAAAAAAAAAAAAAAAAAAAAGTTAAGTACTAGTATATTAAACCTACCCGTGTAAATGACGATTCTAGTAAACTTACTCTTCTTGGTCTCAACATTTTTCCGATCGTGGTTAGAAGGTTCTGGTCCTAGTCCTAGAAAGTGGAGAAAAAGGGACTGAGGAGAGATGAGCTCGTCGAAGTCTTTAACAGTCTTAAGCTAGTCTCTGACCCTTTTCACACGGTTATGGTAACTCTTTTTTAGATGAGGACAAATGAAAGCTTCAAAATATATATATATATATATATATCAGTACCACATCCATCTGAAAATTTATTCGCATACAAGGAGAATAAATAGAAAGATGCACCAGACACAAGAGTACCCAAACTATGAAGCAGTTTGGGAGAATCATCTGGGTCTTCTCCCAAAGTGAATTCCCAACCATCACCAAAGACAAAGAAAAAGTTGGTTTTCCATTTTCGAAAAGAAAATGGGGAATCAAGAACTAACCTTGAACTCCTACCCCATGGTTTAAACTCCCAATAGCCCGGATCTTTGGGTCATCTCAGACGATAAAAATGTAGAAACTTATCTATCCTAATGGTGTCCCTGTCATTAGTAGACATCCATATTACCATACAGCAAATTGCTATCCTCTATGAGTTCGGCACTAACTAGGCTGGAGCAAGTTGAAAAAGGAAGAAAAGCTCTCTAACAAAAGGATGCTTAGGAAGCGGAGTCCACTGACGAAGTCAGCCTTGTAAAAGCACACTTCACCAGCATAAGAGTGACAAGCTCTATTGTCATTATCAAGGATCCTAATCCTAACAAAAGAAGGAAATTGAAACCTATCGCTAATTCTTTTCTCATTCTTCTCCTTAAGGGCATAATGTATACCCCAAGCTTTGTGCAAAGTAGATGGAGAAGTGACTTCAAAGGCCCCACGGTCCTCTAACGAGGACAAACCTGTCTCAAGTTCACTAGACCTAACCTCCCCTTCTCCAGACATTGCCAAAGTTTGGGGAACTCCTACTGAATGGTGAACCAAAGGAAAAAGAAAAAGCAAAATGAACCTAAAAGGGCAGTCTCTCCTTACAAAAAGCCCAACGTTGGGACATCTTCTGCCCACAGCCACGAGTAGACCACACAAACAAGAAAAGAAAAAAGAAACTGAGGGGCAATCTGACCTAACTGAAGAATAATCTACCATAAAAGCAGAAATACAAAGTATGGAGCGCAAAAAATTTACCAGAAAATGAAAAAGGAAGGAAGAAAACTCAGGGAAGAAAAAGGACTTCAAGCAAACAAAATGCCACAAAGAAAAAAGGAAAAAGGAAGTGAAAATGAAAAGAAAAGAAAAGAAAATGAGGGAAAAACACGAAATAAATGGAAGATCATGCGTAGAAAAATTGAGAAAAACTGACACGATGGGAACATCCTGACCATACACGTCTCACGCAGCAGACTAAACATCAACTCACAATAAATGTGTCAAACACGAAACACGAAGCGATAGAAAACTGTGTTCTTATCTTGTCCTATAGACGAAGATAAGAACATGGGGGCAGCTGATGAGTCGAAAAATAACAAGAATCGTTATTCTCCATAATGATGATCCAAATAAGCATTACATATTTATTGCGTGCATTAAAGACAGAGTAATGGACGGAGCAACGGTAACAAGTGAGTTGTGCACATTAGAGAGCCCATTGGTAACGCACTAGCCATTGAACATAGATACGGAAATTCATTGACCATTAAGTTGACCATTAAGGCAAGGAACATCTATAAAAGAAAGAGGTGACAGAATCCAAAGGGACACACAAAAATTCATCAATAAACTACTCCCAAGTCAATTTCTCTCTCAAATACCTTTTCTTTTTCTGACTTAATCATCAGAGTGTTTTTGACAAACACCACACCAGTATATTCCATCTCATTTCAAATCTTATTACAGGTTTCACATCAAAGGCGTAATCAACCTAACTTTGTCTATTTACAGAGATGATGAGCTCAATTGCTGATTTCTTGCATCATCAGGTATCAAAAAAATTTTTTTTACAAGGATATATAAATAAATTTATACAATTTTTTTTTTCTTTCCTTTACTTTTTAACTTTCAACCAAACACAAAGAGGAAATGTAAAATATCTTTTTTTATTTTCTATTCTTCTAATTTTTTACCTCTCCAATCAAACAAACTTTAAAACTTAGTGTTTTTTTTTTTTAATAGTTTTTTTTAGTTTTTTAGTTTTTTTTTTTTTTTGATTTGATGTCTGTCTTTTTGATTGGGTGAACCCCAGAGGAACAAAGGAAATTATTGTGTACTTCCAAAGTACCATAAATGCATACTTTCTCCTCTCACATGAATTATGGATCCCATTAATCAATATATATATATATATATAATCGAAACTTTTGAAGCTCCCACAATTTTCCCCACCAGCATAATATTAAAAAAAAAAAAAACTTTAAACACAAAAAAAAAAATATATATATATATATATATATTTTCTAAAACCAAAAATAAAAACATAAACGCAAAATAAAACTATTCTAAAACCTGATAAATGGCTTGCCGTTCCCCCACACGCAGCTCTCTGCCTTCTCCTTCCTCTGTCTTCTCCTTCCTCCAAAACGCAGACCCACACTCTGCCGTTCCCCCACACAAAACACAGATCAACAGCTCCACCTACTGTCCAAAACACAGGCCACCATCAATTCTTCTCTCCCACAACTCAACGGCTCCACCTTCTTCGGCACCATCCTTCTTTAGCTTTACATTTGTCGGCGCTACCCATCTCTCACTCACAATAGTTTCTCCCCCTTTCTCACCCTCAGTTCTTCTCTCCCACAACCCTGCTGACACCTAGGTTTCTACCACCAGGTTTGTTGTTAGGCTTTACCATTGTATCGAATTTTTATTTTTGGTAGTTAATTTGAGTTTGGGGTGAGTTTGTAGAGAAATTCGAGTTTGGTTTTAAGAATATCTGCTTATACATGGCTGTATTTTGATTGAAATCAAAGAAGCCCCAACACCTCAAGGTAGAACAACCCCACTTGAGGGTGTGGTTGAAGAGAACAGAATCCCAACCCTTCACCCTCAAAGTATTTGACTAAATTCCTGAGCCCCAACGCTTCCTTCCCTCTTTCTCTTTTGTCTTAATTTAAGTGTTTTTTTTTTTTTTTTTTTTAGCAGAGTTTCCACGTCTTCTTGCGGAAATGTGCAGAATGACTGTGGGTGAGAGTTGTATTTGGTTAGTTAGACAACGCGTGAAACTATTAAGGAAAGTAAGCATCTCGAGTTTTAGAAACTCGAGATACTGTTTTTATTCTCACTCCACCGCGTCCGGACCAGTTGGTGAGGTGGACAAGTTGTCCACTTGGATCTCAAGTCTTTAAGACTCGAGTTCCCTAAATCAAAACTCGAGTCTTAAAGACTCGAGTTTCACTGAACAGAAACCACTATATATTAACGAATATCCTTTAGAACTCGAGTTGTAACTCGAGTCTTAAAGACTCGAGTTTGTTTCAGTACTTTTAACACGTACAAGCACTAAAAAACAGAGCATAAAAAAAAAATTAAACACAGAGCAATATACGTATATACAGTCAGCCTCTCTCATTCACCCATAACTCTCACTCTATCATTGAACACATTGCCTCTCACTTCCTACAGAGCAACAGACGTAATACACAAGCCTCTCATTTACCCATAACTCTCACTCTCTCACTCACCACATTGGCTCTCACTGCTCTTCCCTCTCAACAATTTCATATCTTAGGTAAGGGTTTTTTGATTTGATTGTTATTGTATTTGAGTATTAGTTGTCTATGGGTGTGGTGCCAAAGATTTACCAAGAGGAAAGCAATATATACCCTTTCATTTCATTGTAGGTGAATCATTCAAATTTTCTAGTTTTGCCTGAAAAAAGAGACCTTTACTAAGCTACAAAACCTTTGACATCTTATATCCTATTTAATGATTCTTTTATATAAAAATCAAATGTACAACACACCACTGTGTATTGCAGGCTTGTGGCATATACTTACACATTTGTTCTTTTAATTTGTTCTCTTAATTGATTCTCCAAAAAAAAAAAAAAATTGTTCTCTTAATCAATGCCTCAGGATACCCATTAACTAGATAATTATCATAAATTTCCTTTATATACATACACACACATATACACAACATTCATTTAAATTATGTTTTCGCTGAACTAGTATGCCCTGCATCAAGTGTGCTTTGTGTATGTTCCAGATGTTACTTGTATGATGGAAAAAAAAGTTTCCTTTTAGTTAACTGTTATTCACTTATTATTTTTGGCTCGCCGTTTGTGTCTCACAAGTTGTTTATTGGCTCTCTTACAAGCGATTGCATCCTTGTCACTAATTTTTACTGAAAGTTTGGATCTGGGCCCTTGCATTTGTCTCCTCTCATCTGAATTATACCAAATGTTAAATATAGTTGTACTACAGCTAAAATTTTAGAAAAAAATGTTCAGTTTGTATAATGAAAATCAAATTAAAAAAATTTCTTGGCTGCTTCTATTTATTAGACAGTTAATGACTTGCTTGAAGTTTCTTTTAGATCAGGAAAGTTTAAAATGTTTTTTAACTAACATGGTAACTTGACTTTAACAGGTTCACAATGCCTGAAATTGATATAATCCTATACCACGGTGGTCCGTTGAAGAATGCCAATGCGAACAAGGGATTGCCATTTGAAGGGCCGGGTATAAAGAGTTATTATACCCAAATTGATCGTAGGTTCAAGACCCTTGACGAATTGAAGATGATGGTTATGGAAGAGTTGTGTGAGAATCCTGCTGTGCACAACATAGAAATTACTTATCGTATGCCAAATGAAATCTTGAAGCACCGAATTAATTACAAGTACATGGCGATAGAAACAGACAAACATGTGAAGATCATGTTTGACAAGTTGGAGAGAATACCTGAAGTAACTAACATTGAGTTGTACATACAGTTGAAGCCACGTGCAAAAGTTGGTATCGACGAAATTCAACAAACACAAACAAGTTTACCGGTTATAGTTCTGGATGCTCAATATGAGTATTTTACACATGTAGAGCACGATAATTTTCATGCCGATGATAATGATGATGATGAGGATGAGGATGAGAATGATGATGAGTATGAGGATGAGAATGATGATGAGTATGAGGATGACGATGATGATGACGACGACTATGTTGATGGAAGTACTGCCATTGGCGATGAAGATTTTGATGATAGAGATGAGATTGAAGACAGGATTGAGATAGGGGACTTTAGGGACTGTGAGAGGGACATTGATGATGATAAGCCATTGGACAGTAATGAACCTAATGCAGACAATGTTCTTAGGGTCCAAAACATTACGGACACAATCCCTGCCTACGCACCTCCTGCTTTGTCATTTTCTGCAAATACTTGGGAAAATATGGTTGATCCTTCACATATGGAGATACCATTTGTGTCTACTTGGAGAGAGGGGATGAATTTGTACAAAGGCTTGACTTTTGCCAATAAGGTGGAGGTGCAGCGTGTATTAACAATATGTGCCCTCAAGGAAAACAAACCGTATATGATTAGTAGGTCGACAACGACAAAACTTTGTGCAAAATGCGTGGATGAGTCATGCAGGTGGTATGTCTGCGCAGTCATGAAGCCCAATCTCCAGCGACTATGGATGGTCACCGTGTACAAGGGTCCTCACACGTGTATACGGACTGGGGTGCGAAATGATGGTAGAATGATGAATTGTAACTTTATTGCATCAGACATCCTTAAGAAGTTAAGTGAGGATCACATTACTCCAATTAAGCATCTTAGATCTATGATAGAGTTGAAATATGAGGGCCATAAGCCTTCTTACTACAAGGTATGGGATGCGAAACAAAAGGCGATTAGGAAGTTGTTTGGGAATTGGGAAGAGTCTTACCAGAGGTTGCAAAAGTTGCTTATGGCATATATTGATATGGATCCGACTACCCAAGTGTTCTATCGTACGACACCCACCGATGAAGATGACACCGTATTATTGAATTATGTGTTTTGGTCTTTTGGTCCAAGCATTGATGGATTCAAATATTGCAAGCCAGTTATCAGTATTGATGGGACCCATCTGTATGGTAAATATCAGGGAAAGTTGTTGGTTGCAATGGCAACCGACGCTAACAACAAGGTATTCCCTCTTGCCTTTGCTGTTGTGGATTGTGAGTCAGGGTCTAGTTGGAGGTGGTTTTTACAATGCCTCAGAGATACGATTGGCCACGTGATACCCGAAGAAGGCATTTGCATAATTTCTGACCGACATCTCGGTATCAAGAATACCATTGCAAACTGGCCTAGAGGGGATGATGGAAGAACACGGGTATATCATAGATATTGCATTCGACATGTTGCTAGCAACTTTAACACACATTTTCAGAACTCGACTCTAAAGTCAACTTGCTTGAAAGCAGGATATGCTACTCAGGTAGTTAAATTTGATACCATAATGGATTCCATTAAGCAAGTGGAAATGGAGGCCATTCGGAATAAGAAGAAGGTGACGGAGAAGGATGGGAAGGAAAAGAGTCAAGATTATCTTCCATACACATACCTAATGAGCGAGTCTGTGGATATGTGGACCCAATCACATGATGGTGGAAGACGTTTTGGGGCAATGACAACCAATATATCAGAGTGCTTCAATGGTGTACTTAAAGGTGCATGGGGCCTTCCTATTGCCGCATTGGTTGAGTTTACTTGGTCCAAACTTGTTGAATATTTCCACGACCGGCACAAAGAATACCTCAATCGCCTGTCAGAGGGTAAGAAATGGAGTCAATATGCCTTTGACAAGTGGGAAGGAAATAAGCTTAAATCTGAGAAACACTATCTCAAGCCATTTAACAGTGAACAGATGATATATCAGATAGTTACTTCATTCACGAGTAGCGCAGGAGGGGGAAACCACAGTTATGAAGTTCAGATATGGGAAAGAACATGCAGTTGTGGGAAATGGCAAAACATAGGGATCCCATGTTCACATGCAATTAGAGTATGTGACTATTTGAATATTGATTCGACCGCATATATTCACCCATGTTATGGTTTGGACAATGCCTTTAACACTTATCAGCATGCATTTGTGATTCCCAAGTCACAATCATTGTGGAGGGATCCCATGGGGCCAAAGTGGTTGCCTAATCCAGCATTGTTGCGGGCCAAAGGTCGACCAGTGAAGTCAAGAATAAGGAATGAGATGGATGGAGTGAGGAATAAGGATCGAGGCTCGGGATGACGGAGGGAGGATGCAGATTTGATAGAGACTCAACCCAAGCAAACATGTGGATTGTGTCATGCTTCCGAGCATAACCGTAGAAAATGTCCGCAGTCCCGTGGCGCTTCCACAAGCAGTAATGTTCCACAGTAGGTAGGTAGATGGAAAAATATTATGCATTGGTTAAATGTAATTGTTGTTCATTCTACCATTAACTACTGTTTTTACTACTTCTCTATTAACGTGATTATTCTACGTTTTGCAGGCATGCTTCCATGGACACCGTTTTTGTTGTGCGAATTGCTGATCTTAGGAAAAGTGACTACGTTGTATTGGCACATTTAACTTTTTGGTTTTTGTTGAATGTACTTATAATTCTCTACCCAAGGTACCTCTATGAAGATCATGACTTGAGTAGTACGGTTAGAATTGCAAATTAAGGATGGTTGCGCATGTTTAGAATGTTGATATACTGAGAATGGCTTTTTGTTGTGATGCCAATGTACTTGCATTGTAAAACTATATTTATGAATAGAGCGTAACAGTTTCTATAGCTTTGTGCGAGAACACGTTTTGATGTAATGGTTGTGCATTTACATTATCAACTTCTCCGCCTCTCAATGAGTGTTAGATTACATTCTCAGGTTCTTTATCTATGTTTCTCAGTAGGTGCATGTACACATTTCAGTTCCTGATTTGCCTGCATGTGCAGGAAAAAAAAAGAGCAACCAATCTGTCTGAACAGGGGATTTTCCCAAGTAAAAAAAAAAAAATTTTCCCCAGTGGAACTCGAGTTTATAAAACTCGAGTTCCACTAGAAAAACAGGGGAAATAGGGCAACCCCCTTCTGCCTGAACAGGGAATTTGCCCAATTCAAAAAAAAAAAAAAATTTTCCCCAGTGGAACTCGAGTTTATAAAACTCGAGTTCCACTGGGAAAAACAGGGAAAACAGGGTAACCCCTTTTGCCTGAACAGGGGAGTTGCCCAAAAAAAAAAAAAAAAAATTTCCCCTAGTGGAACTCGAGTTTATAAAACTCGAGTTCCACCGGGTGAAAATTTTTTTTTTTGAATTGGGCAAATCCCCTGTTCAGGCAGAAGGGGGTTGCCCTGTTTCCCCTGTTTTTCCCAGTGGAACTCGAGTTTTATAAACTCGAGTTCCACTGGGGAAAATTTTTTTTTTTTTTTTTTTTTGCATGTTATTTAGAAACAACAATCATCCACGAAAAATAGTAAATATAAAGCAAAATTTATGAATAACGAAATTAATGATTTATGAATAACGCAAGATTAAATTAATGATTTAATTGTTTAGTTCGCAAGATTACACAATACAAAGGTTTTACTTCTGTGATCAAGTCGTAAACTCAGCTTGACTTCATTGAAATTTAGGGCACATAATACCATTTCAGAAGTCCTGCCTTTGCATGATCTGAACCGTGAAATTGAACAGAATCTAGGCATAATAATTCAAGCTTGATTTCTTCTTTGCATGTACCTGAATGATACCTTCATTAAAGTCCTCATGGTTCACCTGAAATTGACAAAACCAACACTGTGATCAATACTTGTTCTCATGCAAGGCCCGAATTAAAAAAATTTGTCAGATTTGCGACAAGTTGCAGAAATCCTGGAGAATGCACACCTCAGAAGCATCGTGGCGAAGGGCTAGCATGCCTGCTTCCACACAAACAGCTTTTACTTGTGCCCTATTGAAATCATCAGTGGAGCGGGCCAATTCTTCAAAATTTACATCTGGGTGAACATTCATCTTCCTTGAGTGGATCTAATATATCAAGGAAAAGGTTTCAATAAGAGTCTGGCACATAACAAAGATAAAAGCAGTCATCACCAAAAGTACTCCCCCAAATTATGTCACTAGCAATAGGTAGTATCTTTTCCCTTTGATTTCTTTCATCTTAGTACTACAGCTGATTGTAAAACTAGCAATAGGTAGTATCAACAAAAGTACTCCCCCAAATTATGTCACTAGCAATATGTCACTAACAATTTCTGAATATCTGTCATGTTAGTTGCTATATCATACAATGGTTAACAAGTAACTAGGAAATGAGGCCAATTAAACAATTTGAATGGATCTCCCTTTCCAAAATAATAATTGTATTGCCTAAATGGTTTGATTTGATAAAGGTAGCGGAAGTTGTAGCCAAACTTTGTCCAAGTTATTATTCCTAGGATAAGAAATTCAAAGGATGTACAATTACATGCCTATGGAGTTGTTATTCCAGAAATCAACCTATTTTCTCCTCTCCTCAACAAAGAGAAAGAAAACTGTCGCCCCAATCTAGTTTCGAATCTGAACTATCAATTGCTTGTGCTTGCTGCATAATAACTAATAAGTCATGGTATATTCTTCCAAGTCCTCATGTAACTTTTTAGTGATACAACCAAGCCCAATGGACGTGAAGAAGTTAATAAAAAACCATGTATTCTTGGGATTATCCCAAAAAAGATAGATTCAAAATAACTTGTATTGTTGGTATAATAAAAACTGTTAAAGAGAATAAAATAATACCAAGAAGCGGAAGCAAAAAAAAAAAAAAAGAACACATCAGATTACGTTATTCAGCCAACGGCCATAGCATAATGCCCTAATAGCTACATCTTTACTATATGATCAAGTCATCTATTTCAATGAACCCTTAATAACGTTTATATAAAGGCTAGAAGTTAAGATTAACCCAATATAGGTTTACAACAAAATTTGGCCTCTTGGGCATTTCGTCAATCATAAACCCAAACAATGTTAACCACCACACCCCCCCCCCCCCCCTCTTTCTTTCTCTCTTCCCTCTTCCCTTTTGTCCCTGTTGCGAAACACTTTGGGTAGGTCCCTTTTTAATATATAACTCTAATGGTTCTTTTGGGATGAACTAAGGTTAGCCCTGAGACAAATTGAGCCACTGAGCTTTGCACAAATGTTTGGATCTATACACCGTCCAATCTTTATTCCAGTGGGTTGCGAAAGCTTTAAAAGAATGAAAGAGAATTCTCATTGTTGGTATTTACCTGTGGAAGTCATAAGTCACAAGATACATGGAGTACAAAGGATTTGTGATACAATTGGAAAAGATTTGTAAAGGTGTACTAGTAGTAGTGTACTACCATTATTGGAAACAAATACAGTAACATTACATATTCCTTCAACTTAGTCTAATCATACAACAGAACATTGCCCAAATTAGAGCTGAAAGGTACAAGCTATAATAGAATTTGGGAGCATATTAAGGAATAAGGATGGGAGTTGGGACATTTAAAAATAAAAAATAAAAAGGCTAACAGAAAAGAACCACTTTAATAAGGCTAACTGTAAAATTTATTTGTACATATTGACAATGCCACTAGCTGAAGCATGCTACCATGCCAGAAGGATACATTGAATTTGCTCAAAATAGTACAACCAAACAACATTTCTCAGCATCATGAAAATCACTGCTCTCCTGTTGAACTGAGAGATGGGAATGGTGGAATAGATCTCAAAATCAACTTTCTACCCATCCTTCGAGCAGTTGAACCAAACTCTTGTTTAGGAGGTGAAACCCTCTTGGAGTTTGGAGAGGTTGACTTCACATCACTAGTACCATTCAAAGCCTCAAGAGTTTCATCTTCAGGAATCATCTGAAGATGTGTCTCAAACTTGAGCCGAGAGGAGAGAGAATATTTCGTTCTGGGTTTTTGGCTGGGGCAAAACTGAGCTGATGATCCAACGGAAAGCAGAGAAGATAAAGGAAGCTTCCCACTAAAGGAAAATGGCACACGGATTGAAGGTCTGAAAATGAAATATTGGTGACATTAAAAACAAATACAGTACAGATAAACAATGTCCAAAACTCACAATGAATAGAATCAAGAACCTGCTTATTTCAGAAAAAGGTGTTATTGAGAGATCTGGATGTTCTTTTTCACTCTCATTTACTTCCTGTAAGCTTATCTCCAATGCATTCTTACAGCCTTCTGATTCTTGACTCAGAGATCTGAAAGAAAAGTAAATTTAAAAATTCCAAACAAATAAAAGGAAAAAAAAAAAAAAAGTAAAATCTTTTATAAAATTTAAAGTGTGTAGAATTGATAACCTGCTATTCTCTGATAATTCTGCAATTGGGAAATCAAGATGTTCCTTTTCATCCTCCTTGACTGTGTGTAGACTTGCATCCAATGTATTCTTCTTACAAGCTTCTGATTCTTCCCCTTCGATATCATTTTCTTCAGCTCCTATTACATTAAAAGAAAAAGGTAGTTGTAAAACAACTAGAATTATTGCATGCTCTACTTAGTGTGATGCTTAGAAATCTATGGTCCAAGTAAAGGGCACCAGGGTGGGAAGAGGACAAAATTTAAGTATATTTACTGCATATTAGCATTCAACTAAAAAATAAAAATAAAAACTTTAAAAAGCACCTCAGTTGGTCATAAGATCTGTTAACAACTTATAGAAGTAGAATTGAAGTGTCACAGTTCAATTCAGTTTCAGGATAAAGATCAGTTTCAATTCATAAGATCTGTAGCTTCATGGCTGGCATTTCATGCATGAGGAAGTTCTAAATCGTATATTCCTAGTGCTTCCCCTCATGATTTCATAACTGAAATGGCAAGTAATACACATCAAGAACTAAGGCACAAAAATAGATTGATGATAATCAACCACACTCCATAGGTATTTTATACTCTCTTTTTTGCTAGGGAAGTGGGAGGAGGGGAGGGCTATTAGTGATGGGGTTAGAAACCCCAATGCCCAGGCAGCATGGGAGGTGCTGAAACCATTGGAGTATCCCTTGAATCTCCTATTTTATACCATTTGAATAAGGAATAGTGAGTTTGGCTAAACTTTTAGAGTCAACCCACCATAAAACCAGTCAAGACATTAGCAACTAATTTTACAAACACATTTTGTCTGAGAGATGAAGATACTGCAAACAAACCTTGAACTTAATTTTAAGTAAATAAAAACGAACTTACAGCTTCAAGCATTTTGACCTCTTACAATTACAGCGCTTGCAGGCGTTGCTTTCTTCAACATGTTCCAACTTGAATCTGAAAATTATCAAACATTATAACAAAAATGGCAATATTAAGCACTTAATTAAAAAGTAAATGTTGACGATCAAACAATAGAATTGTCTATACATGCCTCTTTCTTCTAGGACTACTCTGGTCAAACTCTTCACTAACAGCAATTGTAGATGTTTGAGGAGCATTTTCTGTAACTTGGGCTTCATTATAATGTGGAGCCAATTCACCTTCCAAAGTTTTAAGAGTCAGGGATTTATCAAGAGGATTCTGGCCAGGTGTTAAAGGATTGCAAGAGACCATTGAGTTTAGCATAATTATTTGTTTACTTCGGAAAGCTGGACTCTCAAGCTTGACAACTTTATTATCAATCGGAGCAGTTACAAGAGCATTCAAGTGCAAACCAATACCAGGTAACATGGTTGATGAATAACCACTTGCAGTTAATGATTTGAGCTTGCTTTTCATTAGAAAAAACTTCACAATCAGATGGTATTGCGGGAGAACTACTATTAGAATCACATATTGGCTGGGTTTTTATGAGCTCCTGACGTTTCAAAAACCAGACAGCGCCGTCGTTTACTACAAAGCCTGTGAGAACCAGGCTGAACAAGGTCCAAAATATTATTGATGCAAAATAGAATTTACACACGAGATTGTAAAAGAATAGAGAAAAAGTAAAGCATAAAAAATAAAAAATAAAAAAGGGACAAAGGGGGAGTAGGCGTGTGGGGGAGGGACAGTATCATGAATAGACACACAAAATTGATGCAATGATCCTGAAATCACAACACTGTTCATTGATGCAATTCATTGCATACATGACATTGTTGTGATTTCAAACATTCAAAAATTGCATTAGAAATAAAGATGAGATTTCAAACATTAGGTAAAGCATTAATGTCAATGGATATGCGGTATCTACTATTTATTATTCTCATAAAAATCTAAACACTTGGCATATTTTTTATACATCTACTCTGAATTTAGCTTCAGCAACACTCTATCCACAGTGCTTATTTAAATACATGACAAAGACTAAAAACAATTGATGCAATGAACATGACAACAATTTTGTTGTAATTAAGTTTTGTTTAGTTTTAGAAGTCAATTGTATTTTTACTATTACCCCCATTGGATTTTATTCTAACTCTTATTAGCAAATTAGGTTATTAATATGTTATTTAATTTCCTATAGTCATGGTTGTTTTTGTAATTCAATAATTGAGCATTGACTCTAGTCATCTAAAATTAGAGTTTAGTTTTAATAGTTTCAAATGCAACTTCATAATTCACGGGAAAATAAATAAGGAGATAAATAAATAAACCACCATAAAAACATATCCAACAGACATGGACCATAAAATAAAAATATCAGACACATTCGAATAACAACTAAACACTAAACTATCCACCGACATGACCTTAAAATCATGTTGTATGGGTCGAGCTAGCCATCTCATCGAGGTTCATGGTAACACACACTCAAATCAAAGTAGCTAGCCCTAATGCATATAAGCAATGGCAATTTTTTATCCACACCAACAATTTGAATGCCAATGTCTTAAGTGGATTTCCCCATAACATTTAATATTTCTTTAGATTGATTTCAAATGAACATTTTCCAACTACATTGCTGCTCCTTGATCTCATCCACCAATCACGTAGTCCTTTTCCAGAAATATATAAATTGTTCATAGCATGATATTTGGCAGTGCTACTAGTCACTCATGAATTGAAAACTCCAAACCTAAGTTTATATTGTAGGGGCACATGAACATACAAGAACCCCATTTTGACTATGGCCAATACACACACATAGAACGTTATTAATATTTTCCTTTTCTATGGAAATCCAAGAATGATTAGAAGATCAAGATAATCTATCAAACATTACACACAGGAGTTCTTGTGAAAATATAGACCAACTCAATATAGTGGGCTAAACAGAATCTCACAAGTCAAAATAATTTACCATTTATGCACTGGGGGCAACAGCAAGATTCTGGTAAAGCGGCCACTTTACTTCCTTGGCTAACTGCAAAGCCTTCAAATTTAGCCTCTGTGTTTGTACATAGTAAGACAGAAAATAAAAGAATCAACAACCAAACAAAATGGAAATTTTTTTTTTTGTTTAAATTATAAGATGCGTGATTGATGCCACAATGGAAATATTAGAAAATCAAACATAAGGTCAAAGATAAAGAACAAAAAACATTTGGTAGAATTAAGAGTAAAGGAAACAGCATGGCAGCAAATGTCTTCAGATAATCATCACCATGACAATACTTTAAGTTGGCATTCTCCAGGCATAAAATAGCTACATCAGTAGCTAGACTATTTTTATCTGATGAACCTGCAAACAGAAACAGAACAACAAATAAGACATGTCTTACAATGGACTAGACAACAAAGAAAGAAATTTAATTTAGTAATTTCTTTTTTTATTCCCTAGTCTGCTAGAATATTTCTAATGTGTTTTACTTATTTAGGTAGAGAATTCGATAAAATCTAAGATTGATAAATACTTCAAGAATTTCCATGAGAATCTTCTCTGACTGGACATCTAGTTTATAATTTCCTAATGCCAATTATTTAATAAGCCCATTCTGCCTCTTTTTTCCTTCTTTGTATTAGCAAGTTACACATGCACCAAGTAGGTCTTGAGCCCATGACCTCACCATCCAATCCATTATTATAGGTGGAGGAAGTCAGTTGAGCTATGGCTCAACAGACCTATTCTGCATAGCATTTATGTATATCTTCAATTCGTAATTGCTCAGACATTTTGCTTGATGGCCAGCACACCACAGACTCAAATTCTATAATTTGATGTATAATATGAACAAAAAATAAACAAAAGCATGGATTCATTAAGTCCCCAAACATGTCCTAATAGGGGACAAATTTCTTGGCCAGAAAAGCTACACTGCAATTCCCTTCTAAGCAGAATAAAACTATAAAACAAGTTGATTCCCTATGCCTTTCTTATAGGCAGACCTCTCATTACAAGTTCCTTTACCCCTTTGATTCTTCTATGCTTCCTAAATCAACCTTCTTCTTCCAACAGGGAGAAAAATAGATAAATAAAGTTTTAAAGGAACATCAACTGTCATAACAACAAAAAGTCCCTTAGCCCCTATTTGATTGGAAAGATGGAAAGTAAGAAGATGGAAAATGTTGGGAGAATAAAAAAGATTTTAGTTTTTTTATATAATTCAATAGTTAGTGGAGGGGGACTTGAACCTTAGATGTCTCTATTTGGAAAAATTAAGAGGTACTAACCAATTGAGTTACAGGACTCTTGGCTAATAAGATTCTAGTTTTCCACCATCTTTTTTTGGTAGGAGATAAGGATAAGTGAAAGGATAGAAATTATATTATTAGTATGCCCTTATTTTAGTTTGAAATAATGAGGTAATAGGGGTAATAATGCCTTTTGAATCTCACATATTCATTGCCATTTTCCTTCAAATTTAGGAGTATAAGTTTTGGTGGGCCTGGGTGGAAGACATCCCCACCCATCATTTTCCATCCACCAAACCAAACAATGGAAAACTCCCATTTTCCTTCCCCAGTTTTCATCCTCCCCTTTTTCCACCCAACCAAACGGACCATAAGTGAAACAAGAAACTACTCACCGGCTCCTTAAAACTCAAAGCTAAATTTATTGAATGGTACAATCTTGATGTTCAGATGGCCTTCTAATGCAAAATATAAGGCCATTTTTTATTCAAATATTGACCAACAGACAACATTGGGTACAAGGGGGCAATATCCAAACTTGCACAATTAGGAAAAAAAAAAGAGTCAAAACCACCCATTTAAACTAATGTGATTCCAGAAAACAATAGGCCATCATGGAAATTTCATAAACTATAGCACCCAGATATAAGCTGTGCCCCTTCTAACTATATTTGATAAATGTAAGATGTCAATTGACTATGATGCACTAAAACGTAAAATTATGATGCAAAACATCATCATATGCATCATGCGACAAATATAGTTAACATGAAGATAAAAAGAGGAGAGAAGTCCAAGCAAACAAGAAGTATACAAAATTTATTCGGAGCTATTAGAGCAGGATCTACTTTTCGGGGAATATGAGTCAAAGCAGGATCTACGAGGCCCTGCATACAAACATTTTTGTTTTCAAACATAAAAGAAAAATTCCAATAGATGATCTCATGACACATCTAGGTCAAGCAGTATATGGCCATCATTCATAGCCATGACTTTCTTTCTACTTCCTTCTCTTTATTTTGAGGGAACATTTAGGGAAAAAATTATATATGATTCAGAATTAATTCAGGAAAAAAATACTATAATATCATTATTAGTTTTTACATTTATGTCTATGTAATGCAATTAAGAGTTGAATTTACCCGCGACATTGCTGAAACGCCAAGTAAAGCATACACCACATTTGATACAAGGCCCTCACCACTACGAGATATGACCTGAATCGCTATGGCACTGAATGATCCTTCGGAAATGCAAGTTAGGCACTCCAACAAAGAGGCCAGGCCCGTATCCAAGAAACCTAGAAAGCTCAATAAAATTAGAGTTGAAACACCTCATCTTAACAAAAGTTTAAATCAACTCAAATAGCCAAAGAGATAAACATTCAACAAAGGCACATACCCATTCAATATAGTTATCGACCATACTGTAGAAAACTTTTTTTTTTTTTTTTTTTTTGACAGGTAAAAGAAAAAATAATAGAAAAACGCTATTTAGTGACTAGAAAAGGTCGATTACATATTATTAAGAACACTTAGGGAAAATAATAGAAAGCATCTGTGAACTACACTTTGTTTGCGAGTTTAGTGGACTGCTTTAAGTTTTAAACAAATAAATAATAAAAAGCATCAGTTGTCTATCAACTTTATTCTCTGCTTTAAACTGCTAGGATATCAAACATATACAAAGAAATGCCACAGAAAGCAGCTACAGACAGAGAAGTAAGTATTACAACCACAAAAGTAGAAAACCTGTTTGTAACATAGAAGATAGGGAAGATCAACAATCTATTCAATGGCTGACATGATAAGCATGTTGAGGGTAACACTTACCAACCAGTAAGTCTAGCACCCAACTGTAAATAAATTTGGAAGTTTCCAGAGGAACTCTATAGACTGAACTGAAAGATATTTTGTCCAAGGCCTTGGTCTACGTCTTTATTTACAGAAAATTGAATAATATCCACTCATTTTCAAAATGTGGATCCATCAGTTTCAACACTAAGGATGTGGATCACATATAACTTAGTGTTAACATGAGCCAGTACTTTAAGTGAGAAAGTGGAGCAAAATCCAAGAGTACATAGATATAGTTCGAGTAAAGAAAATTGACTTATTATGCCTCAACTAAATATAGCTTTAAAAACACAAAAATGTTAATGAGCATTTTTGTTTGCTGGAAAGAAAGCTGAGCTACAATGCAATACATGTCTTTTCTGGCTTTCTCAGGTATTATAATAGCAGGGGGAAAGTAAACAAGATTTAAAAATAAAAATAAAAAATAAAATTAAAGAAAGAAAGGAAACCATCCAATATGCTTACAAGACAAATATGACATTGCAGCTAGTGCTGCCCCACGATGCCTAGCCGTGCAACATATAGCTGCCTTTTGGAAGGAAACTTCAAGAAGTGGACCGGATGCAGCCAGTACTTCCTGTAATAAATCAAATAAGTGAAAGTCTCAATGAAATAATTATTTATACAGTCCTTTCAATTTCTAGAACTATATGAAAGGAAATTTTTTCTTTTGGAAAAAGTAAATCAATAAAAATAAAGATTTTCAAAACCTTAGGAGAGCCCCGAACGAATGTGGATTCAAAGTTTGTGTAGGCCTCCACTAGATCAGGTTCTTGGTCACATATATACGAAGAATTAAGAGCCACTACTGATACTGCATATGTAAATCTTTCAAAAGTGGTGACAAACAGATGTCCGTAGTCCTCCCTGTGACCAAATTCTTCAATGACAACAGAAGCTGAAAATGATGTGTCCCAAAGAGAAAGGAAGGGAAAGTAAGTAACATAGTTGTTCATTGCATTCATCAAAGAAGCAGCTAACAAGACCAAGTAATTTTAACTATTTCTGCAAACCATGCACCTCCTATCTTAGAAAATGTCTACATTGAATTATTGACAAGGCATGATATACTTAGAGTTACTTCTTGTTATATTTTACATTGGCATAAGGGTATTCTTATAATCATTCAATAAAGCCCAAATATAAATATTTGCAAAGGTGGGACAAATGTTAAATTTTTTTTTTTTTTTAATAAATAAATTTAAGTATCCATTCCCTCTATATCAACTAAGTCCACTTTAAGCAATTTATGTGCAGATTTGCACATCAACTACCATTGCCATCTAGTAATTTGATAGTTACAACAATGGGAGAGGTGGAATTTGATCCGTGAACGTCTCCATTGGAAATACCAACCAAGAGATGACAGGCTCTTAGGATCTAACACTTCTCTAGTGCATCAAGAAATTTCAACTACAATTTCTGCATCTGCTCAATTTGTACAAAATCTTTAATATCCACCCCAAAAAAAAAAAAAAAATCTACTACATGCTCACTCAGTTGGAGTCACAGTAATGGCCTGACAGAAAAGAGAAGACTATTGTCTATTATGGCAGTAAAACTTATTAAAGTAATTGCAGGAAGGTTGAGTGTAAAATTCAAATATACATTAAGGTATTTCCAAATGCACCCTCACAATTGTTGGATTAAATGACTTACCACTGGCTGCATCCTTTTTTTTCCAATTGGATAATGATACTAGTTTGGAGAGAAAACCAAACAAAGGAAAATAATGTTTAGAATCGTAAGCCTTTTGTTTTGAACTATGACAAGATTCCATAAAAGCTTTAAAAGAAATCCAAAACCAACAAAATCAAAATGTTAAAAACAAGAGATTATAAAAGCTTCACAGTTTAAATAAATTGAAACTTCTATAGGATCTCGGCAGTCATACTGTACTGAAATTCCCAGAGCAAGAATATCTACAGCAAATAAATGAAATTCCTAAAACACAAAGATATAAGCAATGACTATAGTCCACTAAAAGTGCTAAAGTTGTACTCCGATAAGGTACAAAAAGAAAACCTTACAAAAGTCATAATTGATAACAGTTAGAAAGAAAACGATAACAAAAGTAGCACCTGCCAAAGGTCATGGAACTCCACCAACTCAGCATCCTGAATCCCATCAGCCAATATCAGTTTACGCTTCCTTCCCATCTCACATCTCAGAACATTCTTATCACCATCCACCATATAATAACTGTACTCGCAACCAAACCCACTTGGGATTGCAACACTTCCACTCCATATGAGCTCATCACCTTCATGAATGGGGCTCAGCAACAGGCCTACATTGCGTAATTTAGATCATTCATATAACAAGAAATAAAAAAGGACCAACAAGGTTCATTCTAATATTGACAAAATACACAAGATAAATCTTGCTATGGTATAATTATTTGGACCACGAACAATTTTGTCCAATGATTCATCAAAAATTTACCTCTTCATCTATGTTTTTGAAGGTTCACCAATTTTGCGTTTTTTAACCCTCGTGTAATGTTTGGGCGGGGGAGGAGGCTGCGGGGCATCATCCTTAGGCTCGTCATTGTGCTGCAAAGACATTAGATGCATACAATCAATATTCGGTGTAATAATAAGAGTAAAGTGAATTGCAAAATAGGCCTATACATTGTAACTAATGTTATCGTACCATAGAGCTGCCTTAGTGTCCTATTTTGCGTCCACCTGTCCCACAAGTGGGTGCTCTTCTAGCACGTTGCGGTCTACCTCGTGGGGGTGAGGGCTGAGGAGGGGGATTCTCGTCCGGTACATTAGTATCTGGCTGTGAAGTGTTAGTCCCAACTGGAGGTCTTAGAGGGTCAGATGAGTCTGAGGTAGGTGGGTAATGATGCTCTGTGTAGGGGCCAAGAGTGGGTGCACTAGAGCTGGTGGGTAGGTATGAGGGAGTCGTGGGGTACAACGGAGGGGTCAACTGAGAATGCATACCGAGATCGAAACTGGGCTATGAAGGTGGGGTGAGTTGAGGGACCTCGGGGTGGGGAGATGCGTGCAGGATGGGTGTCTCGTGAGTACTTACAACCTAAGGGGTTGTTGCACGTCGACCACGGCCCGTAGCTGCACTTGTGCTTGGGCTTGCTGTATCAGGCCGACCACGGCCCGTAGTTGCACTTGTGCTTGGGCTTGCTGTAGCAAGCCGACCACGACCCCTAGCTGTAGTTGGGCTTGGGCTTGTTGGAGCAGGCCAACCACGGCCCCTAGCTGTGCTCGTGCTTGGGCTTGTTGTATCACGCCGAGCATGGGTCGGTGTAGCTATGGGTGCTGCACTTGTGCTTGGGGCTGTAGTAGTTGCTGATTCAGTCCCAGTGGCTGCAGGATCACCACCAAGCCCAGCCACACTATATAGGATGCGCCGAACATGGCTGTGTTCTCGGCTGCCTGAAGGAAGCCAATTCAACAACGCTAAATGACTTTCAATCTGAAACGGAGAAAGAAACAGTACAATCAGAATTTTTCACATTTATGTAACAATTATATAATGCATAATATGGCTTATTACTCTACTTAAATAATCATCTAACGTAAGAACTGAAAGTTTTATTATGAGTCATGCAACAGAAACTCTTTTTAATTGGATGTCAGTCAAATCAAACAAAATTTGTTGAAAGAAGAAATCAATTGATTCTACGTTCGTACATGTACTAAATAAAAAACAACGCAAGCAATAAAATATAACTAGAACACGTTACCAGCTGATGTAATCTAGCGTTGTTGTGGTCGACATACTTTACAGTGACCGGACGGTACCATTCGTAATAGTCATCATTGCGGTCCATCTCACCAATCTGAGGAGGTGCATCGCAAAGTCGTCGTTCTCTGCTATTCCATGAAATGATATACGGTTCATGCTCATGCCTCCAATTCTTCTCAAATTTCCCACGCAAGTCTATTCTATGCAGCCTTTCATCGTACACAACATGATCAGGCACCCCTTGCGCCAACCCAAACTGTCGAAGGACACGGTCCGGGTGGTGTGTCTCTACTATGCAAAAACACACAAGCGGCACCCTTGCTGTCCACGTACCCCTCCCTGCAACGCAGAAGTCAGGAAGGTGGACGAAGTGTGCCTCGTATGGCTGCCACACAATCTACAATAGCAACAAAAAACAATTATCATAGCATCTTAAAATATGAAACAAGGGAGAATACATAGATACAAGGAAAAACAAAAATTAAAACGGAAGATATGTTAAAGTATGAAGCAATCATATTCTTAAGGAAAATTAACATAACCGAACAGAATATTTGAATATTATTACCTGGTTTGACTTCATTGTAACTAATTGCTCACGATAGTAGACCAAGGCCATCCCGGATGGCCTACTCTTTGAGCCTGGCACCCGCACCCACCTACAGTTACGAGCGAATAACATAAGATAAGTAGCTACTTGATTACTAAGAAGAGTATATTCCATAACACGCTAAATATCAAAAAAATACTTACTTAAAGGCAAGTGGAGCATACGGCCATGGGTCGTAATCACATCCAGGTGGGGGCTCTATCCTCGGGCATAAGAAGGGCAACCTTGCCCATGCCTAATACTGGACCAAGGTGCACGCCCCACCAATCTGCGATGCCCCTTTCTCGCTTGCCCGACACAACTCTCTATACAACCAGGCCAGGCAACCACTGCCCCAGCTATACTGTGGCGGATCATGAAGGTTCCGCAGTTGCTCCAAAAACATCAAATGCACCCTATCTCCCGATTTGTCCATAAAAAGTTTATCCCCTAGTAGCGCTAAAATATAGCAGTGGGCGTACTTGTGTATCTGAATTTCCGTTGCGTCGTTAGGCAGTGGCACTGCAATGGCCTGAAGAAGGCGGCTAATGAGAATTCTTTGCCCCAACAAGGTTTTGTTGTCATTTGGCGGAGTAAAACCAAGAAACTCCGTGCAAACAGTTGTCCAAGTTCCATCTGACACAGTAGTCGGCCCAACCAAGACCTCACCGTCTATAGGAAGTCCGAAAATGACCTCCACATCTTGTAGGGTGATTGACATCTCACCGTGTGGAAGATGGAACGTATGAGTCTCCGGCCGCCATCGCTCAACTAGGGCCATTATAAGGCAATTATCTATCTCTCTGGAAGGGGTCCTAAACAATCCTTCAAGCCATAGCAACTTGATACTGTCAATCACCCGATTATCTCGCATTTGAACGTTTGCCATCTCCTTATTGCGACCACGGCACGTAAGTTCGCCTGGGTCCTGCAAAATCAATAAAAATTATAGCAATTGTTAGAACTATAAATACAACTTTGCAAGAACTTGCTAACTAAAAGTCAAAGATAACGTAAAAATTAAAGCAGTTGTTAGAACTAGATATTTCACCTCGCCATTCCAAATGTCCTCTGATCGATGATTGCGTTGTCGCGTCAACAATGACCCAATACTAGGACCAGGCTCCAAGATCTGTGGCTCGTCATCAATCTGAGGCTCCATACTGCAAATAGAAATGATACATCCAAAGTCCAAGACTTAGATAATCCATATTAAATTTCTTTGCTCAAACTTTCCCAACATGCCGAAACTTAATTCAAAATATAAAGGAAGGGAAGGGAACATAGTACATTCCATTGTGTCATGGTACATATGAGTCTTATGATCAAAGAGAGTGACACTTTTAGTACTTGTACTCATGAATCTAGGGGATAATAAATCCAAAAGAGAAATTAAAAACATAAGTAAAAGCCAAAACTCAACCACATAGACAATTTGCAAAGGAAGTTGCATGTCCAAAATACGGTGATACACCGGAGTTAAACTTATAATGATTCCCAAAATAAATTATCATCAATAATTCCAAGCTACACATTTTTAATCACACCCAGATAACTTAAGTAACTGAACTGCAAAACTTAAGCATCTATTGCATAGACAGAAAAATCTAAGTCAAACCCAATCAAGAATACCACATGCTTAGGAAAATAAATTGAGAACAAGCAAATCATAATAAAACTAGTGGTAATATATATGCGTGTGTGTGTGTGTGTGTGTGTGTGTACACAAAGAAAAGAATGGAAAGCAAGAGTGCTACTGTGAGATCATTAATAGTTTGGGGGCAAAGGAATGCTATTCTACATGCAATGAAAATCTATACTGAAGAGCAACTTATTAGCATTATTTAAAAAAGGATGCTAAAAGAATGGAAAGCAAGAAGAGTACTTTGCTGTAATTGGGGATTCAATCCAGCCTTGATCTTTTTTGTTCCTATGTAATTGGTAAGTTATTTTTAAAAATAATATCTCAATACAAGTGGAATCCTTCATTTCTCTAGCCTTTTCTCACGCACATTCACATGAAAATATCTACATGAGAGATGGATTTGAAATTTCACAGCTAAATCATGAAGAAAAAGCATTTATAACAGTAAAAAAAAGGAATAAGAGCTTTATTATAGAAGAGCCTTGATGATTGGTGCATATTATCATAGTATTGGAGGTGACTCTAAATATATGTGGCAACTATTACCAGAGAGTTGCATTACAAAATACTTAAGCTGTTTTCCAACTTAAAAACATTGGATTCTGGATCTAAGGTGAATTGAGAATTAATTGACTGCTGATCAATATAATTTGAGATTTAGTGTTGCTATAAAGTTAATAATAAAAAATAAAAATAAAAAATCTATACGGTTTTACATTGCCACACCAACTTATTTTAATAATTGGCTCCTACTTCTAGCGTTGATTATAATTATGCTTAACTCAATTATGGTATAAAGTGTGCTGGGCTTAGTCTACAGTACCCATTTCATCTTGACTCTTATTCTAATTGTTGTTTAGGTAATGGTGCTTGGACCAAATGACATTTCCAACCAAATATGGAGTGGAGATGGAGATCGTCGTTGTAGTTTCCTATGAGAACAAACTATATATTTAATATTTTCAGTGTAATGGTTATATTATAGGTGATAAATGAACAGGGCTAGCAACTAAAGTCCAGGATATCTTTTATTAATCAAATGAGTCTCCTTTGACCATGATAAATAAGATACTAGTGCCTCTTCCAGAGCCAGAAGCAAGAAGATCCATGCTTGAGGAGCTCCTACCATCACAGCCTGATGAGGAGAAGCTTCCTTATGATCTCATGGTTGAAAGGACAGAAGGTTTTTCAGGTTCAGATATTCGGTTACTGTGCAAAGAGGATGCCATGCAACCTCTTAGACATGTAATGGCACTCCTTGAAGAGAGACAGGAAGTGGTGCCTGAGGATGGTATGTGCCTCCAATACTTTATGCAGTTTATAAATTTACAGAAATGCATAATATAAGGAGTTGAGGATGAGTTACATAAATTTCTTATGGTATTGTTTTTTTAAACTTTCTTTTACATATTTCCTTTTATTCCCTCCTATTTGTGCAGTAGTATTTAACTATCCCTCCTATTTGTGTATGATAACTGTTAATTCAACACCAAAAATTGTTCAACACTCTCTTGTCCATTGTGTCGTTATAATTGATTAAATCTATTTTTTCTTTAAGTTATCAATTCCAAACATGTAGAAGTTTCAAACCATTAATTCTGTGATTTTAAAACTCAACTTTGCTAGTAAGAGCATTAGCATTGGAAAATGCTAATGCTATTCTATTTTACAATTCTAAAAACCCACAATTCTATTATACCATACAATTTTACAATACCTCCACATCCCAAAACTCTATTTTTATTAAAATATTATTTTTTTTAATTTTCTTTATTATTTCTTTAAAGTGTCAAAAATTTTTCAGATTCTGGCATGGTTCCAAGTTTCCAACGGTCACATTTCTTTCCAACTGTCAATTTCTTTTCTGGGCTTTCCAAGTTCCAACAGCCAATTTTTTTCAATAGTAATTCTAATATTTTGATTCCAGTGGTCACGTATATTTCTTGGCCTTTATATAATTTCCTTCCAGTAAACCCTTTTTTTTGGGTCAAATTCAACATCTATTCCAAACCAAACATACTATTAACAACGCTAGCTCATCTTATGCCAAGTAATGGCCTAATGTACAATCTGGGAGTGGGAACAAAAATAAGCTATATTGAAAATGACTGAAATTGAAGAAACAAATTAGAATCTGTATGGATCCCTCTCTTATTTACTAAAGCTATATTGAAAATGACTGAAAAACAAAAATACATTATGTGGGTAATTAATCAAAATGGAGAAATGCGACGTGGGTTATATAAGTATCGGCTGCTACACTTCATTAAATTTTTGCATTACATTTCTGCATTAAATTTAAATTTAAATTTAAATATCGGCTGATGAAGTTACTGCATTAAATTTCTCTACCACTTCAACCAAACAAGAAGCTAAATGTTCATGAGCATACTTCCCAACCATACAAAACAAAATAACATACCAAGAACCAAATTATCTCTTGCAAATTCCAGATGTTAACAAAAATAGGGTCCAGAATTCAGGTTGCAACTATTACCATTTAACCAATTGCGAAAGTTCTACACACAGCACTAAAAGACAAAACCAATTGAGTGGTACAAATACACAAATGTCATACCAAGACATTGCATCAAGCAAATCAAATAAGCCAGTTTCACAATTTCTATTAAAGATAATGCTCCTCTAGCATATCACATATTATAAAGCATTATTCCATTCACTCCTACTGAACTTAGAAACAATGAACCAGATCATACACAATTGTGTGATCCCAAACTTACTACAGTCAATTATGCAATCAAGTTCATCATTTAGTAATATAACAGTTTCATAAAGCTATTCAAGAAGAAACAAGAACGATAGCACTAGAAAGCACAGAATTTATAATAGCTCAATCTTTTTGGCAATAGTTCAAAAAGAGATAAGCCAAAGGAAAAAAGGCCTTGCAACAGGAAGGCTTTAGAGAGGTAGTGGAAACTTTTAATTTTGCCACGAAAGCAATTGGAGTGAAAATGAACTCCACTCCAGCATCATAGGAACCTTGAAGGAAGGGAAAAGTTTTGGGAAAAAAAATAAGAAGACAATGAACAAACAAAGCAAAGCGATATTGCGGTTAATTTGATCTTTTTTTTTTTTCTTGATAATCAATCCGTGAGCAACTTCATTAATCTGGGCCTAAACCCATAGAAACAACATCCATACAGATCTGATCAGCAATCATGGGTGGGCTGTCCTCAACCCATATTACACAGTCATCAATATTACAAGCATGCCTAGCAAGTAAGTGTGCTGCAAACATGTAAAGATACGGGTGTGGTGTATATATATATATATATATGAGATGCAATTAACAAATTAAAGTATTACCTTGAGAAGCATATGGCTGAGACATTGAGGAGTTAGAAATATAAAATTGAGCGGATATGTGAAGAAGAAGAGAACATGGACCTGAGTAGAGTGCATATATATGGTAGGACAATTTAGAAGAAGAGCTCTAATATCATCTAGATGAAAAAACCATGACGAATTCCCCTTCCCTTTCAAACAGCCACACCAAAAAAAAAATTAAGTGGTACATGACATAGTGCTTCTAATCTCACCAAACAGCCACACAAACAACAGTAAAACAGCAACACAAACAGCAGTAAAATAGTCACATAAACAGCTAGCAAACTTAACTATCATAAACAGCCAAAGAAACACCCTTAAAACAGAATTAAACGGACTTAAAACAGATACCAGCAGGCAACTAACTATCAAAAAAAATTAAACAGAAGTATAAAACTCAAAACAAACTTAAAGTTGGAACAACCAATTGGTAGAAGATATGATATCAAACATAGAAAATACATAAGTTTTTCATATAAACAAAAATGATGTGATTACCATTTTATTTCTATTGAAAATATCTAGAAGTGATAAAATGTTGAACTATAAGATATTTGACTGTAGTGTTGCAAGGGTGATTATTGAAGAAAACTTATTCGGACTAATTGAATTTCTAACCTCCACTACTCCGTATGGAATCTTGTAATAATCCAAGAACGCTGAAAGAATACCAAACTCCAAAAAAATAAATATATAAAAAGTATAAAAATATCAAAGTGCATTGTTTCAAAATTACATTGTTAACCATTTGTCCATCCATTCTCAATTTCCTGAAAACCATACTAACATACCCTTTTTTTTTTGCAGAGGGTTCCATTATTTTATTATTTAAGTGCATTTCTATCAATAAACAACCATATCAGCTGTATTTTTAGCTAGAAAAGATCATCAAACGGAATGTTTTCTGCATTTTTTAGTAGTTTGTCCACGCACAAGTAAAAGGAAAACATTTTCTATTGCCCAATATAGCTGAAAACAGTTTCTAGAAGAATGTCACATACTCAACAAACTAACACAGATAAAATCCACATTATAAATGTTTACTACATTGTTTTAAAGGTCACCACTGAACACACACACACACACACACACACACACACACACACACACACAATAAAAAACCGAGTTATTTTCCAGAAAATGTTTTCTGTCAAAGCAAATGGAATGGAAATGTATATTTATTGTTCTTGTTAACAAATCAAAAGATTCAATTACTCCTAAAAAGGGCAATATATATGTTGAACAATATAATGCCCAAGATAAAAATACAGGATTTCTAATAGATAAGTAATATTCTCTTTATTACTTCATATCCTTCAAAAAATGTTTATATATGACAGGTTGAAGGTGCAGCAAATGAACACTACAGATTCCACAAAGGCAAAAGGATTAAACCCAAAAAACCGAAATTGAAAAAAGGAGTACCTTTCGCACGGTGGGCTCCGATCAGAGTAATAATGGCCTACGATTGCTTGAGAGTGACTGAGTGAGTGAGTTTCAGAGGGCGGAGCGAAGGTCGAGCGAGTTTGAGAGGGTGGAGTGAACATTGAGCGCGAGAGGGATTGACTGAGAGTGTTTCGTGTGTTCACCGGGCTACGCTCAGATCAGCAATGGGCTAGAAATGCTTGAGAGTTTGAGAGTGAGTAAGCTTGAGAGTGAGTGAGTGAGTGAGTTTGAGGGTGACTTTCGGAGGGTGGAGCGAGCAAAGTTGAGTGTTTGAAATTTCGGACGGTTTGAGAGAGCAGACAGGGGTATATATATTTTTAGATTTCGAGTTTTTAAAACTCGCTTTCCACGTGGCTCCACCTGGCAATTTAATCCAGCTCAGATATCTGAAAACCGGAACTCGAGTTTATAAAACTCGAGTTCTAATATGCAATCTCGAGTTTGTAAAACTCAAGATGTTATTTTCCCACTTTCTTCCAGAACCGGCCTACTAACGAAATAGTTAGAATTTTACCGTTATTTAGAAAAGGTGTTTCGTCTTCTTCTTCTTCCAAGTTTGGGTTTAAGAATATCTGCTTATTCATGGTGTATTTTGATTGAAGTCAAAGAAGCACCCAACACCCAAGGCAGAACAACCCCACGTAAATGGTTGCCTAAGTCTCTACCGTTAAGCGAATCCTACCACAGGTCCATCTGTGGCAGAGGGTGTGACTATCGTTTCGGTTGTCATCATTGGCCACTTGGCCTCACCAGGTTTATCTCTATCTCTCTTCAAATTTAGACTCTCTGTTCTATAAATTTTTTTCCCTTTACAAGATATTTTTTATGGTGGAATGCTTGTGATTAAGATGACTGATATTTAGGTAATTGTTATCTGAAGCTTGGTTTTATGTATAGTTTAATTGTTTCATCTCAAGACTTTCATTGTTTTTACTTCTTTATCTAATTTTAAGAGTAGCATCTACATTTTTTAGGGGTTTTGTTTGATTCTAATTTTTTAGTTATGCTAAGGTTTGTATTTTTAATTTTGGTATAACCATGGAAGCTAAGATCCATAGCTATCAGCCTATTACTAACTTTTATTTTTTACTTTCTGCCATGCACATCGAAGGACCAAGTCCATAGAGTTTAGAAACTGTCTACAAATTCCAGCAGTAGCAAAGTGCATAGCAAAGTGAAAAGGTAAAGCTATGTTTTTACTTCTTCCATATCTATTTTTGAATCTATAGTTTTTTGATGTCTTTGTTTCTCCATTACTTTCTTTAGGGCTTGATTTAATTTTTATTTGATTTAAAGTTTGGTTGGGTGGGCTGTTGGGATATGAGTTGCATTTCAACATAATTCTTATCAATTTAAATTCTGCTCTTGCAATATGCCTTAATGGCTCTCCTTTTTTTTTTTGGGTGGATTACTTCATGCTTCCTGAATCTCATTCGAAATAATTTGTTGACTGATTGATATTTTTTGGCAACATGTAAAACCCAAAAATATGGAATCCTTGATTCAGTAAAAATTATTAATGTTAAAGACTTATTGCACAATTTTTATTAACATTTTCTATCAAATGTAAAATAGCATATATAGCCACCAAACACTGTACAGCTGACAGGAAAAACAAACTGAATTTCTATCCCAACATCAAACAATATACAAAGGCTGAAATTCAGTGCCACCAAAATTAAGCATTTAATAGCATGGAATGGAAAGCTCTGTTTGTATAGAGGATAGAATGAAGGAAATGAAGGTCATATCACTTGAAATTGATTTACATAATATTGGGTTTCTTCTTTTTAAGACTTGTATAAGCTTTATTTTAGACTTGCTTGAATTAGTTTAGGATATTTGCGACTGTCAATACATGAGGTTAGATTAGCCAAATAGGCAGTTTGCTTAGCTATAGGCTATTTGATTAGCATGGACTTTAGGAGATGATGGCTAAAAGAAATTGACCATTAACCCAAAATTTTGGGTGCAAATTGGTTACATATGCATAGGAAAAAAAAAAAAAAAAAAACTAAAGAATGTGTGTTAAAAAGGTGACCATCATAGTAAAACAAGCATATATGGGGTTTGTGAGATAAACCTCTAATCTTCTCTACCGATTCTGGTACTTAGGACACCAGTTGCCACAATTGTTGCAACTCCAAGTTGAGAGATTTGTTTTGCCAATTAAGTCCATGAACTTCTTGCTTGAGATTTCTAATATCCTAATAAGTCTATCCACTTGGAAGTACAATTTTTTTTTTCTCAAAGTCATAATACATTTAGTGTTAATTTTGTGATTTTTTTTTTTTTTTTTGGGTTGTCCTTGATTAATTTAAGTTGAATCTTTGAATTGAACAGTGGGAGCCATCCCAATTCATAAGGTTATTATTGTACAATCTATTTGTATTTTAGATTAAGCCAATCGTTTGAGAAATTCACTAAAGCTATTTGATCTATTAGATATGGGGTTAGATAGCAAATTTGGAAGTACTAATAAATACATGTTTTGGAATTTTTTCTGTTACATTTGTAGTTTTGCAATGATTTATGACTATTATGCTACTATTTTAAAGTTGAGTATAGACATTTTTAATAATGTTCACTTTCATCAAGTGTTGTTTCTTTTGCACGTACACAAGGTGTTTGAAGAAATTTCTTATGAGTTCTAGAAGCCATAATACATGGAGAGTCGTAAGGAAGAAGATAGGTAAGAAATGTGATGCTCTATTGATGATTTAATCAGGGTAAGCTGTGTTTGATTCTTATTACTATTTATCAATTAAAAATGTATTATATATAAATGTTTTTTTTTTCTTCTAAACTTTGTCTCATTATTTTTATTTTCTTTTTTCTCCTGTTTTATCCTATACAATTGTTCAACTCAAGAGCACTCCACCAAATTTTAGATGCCTTTTCAATTGAACTAGGATAGGCTTTTAGATATACATACTCCAACTTATAGATAGACTATCCATTTGGATTAAAAATTTGTTGCTTTTTACCTCCGATAATATGCCATTACATCATTTATGAGATTTGTGTTACCAAGATTTTGTATAGCTCAGTTTGTTGTATTGTTTATAGTGATGGAACTATTGAGAGTGTACTATGGTTTCTTCAATGAAATTGGTAGGTTTAAGAATATTTGCAAAGTTGAGAATATTGTTTAATGGTGGGGAACATAATTTTTTGTTGGCTGGCAGCGTTGAAATTATGTTGTTTTAGGTTTCTACAAGTTTTGTGTTTATTTTTATTTTTATGTGAACTTTTATTTTGAATAAATTGTTTTTATTTTTATATATTTTCAAGTCAATACCTTGAACAAAATAAATATATTTAATTTCTATTTAATTATCCCGTGCATCGCACGGGTTAGCAACTAGTTAAATTTATTGTAAAACTCATCATTTATATAAGAGGAGAAAGTACGCATTTATAGTACACTGAGCATATCTAATAATTTTCCAAGAAACAATTAGACTGCTCAACGCTTCAACTTCTTTTTCGCAGGACATACCACATCATTCATTAAATGTAACGTGTAAGTTGTTGGCGGGTGCAATTAATGTGAGGATAAATATTATTTGTGAACAATAGCGCCGCTTCCTTCTAGGTTAAGGATCTAGTGAGGGGTTGAAGTCGATGAGATGGGCTCCCTGAATCATGTTTTATCTTACTTCAGTTTCGAGTTTGGACTGCTCATTTGGCTCTCCGTGTCGTAGAGGTTTGGAAAGAAGAAGGTTGAGTTCATCAGATCAAATCACATGGACCATATCATTAACTTTCTACCTAAATATTTATGTACCAAACAAGAATAATCATTTTCATGTTTTTACATTTACATAATACACAACTTTATAGAGACGTTTAAAAAAAATTATAGTCATATTTTTTACAATTTCATGTGAACAAGAAATTGGAAAGTTCTCCACCTTTTCTGTCTCTTTTTTCCCTGTCAAACAATGTGAAATGTATTACTTCAATCAAATAATAAGTTCATGACCCAGCTATAATATTTTCACATTTTCAGCATTTTTCTTATTAAAGAAGCTTTTAACAATGAAGATAAATTCATTTTTATTCCTATCTTAAAATAATATTTTAAGTGATTTAATTGGATGATTAGCAAATACACAACTGTTAGAGAATTGAAGAAAGTAATCAATTCTCAATAAGTAACACAAACTTGATCATATATTCAACATAACATGAACATGATACGTTTCATAATCATGTATTGCATAATAGTATATCAGAAGAAAGAACTTGATGTTTGCATCTCTTTCTCACTTTCTCAAAAAGAACCAAAAACAAGGAGAAACTATACATGGATAAAGCATTAAGCACACTAAAGAAGTAGGAATTAAGTGGACGATGATGCAATAGCCCATAGCCAACCTAGCTAAACTCTAATCAAATACACACTAAGTTCAGGACCTCCAGCGCCATCAGGGTTCATCATATAGAAAGCCTCTGAATCTTTAGAGCCCACAACTCTCTCAAACCTGGCTCTCATATACATGAGCTCTCCTTCGGACCCATCAGCAGCTCCATTCCCAGTTCCAGGCAACACACCAGCACCCATTGAAATTGGCTCCACAGCTTTCAACACCTTCCACTCCTCAGGCCCGCACTCGCGCCTTGTTGCAAACCCACATTTCTTTCCATTGCAGTAAGTCCTCCAAAGGGGCTCCTCTAGCAACTTCTTGCCTTTCTTTTCTGTTCTCTTTTCACACTCCAAGGCAATGCGAACCAACCCAGAAGCCATCTCTCGGACTAAAAGACTTGTGGGTGTTGCAAGTTCAATAAAAAATGCTGGACTCAACTTGGCATCTTCCTGAAATGCAAAATGGACATGGCCTCTTCGATACCCGAAAAGGGTACCTATCACTCGGCTCCCAAGACTCGAGTGATACCTCGATTGGCTCTTACCGAAAATTGTAAGAGCCGATCGGAGCTTAGAATGTTTCTTCGGCCTTGGTGCTGCTGTCACAGAAGTAATTTCTACCGGCCCTGGGATTGTTAGCTCCTCCAAATCTTTGATCTCATCCTCACAGAAATGTGAGGATGAGCTGAAGGTCAAGATTTCTTCCTCATCATCCTCATCAATTTTCTTTTTCCAGTGGAAGTATCTCCTGGAGAAAGAGAAAGAAGAGTCATGAGGAGTTTTGGCAGTGATGGTCTTCATTTGGGCAAGTAAAAAGGACTCAGAATGAAAAGCAAGCAAGCAACTCTTAGAAGGGAAGGTGGGTATGACTATAGACTGTCTTGTTTCTAATATGTAGTAGTAGTTGCTTGTTCTAGCTATCCCTTGTAATTGGGCTCTATTACACTGAAAAGACTGGCAAGAGAATCCTGCCAAAAAAGTAAGGTGAGCAGTCCTACCTAACTGTAACAGGAGAAAAGAATTATCAAGGGAGAAAACAATTTTTAACGGATAGGAGAAGAGAGTGAATGAGTGATGAAAATAGAGACAAGAGAGAAAACTTGGAAATGGGAAATCAGAGAATAGTGGAAGCAGAGGAACAACACCTTTTGTGTTATTTCTTTGTCATATGAAGGGGGCTAAGCTGAAAAATGTGGGGTACACAGAGAAAGGGAAGCTTGACTGACTATGCTGACTTGCATTGGAAACGGTTAAGGATAGGTAAAAACACACCAACCGTACCCACCAGGACCACCACCCTAACCAAGCTTTGGCTTTAGTCCTTTCTTTCTCCCTCCACTTGCACCATAGCACAAATAAACAGCACTTGTTCCCATGACCACGAGCCACCATAGCCCCCTTTGTGTTTTGTACCCCTTTTGTCTTTTTACATATCCTTTATGATTTTTGGGTTGGCAGAATGATTAGCCTGATTATTGATGCTATGCAAAAACTTAACCAGTGTGTTTCCTTTTCCTCGTTATAGACAGACTCAGGAAGGTTCTGAATTCGGATTCCCTTAAGAGTTAAGTCTGGAAGTTATCGGGTGTCCTCATTGTGTGCCTATTTTCCTTGATTTCCCATTGAAATAGAGACGGAATTTGTGAACATAACTTTGTATCCAAATTGTTCTCACAACTCTCTATAAAAGAAAAAAATAATAATAAATTTATGTGAATATAATAAACAATCGCCCCAAATCTATCTCATTAAAATTATAGAAAAAATTGTGACGCAAAGATTATAATCCTAAAAATACACTCATACGGTAGAAAAAGATCACAGGTAGCTTTAATAGACACCAATCCTGTGTCTAAAAACTCAAATCAGTTTATTATCGATGGGTTTGGCTAGGACGTAGAAAATTCCATCATACCAAGAACGTCACTGTCAAAAAGAAAAAAAGACCAATGATGATCGGCTATAAACATTGAGCCAATAAAATTTCTGAGAAAAGAATGGGTAAATATAGGTGTAGTTTTTATTTTTTGGGAGGAGATCCCTAGGTAAAGAACTTGAAAATTATGTCCCACTGACTTCCATTTGCTCCTTATGTGTTGCAGACTACCATTTAGAGTCAAAACTGCTTGAATTTTAGGAAACAAAACTTTATAGCTTTTTTTTTTTCTTTTTTTTTTATATTAATTTTTCGTGGGACCGACCAAACATCACAGATGAACTAACAAAACCAACAACTTGAATCAAAACAAAGAAAGAGTTAGACGAACCTACTAATACATATCCCAATATTTATTAGACCTACCAAAAAAAAGGAAACATCATGCTTTTAATCCGAGTGCGTGAAATTATGGACAAGATATATATTAACTGTATAGTCATGTGCCTAAGTATTAATGTATTTAAATCAGAGATACGTAAGAGCTAACGACACTTTTTCATATATCTTCGTGTGATTAGCTCTTTCACAAAAATTTGATGACTAGAGTGTGCAAAAGGACATCTACCCTTAATTTTGAATAATAATTATATGTAGTTTTGTTTAGGTATATAGTTTAATATTTTATTTTTAGGGTCATATATTGACCTATTTCAAGAGAATTTGGTTTTTTATGACCACCCTAGGAAATGAATAATAATAATATGTAGTTTTGTTTAGGTATATAGTTTAATATTTTATTTTTAAGGTCATAGATTGATCTATGTGGGTTCCTGCTTTGGACAAGCCCAAGCCCAATAATCTAAAAGGATCCTGGGCCTCCAAAGGATAGTGTAAGTAGTTGGTAGACTGGGCTTGACTCACTGCGGCTTCGTTGGGCTGTTTACGAGTCAATTTGTGTACAAGACATAGGTTCCACAACACAAATATACATAAACATATATATATATATATATATAAGAAAATAACTAAGAAATAACAAAGGAACTAAAAAGAGCGCAAATAAAAGGAACGTTAGGGATCCTCAACATAGAGTGAAATTATATTTTCATTATATCAAATATTTGAATACATCGAGTCATACTCAACTGGAATATATCACAAGGTTCAATAAAGTTTAAAAGTCACATACTTAGATAGCTTTTTTGAGCTTCCAAGACTTGTGAGGTTTGAATCCCTTTGAATCCAAGTGTATCCTCTAATATTTTTGTAGGATCCCTCACGATATCTCACTCTTTTACTGTATTTCAAGCTTACAGCTCTCTTTTGTATCTTTTATCGTGTATCAACTGCTGCTTTGTTAAATGCCTTTTGGTTGGAGCTTTAGCCCCTTTTATAGTGCCATTTTTTTTTTATGCCATTGATCCATTCTTTGTGCTCTGGGTACTGGAACCAATGTTATGTTTGTAACATTGGTGATTAGTCATTTCCCTTTTCTCTCATTATTTCCCTTTTTGAGGTTTGGTAGCCTAAAAGTCCGCAGCTGACATTCCTCTTATGGGAGATCCTATTTGAGTAATCCTAGATGTCTTTTCTCAAGTCAAGGCTTCTCATCCTTTTCCCAAGGTCTCTAAAAAAGACATTTTAGAGCTCTAGCTGCTTCACTTTGTCCATTTCCTGTAAATAGGCAAATTCTTCATTGTTGATGATGGAAGGCAAAAAGGGTCCGAGCCACCTTCCTTCTTGGTTCCCCTTTCCTGCTTTACCTGAGGTACTAGGCTCCTTCATCATGTGTTGATTCCTAAGCCACCATCTATTCCCAAAGCTTTTTCTTCTGAATTTTAGATAGCTAATGGGACATGACTTCCTTTGTTCCTTGTGCCTATAGGCATGCCTCCCTAAACTATCCAAATCCCAACTGGTTTTCCCTGCATTTCCTGAGGATCCCCTACCTCTAACTCTGGTGGATCCTATGAAACCTGGCCCAGCTCCTACCTGCCTCCTTCTTGGGCTTACTTGAGTACCTTGTTTTACTTAAGCCCATGGCCCATGCTTCCCTTTGTGCCTCATTCTTCTTCCTAAGGCCCAATATTTTATTCTTTTCTCTTCATGGATTGAGTTCCTTACTTCTTTATTTTTCAAGGGGCAAGCCTTTCTTCTTCATGGGCTGGGCCTCTCTTATTTTTTAAGGGCCTAGTTCCTTATTGTAATTTTGAACCTCAACAACCTAGAAAATGTTAGTGGAAAATTTGATTATCTACTTAATGGCATAATTCTAGGTATAGCATACTATATCACATATAATATGTATGTCGTAGAACTCCCACTAAATTGGTTTTCACACTTAAAACGTTGTACGAACCTTAGTCTATTACTCTAGTCATTATGTAGTGTGAGAGACCGTGACCTTGGCTCGCCTCTTCCTTTGAGCCAAACCCACACAAATGGATGAGATTGTGTTTGTTTCCCTTATTGTGGTGATTCAATTGAATTTTTTTTCCCCCCAAATCGAGAGTTTTACATAGAGTCATTACTTATTTTATTTAAATTGAAAAAAAAAAAACAATAAAAAAAATAATGCCTCATTTTATTGATTTGGTAAAGATGTACATCTACATAGGTAAAACCCTAATCAACGAGCCTCTTGATTTAAATACAAAGGCCGAGTTATAAGGTGGGAAGGTATTAGGCACTTCCCCAAAAGCCCGACAGGTGTGTTACGCCCACAGTGGCGACTCTATTGGGGATTTAGAGTTTGATTCTAATGTGTCCTATTTCTTAAATCTTAATAAAAGCTTGTTCAATACTTGTTTGCACACACATCACTTGGTTCTTTTGTCCCTTTTACCCTGGTTGGTGATGAGTGGGAAGGTGAGTACGTCCATTCAGGCCACAGTCTTTCAAAGTTCATCCCACTAACTCATAATCTGTGCCATAGCCTATAATGGGCTTTGAGTACGTTAATGGTTTACCACCAATCCACAAAGGTCCACTTAGGCCCTTGGTTGGAATCATGGCCCACCTAATTACGAGTGACCTACTGATCTGTCCTTTTAGCTCTAAGGAGCCTACCCACACATAGAGAGATCCTAGATCCTATCCATGATAGGGTACCCTTTTTATATCTCTTGTTTGTTTAATCATATATCTTGTGTTCACCTAATTCTTAAAGGACAAATAAAAGAACCTTGTGCCTAGGGTAACAAATATGCTATGGACTTAGCATCCAACATCCTACAAGGCCAAAATTGAAATTCCCTAATCTTGGGCCTCTTTGTTGCGTGCCTAGGCCCAAAATGATGAGAAATTCATGGACTTTGAAAGGAAGGCTATATTATATTCTAGCTAAAGGGCTACTTCAAAAAGAAAGATGATGATAATGAATGAAAAGAAGAAGAGCCCAAAGGTGATGAATGCATTGTAAGCCCATATTTGAGACAAATGGTTGAAAATCTCTAAGCACATTCTAATGAAAGTCCACGAGAGTAAGATGAAAACTTTATTGTAAATGAACTAAAGCTCAATGAAACAAGGGGCAAGGTTCATGAGAGGAAATGGAGTGATTTTGTAATTGGGCCTTCATTAAAATGGACTTAAAGATTCTTCAAAGAACATCTAAGTTAATACAAAGAACCTTGTAATTGGGACATGGGATTAATAAAAATGGGACTTCTTTTTAGGCACCATTACACCACCTAGATTAAAAATAAAAAAGTATGTCCGCACTCCAATTTGGGTCCAAGAAAAAAACGGAAGACATTTGGTCAAGATTGAGGAAACATCTTAAGAATAGGTATCTCAAGGTGAGACATCTCGAGAGGAAGTATCTCAAGAAGGAATGGATGCTCCAAATGATGACATGACTGCAAAAAAGATATTCAAGGCAATAAAAGAATAAAACGACATTCTCAAGAAGATGGGGGGCCATCTCACCAAGCTAGAGGAGAGAGCAAGCTTAAGAAGTCCATACATGTGGATATACATGATGAAGATGAAGATTGGGTTGAAAGGGATAAGGTTAAGTATGAAAGAAACAAACAATTTAAGAAGCTCACCGTGGATACCGTGGCCATGAAGGAGAAAATGGAGAAGATGCAACTGGCCTTTTGCAAGGCCCAAGGGATGGATGATTGACTCTACAATATGGGTGGCATAAGCTCTAAGACTCCATTGCATTGCCTCCAAAGTTCAAGATTTTTTATGCGGAAAAGTTTAATGGGACTGGAGACCCAAAGCAACATGTTAAGAGGTATCTAAGTATTGCAGAAATGAAAGGATTAGATGAGAAGCAAACTTTGCATGCTTTCCCTTTCTCACTTACGAGAGGTGTATCGAGGGGGTATTATAGCTTGGACCCAACTAAGACCAAGGTGTGGAATAAACTAGTAGAGTTGTTTGTGGATCAATTCATCTTCAATACTATGATTGATGTGACTCTAAGGGATTTGGAGACTACCAAGCAAGGAGTAAGGGAGACATTTTCTGAATACATGACAAGGTGGAAAGGGAAGGCATCTAGAATGGTTAATAGGCCAAATGAGAAAGACTAAACCAACATAATCATCAAGAATTTGCTTCCGGCATATAATTCCTATTATTGCCTATTAGCTATTTTGGAGAGTTATGTGATTGTGGGACTAGTATTGAAGATGCGATCTGTAAGGTTGAATTTATTCAATCATATGTTGGCTTTATTCCATACCAAATTTGCTTGTATTTTAGCAATTAGATACCCTGTATTTAGATGAAAATTATGTAAGGGTTATGTGTGAGAGAGTGTGAAGAAAACTAATGATGTGTGCTATAATACCCAGTTCCAAAAAAAATAAATAAATAAATAAAAATGAGATTTATTTTTAAGGGTAATTCAGTAATTTCTGGTATTGAAGTTAGCAATATTTATACCCTAATTGTATCATGTAAACCCTAGCCACCCTAAGGATTTTGCTTTTCATGCCTAAAGATTTCTAAGTGGAGTTGACGTCCACCCCCCCCCCCCCCCCCTCTTCCTCTTGCCCTTTCTCCTTTCAAAGAAGCCAACCCGTATGCATCTAGTTAAGCAAAATTTCACCACTAAAAGCACAACACTTTATCCCATGATTCTTATTGAAGGCAGCGTAACTAGATGCTTGTTGGCCATTATGGGCATTACTGACTTGTCTTGTAAGGTTCCTTATTGATAGATAAAAGATGAAGCCAATACCAATTAATTGAAGGTTTCCAAGGACTTAGTCTTTTCACATGTAAAGAATCTTTGCTTTGTTGATAAGAAAGCTAAAATGTTGTGCTAAATTATATTCAATATTTTATCAAATGAATGCAAATTTCAACTTACTAAATGAAAATAGAAAAGCTCATTGGAAAAATATTTTTGTTTCAACTATAGCTTAACGAATATAACTGGAAGGAAGGAAGGAAATTCAGATATAGGAATTCATAGTGTCAAAAAAATCAAATAAAAGTTGTTGCGTTAAGATAGATTGATTCTGGTTAATTGATTCAATTACCCAAGTTGATTAATTAGGTCAAATTACATGCAAATCATTGTGGGTGTAGCTGTTTTCTCCTTTGGAAAGGGGAGAACACCTCGACCAAGTAGATCGGGCGGAGAAAAGATGGAGTCGCCACTTAGATTAGGTCTAGGAACCATAAATATAGCACCCTTACATGGAAGGATTAATCTTACTACCAAAGCATGGGTTTGGAGTTTAGGTATGGGGATGGGAAGGTGTTAGTGTAGGAAAAACATAGTTTGTATCACATACAAAACATACGCAGTGGAAAATCAACAAATCTACTTCATTCACAATTGATAAAATGTACTATGTAAATTTCAGAATTTAAGAACAAGAAAGTGTACCTTGGTGCGGTGAAATTCAAAACCAAAGATTAGAAGTACTTGGGAACACTTTTAATCATCACCCCAATTCCACTTATGCCCAAGAAGTGTGGTCTCTCAATCAGTTTATACGTATCTGTTCAAGGAAGGGTGAGTAAGAGAGTGACTTACACTCACATATACACCATGTTCATACCTTACAATATTTTGTATGTTTCTCTCCTTGTATATAACTGATTATCTAATTGGGCTAGCCTTTTGGATCATTCCAATTAGGTTTTAGTATATGGCTTGGAGTTGAACCAAAAGGGACAAATAAGACACTAGCTCCAATGGGTTTTGGGCCTTTCTATCAACTCTTGACAAGCCCAAAATTACCATTAATTATATTTAATATCACTATATAAATATAATTGCACTCTAGGTTTTATTAATAAATTATATCTCAAGACTTTATTATACATTCAACCCCTTCATTAAAATATTCGTAGTAATACAAAGTCATGAATGTTGAATGCCACTTTGAAGATTACTACATCTTAATCCTTAAGTACCCGGTTTAATCATTTAAGTTATTCATCATATATTTATGAAATCTAATTTCATAAATATATACTTTAGTAACTTCTTACTAAAGTGGTTAGACCTAACATTTTGAATAACCAAACCCATTAAACTTATCTCAAGGAAATATTTTATATTTCTGTTAAGAGATTATGAATTCTATCTTAGGAATATATGTTCCTTCAACGTTAAATGTAGCTACCCAACATACTAAGGTTTTGATCGTGACTTTAGATCTCACTCTTGATATATCAAAGCAACCTACATTTCATAGCCATGTTTATTATTCTTTCAGGATTGAGAGTTCATGTAAATAGAAGTTGTGAGGTTTATTATTCATTTAACAATCGTTAGTAGAGTAATAAATCTCATAGTGGTCCAGTTCAATATGTATTAGCACTTAAAACATATCAACTAGAAGTCTCTACTTCCATAATCAAGACAAATCATCTTAGTTGGTATGTTATAGTTTTCGCGGATGAAATGTCCAATTTCATCACCAACTACAAACTAAAATTATGAGTTTACACAGAACTTGTGATTTATATCTTTTATGACTAAATCACATAAATCGCATACTATGCATCTCATGGAGAATATGATAATTCCCAAATATTCATGTTACCATTATTTTAGATAATAATAAAACAACTTTATTAATCACAACATAATGTCATACATAGCATCATACAATAGGATTTAAAAGGCACATATCCTAACAATCTCCCACTTGCCGTAAAGACTATTGTGCACTAATCTAACTCTCACTCCCTCCAAATGTAACTCAAAAGTCATTTAGGGCAAGACTTTGGTAAAGGGATATGCTAGAATATTTGCACTATCAATCTTTGCTACTACTACATTTCCTTGATTAACAATGTCTCGAATAATGTGGTACTTTCTTTCAATATGCTTTCCTTTCTTGTGATTTCTTGGATCCTTGGATTGTGCAACCACTTTACTATTGTTGTAGGACAATGTGCTAAGAACTTGCTCCATTCTCACCACCATGATCAGAAAGGAATTTCTTAAGCCAAACAGCTTCTTTTGCTACTTCACAAGTAGCAACATATAAAGCTTCCATAGTAGAGTCAGTAATACAAGATTGCTTAACACTCCCTTAACTTATGGCTCCACCTCCCAAGGTGAACATACAACCTGAAGTGGATTTTCTAAAATCAAGATCTGACTGAAAATCAGAATCTGTATAACCAATATGTATCAAATCTTCACACCGGTAAATAAGCATATAATCTCTCGTTCTCCTCAGATACTTGAGAATATGCTTTACTGCCTCCTAATGTTTTAATCCTAGATTTGATTGATATCGGATGACCATGCCAACTAAATAACAGATATTTGGCTTAGTACAAAGCATAGCATACATGAGACTTCCCACTACTGAAGCATAAGGAACTTGTCTCATTGTCTTTTCCTCTTCAAGAGTTTTAGGCCTTTGGTCATCAGACAGAGGAATTCCATGTCTAAAAGGAAGTAATTATTTCTTGGAGTTTTGCATGCTGAACCTTACTAGAATCTTATCTATATATCCAGCTTGTGACAAGCCTAACATTCTATTCCTTCGATCTCGCCAAAGCTTGATCCCTAGAATAAAGTTAGCCTCACCCAAGTCTTTCATATCAAATTGGCTTGACAACCAAATCTTTACTGATGACATTACCCCTATATCATTTCCAATGAGTAGAATATTATCAACATAAAGCACTGGGAACATTACTACTTTATCTTGATGTCTTTTGTACATACATGGTTCATCAAGATTTTATTCAAAACCAAATGACTTGATTGCTTGATCAAATTTGACCTTTCATGATCTAGATGCTTGCTTAAGTCCTTAAATAGATCTTTTCAACTTGCACACCATATGCTCTTGGTTCTTTTCTACGAAATCTTCTGGTTGCATCATATAGATTTCTCCTTCAAGATTGCCATTAAGAAATGCAGTCTTGACATCCATTTGCCAAATCTCATAATTATAAGGAGTAGCAGTGGATAAGAGAATTCTGATAGATTTAAGTATTGCTACTGGCGAAAAGGTTTCTTCATAATCAATACCTTCTTTTTGTGTATACCCTTTTGCCACTAGCCTTGCTTTAAAGGTTTCAACCTTTCCATCTATCCCTCTCTTCCTCTTGTAAACCAATTTGCAACCAACAGGTTTAATGTTGTTAGGCGCCTTTACAAGATTCGAAACTTCATAACTTTGTCCCAATGATGTGCATCTATATCTTTCATGGCCTCTTCATAAGTGTAAAAATCAAATTCAACCTCTTCTGGGATAGCTTCATAAGTTTCCTTAGAGCTATAAATCTTACAAGTGGCCTAGTAATCCTCCCACTATGACGAGGCTCCTATGTACTAGTCATCTCATAAGTAATACCTTGTGGTGTATCTGATACAACCACTGTTGGGGTTTGTTCCCTAAAATCCAATTTATTGGCATGTCATAAATAATTAAATTGTTTAATTATATGAGATTATCTATTAATGAACTAATAGGATATTATCTTAGTCCATGAGATGCATAGTATGTGATTTATGTGATTTAGTCATAGAAGATATAAATCGCAAGTTCTTTGTAAACTCAGAATTTTAGTTCGTAATCGGTGATGAAATTGGGCATTTCATCTATGAAGACTATAACATGTCAACTAAGATGATTTGTCTTGATCATGGAAGTGGAGACTTCTAGTTGATATGTTGATATGTTTTAAGAGTTAAGACATATTGAACTGGACCACTGTGAGATTTATTATTCTCCTAACGACTGTCAAATGAATAATAAATATCACGACTTCTATTTACATCAACTCTAAATCCTGAGAGAATAATGGACCTAATCATGAGATGTAGGTTGCTTTGATATATCAGGAGTGAGATCTATTAGTCACGGTCAAAACCTTAGTATGTTGGGCAACAGCATTTAGTGTTGATGGAACATATATTCTCAAGATGGAATTCATAATCTCTTAACAGAGATATAAAATATTCCCTTAAGATAAGTTTAATGGGTATGGTTATTCAGAGAGTTGGGCCCAACCACTTTAGTAAACAATTACTAAAGTATATATTTATGAAATTAGATTTCATAAATATATGATGAATAACATAAAGGATTAAACCGGGTACTCAAGGATTAAGATATAGTAATCTTCAAAGTGGCAGTCAATATTTATGACTTTGTATTACTACGAATATTTTAATGAAGGGGTTGTATGTATAATAAAGTCTGGGGATATAATTTATTAATAAGGCCTAGAGTGTAATTATATTCTTATAGTAGTATTGAATATAATTAATGGTAACTTTGGACTTGTCAAGAGTTGACAGAAAAGCCCAAGGCCAATTTGAGCTAGAGTCTTATTTGTTCCCTTTGGTCCCAACTCAAGCCACAAACTAAAACTCAATTGGGTAGGCCCAAAAGGCTAACCCAATTAGATAATCAGTCATTATTTAATAAGAGTTACTAAATAAAGAAACTATGAGAATAGTTTTTTAACGTACGTATGATGAAAAGAAAAGAAATCAGTTTTTCTCCACAAGGAGAAGAAGAAGAATTTTCTTTGAGAATCTATGTACAAAAAGACTGATTGAGAGAACACACATCTTGGGCGCCATGTGGAATTGTGATGAAGATTAAAGGTATTCTTAAGTCAAGGTTTTGAAATTCACTGCATCGAGGTACGCTTCCTATTCTTTGTTCTTGAATTCATAGTTACATGTTATCTTTCATAATTGAAGTAGATCCGTGTTTGTTGCTTCCGTTGCGTGTGTTTTGTATGAGATACAAAACCAGATTTTCCAACAAACACATCATTCCTAGTTTCATCCATTGATTGTTCAATTACATGTTCATTCATTTCAGCCAAAAAAATTTTACTTCTAGGATTAAAATTATTCACATAATCATCTTCCAAAAAATTGGCATTGGTGCTAACAAACACTTTGTTATCTTATGGTTATAGAATAAATAACCTTTAGTTTGCTTTGAATACCCTAAAAACATGCATACTTCCGTTTTCGCTTCCAACTTATCAAACTTCCCTTTCAACACATGTGCTGGACATCCCCAAATGTGGAGGTATTTCATACTAGCCTGCACCCACTCCACAATTCCTTAGATGTGTTGGGAACTGATTTTGATGGAACTTGTTAGGACATATGTAATTCGCTTGTTAAGAACATATGTCGTTCTTTTATGTAATTGGCTAATCCTTGACAAAACGCACTTTACTTATAATTGGGTAGATCTAGGATGTGTTGAAATACTTCAAGAAACCATGTTTCAAGATCAAGTATGGAAGCCTTCAAGTCTGTCCAAGAAAACAAGCTGAAAGTGCAAGGTTACTAAAGCTCGACAACTGGCTCGACAACTAGCATGTGTCGAGGTTTAGAAAGCTGTTCAAGCCCGTAAGCTCGAAACCTGCTCGACAGTTTCTCGACAGCTTCTATCTGTCGAGGTTTATAAAATCAGAATTTCTGATCTGATTTCTTGGGATCTGTGAATGTGTCTTTGGGACTTCTTTTCTCCTAACCCTAGACATATAAAAGGATTGTTTTAAGGGCCGTTAAAGAGTTCACAAGCTGCATAAGCATCGAACAAACTTTGTTCAAGCAAATTGTGACCGAGGACAAAGTTCCACCCTAGTTCATCTCTTCTAAAGAAGTTGCTGTGTATGTGCACCTTTGGGTTTTGTGACCAAGCATCTTCTTGATCTTCATCGTGTGGATGAATTGAAGAACTTTGCAGCCAACAACTCTTTTCTAGTTGGTGATTGAAGTTGTGTACTGGGATTCGCGCAAATTGGTTAGTCACGTATTTGGGAGCCGTGCATCAAAAGGGGAAACTATCACTACAGAGCAAGTTCAATTGGGTATTGGGATAAGGGTTCAACTATAGGTTGGTATAAGGTACTGTGATTCCTTTACTTGTAACCGCTTGTTGTGATAATAATGCAGTTTCAAGAGTGGTGACCTGAAAATCACCCGATGGGGTTTTTGCCGTTAGGCTTTTCCCATTCGTAAATAAATCACCATGTTATTTATTTTCCGCTGCATAATTAGGTTATTGGTGATTTGTTTGTGCTGCCATGCATTTGTATGATTAATTTGATTAATTAATAACTTGGCTAATTAATCAATTGATTTAATCACAAGGGGTTAACACTTTTTGGCCTATCAAGTGGTACCAGAACAGGCACACTCTGATTAGGTTAATCTTTGTTGTGTTTGATCCATTGACCCCTGTTTGTCATGGATAGAGGACGGTTGTTAATTATACCTCCTCTATTTGATGGGACTAGCTATGCATACTGGAAAGTACGCTTGAGATCTTTCTTGCAGACTTTAGATGAGAAGGTGTGGCAAGCTGTAGAGATTGGCTGGACTAAGCCAAAGTAAACACCGGCCGATTGGGATGATGCCAAGATCAAGGTGGCTAACTTCAACAGTAGAGCATTGAATGTCATGTTCAGTGCGGTCACCAAAGAGGAGTTTAAGAAGATATCCTCAACTGAAACTGCTAAGGAGGCTTGGACCATCCTCCAGACAAACTATGAGGGAACTAAAGCTGTCAAAGATTCAAAGCTTCAAAGGCTCACTACAAGCTTTGAAGAGATTAAGATGGAGGAGGATGAGTCGTTTGATGAGTTCTATGCCAAGCTGAAAGACATAGTGAACTCTACTTTCAATCTTAGAGAAACCATCCCTGAACCTAAGATTGCGAGGAAGGTGCTCAGATCTCTACCCGAGAGATTCCATGCCAAGATTATGGCGATAGAGGAATCAAAGGATATTGACAAGATTCCTTTGACTGAGCTGGTTGGAAACTTGCAGACCTACGAGCTAGGGTTGACCAAAATTGGCAAGTTGGGTAAAGGAAAGAGCATGGCACTGAAGGCCAAGAGCAGTGAGATTGATGAGTCTTCAGATGATGAAGATTCCAAGATGAATTCCTACATCACCAAGCAGTTCAAGAAATTTATGAAGAATGCCAATGGAAAGGGTTTTGACAAGAACCAAAGGTAATCCAGTTCTTCTCAGTTTAAGAGCCAAAACAAAGAGAAAAAGGATGCTAAGAAAGGTGGTCAGTACACTATTCCTACAGGACCTAAGTGCTTTGGGTGTAATGGCTTCGGTCATATGAAACAGGAGTGCCCCACATATGTCAAGAGCATTGGGAAGAGCAAGGCACTTGTTACTACCTTAAGTGACACTAAGCCTAAAGATGATTCCGATAGTGAGGATGATGGAATCATAAATGCCTTCACTGCTATAGTAAATCCTACTAAAGGGATTGTTGATGAAATGGATGAAGAAGAAGAATTGGTGGATTCTAAGTGTGAGAAGATGGATGATCATGACGATATCCATTCAACCTATGAGAAACTATACAAGTTGTCTGAGAAACACGAGAAACTCTATAGGCTAACCACCAAGAAACTGAGTGATGTGGAACTTGATCATGAAGAATTATCCACAAAATTTGATGAGGCAAATCAGACTATTGGAGCACTGAGATTCGAGAACAATTTCCAAGCTGAGAAGACCAAGAAGCTTGAAGCAGAGCTATTTCAAGTTAGAGCTCAATTGGAGAGGACTTCAAGTGCAAAGCTTGATGAGATGCTTAGTATTCAGAAATCTGCTTCGGATCAAATAGGTTTAGGGTATGGTCTTTCTTCCTCTAATATTGCTTCTACTAATTCTACTGTTTTTGTTCCACCTGCTAATAATACTAAAAATGAGAACAATGATGTTAAAACTGAATTAACTAGTGAGAACTTAGACAAGGGTAAATCTATCTTAAGAGCACCCCGTAAGCAAGAAAAGAAAGATGTTAAAAACCCTAGGGCTAAGAAGACTAACTCTCAAAAGCCTAAACAGAAGAAGCAGCATCTCTGTCATCATTGTGGTGTTGCCGGTCATACTCGACCAAATTGCTATAAGTGGTTAACCACTCAACAGAGAAACGACATGATAGCAACTGGAAGCCATAATCAGCTTCAATCCTCTCTTACTCATCTTAGAGATCTTCTGAAAGCCCTCATGTTCCTTTCGAACTTGAACGGTTTCAATTCTTCCCCCTCACCACCGGTTCAAGGGTTTAATCAAAGGAAAGGTTCTTCCAAGGTATGGAAGGAAAAGGGTTCCAAGTATTTCTATCACTTTCTTCCATCTCTTCGTGTTTTTGTTTGTTGCATTACTTGTGTGTTTTGCTTTATTTTGAGTCAGTCTAGTTTTTATGCTTTGCTTTGTTTAACATGCTTTTGTTTGTTGTTTTCAGTTTTTTGTTTTTTTTTTTTTTGATATAAAAATAAAAATAAAAATTGAAAAATACAAAAACAGTATGTGTTTTATGTACATTGGTACTTGTGTACCTTGGATGGCCATTGAAACAAAGTTTTCTAAACTTGGTTTCGTTTGTAGCTTAGATGAGCATCTCTATGCACAACTAAGCAAGTGAGCTTTGTGGCTCTTGTTTGTGATGAGTAAGATTGAGTGATCTCTTATACTTAACACTCGTATCACTCTTTTTGACTGGTAGGACTAGAAAATCCTAAGAAAAAGGCATAAATAACCATCTCACCACTGTTGTCCACCAATCATGAAAGACATCTGTATGCTTCGGCATAATAAAAGTGTGATGTCAATGACATTTGTGTGCTTCAGCATAGAAAAATTGGAATGTTAAGTATCACTGGGTATTTCTTTTCTATCTCTAATATACCCATGCATGATATGTTTAAAAAGAAAATATGCAAAGAAAATAAAAAACAAAAAGATTAAAAATGCTTTAAATATGATTACAAGTGTGTATTCTAGGAGATGTGGGAGTTATAGGATGTACCTTGAAGGTGATAGTCCCATCAAATAGTTATGATTGTGTGTGAGTTAAAGTGATTTTCTCATATCTCAAATCGTCATAACATGTATACACTTATGCAATCTTGCGATGTTTTTCACACACAACACGCAATATTTTTTGCTATTCTTGATACATGTGCAGGTACAATGTGATTTGGCCATCACAAGGTTTACATGTTTTTATGTATACTCACTAAACTATCTCGACTTGTTTTTGAAATGTAAAATTGGTTAGACTTGTTTAGTTTGTGTGTGTGTGTTTTTGGGATCCATGTGCTTAAAATTTTGTTGAGCGATGATTTTAAGAGCCTATTATGTTGATTGGATTATTGATGGAGTTGCTTGTTAGATTGCATTCATGTCTGTGTTTTTCACTTCTCGAAAAACTATTTTTAAAAGCAAGCTTGACACCTCATCGATACCTCTTCGATACCTTGCTATCTGTTGAGCTTCTCAAGCTTTTTCTTATCGCAATCTCGACAGCTCCTCGACACTTGGTGGATCGATCAAGAAATCTCCTACCTCCTTGATAGCTTCTCGATACATGGCTAATCGATCGAGCTTCTATTTCGTTTCTGGTGTATTATTCCTCGTTACCTCCTCGACACCTGAATTTGTTGACGACCAATTTTCTCGACACCTCCTCGACAGATGTCTCGACATCTCTCGATACCTATATCTATCAAGATTTACTGAGGTTCTATTTAAGCCCCTCGTGCGATTCGACTCTCATTTTCTCAATCTCTCTCGATCTATTCGTACCTGTTCACCTCCCAAACTCTCTTTTCTCACTCAAAACCTTCAACCCACGTGATTTTCGGCCTTTCTTTGCTTCAAATCACTTGGTATGATCTCTTATCTCTTCATTCTTCATGCATTTCATGATTTTGAAACCTAGGTTTTGGAGTTTTTGAAAAATTTTGGGGTTTTTTCAAAATTGATGAGATATTATTGAAATTTTCAGCTAGGTTTTCACTTAAATGAGTTTAAAATCTCATGCATTGCATCATATATGCATTATAACTGTATTATCACGCATTTAGATGTGTGCAAATTGATTATGTGCTGGTAGGACTGGATTGGGCTGAGCCCATGATGAAATTTATTTTGCATGTCACATGTTCATGCATTCCCTATGCATACGTACTCTCTTTTCAATATAATTGTTATATTTGAATTGCTTTCAAGCTTTTCTGAGTGTCCCTCTCTCTCTCCCTCCTTTCATTTTGTTTACGTTAGTCGTGTCTATGGCACCTAAGCGTAAATCTGCTCTGTCTTGAAACCCTCTTCGTTTCGGGGCATCATCTTCTGATCCTACTCCTTCTAACATTCGGTTTTGTGATAAGGATGCTCGTAAAGCTTTCTCGGAGAACTTTTCTCAACGAGGTGTTCATTCGAAATGCCAAGTCATTTTGGTGGACTTCGTTGACACTGACCTTCCCAATGTCATTCACAGTTGGGGATGGGAGTCAGTGTGTGACGTCCCAGTCACCTGTCCTCTCGTGCTTATTCAAGAGTTTTACTCTAACATGCACGGGATTGATCGTTCAGTACCTCTTTTCTTCACTCACATTCGAGATATGTGCATTCTTGTCACACCACCGCTTGTTGCGGATGTGCTTTGGGTTCCTAGGGTAATGTCTCTTGACTATCCTAGTTGTGAGCGTCTACGGACTGTGTCCAAGGATGAGCTCATATCTGCTTTTTGTAAGCGCCCTTCTGAGTGGGGTGAGCGTCAGTTTACATCATGTTGGCCTTTTACTAAAGGTCCTAGACTCTTAAACATGGTGATAACCTTTGTACTCCATCCTCTCTCATTATAACTTTATCACAGAGCCTCGTGCTCAGTTTTTGTTATCTCTCATTGAGCATCTTACTATAGACTTTCCCTTTCATTTCATTCTATCTATTATAGATGTTCATTTGGATGCGGCGACCCATGATAAGCTCATCTTTCCTTCTGCTATCACGAGGATCTTACGCCATTTTTTTGTTCCTTTTCCTTCGTCTAACCATTTCACTTTCATGTGTGCCATAGATGTCACTACCGTAAAACGTAGTGAGGCACTGTTTAAGTCGTGACAGTCGAATTCCACTCCTCCCTCTCGTTTGGCTCCATTTCAGTCTGCTCCATCTACATCCGCTCCCTCTTCTTTTATGAGCGATGTGTCACTTAGAGACATCATGGCGCAGCTGCAGTGCATGGATGCTCATCTTGATACACTCTCCACTGAGCTGTATCAGGTGAATATTCGTGTTGGTCGTATTGCACGACGACAGGCGGCTATAGGTGGCTACGCTTCTAAGGTTTCTCCTCCACCACTGCCTCCATTGGCTTTTGATTCTGATACTGAGGATGATGATGATGATGGTGATGACGATGATGCTTCTAATGATGATGATGATGGAGATGCTAACTCTACCGATGAGATGTTTACTTGACACTCTTACCCTTTGTCACTCGTGACAAAAATGGGGAGTAGTTTTGAGATATGAAAGTAGTCATTCTTAGGGGGAGAGTTAATATAGGACATTATTGTTAGGGGGAGTACAACCTGAATCCACACATAGGAATCCGTGGGATTTTGTACTAAACATATTTCAAGAAGGAATGAACATTTCATACTTTTAGTAGCTCTGAATTTTGGACAATTCCACTTCCAATGACCTTTCTCGCCACAATGGAAACACTTTCCTTTGGCATAGTCCCTTTTCTTTCCCTTGTTGGCAACTCCTAAGGCAATTTTTTTACCATCTTGCTTGGTGAAGTCCATCTTTTTCTTCTTTTTACCTTGCCTTTCGACTTAGATTGAGAAGAAGAAGCTTCAACCATATTAGCTTCAACACTGGATGTACCAAGAATGCTTTCTTCTGCCCCCAATTCATTCATTAATTAAGGAAATGTATAAATCTTTTTGTTCATGTTATAATGAAATCTGAACTCCTTGAATGATTCTAGTAGTGATTGGAGTATCATATTTACTTGGGATTCTCCATCAATATTGGCATCTAAAACCTCAAGTGTATTCAGATGAGAGATCATCCAAAGACAATGCTCCCTTACTAAAGTACCTTCAGCCATTTTGGTATTATAAATCTGCCTCACAGTTTCTTGCTTAGCAGAACGGCCTTGCTCACCAAACATCTCCTTCAGACTCAACATTATGTCCAAAGCTAGTTCTACATCCTACATTTGATGTTGTAGAACATTTGAAATAGATGCTAGGATATAGCACTTGGCCATCTCATTAGATTTTTGCCAATGATCATATCTCTATTTTTCCTCAAGAGGAACATCTAATGATGGAAAGTTAGGACAAGGTTGACTAAGCACAAGCCTGTGCTCTTCAGCAGTAAGAACAGTGTCCAAATTTCTTTTCTAGTCAACATAGTTAGATCCAGTCAGTTTGTTTTGATTAAGAATAGCAACAAGTGGGCTAAAAGATGCCATGATTTAAATTTGAAAGTAACAAACATGAATATAATAAGTAAACCAGATATTATCAATTTAGCATATAAACATATACTACGGAACCTTAATCAAACCATACCATAAAATATGCAACAACAACCCAATCCATGTCTATAATTCCTTGGTAGCAAGTATATTATAAACATCATGATTGATTGAGAACTATTCTCATTATTAGTGCTATCATGATAACTCTTATCAAACACTAATAATATGTCGTATTAACTTTAGCTTTTAAGTAAATAATGACATAGCTCCTTTGGGAGGTTAACGTTACACTTAGTCTAGTGTACACCATTATCTAGAATTATGTGTAGCCACATTTCATCTCCCTTGTAGTGTTTAAACTTGTAATACCATGAAACAAAACACCCTCCTTTGGGATCGCAACGCATATACGCCAAGACGAGGTGTTGGTTCGCACTACTTTAAACAGGTAAGTTTAATCTTGTAGTTCTATGAAGTAAACACCCTCCGTTAGGATCACGAGGCATATACGCCAAGACGAGGTGCTTACCCACACAACTATGAACCAATAATGGAGGCCGTGAGATCCAACCCTTGTATCCCTCTCCCACTAGATATTTTAAAAGAAAGGTTTTTAATTAGAAATCATGTGTAATCACATCACACATATCCTTGCATTTTCATAGTATGAAAACACTTAGAAAAATTCAAAATTCGATCGATCGAAACTTTTTCTCGATCAATCGAAAAGTGAAGAAATGCATACCAAACCTTCTACCTAGCTCAATTGATACTGAATCGCTACTCAATCGATTGAAAAAGAACATTCGGTCGATCAAAAGAAATTTTTTATCAATCGAAAATATAAAGAAAATCGTCACATAGGTTCTATCCAATTCGATTGACTCTTAATTGCTAGTCGATCGATCGAAAAGGAACGTTTGATTGATCCAAAATAAATTTCGATCGATTGAAACATGTGATGAAATTTTCTAGGAGGTTTCTGTCTCACTCGATCGATCGAAGATGATTCTTGATCAATCAAAACTCGTGAAACTAAATTTTTTCCAGAATTTTTCTGAAGTAGTTTTCAACAGTTTTAATGAATAAACTCCAATGATATGAACATAAACGATTGAGATTGTGATAAAAAACTGAATTCCATTGATGCTATAGCCTTAAAGTTCAATCTAACATACTTAATATCAAACTTAAACAACATCATAACATCAATATAAGTTTTTATCAAACAATAATTTAAATAACCATACAAAAAATTGACTGTATAAACTTCTAACATCATGAAATTACTATCTTTGATTCCAAAACTCACAAAACATGTTATACAAATTCAAAATTGATGACCGCTTTGATACCAATTGTAGGAAAAACATAGTTTGTATCACACACAAAACATACGCAATGGAAAATCAACGGATCTACTTCATTCTCAATTGATAACATGTATTATGTAAATTTCAGAATTTAAGAACAAGAGAGCATACCTTGGTGCAGTGAAATTCAAAACCAAAGATTAGAAGTACTTAGAAACACTTTTAATCTTCACTCTAATTCCACTTATGCCCAAGAAGTCTGATCTCTCAATCAGTTTATACGTATGTGTTTAAGGGAGAATAAGAGAGTGGCTTACACTCACATACACACCATTTTCATACCTTACAAAATTCTGTATGTTTCTCTCCTTATACATATCAACATATCAACTAGAAGTCTCAACTTCTATGATTAAGACAAATCATCTTAGTTGATATGTTATAGTCTTCGTAGATGAAATGCCCAATTTCATCACTGACTATAAACTTAAATTCTGAGTTTACAAAGAACTTGTAATTTATGTCTTTTGTGACTAAATCACATACTATGCATCTCATGGATTATATGGTAATGTCCAAATATTCATGTTACCATTATTTTAGATAATAATAAAACAACTTTATTAATCACAACATAATATCATACATAATGTCATGCATAGCATCATACAATAGGATTTAAAGGGCACATATCCTAACAGTTAGCCACCCAACCCCACTCGATCCATGGGTCGGCTTCTGTTCATTGTGTCTTACGTCTTAATCTCATTAAAGGCTCATTAAATATTGTTATCTATTCTCACACACACACTAGCAATCAACATGGCATCAATCATCCTAAAAAGCCTAACATACATCTATCATGGAAACTCACATCAAGCCTAGCATGCATCTATCATGCATAACATATCATCTCATCCAAGGTAGCAAATAACAAGATATCATAAGGGCAGAAACATAGACATGGCAACATCAAAGAAACATGTGATTGCATTCTAGATATCAAGAATACATCATCCAACCAAGCCTATTCAACTCATCATTAAATATATATCCAATGCATGTTCATGTTGATGCATGACTTACTTTACTTCATCTCAGCACCTATGCATCAATGAATGGCCATGTGAATGCATGTTCATGGTATTAAAGCAAGAAAAGAAAAGAAAACCCTAATCAAGCATGTTAAAGGCAATATATATATATTAAAAAAAGGAATAAATACTCAAAAACATATAAAGGAGCCAAAACAGAGGCATATGACACAATGAAATTAAAAAAAAAAAAAGAAGCAAAAAGACTCGGATTAGGGTTTCTGGGCTAAAGTATGTGTGCACATACATAAGCCTATGAACGTGGGCTAGTTGTATGTGTATGCATACTTTAAGCTTGCGTGCGCATGTAGAATTATGCATGCGTAGACATGCCCCCAAAACACTAACCCAGAAACTCAGAAACACAGAAACAAAGCAGAAATAAAACCTAAGGAAACTAACAATTTAACATGCTTTAAAATGTGAAAACTACATAAACCTAAACTAAACTAGCATATTAAAACATATACAACAAATAAATCAATTAAGAACAAATGGAACATAAGTTATAAAATATCCAAATTATGGGTGAACCATTAAGAGAGACTCACCATGCATATGGAACACAACTTGGTTGATGTTTAACCGACCTCTCAGTGCCTACAACACAAATATTAAGTTGAAAGAAGAAGAGAATTAAAGAATACAATAGTTTTTGATAATCACAACTCAAGAACAAGATTAGTTTTGAAAAAGGTTTTGAGAAATGAAATTGAGAAAATATTTTCTGCCTTAGAACTAACTAAAGAGAGGTTTTTAATTTGTGAAAAACGTGCTAAGAGGCTATGTGTGAGTTTTGGAAAAGAGAATTATGGTTTTAGAGAAGATGGAGGCAAAAAAAAATAACTATCTCTAGCTAGGGTTTTGGTTGGAGACATAAGATGAGTATTTATAAATTAAAATTAGAGTTTTGGGGCATTTTAATGATCTTTGGACGTTCTCAAGGGTCTATGGGCCGGCTCACATCAAAGCATGATGTTTTGGGCCCTTAAAATGAAGTTTTAAAACTCAGAAAATTGGACTACTTAGTTGGCTCAAATTCAAATGGTCACGACTTACTCAATATAAGTCCAAATTAAGCAAAATATGTATTCCAATTGAAGCCCAGGATGTCTACTTTCCCATGCAACAACCATCACTTAAAAATTATTTCTGACTCAAAAGTTATGGTCAAAATAGTGAGCAAAGGTCATTTTTTAGTATCAATTTCAAAGTGATTTGAGTACTTTTGAGTTGTGATTACTTCCAAACTATTGTGAAATCTTTAATTACCCTTAATTGATATATGCCAAGCATATCATTGGGGTTAGGGACCAAAATTTATTAATGGGTACAAAATGCGGTGTCTATAAATGCCCTTTTTTTAACTTTGCTTACACTGCAAGTATAGTTAAAAGCCTGAAGACACAACATTTTCTAAGTCAATAAACTTTTAGTCCACACACACACACTACACACAAACATACAAGCAAACATGGGGGCGAGCTCAAAACAGGTGATTCGTGCACTTTCGACAGGAAGTGTGAAAAACCACAGCAGAAAAAACTGAGATGTTTTTGAGTTTTAAGGACTCTACCATCATGACGCACATACATGCAAGCAATCATTCAAACAAGAAATGTACCATAGGAAAATCTAGGATATTTTCAAATTTTAAGGACTTTACCTAAAGTTAGGGGGGACCCCTTAAATCGAGAAATTTACATCCAAACTCAAACAGGCCACTCAAGAATGAGAAATTTATGCCAAGGGGACCACTTGAAGCGAGAAATTTACGTCCAAATACAAACAAGCCACTCAAGAATGAGAAATTTATGCCAAGGGGACCACAAGAAGCAAGAAATTTATGTCCAAACACAAACAGGCCACTCAAGAATGAGTAATTTATGCCAAGGGGGCTATTCGAAGCGAGAAATTTATGTCCAAACACAAACAAGCCACTTAAGAATGAGAAATTTACGCCAAAGGGACCACTCGATCGAGTAATTTACGTCCAAACACAAACAGGCCACTAAAAAATAAGCATTTTCGCCAAAGACACAAATAGTCATACATGACTTACACAAACATAGAACCACAAGGTTTGCAAAACCAAATGCACAAGATTCATGCAAACACAGAAGAATACAAAACATAACGACACATGACTCAAATAAAAAATAGAACAAACAAACACACAAGACTCACATAAAACATCAAACAAACATGTGTCACAAAAGATAACATAAAGGATGAACACAACAACATAGGAGGCACACAAACATAACAAATCATGCAAACACACAAAAAGCTAAACAAGATGGGCCTAAGGCCCAAGACAAAAACGAGGATAGGCCTAAGGCTCGACACAAAATAAGGAGAGGCCTAAAGCCCAAATGGAGTATGAGACGGGCTAAGGTCCAAGATGAAACAAGGACCCAAACAAACAAGCAAACACATGAAAAACCATATGAGAAATCTAACATTCAAACAAACACACAGAACATAAAAATAAAAAATAAAAAATAAACAACAAATAAACAACAAAGATCACGGACTAACACAGAGATTGCAAACAAACATGAAGACACTGAAGACAAGGACAGACACAACAACTTCTAAAGAAGCGACAAACACACCAAAAAAAGAAAAATCATAAAGAACGAAGGAGAACAAAGATGATGCAAAGGATACAAAACTTAAGGTCAAACAAACTCTAAGAAAGGAAGACACAAAACAAGACCATCCTAAAAGGCATGGTAAAAATGAGAACCAAACACTTGATTCATTATGGATAACTTTTGAAATGTTTAAGCATTACGACGCATCCTCCTTGTGGGGTCCACCTTTCCCCTAGCTTGACTAATTCACTTTCTTTTTCTTTTCATTTCTTTTTTTCTTTTTCTTTTTTAACCCTAACTTTTGTCTAGGCCACCTTTACAGGTTTTCAACCTAGCGAGCATTTTTTTTACACTTTTTTTTTTTTACTTTTTATTTTTTATTTAAGCCCTAACTTTTGCCTATACCACCCTTACGGGTTTCCAACCTAGTGGGCTCTTTTACTTTACAAAACACAAACAAATGAGATGCAATGAACAAGTTCTACGACTTATCCTCAAAAAATCTTGTTAATTCAAATTCTCAATACATGAGTTACACAATTTACATTATGTGATGTGGCTACACCTCACAAGGTTGCCTACATACCTAAAAGGGATCAAGCCTAACGTAGTTCACATGAACAATTTCAATTGATCACAGAGGACTTTTACTTGGCTTATAATGTAGGCTTTGGCTCTTGACTCACAAAGAAATGGATAACAAAGGCTCAAACTTACTTTCTTGAGTGTTACAACTTGGTCAATGATTACTTTTCATCACTTTTGAACTTTCTTCACTTTCACCTTTTTATTTATTTATTTTATTTATTCTTTTTTATTTATTTATTTATTTTTTTGCATTTCATTTCACTTTACTTTTCAATTTATTTTTTTTTCACTTTTGATTCACATTTTTTTTTTTTTTTTTTTTTACTTCCACCACTTTATTTCATGCATTGCTTCTAGTGTAGGGGGTAATCCTTGACATGGGTTACTTTGAAAGAAAACAACTTTGAAGGCTCAAAAGGGGTGAACAAAGGGAAATATGTTTAAGATAGTAGAATAACGGCCTCTCTTCATCCCAATTTCTATTGTCCAAATGGGCAAACATGCAACATCACATATTGAGAATTAAATGAACTTAAAACTTTGAGAACTTATCATAACACTCAAATCATTGCAAACCACTTTATTGATGAATTAAAGAGTACATGAATTGAAAGACTCACCTAATTGAAACAACAAAGACATATTGAATTGAAACAACAATGACACTTTTGAACTGAAAAACACACCAAAATGAAAGATCCTTGTGGAATGCAATAACAAAGACTAAACTTCTTGATCAATCAACCCCACGTAGGAGGAGGCATAACAAGTAGTCAAGGAGAGGATTACTCTTGATGTTTGGGAGGTTGATGGGTGACTTAGGGATCTTGCTAGATTGAATGAGGTCTTCAATGTCATGACGAAGATGAGTGCACATATCAGTAGAATGACCATAGTTCTGATAGTACTTGCAATACTCACTTGCATTGTAGTTTGGAGCAGAGGTGTTTGGAGTATACCTTCCAAGATCCCATGGCTTGATAAATCCTTTGGTTGACAAAGTTTCAAGTGCTTGGGATAAAGTCATTCCCAATGGAGTGAACTCTCTTTGAACATTAATAGTATTAACTTCACTTGTCTTACCACCATTTTTACCACTATTACTTGAATACCCTACCCTAAACTTCTTTTGAGGTTTTTCATTACTTTTCTTAATAAGTCCACTATTAATAGCATCCTCAACTTGTATATCAGCATCATATAAATTAACAAAAGTTTTCAAAGGAATTGGTGCAAGTTGGCGCCCACAAGTAGGTAGAATGTTCTTCATGACCATCCTCACTTGGCCTTTCTCACTACGATGATTAGGTATCTAGGAAGTTTTTCCTTTCCACCTCATCAGAAAATCAAAAAATGACTCATTGCTCAATTACTTTGTAGTCTCCAAGTCTCTAAGGCTTATATCTAATTGAACATTGTATAAATATTGTTGTGCAAAAGCTTCAACCATCTTGTTTCAATCATTCATCTTAGCATTTTCCAATGAGAGATACCATTGTAGGGCTACACCACTAAGAGTCCAAGGGAAAAACAAAATGATTTGCTCCTTGATATGACCTTGAGGTTTCATGGCAAGAACATATTGGTTCAAGTGATTCTTGGTGTACAATTTTTAAACCCTTTAAAACACAAGTTGTTTAACCTAGTTAGTTAGCCAAGTGATTACTTAGATAAATTATTCAGATCTAGGTTAACACAATCAAATCATATCATGTTAGTAATGCAGAAATATAAAAAACACATGATATGATAACCCAGTAAAACTAAACCGATAAAAAACTTGGGGAGGATTTAACCTAGCTATCCTCAAGGTAAAAAAGATGCACTATGAATGAATTGAAGTTTGTACAGTAAGACTTAGACCACTAACATCCTATTGCTACCTCGAGTAGAAAACTTGCTACCATGACCACGTGACAGCTCCGAGTCCACGGACAACTTCTTTCCCCGATCCACTGCAACCACAAGTACTCCCACTTGTGACTTTAAGACTCCACTCAAAGGTTTCAAATCTTCTTTAAATTCTTTTTGCAACAACTGAAGCGATCACCAAGTTCTTAACATGAATCTTGATCTTCCTAACCCTAAGTGTGTATAAAGGTAAACACCTCTAGATCTCACAAGAGATTCAACACACAGCACATCAAAGACTTCTAAAATGTAGTTAGGGTTTTTCCTTTTATACTTGGAGTAAAACATAAAACTCTACAAGTCAAATCGAGCTTGGGTTGAGTTGGAAAAATCTGCAGAAAATTAATCTGCATAAGCCTAATTTTTGATCAATCGAGCCTTGCGGATTTAGACCAATAAATCCTGCAATCACTCGATTCCAACTTTACAAATAAACACACTTTGAGTAGCCTAAATCTAGACTCTAAGTTTTGATCATGGTTTGCCAACACATTACAAATTAAAGTTCTAATACATTTAGTTCCTAAAGTCTTATAACCTAGCAAACTCCCCCTTTGGCAATCACTGACAAAACACATCACAAATATAAAATGCTCAAAGTTACAAAATAACCCATTTAAATTTAAATTTTAAAATGCCCTAAATACAGTTCAACCTAACTACTATCTATTAGTTGCTAGTGTAGATAGCAGCAAGACTGAATTAACTTGTATATTTGTGAAACACCCAACAAACACATAAACGCATGTGTGGAAAATACAAGTAAAACAAAAGAAAATTCTTGATTTCACAAAACAAAAAATAAAAGACATATACCATGAATAACTTCATAATATAAATCAATGACCAATGTATCACATGTGAAACAAGAAACAATAAAAGAAACATAAAACATAGTGTCTCCCCCTAACATATATAACCCATAAAAAATAAATACATCATGAGCCAAATAAAAAGAAATACATCAAAGAAGCTCCTAAATACAATCTAGCTCCAAAACAAAAACTCCCCCTATCAACATGCATATGTACTCCCCCTTTTTGTGATGAATTGCCAAAGGGCAATTGTGACTCATCATCAAAAGGTGGAGGTGGAGTAGAATGTCTAGCACTCGCCAAATCAGCTCATAAAGCCTGAAGCTCAGTAAGCACATCCACCAAAATTTGTCCATGCGCCACCTAAATGGTCATGATAGTGTCCAACATACTCTATAGAGAAGCATCGCTCGAAGAAGAAGGTAGAGGATCAACAGCAGCGGTAGGATCGACATACTTCTCAATAGTGGGGTCACCAGATGTAGGAGGCCGAGATGCACCTGTAGAAGACTTGACTCTAGGGTGTTTGAAGCTAACTTTCATTTAAGCTGCTCTTTGCTGAAGAAAGATGGCATCTATGGGAGCTATAATATGTACGGGCTCAAAAGCGAGAAAATCCTCTAAACCTAAATATAACAAAACCCTATAAATAAAAACCAGGTAGAAAAGATCATGAGATTTAGAACTACTCCTATGAACCTCAACAAGTGTGCTAATGAAAATGGTAGGAAAACTCATAGGAGCATCGGTCATAACGGCATACAATAGGAATGGTGTGCAAGTGAGAGATAAGCCAAATAGAATTACAAGCAATCCAGAAAAATATATAATTGTGCTCAGTATGCTCATGAGTAGTGATATAAGCATCAAAACCCCATTTAATGGAAGTACCGGTGATGTGAGACATAATCTCATCAACGGGAGGGACATCGGTGTAAGGATAGACTGGCTGCCATACCAAAGGTACACCAAGAGCAATGGCCACTACCTGAGGTGTAATGACATACACTTCACCCCTTATCCAACTCCTCACATACTGAGTGTTGGGATCATCAAAGTGGACAGAGAGGTTCGAATAGAACTCTCTTATCAAAGCAACAGAAGGAGGATGCTCAATGTCCATAAGAGGTAACCAACCCCAACTCTCAAAATTCCTACATTTCTTAGGGTCTAACTCATCTAGGATCACTTTACACTCAGCCCACACCGATCTAAAGATATAGAGTTTCTCATAATTCTCTTGGTGTTTCTCGGTTCTAAACCTATCACACTCAAAAACAGGGGTAGAGGAAGAGGAGGTTTTCTTATTTGCTTTAGTTTTCCTAACCATGATGCTAAGAAATTAGAATGAAAGGAAAACAGAAACAAAGAAAGAAACATAAGGGCAGACTACATTAGAGAGGGTTAGAGCAAAAAAAATCTCAATAAATAACAATCTATATGATGCATGTAATGAATGCACATATGATGCATGCTTTAATGCATTGAAATTTGTTCAATTTTACTTCATATACCATCAATTGACTTGAACACAAAGTTTTAGAGCAAAAAACCCCAAATTTTGAAAAACCCAATTTCAAAATACCCAACAAATTGAGCAATTTATCATTACACTAGTTAGATAAGATGATATATTGACATAATAAAATAATAACACAAGTCAATTTCATCAATTTTAGCCCAATTGAACAAAATCCCCAATTTCTTAAAGTTTCAAGCCTTAGAAATTTCAGTTTTTCCCAAATCACAAAATTAATCAAATTAATGCATGGGAATCATGTTAATAACATCCACGAACAAAAACACATTGAACAAAAGTGATTAAAAACAATTGAAAAATAAAAAATCCCTAATTTCTTTTGTTCAAAAATGCCAATGAAAAATGCATGAAAATTGTGATTTTAATGAAAAAGGAAGGGTATTTAGGTCTTTCTTGCACTTGAGGACAAAAACCTTTGAGAAATTTTAGGAAGAAAATGACAAAATTGGCTTAGATTGGATCGGTCAAAGAAGAATAGTGAAAAGAGTGTTTGAAAAGTGTGAAGAACATGTGAGAAACTTCGTTTTAAAACACTCACTGACCGATTTTCGATCGGTAAAAAATTAGCATCGATCGATTGAAAAATAGTTTCAATCGATCCAGCATCAATCTAGCATTGATCAAGCCAGGCAGATTGTAACCAAAATTTTTATCGCATTTTTGATTGGTCGAGAAACATCTTCAATTGGTCGAAAATTTAGAAAACTCAAATTTTTTTTAAAAACATAGCAATTTAATGCAAAAACTCCTTAAAGCCCAGTGTTTCATGAATGAAATGCATGAGTATGAGATTAAAAGTTTTTCAAAAACATTTGAATTCAACCCAAATCTTCCAAAAATAATTTTTTCAAACAATTTGTCCTAAAACTCAAACATTAAACACATTTTGCATTAAAATCAAGGAACATGTAATCTTGGATGGCCACAACAAAATCACACACAATATCATGTACTAAGTTTAGCAAAGAATAACTTGTGTAGTGTGTGCAACTAGCAATAGCTTGAGATACATGTAAGGTGATAAGTACATAGTGATCAATTAAAATTTCTACAAAATTCATCACATAAGTTTGAAAGAGACTATCTCCTAAAGAGTTACATCATATAACTCTCACATCTCCTAGAAAACAAGCTTACAATCATGTAAGTTTCTTGTTTTGCCTCATAATGTACACACCAATTTTATTTTATTTGGAAATTATTAGATTAGCCAAGTAATGTGCACACCAATTTTATTTCGTTGTGTCATCTTTATTATAGCCCAATAATGTATACATCAATTTTAGTTTTAAATCCGAGGCTACACCTTATGTTTTTTTTGTGCATATACTACACTTTCTCGAGTACAAAATCTTATGATATGCACTAAGATGTTCATAATTGGCCAATAAACAGTAATAAGATGGTTATTTATGCTTTTCTCATTAAGTTCAAGTTCTAATAATCAAAAGTATGTGACTTCAAAATCAAGATTAAGTAATCAAAAACTATAAACAATTCCCACACAACATGCACTACATAGCTAAAACTAGCAAAGTGCAGTAAAATAAGCTCATCCAAGCTAAACAAGGTATATAAACATGTTATGTAAAAATAATATGGCCAACCTTGATTACAAGTCCAAGAAAAATAATACAAAACACAATTTTCCTTTTTTTTTTTTTTTTTATTATTATTGAAAAAAAAAAAAAAAAAAAAAAAAAAAAAAAAAAAAACTTGTTATGAAATGCATGAATGTAATGCAATGTGTAAGGTTGAATTTAATCAACCATATTGTTGGCTTTATTCCGTGTCAAATTTTCTTGTAATTCAGCATTTAGAAACCCTGTATTTAGGTGTAAATCATGTAAGGGTTCGACGCAACCTCGTTGGAGCAAGAAGCTTGGAGGGTACACTTGTTATGGTTTAAATACCTAAGTGTGATCCTTGACCCCTTGTGTTTATTTGCCATGGATAGTGTTTTGTATGCCTCTATGCATGTTTTGGATGTTGATGAATGTAACATGCCACATGTTTGTGAAAATACCTCTATAAGTGATAATCCTCATAATTGTAATGCTATGTTACATAAATCTTTGGGTGTTGTTGATATTCCAAATGACAAACTCTTGAAGAAAAAGGCTAAAAAGTTTCAAAAGAATTTGAGCAAGTTATTTGTGAAAATAATGATTTGATTGCTAAGCTCAATGAATCCAACAAATTGGTTGAGAAATATAAGAAACTTGCTAAAAATTCTCTTGAAAAGCTAAAAAAGTTTGAATGTTTGAATATGAACTTTGACGCTGAACTTGTTTTGTCTAACAAACTTGTTGATGAGCTAAAATGTGAAAATGAATTTCTTAAGATGCATGCCAAATGTTTGATTGCTGAACCTATTGCTAAAAATGATGAAAATATTTGTTACAATCATGTTGTGGTACCCGATTTTGTGCTTATTATGTGTTCTATCTCAAAGGACAAATCGGTGTACATTCCTTCACATAAAAGAAATCAAAAGGTGGATAGAAAGGCTGTTAAGTCAAAGTCTCCATTTGGGTCTCAACCTAAGGCTTTGGATGGATCTAAATTTGTTCCAACTTGCTACCATTTTGGTGTGATTGGTCATATAAGACCACAATGTCATGAGTTGAAGAGAGAACAAAACCATATTGTTAGATCTCTTTCCAAAAAGCCTAGTGGACCTAAACACATTGTTTGTCACCATTGTGATGCTTTATCTAAGATGTCATTGCTCTAAGCTTCATGCTTTTAAAAGAATCAAAAGAAAAGAGAAACTTGAACTTCTTGGAAGTTGTGCTAAAAAGGGTAAACCGGTTTTAAGTGAAAATAGCATGTTGTTAAAGAAAGTGTTTAATGCTCTTAACTCCTTGACTCTGTGCATCTCCGGTTATCGTTCTTCCAACCTTCGTCTCACTTCTCACGAGACACTCATTTCAAACAATTATTCCCTTTGGATGAGGAAGGATTCCTATGGTTGAGCTTTTGCTCTTTTGGCCCTTGATCTACTTCTTTCGATCTTTGTAGGACCTTTCATGCATTAAATATCATATCTTCATGCATTTTGTGCTTCTTGCATTTATTTGTATGCATTGCTTTTGTTTTTATCTTACTTTTATGTTTAAGTTTAGTGTGAGTAAAAAATCCAAAACCACATAAAAAGTGAAAAATTCAAAAAGTTTAATCGTATATGTTTGAGCATATATCTCATGTGAGTTTGGCCTAGTACCTTCGTACTAATGCTGTAGTGCATTTACGAGCTTAGCTTGTTATGTATGCACATCTATCTTTGTGAGAAAAATCTTGACATCTATGTGTAATTGTTGTAAATTGATCTTCAAGCTTGTCATAAATGATTAATCAATAGTCATGTTAGTTTTGATACATGCATAGACTTGTGCCTGTATCTCTTCCCACTCTTTTATTTTTTATTTTTGTTTAAAGAGCTCAACCAATGTAAATCTCAAAATAAAAAGAAATAATGAGCCGCAAAAGCCGTTGTACATACAGTATTTGACTAGAAAAAAAAGAAAATGACTTTTATGAAAAAGTATGATGCCCAAAAGTCAAAGGCTTGTTCATCAAATTGAAATATCAAAAATTTCTGGCATTGATCTCAAAAAGAGATGTAAAGATAAAAAATGATCAAATGTTGTGAATTGTAAAGAAGCCAAATGAAAAGCTTCAAAAGTTATGTAATTATTTTCTTGTGGGAGGTCATATATGTTCATTTCTATAATTGAAATAGACCACTTGTCTTAGCACTAGTTGTGTATGACTTAATTGAATTGATCATTGAAGTTTCACTCTAAACTAAGGACTATTCCACATTTGATACACACACACACACAACATACATGCCTAGTGTTTAATGAATGTCTTATTCATTTGTTTGATTGTACTTGTTTAAATGTGATGAGTGTGTGCTCAACTATATATGGATCAATTCAAAAAGATTTTTGATCATTTTGTATGTATTTGGAAGTGATTTTTATCACTATTTGTGTTCATGTTTAGTGCTTACATTGTTTTTTATTGTTTAAACATGTTCTGTGTCGAAATTCAAGTGTTTGAGTTTTTCGCGACACACTCGCAACTGACTCGCCAGTTGCGAAATTTTTCGTGACTCATCTCGCGACTCACCAGTCGCGAAACTCTAGTTGCAAGTTCATCCAGAAGCTTTAACGACTCATCTCGTGACTCACTCGCAACTCGCCCAGTTGTGAAATGCCCAGAAATAGTTTTTTAAAGAGCTTTTCATGGGAAACTTGTTTTAAACCTTTCTCATCCTCTCCAAAACCCCTTTTTCAATATTTTTACGTCAAAATCCAAGCAAATTGAATGGCTTTTCATTCCATTAACATCTCTAAGGTAATTTTAAACTATTTTCATTTGTTTTGGATCCTTGGATTATGTTTTGGTGAGTTTTGTGCTCTTGGTTGGGATTTTCATCATAGGGGTTGGGAAAACTTAATTTTTGTCAAATTTTTGTATGGGATTTGTTAGGTTCTAAAGACTTAGGATTTTATGTATTTAGAACTCTAATGTGTAATGTTGGCAAACCATGATCAAAACAATATGTTTAGTCTTGTTTAGGCTTGCTCAAAGTTGTGAAATTCGTGTAAACTTAGAATTGAGAGGTTGTAGATGTATTAGTGCATTTCGGCCTGGCTCGATCGATCGAAGGTTAGACTCGATCGATCAAAAGTCGGCCAGAATGTTTTTTTGCAGAATGTCCAACTCAGCCCTATCTCATTAAACGTTTAGGGTTTTATGTTTTTGCCCTAGGTATATAAGGCAAAACCCTAGCCACGTTTTGAGAGTTGCTCTAGTTGTATTATTGCTCATATTTTGCGGTTTGTGTAAATCTCTTGTGAGATCCTTGAGGAGCTTTCCTTCACATAAACTTAGGGTTTTCAAGGTAGAGATATTATCAACACCTTGATGATCAACTCAATTTCTGCCATTGGAGCTTAAAGAAACATAAGCGAGAGTGCTTGTATCTTGTGGAGAATCCAAGAAAGAAGGAGTCCGTAGATTCGGAGCTTGCACGTGGTCGTGTCAGTAAGTTCTACTAATGGGTAGCAATAGGAAGTCAAGCGGGGGTGCTTGTAAGTCTTACTGTATGAACTTCGATTCTTTCGCATAGTGGATTTAAGTTTACCTTGAGGATAGCTAGGTCAAATCCTCCCCAAGTTTTTCCCGTGTGGTTTCCTGGGTCATCATATCTTGTGTTCTTTATATTTCCACTGCTTTATATGCTTGATATGATTATTTGATTGTGTTAACCTAGAATTGCATAATTTGACTAAGTTAATCACTTGGCTAATTCACTAGGTTAATCCAGTTGTTGGTTTAAGGGGTCTAAAAACCTAACAAGTGGTATCAGAGCGGGTTGCTCTTCTATTTTAGATCTTTTGATCTTTGAGCTGATCCTTGACCCCTGTTATCCTGGAACACGGACACTCCCTTGTTATTCCTCCTCATTTTGATAGGAATAACAATGCTTATTGGAAAGTAAGGATGAAAGCATTCCTGAAATCTATTGATGAGAGGGTTTGGAATTTCGTTGAGTACGGATGGGAGAAGCCCACTACTCCTATGAGTAAGTGCGAAACTTCTCAAAAAGAAGCAGCTGCTTTCAATAGCAAAGCTATGAATGCTATCTTTAACGTTGTTTCTATAGAGGAATTTAAGAGAATCTCTAACGTTGAGGTTGCTCACACTGCTTGGAATATCCTCCAGACTGTGCATGAAGGCATAAAGGCAGTTAAGATAAATAAATTGCAGCAATTAACTTCTAGATTTGAAAGCATTAGGATGTCTGATGATGAAACTTTTGATGAATTCTATTTTAAGCTGAATGATATTGTTAATTCTACATATAATTTGGGTGAAATCTATGATCAATCTAAAATTGTTAGGAAGATTCTTAGATCTTTAACTGAAGACTTTAGAGAGAGAGGGCAAAAGCTCTTGTAAGGAAAAAGAAAGAAGAGAAGTTGGAGAGTTAGAGAATGTGAAGAGATGAGGGAGATAAAGAGAATTAAAAGAAAAAAAAATGGTTGGTAACCATTGGAGAAAAATGAAGAGGTGGGAACACATCAAATGGCTAAACTACGTGTAGTTTAGGCCCTCCACTAATCTACGTGTAGTTTAGCAAAAGAAAAAAAAATTCAAAAATCGTCACAGAGTTCCAAGAAGGCTAGAAATGCAAAGGAAAATTCGTAAGTACATCCAAAAAAGCCAAAAATATCCACAGTGGATCAACATACATCAAAGGCATCCCCAGTGGATTAAAAGCAACAAGATCATTCCCTAGCGAATCGAAACCATCAGAAATAGCCCCAGTGGATCAAAGGCACCAAACATCCCTCAGTGGACCAAAAATCATCATGAGTACCCCTCTATCTCTGTGAGTCAAGATCATTAACTAAATCTTAAGTAAATCTAGTACAAACTCCCCCGTAGGTCCAAGGCACAAAAGTAGCTCCCTCAAGAGTTGTAAAACAAAATTTCCCCAGTAGAGTTTGGTAATACTCCCTCAAGGGTGGAGTCAACATCAATCCTTATCAATTTATAAGAAAGAAGAAAATAATCATTTCCTCGATGGAAGGAAGTTCCCCAATGAATAGCACACCATCAGAAAATTTGCAGTGAGCTACCTTTTCCTCAGTGAGCCATACACCATCAAAACTTCATGGTAAGTCGGAACCATCACCCAAAGCACTTTTCAATAGAATCAAACTCCCCAGTGAGTCCTACAGCATCTCCAATGGATCTTTCATCCAAAAATAGTCAAGAAAGTCAGAATGCAGATCTTGTGCACATATCCTACGGGAATAGAACATGCAGGCACTGATCTTGTACAACACAGGATTTGTGCACATATCCTACAAGAATTGAACATGCAAATACGAAACCACGTACAAGTTAGAAATTTAGTGAAAGCTCGAAAATGTGTTAAAAACACAAGAGCTGTTCAAACCTCCAAATTAAAGTTACGGCTCGATTGATTTTACTCTAACTTAATACTAAGTGTAGAATAGAGTAAATGCGAGCAGATAAACAAACAAGCTACTCTAACCCATAATCATTATAACACAGCAGTAAAATGAAAGGTAAAAGAGTAGGGAAGAAGAATGCAAACACAAGATAACATGCTGATGTGTTATCGAAGAGGAAACCGAAGAACTCGGCAAAAAACCTCTTCGCCACCCTCCAAGCGGTAATCGATCCACTAGAAAATTAGTTAGGATACATGGGTTAGCAAGAGACCCTACAAGGCTAATCTACCCAATGCACCTAAGCCCTCCAAGCTCCTACTCCAACAAGGCTTCTCAAAACCGTGTCTTGTCTAGCTCTCTGGGTCCTGCAATACACCCGATTGCATACTCCAAAACCTGGCTTCTTCTAATGCTTCCTAGCAGTACCAAACCTCACTTGACACTCTGAAAGGGTGTGGTAAGTGTTTGGGTTATCAACCTCTCAAGTGTATGGAAATGGAGAGGTAGGGTTGAGGAAAACCACAAGCAATTGTGTAGAGAATTGTGGGTATAACAATCTCTAACTCCCAAGGTTTGTGGCTAAGGTTTTCTCTCAGAAGCACTCCTCAACATCTATGGGTAATGTGGGTATATATAGTGAGGGTACAGATAGTATGAATCAGAAAAGACAGTTTAGCAAAACAGAATGTTTCGTAGGTATCTCGCGAGAAGGCCTTACTCGCGAGACACTCGCGAAAACCAACTGTCACCAACCTATCCTAACTCTTTGCATTCCAGTCATGTGTAGGGCACATGCTTCACTTCGCAGGAAGCTTAGTCACGAGATACTCGCAAAAACAGCTTTAGTCTTCATGCCTTAAGTCTTCTCTTACACACAACCTTTACAATGAAATCCCACAGATAATACAAGGTACAAAAAATTGAACATAATTACAATCAAATTTGACACGGAATTAAAGCCAACATAAATAGTTGTAAATTACAACTTTACATTTAGGATGCAAATCTTGTGCACATATCCTACTAGAATTGAATATGCAAGCACAGATATTGTATAACATAGAATTCGCTACATATATGATTCCTAGAAAGGTCCTTCCTCGAAAGGACGCTACATATATGGTTCCTAGATAACTGCAAAAACTAGGTGGCGACTCCTTTAAAACGACACCCCTTGTGTCCACACTTCCCAGATAAGGACATCTTGGATATTAAGCTAGGGGCACAGAAAATGTATTTCAATAGAGCTTTAAGCCAATATGGGAATGGGATAGGAGTTCTTTTCATCACCCCCAATGGATCCCAAGTACCTTTGGCCATCAAATTGAACTTTAAGGCAACTAATAATATGGCAAAATATGAAGCTTGTATCATTGCAATGGAAGCTCTCCGAGAAATAGGGGTGAAAGAGGCAGAGGTGTTTGAAGATTCGACCTAGGTTATAGCACAAGCCTTGAAATTGTGGAAGGTAAAGAAAGAACATTTGAAACCTTATAAGCAATATCTAGAGAATTTGACTTAAACTTTTGACAAAATTAAATACATGATCATCCCTAGAGCTTAGAGTCAATTTGAAAACGCCTTAGCTACTTTAGCATCCATGGTTGAAATACCCAAGTATGGACACCACCTTTAGAGATTAAACAGAGTTATGAGTTAGTGCACAAAGAGAAGAGTGAAACTTCAGTCTTGGTTATAGATGAAGAAGGGGTTCCTTGGTATTATGACATCATGAAGTTTTTATAACTGGGGGTCTAGGCAAAAGTTAAGGCAAAAAGACCCTGCTGGATTGAAAACTCGAAAGGGTAGTCTAGGCCAAAAATGGGGGAAAGACCATGGTCATGGCAAAAATTCCTTCAAGGATGTCATGGGCAAAAATTAAATGGCATGAAAAAAAAAAAAAAAAAAAAAAAAAAAAAAAAAAAAAAAGATACGCAAAGATAAAAAATAAATGATTCTCTTATTGCTCAAATTAAAAGATGATAAATTTTTTCCATAGGGAATTTGGAATATTCCAATTATTTATTAAATTTAAAAGAAATACATGAGAATCATAAAGTGCAGAAAGGTAAAATTTGGGCCATATCAAGTCTGTCATTCAGCCCTTTTCTTTTTGCTGGACTTTTTATAAGCATTTTCATCTATGAGGACCCATTTCATATCGTCTTGTAGCCACTTATGGTACCCTGAAGTTGGATGAAGAAATTGAGGACAGATGTCTCGAGCCACCCTCCGTCATGGCCAAGCCTTACGGATTCTGCTTAAAGTCTTATCAATAAACTCAAAGGTATGGAAAGAGCCATCATCACTACGAGCCCTTCGACGGTCACCAAACTGTTTGGAAATGTGACATGTGGAGTAGTGAGAGCAATGGCAAAGTCCCACCAAAGGAACACAATTGTCCTTGAGGCTACATGAGCCATGCTTGAGATGCGCCACCACTCTACCACCCATTGGATGTCTGTGGCATCAATATGCTCCATGGGCTCAGTAAACTCTTCAAAGCTCATCTCAGCACACTTAGGCCTATGGTCATGATAAAGGTGGGAATTCAGACATACAAATCCCATGAGACTCTGCGGAGTCGCACACCACCCCATGTATGCATGTTATGCACCATGTGCGTGTGTTGGTCCCGAGCCGTGTGTCGAAACAAAATATTTTGTGTCTTATTATTTTGATGCTGTGAACAAAGCTCTAGAATTAAAAAAAAAAAAAAAAAAAAAAAAAAAAAAAAAAAAAAGGTGCATCTATCGACACCAAATTATGTATCCTTACGACTTGGGCCACCGTTCCCCAATGATATCGAAATTCTAAGACCCAAGGTCGGTTTAGGACCCAATCATATTACAAATTGACTTGAGAGATGTTAAAATGGAAAATATAAGTTTTTAATGAGCAAAAAATCTATTTTTGGAAAATAAAGGAAAAAAAAACCCTCGGCTTTCGTACGCGAGCACGAACCTGCGTACGCAGGCACAAGCCTGCGCACGCTAGTAGGGTTTTAGAAGTATAAGAAAGGCAAGTTTTCTGCATTGAAGACTGAGGTTTGGAACAAATCCTACATCACCTGTGAGCCATTTCAAACCCCTATTTTCACAATATAAATAGCCATACATGGTACCTTTTGAAAAACACACAGAAATCCCACGGAAAAACACTAAGATTCACTAGAAATAGTGAACAAAGAGGGACATTTTTACAAAATATCCTTAAGTCAATTTTATTTGATTAAGGCATTTTCTTACCTTGATCTTTAAGTTTAGGATTACTAATCACATTTTTATTGATATGTGAACAAATTTGACTAAGGGAAACGATCACAAATCAAGCCTATGTGTTTTTGCTTTAAGGTATTCATTTCAAACTTTTTCTTTTATTTTCTTTAGTTTATTTTTGTTTTGCTTGTTTCTTTACTTGTTTTATATTATAACATGTTTGTTTAGCCTAGGTTTAGTCTTGTTTCTATTTTAAAGCATGTTAGGGTGTCAGATTTACAATTTTAAGTACTGCCCTATTTCTGTGTTCGCTGTTTCTAGGTTAGGGTTTTGAACAATCTTGTGCACACATGCTTTGTGCATGTGTATGTAGTTCAAATCCTAGCACACAGGTATTTGGCCTACGTACGCAGGCTTCTGTATGCATATGCAAGTCGTTGTCCAAAAACCTTAATTTATGTTTTTCTTTGTCTTCTTTATTTGTTTCACATGCTATACTCCTACTTTGATCCTCATGTATCTATATATAGTTCCATGCTTCTGTTTCACATGTTTGGTTGTTTTTTCATGTTTCACGTGTAAAATTACAGTTTTCACTTAAAGTTTCTTGCATTGATGCTATGCCATTCATTCACATGTTCATTCATTATGCTTAATAACATGTTTGCTTGAATCTTTTCATGTTTATGTCTCTGCCCCATTTTGTTGCTACCTTAGATGATGTAATACGCTATGATTAGATGTATGCTAGGGTTTGTGATGTGATGAAGTTCCACGATTAGATGAATGTTAAGTTGTTTGATATGTATGCTAGATGTACGTTAGGGTATGCCATGCTAGATGAATGTTAGGCTTTGTTTGGTTGCCATGATAGATATATGGTTAGGGTTGATTGATGCCATGTTGATTGCTATATGTATGATAGTGTGTGTGTGGGTCTAGAATAACAATATTGAGTGTGCCTTTAATAAGGTTAAGAAATAAGACACAATGAAGGGTAGCCAACCTTAGGTTTGGGTAGTTTTGGCTGCCTAACACCTTCCCAATATCGTACCTTAACTACATTTTGTGACTCTTTGCTTCACACACACACACACACATACATATTGTAGTTTTTGTCTAAAATATCTTGATTGATACACTTTTCATATACAAAGCCTCAAACACCGAGCACATAAAAACGTACCCAACACTTACCCTCTGTTATGTACACACTTGTTCACGCGCCACCGCGTGTAGGTCCATGCGCCACCATGGTCTCGGTTCATGGCAGATCCGTGAGACCCATCACCTCCAAAAGAAAGTGTGGTCTTTCAATCAGTCCTTTTGTACGTTGATTCTCAAAAGAAAGTTCTTCTTCTTCTCCTTGTGGAGAAAAACTTATTTCTTTTCTTTTCATCATACGTACATACTAACTACACTAGTAGTTACTTTATTTAATAACTCTTATTAAACAAAAACTGATTATTAAATTGGGTTAGCCTTTGGGGCTTTAGTTTGTGGCTTGAGATGGGACCAAAGGGAATAAATAAGACTCTAGCTCCAATGGGCCTTGGGCTTTTCTGTCAACTTTTGACAAGCCCAAAGTTACAATTAATTATATTCAATACCACTATAAGAATATAATTGCACTCTAGGCCTTATTTATAAATTATATCCCAAGACTTTATTATACGTGCAACCCCTTCATTAAAATATTCATAGTAATACAAAGTCATGAATATAGACTGCTACTTTGAAGATTACTACATCTTAATCCTTGAGTACCCGGTTTAATCATTTATGTTATTCATCATATATTTATGAAATCCAATTCTATAAATATATACTTTAGTAACTCCTTACTAAAGTGGTTGGGCCCAACGCTCTGAATAACCAAACCCATTAAACTTATCTTAAGAGAATATTTTATATCTTCGTTAAGAGATTATGAATTCCATCTTGAGAATATATGTTCCATCAACACTAAATGCGGCTACCCAACATACTGAGGTTTTGATTGTAACTTATAGATCTCACTCCTGATATATCAAAGCAACCTACACCTCATAATCGGGTTCATTATTCTCTCAGGATTTAGAGTTGATGTAAATAGAAGTCGTGAGATTTATTATTCATTTGACAATCGTTAAAAGAATAATAAATCTCACAGCAGTCCAGTTCAATATGTCTTAACTCTTAAAACATATCAACATATCAACTAAAAGTCTCCACTTCCATGATCAAGACAAATGATCTTAGTTGATATGTTATAGTTTTCGTAGATGAAATGCCCAATTTCATCACCGACTACGAAATAAAATTCTGAGTTTACAAAGAACTTATAATTTATATCTTCTATGACTTTTCACATAAATCACATACTATGCATCTCATGGACTAAGATAATGTCTCATTAGTTCATTTATAAATAGTCTTATATAATTAAACAATTTAATTATTTATGACATGCCAATAAATTGGATTTTAGGGCATAAATCAAAACAAGTATATCATGCCATGTATCATTCGTCCTCATCTCTAGAGTATGGCGACCCCTGTTTACTTTCCTGCACCTATATTTTTGGCCATGCTCTAGGAATGTAAGCATTTACTTTCTTGCTCTATATGCTTGCATTGTGCATGATGTACATATATATATATACCTGCCCCCCCCCCCTTCCGGTGCGATTGTCACAGTCCATGTCACCTAAGGCAAAGCGATGCCTAATTTCCACCGCGAAAGTAAGGTGACATGTCGCCAGATTTTCGCCATGGAAATCTAGTACTTTGCTTGAATGCCTTAGGAAAGCATAGCTTGGGACCACACCCGTTCAAAAGCCAAACCTCAAAGTTCCATGCTTGTAAAGCCCCGAAAGCCAATGCCAAAATCATGTTTTTACTACCAATCTCCGAAAATTAAGGTCTTATCAAACAAAGGATTGTCCTTGGACAGGCGTTGTGGGGTGCCTAACACCTTCCCCACACGTAACCAAACTTCCGGACTCATGAATCAAGATTTTACCATCCACATTAGATTAGGGAAAATGCCCTTTTCTTAGCCTAGGATTGTAATAAAATCAACTAGAAACAAATGACCAATCACACCTTAGAAAAACCCAATGATTGGTGGCGACTTTACTTACCTTAGGTAATTCCTTTAAAATTTGGCCAAGATTCCTACCACACCATTGAAGGTAGACCTACCTTCCTCCACTGAGAGAAAGAGAGCACTTGAAACTCCACACGAACTGCACACAACCATCGAGAAGGGCCTCTAATGGGCCACGTGCGCTCGAGAGCGTCGCCACGACAAGTGGTCGAACAAAGGCCCAACGGTGGCAGTTTTTCACCCTGATCTAGGCCGAGCGTTGACACTACACAAAGGAAAAATAGAAATGAATGAGAAGAGGGAGATCAAATACCGTAGGAGTGAGGGAGGGCATGAGATGAGTGTTGTTGAACTCATCATAGTCTAGCTCACCTACTGGGCATAAGGAATGCCATTCCTACACAACTGGTACTCAATGTCTATCATGGAAAGCGAGGCAAGCGTAAACATGGAAAGGTCCATCGGAACCTGTTGGGCATCCTCACCTGCCAACTAGCAACGTACCCTCTCCGCCAAGTATAGCACCCTTAAGTCAGCACCCTCATAAGGATAAGTGATCCTAGAAGTGATAATGGCAGCCGCTTCTAAGTTTGGGTTTGCAACAGCAAGGGCACTTGCCCAAGGACTCTAAATGACCTGTAATAGCATATAAGGTTAAAAGAAGAATTCTAAAAGAATGCAATAGATAGTAATAAGGAAAAATGAACGTCTAACTCACCTCCTCTGAAGAAATTCTGTCAAAGTGAGTCCTAACCAAGGGGAAGCTACTTAGATCCACCTCTCGTCCACGAGCGATAAAATTGTACTTCAAGGCCTAGCGCTGAAAAGAGAAAGCATGATTTGCAAGATGACTATTTTTAGGGTGAATAGGTACAGTTTGCAACAAGGTGAATGGGTAGACTTCGCAAGATGAAAGTTTGCAAGGTGAATGGACATAGTTTGCAAGATGACAATTTGCAAGATGAATATGTACAATTTATGAGATATAGATATGAATGCAGTTTGCAAGACAAAGGCATGAATACTACAATTTGCAAGAACACGAGGCATAGTTTTATTAAGCCTAGGTGACAGGTTGGTGAACATAATTTGCAAAGGCATGGAGTACATTTGTAAAAATCTACAAAGGAAAAACAAAGGACTAAGAGTCCTCCAGCTGAGAGTGTCGAGGAATGAGTACAGATAGGCGAGACATGCCTAACCCTAGTTGGCCTCCTGCCCCCCCCCCCCCCCCCAAAGTCACAAAAGAAGGACAGCCACCTCAAGAACATTGTCTGCCCCCCATTGGCAAAAAGATAGGCCCCTAAGATGTACAACATAAATGCCCTAGCCATCTGAGCAGAGTCCTCAGGAGTCACCTGCAGAAGGGGTTGGTAATCTGTCTCAATGTCAAAGTAGCGAATTGTATCCATCGAGTACCTCCTCCTGAGCAACTTTACGCCTAGCTACGCGCACAACTCGCCCTCAAGATTGATGAGTGCCCCATCAAACCAAAGACCGGTCATCCGGTGGAAATCATAGGGAGTTACCATTATCTCCCAGCCAGCAATATGGAAGATGTGGGTAGTGTCCCACCACTTCTCAACCAAGCACTGCACCAAGATGGCACTAGCAGAGGTCTCCAGCAACAAACGAATGATGGGCTTGAAGCCCGCAGTAAGTATGTAGCCCTTGGTCTCCTTAGTCATGATCAGATACCATGAAGCAACACGGTTGGTGTTGCCTCTACCTAAGAAAGCTGGCAGGGCATGCAAAAGGATGAAAATAGAGCATTAAATTGACAATCGGGCAAGAAAATAAGTGAAAAATGAGTTAAAACAGTCAAAATAGGGTTTATGAGTGCTAGTATGCGTATGCGGGCCCGCGTCTGCATATTCAGGGTTGCCATATGTGTACACAAGTTGGATCATGTGTCCGTGTAAACTGAAGAACATGGATGTGTATGCATGAAAAGAGTTTGTGTACGTATGGGTTAAGTATGGGTATGCAGGAATGAAGGATGCGTATGCAAGCCAATATCCACATACGCATGAGCACAGATAGAGAAGTGTTCTTCGACATTTTCAACCACCTTTTGATAAAAACTCATTCTAAATATGTTTCTACCCCTCCTAAAGTGTTAGGTTTTCATCTAGACCGTCCCAAAGCAAAATCCAATCATTTATATGTCCAAAAACAAATTAAAATGGAATATCAAAGCAAAATGAAATGAGAAAAGTTTGAAAAACTCACCAATCTGGTCTGTGCATTCTCTGGGAGATGATCATTCGACTTGTGGGTCGATTAAAGAGGCTCATTTAGCCTCATAGCCCCATTCCAACGAGTGAGGTTGAACACATCGCTGAAAATCACGTAGGAGCTTTTCTTGGACTTGGGTGCCATGGAGTTTGAGAGAGAAAGAGAGTTTTGGATGAGAGAATTTGGGAGGAAAAGATTAGTTTTGTAAGGAAATTAGGGAAAGGCAAGGTTTTGTAGAGAAAAGATGTAAGTTGGGGAGTTAGAGAGAATGTGAAGAGATGAGGAAGATGAAGAAAAGAAAAAAGAAACTGTTAGTAACCCCAAACATATCGACCCGAGTTGATGTCAAATTAGTGAATTCTAATCTAGAGCCAAACACGGGTTTGTTAAGGATTAAACAGGCCTATTCGTGTTGATTTAATGTCAAAATGGTGAGTTCTATTGATTTATGGACAATCTACTAATATACCAAATAATACAAACTTATGGGTAGAACTCACCCCAAAAAAAATGACTTGCAAGGAAAATGTGTCTAAGAGCTTATATACACATGCTTAAGTTTGCACTTAAGTCATATGGGACACTTAGATCGTAACATTAAAGAAATGTGTAACTTCTCGAGATGTTTGGCTAGCCCTAAATGCATGTCCACCTCTCAATCCAAGGCTCAAATGATTCAAATTCACTATTAGCTTGCCAGAGTTCCGATATTGACTCATTTGAGACTTCAGTCAACAAAAGAGTTGATCCTCTAACTCTTGAGGACCTATATGAACATCTTTTAGCCCATGAAATCAGAATTGGAGAAAATCAATTCTCTATTAATCTTTCTCTTGCAAGTGTTAATGTTGCCAAGCCATCAAAACCTGATCATTCACTTAAAAGTCTAGTGTTGTTGGCTTCAATTCAGAGTTCAGTCCACAACCTGAAAATAATCATTGGGTGATGGGTTGATATCAAACTATAACCAACTCAACCTCATGAGTAGCTCATCTAAAAATATAAGAATTTGACAATAGAGTGCCGAAAAGGTAATACTCTCCCATAAAATATAATAAAAATTAAAAAAGAATAAAGAAAAGTTAATATTTAGTACATGTGTAGTTACTTTAAGACGCTTTTATATTATCAATTAACCAACGCCCTCTGTTGGCCAGCCTTTGCAATGGATGTCTTCTTCCAGCTTTGATTATTATTATTTTTTTAGATTAAAAACTGAGGTTAATTAAACTTTGGCTTTTGTTAACAGTTACTGTTGGGTTTCCATTAAAGAGGAATCTGATGGGTACTTGGGCTATATTGAAAAGCAATAAAAGCAAATGATCAAATACATTTTTAATTAACTCATGTTCCAAAAAGTTGATCAATTACAATAAAAAGGGAAAAATGCCACGACACCTCCTGAACTTTGAGGTAGTGGTCATGACATCTCCTAAACTTTTATTTTAGCTAATTTAATCCAAAACTTCACACATTTGCCAAATTGACACCTCCTGTTAGTCTTTTGTTAAAAACTTAACGTCATGCACACGTGAACATAAAATTACTCAAATTTAATTGTTTCCAACAGATGAAAAGAGAGAACCCAAGGCAGTTTTGACGGAGAGATAGAGAGAGAAACCTAAGAGTGAGAAGATCAAACTAGACCACCGTTTGTGGTCCCGCTGCAAATCACGTCGGTCTTGAGTCTCTCGACCACTCCATTGTGGGTTCACAATACAAACTTATTCCACCGACGAACTCAGGCTAAATGAAGCCAAGTTTGTAGCTGTTAGAACTCATGAAATTCCTCTAAAATATTACTAACAAACTAATTCTTAATCTATTGATTGTTCATTTGCAAAGCTATGCCAAACACCTTGACCTTCACCAACACAATTACAGATCAACATCTTGTTTACAAGAAAAATACATGACAACCTCTTAAATCAAAACTTGGGTATTTCACAACATACAAGTTTCTTGCAATTGGAATGGGAATAAAGTTAAAAGGAAATATTTTCTAACCACAGATGAAGTACAAATTCGTCAGTCGAAGTAAGTGCGTCCAAATGGAGCCAAACCCTCGTATCTCTAACTTTGGAAATGGCATGATAGCTCCCTCAAAAATGGTCACCGGTATGGTGTCTGCCACAGTGTCTCCGATGCCAAAGTCAGTATAAGAAAGCTCTTTGCAAAAGAGTAAATTAATACAATAGTGCAACAATAAGTATTTCTAGGTGTTCCCGTACCTCATGTTGGTGCTGGGAGAGTTGTATATATACATTCCCGTAGCCCCTAGCCATTGTAACTGTTATAGTGGTTTAATGCTTCTTTTGGTAACGCCTCATGGTCAATGATGTGAGCTTTGATGGGCTTCCAATGGTCTACACAGCTGTCCTTGTAACCGTCTGAGGCATTTATTTGATCACATTGAATGGCTTCTTTTCCTTCATCAGTAATGTGGCTTACATCGTCAAAGGCACCTGCTTAGTCCGTCTGTCAATATTGCCTCATTGGTTTGAATGAGGTCATCCAGAGAAGTTGAGTTTGTCAATCCCATCAGCTGCCTCTGGGTTCTGTGGTCATCGTGACGTGTCATGACAATCACAGAAGATGAAAGGTCTATGGGCTGTATATGACTCTTCGGATTTCACTCCGCAGTAACTGCATAATGGCGGCGTCACACACGTCGTGGCCACATGGCACGTTCTGACTAGTGGAGTTAATGTTCCAATTGTATGACCCTTGGGTTTCTCGCTGAATTTCAGTTTTTTGAGCCTTGGTTTTTAAACTTCTCCTCTCCTCATTTTTCCCTTTCACCTTTTCAAACTTCCAATCATTGCTCTAAGTATTTTCTTCTCTGATTTTTCTCTGTGATTCTTCTCTGAACTGGTGCGTGGTAGAACTTTCTATATTTTCTTTTGAGGTATGTCTCTCTTCTCACTTGCTCTTTTCGGCATAGACATACACTATGGTGAATTTCTGATTTTCTCTCCTTTTTCTTTTGTGTTTGTTTTTGGGTTTCGAGGTTTTTAGGATTTATCTTTTTCCCTTGGTTTTTTGGTTTTTCCATGGTTAGTGGCTCTGAAGTTAGGATAGCTTGCCCCTTAATTTCTTTTCTTTTTGCGCGTTTAGGGGGGTCTTTAAGGGTTTTCCCACACCTTGAGAATTTCGTTTTTAAGGGTAATAGTTTGAGCATTGCATTAGCCGATTTGTTGCCTTTGCTTCATCAATCAATTGATTGGTTCGAGAATTTGGTGAGGGAACAGGAGATAATGTCTGAGGTTAGGTCTAGTGAACTCGATACTAGGTTATTGTCTAACGGCGACCTAGTAGAGAGAGATACAGCCGTCTCTACCCCTTGAGAGGTTAAGGCTTTTCATGCCCTCGAGAAGGTGTGTGGGCTAGATGCTGATACATTGGGTAGGTTTAAGGATAGGTTCCACTTCTTGGAGCGAGTTAGGGTTCGTCTGCCTAATGAGGAGGATCGAGCCTATCACTTCTTCCCTGGGGAGGTATGCTTTTACAAGTCTACCTTCATCTGTGGGTTGAGGTTTCCTGTCCATCCATTCCTCATGGAACTGTTAGATTGTTTTGGTATTGCTCCTAGGAAACTTATGCCCAACTCATGGAGGATAGTGATCAGCTGTATGGGGATATGGCTAGCCGCTACGGATGAAGGCATGCTTAAAGTAGACGAGCTCGTCTACTTGTACCGCTTGAAAGAGTCCAAGGAGTACAGGTACTATGAGTTGGTGCCTTGGGAGAGGAGGACCAAGATCGTCAGGGGTCTACCTTCGCCTTTCAAGTATTGGAAGTCCAGGTTTTTCTTTGTTTCCAAGGACAACTTTGAGACTCCTTTCGGCGGGGTTTAGGGTGATCTCTCGAGGTTGCTTCGTCAGTGGGGAACCCCAACCTTAGGTGCATCATTATTTCCTCCCATCGTTTGAGTTTTGTTTCATCACTTTTACCCTCATTAACTTCTTCGTTCCTTGTTTTGCGTAGTTAAGAGATGACCCAAGCTTAAGAACAGGTACAAGGAGCGTGTGGAGAAGGCAATCGCATACGTGAAAACAATTGAGGACTAGGACGATCTGGTGGACCCACGGACCCTCGCCTTCTATTGTCTTGGTCTAGAACCTTTTGCCTTCGTCTTGCACAATATTGATATTGAGGGAAAAAAGAGTAAGTGTTAGGTTCGCCTTTTTTTTTTTTTTACAAGTGTTTTCCTCTTTGTAGAAATGATGACCAAGTTCAACAAGGACATGTATGTGAAAATGAGATCAAAGAAGGACGAGCCATTGTCCAACATTGGGAAAAAGGGGGGTGCACGTCACAGGGAATGGCCCCTCTGTTACTTTAACTGTCTCCGTCACTCCCATTATCTCCAGTACTGACACGACAAGGACGGCCTCTCCAACCACTTCAGTTGAAGAGATCCTTACTCTTGTCCCTAAAAGGCCGCGCTTATCCGATAAAGAGAAGGAGAAAGCTGATTCTTGTTCATCTACCATCTGGGACGACGAGAGACTGGCGGTGGAAAGGGCACACGGGGTTGTGACTGCTGAGGAATTGAAGGTCTTTTCCAATGTGCCCTTCAACGAGGTTACGACTCGCCACATCCACAAACTTGTTCAGGTAAAATGCTCATGCAACTTTTTGTTTCTTTCTTTTTCTTTCTTATTATACTGACGGCTTCAATATTATTTTCAGGTGTTGGGGGAGAGTCTTCATATTACTTCTGAGTACCTTACTCAAGAGGCCAAGGTGACGTCTCTAATATCCAAGATGGAGCCTTTGAAGGCAAAAAATTCTACGTTGAAGAAGAAACTTATCGATTCTATGGATGAGGCCAACACCCTAAAGGAAAAAGCCAAGACCTTGAGTGACGACCTCAGAGCCGAGCGTCAGTTGACCCTGGAGAAAGACAAACAACTTCTGGATGCCAAGAAGAAGCTCAAAACCATTGTTGCTAAGGCCGTTGAGTCTTTCCAATAGACTAAAGAGTACAACACAATCCTCTTCAACTGGTATTCCAAGGGTTTTGAGCTTCTAATGAGGTACCTTGTCAAGCTTCCCACCGGAGTAGACCTAGAGAACTTAGATTTAGAAGAGGTGGACAAGGAGATGGCAGTTAACAAAGCTGCCCAATCCTCGACTCCAGAAGGTGATGCTTCTAAGAGTGCCCCCACCAGAGATTATGCCGCCGCCGATGGCTAAACTTATCACTTACAAAAAATTCATTTTTTTTTTTTTTTTTGGGTGCTCATTATGTTTTAGGCCTTCTGTAAGTCTAATTCCAGAACAATCTTTTCTTTTTAATCTGCTTTGAGAACACTATCTTCAGCCCAGTGTTTATGATTTCCTATGATTCATACCTTCTCAAGGGTTCTTGTCGAGGGTTTTGGTGAACTGGTTAAAAGCTCAGATTCAACTTGAGCCTTTTACAAAGGATGTTCTCTCTTTACAGCCTTGTTTTCAAGCCTGTATTTGAGTAGAATCTTGAACGGGTTTGTTGCAAGGTTCTTGTTGAGGGTTTCGTCAATAACTTACATTCGTCTAGGCAGAATCTTGTTACTTAGCCATTTTTTTCTTTTCTCTTTGTGACTTACACTCTTTTAGGGATCTTGTCATTCTTTTGGCTTCGTCAGTAACTTACATCCATCTAGGCGAAATCTTGTTACTTAGCCAGTTCTGGGCGACTTTCACATTACAAGATCTATTCTCATTAAGACATTGGCTGAATAGTTCTTTTTATTGCTTTTGAGAATGAGTACAATTGTTTGTTACATCTATTGATGGTATTTCTTCAAGTGCTCAATGTTTCATGGTCGAGGGAGTCTCTGCCCATCTTGGGTCTCCAAGTGATAGCTACCTTGTTTGGAGTAATGGACGACTCGGTAGGGTCCTTCCCATGTAGGGCCGAGCTTTCCTTGGGCAGAGTCTCTGGTTGCTGGGGTGACCTTGCGCAGGACGAGGTCTCCTATGTCAAGTTGTCTGAGCTTCACTCTCTTGCTGTAGTACTCGGTCATCTTCTGTTAGTACTTCGTTATCTTGTCGGAAGCTTTCTCTTTCACTTCGTCTAGACAATCCAGGTTGACTCGTAGCTGGTCATCATTATTCTCCTCATGGAACATCTCTAGCCTGATGCTGGTTATTCCCACCTCGATCGGGATTACTGCTTCAGTGCCATAGATGAGTCTGAAGGGAGTTTCTTCTGGCCAGGCACCTTTTGCGTCGTCTAATTTGGCCTTAATAATCTTTAGTAGTGTCCGATTCGTCACCTCCGTCTATCCGTTTGCCTGTGGATGTCCTGGGGATGAGAACTGGTTCTTGATCCCTAGGCTTGAACAGAAGTCCCTGAAACTTTGGCTATCGAACTACCGCCCATTATTTGATATGATCATCTGTGGAATCCTGAACCTGCAAATTATGTTCTTCCACACGAAGTTCTAGATTCTGGCTTCAGTGATGGTTGCCAGTGCCTCTACTTCGACCCACTTTGTGAAGTAATCAATGGTGACTAGTAGGAATTTTACCTGTCCTTTACCTTGAGGCAACTGGCCAACGATATCAATTCCCTATTGTGCAAAGGGCCAGGGGGACGATATCGTCGTCAGTCTCTCTGCTGGAAGGCGTTGGACATTCCCAAACCTTTGGCACTTGCCACACTTCTTGACGAGCTCCCTTACATCTACCTGCATTGTGGGCCAAAAATAACCTTATCTGATAACTTTACTTAACAGTGATCTGGGGCCTGCATGGTCTCCTCAAACTCCTTCATGGATCTCCTCTAGAATATATTTGGCTTCTTCTTCATCTACACACTTTAGGTAAGGCATGGAAAAGCCTCTCTTGTATAGTATGTCGTTCAGGATTGTAAACCCAGCTACTCTCTTCCTGACCTTCCTGGCTTCTTCGATGTCTTAAGGGAGGTGTCCTTCCTAGAGAAAGGATATGGTTGGTGTCATCCAACTACCTGTGCTCTGGATTGCGAATGTGGAGATTTCCTCGATGCTGGGGCGTTTCTAGACTTCCATCACCAAGCCCATGCTTGCCGTTCTTTCTTCCGACTATGCTAGCTTCGCGACTTCGTCTGCTACCTTTGTTCTGGCTTTTAGGGATTTGTACAAATTCCACTTTATCAAATTCCTGAGTTAGATGCTTCAACAGCCTGAGGTATTTCTGCATTTTCTCCTCCTTTGCTTCATATTCTTCTTTAATCTGCCCTATCACCAGCTTTGAATCACTCTGGACTAGCAGGTTTTTAGCTCTGAGTGCCTTCCCGAGTTTCAGTCCCATTAGTATTCCTTCATACTCAACCTCGTTATTGGTGGTCGGGAATTTCAGTTGAACTCCGTATTTGAATACTTCTCCGTCAGGGCCTGTTATGACGACCCCTACTCCCCCCCTCTTTTGGGCTGACGAACCATCGGTCTGTACTATCCACCGTTCTGTCTCGTTGGTGTAGCTGTCCTCGTCTGGGAAAGTGAACTCGGCGATGAAGTCCACCAGAGCTTGTGCCTTAATGGCTATCCTAGGTGGTACTCAATGTCTAACTGGCTTAGTTCAATTGCCTGTTGGACCATTCTCCCAGTTGCCTTAGGTTTCTTTAAGGACTTCCTGATGGGTTGATTCGTCATTACTAGGATGGGGTTCACCTGAAAGTACAGTCTTAGCTTACGCGAAGCTACTATTAATGCAAATGCAATCTTCTCGATCCTGGGGTACTTGGCTTCTGCTCCCTGGAAAGCTTGACTGACGTAGTAAATGAGGAGTTGTTTCCTATCCTCTTCCCTAATCAGAGCTGCACTCACGGCTGTGGCTGATACAGCCAGATACAGATATAGATTTTCTCCTTCCTTGGATGGACATAGGAGGGGTGGATTACTCAAGTAGCGCTTAGGTTCTTGAAATGCTACCTCACATTCGTCAGTCCAGGCAAAAGCTTGCTTCAGAGTTTTGAAGAAGGGCAAGCACTTGTCCGTTGCTTTAAAGAAGAACTTGTTGAGTGCTGCTATCCTTCCTGTAAGCTTCTAGACTTCTTTGACGGTCCTAGGTGATGCCATATCGAGTATGGCTTGTACCTTCTCTAGGTTTGCTTCTATTCCCCTTTGGGACACCATGTGTAATACCCGAGAAAAAAAAAAAAAAAGATTTACAAGGATGGGTATTTAAGTAAATTTTTTAGGGTCAATTTTATAAATTATAAAGGAGTTTATAGAAAATAAAGTTGAAACCCTAGCTATAAATATAAGTTTATTAAGTCAATGTATAGGGAGAGATATTTTGAGACAGGAGACTACTCAAAAGACTGAAGTAAAGAAGGATTGACTATGCCTTTGAGGTAAGAGCTTAAGAATCTCCTTCTTGTCAAATCTGGTATTATTTACAATTAAAGTTTTTTTTTTTTTATGTGAGTATCTCGGCCAACAGTGTGACTTTCTTTAGACATGGCCGCATGGGTCTGTTCTGCATAATTTTCTCAAAGGAATAGTACCCGATTAATGGAGTTTGAAAAAAAAAAAAAACGCTTGACCAAAAGAAGGAACACCAACTTCTTTAAGAGTTATTATTATTTGTTTATTGATTTGGTAGAGGAAGAATAGTGTTTTCTTAAACCTTGTGTCAGAGCTTGATTTGTGTGATTTGTCCTCATGCCAAAGGAAAGCTAGAGGCGGCAGTGGCATATATATATATATATATATATAGATCCATAGAATAATTGCCTTGTCATAGCAAGGCCAGCTTCCTTCTAATATCATTGTTATTATTATTATTATTATTATTAGCTCATTGGTTTGGTAATTGAGGCTTATGGGGAAGTCAGCAAGTGATCATGGAACATGGTCTAGGCGATGCTTTTGACCCTATATGACAATATGTATCCTAGGTTTTATTAGAGGCAGTAGAGGATATATATAAGGACTTTTACTTTGAGATAATAAAAAGAAATTATTGGATATTTCTAGTAGTTGCTCTGTTGGCCGGATACTGTTATAAGTCATTCTTAAATTATTTGATAATTGAGTAAATGGTACTTACAAAATTGTTTTAGGCGATGATATCTAAGGATTTTTTTAGAAGAAGTGTTAGGGTGAAGTTTCTTTTGGTATGGCTTTTGGAGGTAAGTAACCTTATCCTAATTGGTTTTATTTCGCGTATTTTAACTACTAAAAATTGTTTACGGTTGTTACAATTTTACAATTTTATTTCTATTGTATTACTGATTTCAAGTAAAGAATCATCACAAATATATATGATTACTGAATATATGATGTATTTTATTTAATTGTTTTTAGTTATACTGATTCAAAGTAAAGAATAAAGAATTTTCACAAATATACATGAGCATTGAATATAAGATTTATTTTATTTAATTGTTATTTTAGCTGTATTGATTTAAAGTAAAGAATTATAGAAATATCATAAATAGATTTGAATATTGAATATTTGATTATATATATGAATTTGAATAAGATATATTTTTGTTAGAAACTATGATTTCATATAAATGATTATGAATAATTTCACTATGAATTTATTCTGATACCCAGCCAATAGGGGTTATTCATTAGTACTCTGATACCTAAACCAATGAGATTTATTCATTGGTACTCAGATACCCAGCCAATGGGGATTATTCATTAGTGCTCTGATACCCAGCCAATGTGGGTTATTCATTGGTATTCTGATACCCAAGCCAATGGGGGTTATTCATTGGTACTCTGATGCCCAGTCACGAGGATATAGCGTGACCATAGTAATAAGATTATTAAGAATATAAATTACGTTTGCATATTTGAACTATTTTGAGTCCTTATAACTAAATATGTGATTTTGGAAATGTTTGAGTATTTGAACTATTTGAAGTCATTAAAACTGCTTATGTATCTTTCTGGAACATATTGTAAGTTACAGCTTTGATATATGGAAAACTGACTACTTTCTAAACCATCTATGATATATTTGTCAAATAAAAGTATGTGATCTATTTGCAAACTTATTATTTTAAGACTATGAAACTTCTTTAGTTATTTTTGAAAACCCATAGTATATTATAACTTTTGAAGACTCATATTACATCTTATTACTTTGCAGGTCTATTGCTTGATAGAACTTATTAGGATTTTGGTTACTTATTGAGTTGTCAACTCACCCCTTTTTTCCCCTCCAGTTTCAGATTGTAAAGAATAGCAAGTTTTGGAAGTTTTGATGTTGTGTTGAGAGAAAGGAAAGAAGCTTAGTGATTTTGGGATAGGATGGTCTTCTAATAGTTTTATATTTATTGGCCAATTGGCATTATGTACATGAGGTTTGGATTTTGTTCCTATTAAATTATTGGAGATCTATTCATAATGGAATTGTTGAGGTATTTTGGATTTAATTGATTTAAATTTTTTTGAGGATAAAATTTTAGTTGCTAAAAAGGCCTTGCACACTTGTAGGGTTCTTAATTTATAAGCGTGCAGCAGTTGTCACGTGCCTATCTTTATAGTTGGGTTTGGGGCGTGACAATTTTAATGGTATCAGAGCTTAGGTTATGATCTTGCAGACTCTATACTAGGATTTGATTTGGAATAAGGTTGCACACTAGGGATTACGGTTATAATCATTTTTTTGATGAAGGTTGTTAAGCCATAGTTAGTGTTCTTTTGATAATTTGATGAGAAGTGTAGGTGAGGTTCCATCATATGATGAATTTGTTAGGTCAGATTTGTTGGGATTTTATATTTATGTCTCTTGGGTTTATGCGTACGTGATTCATAAAATGAAAAGGAGGATTTTAATTGATATACATGATGTTCTTATAGTAGTATTAAGAGGGTGTGTTTTATTCTTGAAATTTCGTAATTGATCGGATTGGTTATTAAAACTTCTTCTTCTTATTAGAAAGGAAAAGAGAGTGAGAAATGAACAAGCAAAGGAAATCTTCCTGCTATTTTAGGACTGATATTTTGAAAACTCATTTGATAGTTTTGCCTAATAAAGTCAACCTACCTAAGGTTAGTTTAATCTGTAGGAGATTCTCATAGGTTTAATTATTGAATGATAGTTTACTATATGCCCTATTCAAAATTTGGAGAGCTTTTAGGGAATTGGAAATTGCAGGACTTTATTTAGGGATTAAGGTTTGATGTTAGAGCTACAATTCCTTGATTTTAGTTTATATGGAGTTAGGAAATTAACAAAAAGTGTGTAGTGTGAAGGGAAAATCAATTTGTGGTTATTGTAGTTCACATTATATTATATGTAAGGTTGAATTTTATCAACCATCTAATTGGCTTTATTCTGTGACCAATTTGCTTGTAATTTAGCACTTAGTAACCCTGTATTTAGGTGGGAAAATTGTAAGGGTAGTGTGTGAGAAGATGTGAAGAAAAGCTCAAGAGTGTGCAAGAAAACAGAGCTTCGCGGCTAGGGCTCGCGAGTGGATCACGACTGGAAAGCCGCCAAAAGCTGGCACGTGAGAGGCACATGGGGGAGCTGAAGGGTCGCGCCAGCTGTCACGCTACTGGACAAAAGTCCCAGGCTAGCCAAGCCGTTACGTCGTGACTGGAACTCGCGACTTGGACAAGCCGCGAGACCAAGTCGCCAAATTGCCCTATTTGGCAAAAACTGACGTTTTGCATTCCCTTCTCACCCTACTATATATACACCCTTATACCCATCATTTTGAGAGAGCTTCTAGAGAGAATTTTGTGAGAGAAAACCCTAGAGTAAAACAAGATTGCCTCATTCCCAATCTTCATCTAAGAAACTCTACAAATTCCTCTACTCTCTTCCTTTCCATTGATATACCCTTGAGAGGTCTTTTACCAAATCCTTATCTCACCACACCCACATCTGTGAGAAGGTTTATTTGGTGCTTAGGGAAGCAGTTTGGGAAGAAACCAATGGTGATTGGTTGATGCTATGGGCTATAGCGGAATCCGGTAAGCTAGAAAATAAAAAGGTTCGGCGCAACCTCGTTGGAGCAAGAAGTTTGGAGGGCTTAGGTACCTGGGTAGATTAGGCTTGGAGGGTCTATTGCTGTTCATGTATCCCAACTACATTTTCTAGTGGATTATTGACCGCTTGGAGGGCGGCGGAGAGGTTTTACGCCGAGGGCTTCGGTTTCCTCTTCGATAACACATTGAGTGTTGTCCTTGTGTTTGCATTTCTCTTCCCTCTATCTTTACCATTTAATTACTGCTGTGTGTGTGATTATTTATGGTTTAGATTGTTTCTCAATTCTGGTATAAGCTATTTATCATTTTTCGCACATACGTTGTTTGTTAAATAGCTTAAATTGGTATTTTTGTATTTGGGGGTCTAAACGTTCAAGGGTGTTTCATACCCTTATTGAACTTTCAATTGGTATCAGAGCGGGTACACTCTTTGTGGTTTGATTACCTGAGTGCGATCCTAGACCCCTTGGCTATGGATGCAGCTGTAAAAAGGGTCATGCTGAATTGTGGTTTAAGTGTTTGTGATAATAACTCTAAGAGTATATTTGAGGGATACTCTAAAAATGAACTCTTAGAGCTAATTAAATCCAGGAAACATGCTAGGATGTTCATTCACATGCTGAAATATTTTGAAAGCAAGAACCACATTCTTCACAATAGTTTATGTGAGTCTAACTTTTTGATTAAGAAATACAAAAGAAGAAATAGATCATTGTGTGAGAAGGTTGATAATCTGAAAAAGAAAATTCAATCTGGAATAAGCATGGAGAATAACAATGAATTTTTGTTTGATGGTCAAGAATGCTTGTCTCATGCATGTATGTTTGTGCACACCTCATTGAATGTATTTAATTCATGTTTTTGGTACCTTGACAGTGGATGTTCTCGTCATATGACAGGAGATAAATCATTGTTTAAGACTCTTAAAGAGAAAGCATGTGATTATGTGACTTTTGGTGATGGGAGTCATGCTCAAGTTCTCGGGAAAGGGACGGTTGAAATACCGGGATTACCGTTGTTGAAAGAAGTACTATACATCAAAGGATTGAAGGCAAATCTCCTAAGTATTACTCAAATATGTGATGAAGATTTTCTTGTTCAATTCTCAAAGAAGGGGTGCATAATCATTGATGAGAAAGGGATTCAAGTCTTGGAGGGAAATAGGAGTACTGATAATTGCTATGGAGTAGTGCCTACGGTACCCATTTCGTGTAGAAGTGCTCGTGTTGATGTGCTGAAACTTTGGCATCACAGGTTTGGACATGCAAACTTCAAACAAGTATGTAAAGTCTTTAAACTTGAGGCCGTCGAGGGACTTCCAAAGTTTGGAAAGGTGGAGAAGACTATATGTGGAGCATGTCAAATGGGGAAACAAACAAAAGCAAACCATCCCAAGGTGAATGTGATTGCTACCTCACGGTGTTTGGAACTTCTTCACGTTGATCTAATGGGGCCTACAAGGACTGAAAGCCTAGGAGGAAAGAGATATATTATGGTAATAGTCGATGATTTCTCAAGGTACTCTTGGGTGGAATTCCTTAGAGAAAAGTCTGAAGCATGTGATAAAATGCAAAGATTATGCAAGAGATTGCAAAATGAAAAAGAAGTTCCCATAGTCAAAATCAGAAGTGATCATGGGAAGGAATTAGAGAATGCTAAATTTGAATCATTTTGTGAAGAGCATGGTATCAAGAAGGAATTTTCAGCTCCAAAGACTCCACAACAAAATGGGGTGGTTGAAAGAAAGAACCGGGTGATCCAAGAGATGGCTAGAGTCATGCTACTCAACAAAAACATACCTCAAAGGTTCTGGGCTGAAGCTGTGAACACATCTTGTCACATTTGCAACATAATTTATTTCCAAGCGGGAACAAAGAAGACGTCATATGAGATATGGAGAGAAAAGAAACCCAAGGTGAAGTATTTCAGAGTATTTAGGAGCACATGCTATATTCTAAATGACAGGGAAAATCCGGGAAAATTTGATGCTAAGAGTGATGAAGGAATACTCTTAGGATACTCCACAAATAGCCGTGCTTATAGAGTGTACAACAAGCGCACTAAGACGGTGATGGAGTCAATCAATGTGGTCATAGACGACACCATATCTGAAAAGGAAATTGATGATGATGGAAAGGGGCTCAGACTCAAGGAGAATGAGGATGGTGATGATGCTGAGAAAGTAACACCCGAAAAGGAGACCACACCTCCTATATCAAGAAGAGAGACTAGATCAACACAAGAAGTCTCAAGTCCACTCACTCCTCCAGAAATTCAAACCCCAATTTCTCGTGATGAGGAACTTTCAACTTCCAAGAAACCTTCATCAAGAGTGACACTTAATCACCCATCAAGTAATATTATTGGAGATGCGAACGAAGGACTTCGTTTGAGAAAAGGGCTAAAGTATACTGCTAACCATGTAACATACAATTGCTATCTTACTCAATTTGAACCCAAAAAGGTAGAAGAAGCACTGAAAGATGAGAATTGGGTAGAGTCTATGCACCAGGAGCTACTCCAATTTGTTAGAAATGATGTTTGGGAATTGGTTCCAAGGCCTGAAGATACTCATGTGATCGGCACCAAGTGGATTTTTAAGAACAAAACAGATGAAGATGGTGAAGTTATCAGAAATAAGTCTAGGTTGGTGGCTCAAGGGTATACTCAGGTGGAAGGCATAGATTTTGATGAATCTTTCGCTCCGATAGCAAGATTAGAATCCATTCGGATTCTCTTATCCATAGCATGCATCATGGATTTCAAGTTGTACCAAATGGATGTAAAGAGTGCCTTCTTAAATGGCTTTCTCAATGAAGAAGTGTTCGTTAAACAACCAAAGGGGTTTGAAGATCCTCACTTCCCGGGTCATGTACTAAGATTGAAGAAAGCCTTGTATGGGTTGAAGCAGGCGCCAAGAGCATGGTATGACCGTCTCACGACCTACCTATTGGATCGAGGATTCAAGAGAGGTCAAGCAGATCGCACATTGTTTGTTAAAAGAGATGAAAAATCCCTTCTTGTCGCTCAAGTGTACGTGGATGATATCGTATTTGGATCCACAATTGATAAACTAGCTCATGAGTTCTCGGAAGAAATGAAAAGGGAATTTGAAATGAGTATGGTGGGAGAGTTGAACTACTTCCTTGGTCTTCAAGTGAAACAATGAAGAGATGGCATCTTTATCTCTCAAGAAAAGTATGCCAAAAATCTTATCAAAAGATTTGGTCTGGACTCCAAGAAACATACTTCTACTCCCATGAGTTCCTCGGCAAAGTCGAGCATAGATGCAGCAGGTGTTGACGTTGATCCAACCCTTTATCGGAGTATGATTGGCAACCTTCTCTATCTCACAGCAAGTAGGTCGGATATTGCATTCAGTGTCGGAGTCTGTGCAAGGTTTCAAGCCGCCTAAAGAATCCCACTTAACAGCAATTAAGCGAATCATTCGCTATGTAAATGGCACATCTGACTATGGGATTTGGTATACAAAAGATTCGAATGAGTGTTTAGCAGGATATTCAGATGCTGACTGGGCAGGGTGCATAGATGATAGAAAGAGTACTTCTGGTGGGTGCTTCTATCTTGGAAATAACTTGGTTTCATGGATGAGCAAAAAGCAAAATTCAGTATCGCTGTCAACAAAACTGAAGCTAAATACATTGCCTCAGGAAGTTGTTGTGCACAACTGTTATGGATGCGAAAGCTATTGCATGACTATGGCATTTCTCAAGACACTATGTGTGTGTTCTGTGATAATACGAGTGCCATAAACTTGTCAAAGAATTCGATTCAGCACTCCAATTCAAAGCATATCGAGATCCGCTATCACTTCATTCGGGACTTGGTAGAAGACAAGACAGTATGTCTAGAATTCATCAATACTGACAATCAAAAGGCAGACATATTCACCAAACCTCTTGATGGCCCAAGGTTTGAATCCTTGCGTAAGACAATTGGTGTCGGTATCATTCCTTAAACTCAATCCTTCATGTTATCTTATTGTGTTTTTAGTTGCTTTGTGTGTTTTATTTTTGTGTGTCTTCTTTTTGTTGATTTTTTGTCAAATTTGTTTTGTGTCAAAAATCCAAAAACACATAAAAAATTGAAAATCCAAAAAGTTTGATCACTTTGTTGAGCTTTGTCTCAAAACATGTTTTGCCTTGTACCTTTGTACTTATGGCTTTGTGTATTTAACGAGCTTAGCTTGTCTCTTATGCACTCATATCTTTATGGAAGAAATTCTGAAATCTATGTGATTGTTGTAAATAGATCTTCAACCTTGTCATGAATGACTAGTGAATGGTTTTGTTGATCTTGAGACATGCATAGACTTATGCCTATATATCTTCCCACCTTTTATTTTTATGCTTTAAAAGAGCTCTCTAAATATAAATCTCCAAATGAAAAGAGATATAGAGCTGCAAAAGCCTGTTGCATATACTAGTATTTGACTAGGAAAAAGGGAAAGCGACCAAAATAAAATGAATGCAAGATGCCCAAAAAGCCAAAGGCTAACTCATTAATTAAAATATCAAAAATTTCAGGCATCTATCTCACAATGAGATTTTCTTTGCTCAAAAGTTGCAAATGATATGTTGAATATGGAGCCAAATGAAAAGCTTCAAAGTATTGTTATCAAGTCCTTGTGGGAGGTCATATATGCATGTTTCTATAATTGAGATAAGTCACATTATCTAGTGCTAGTTGTGTATGCCTTGATTGAATTGATCATTGAAACTTCACATTGGACTAAGGACTATCTCATTTTTGATATCCACACACAACACACAAGTCTATGTTCAATGAATGCCATATTCATTTGTGTGATTGTACTTGATTAAATGTGTTTTTCACATGCTCAATCTTTGTTGGTCAAACACAAAAAGATTTTTGAGTGTTTTGTTTTTTGTTTTTGGAAAGTACTTTGCTTTTACAAAATGTCAAAAATTTCAAAAACAGTGTTGCCCTGTTTTGGCGACTATGTCGTGGGTTGGCCCAGTCGCATGTCCCAGTCGCGAGCTCACTCAGAGATTTTTCGCGGCATACTGGCGAGTCAGTACTCTAGTCGCGAAAAAGATAGAAAATTTTTTCAAAATTTGAGTTTTGCACTTTTTGCTAGTCAGTATGGCAATTGGTTCGCAGGTGGAAGGTCCAGTCGCGAAGGTACTCAGGGATTTTCGCAGCTCATATCGCGACTATCTCGCGGTTAGACCTTCCAGTCGCAAAAAACACTTAGAGAAATTCTCAAGTCTCTTTTCTTCACAGTGTTTCGCGGCTTAACCTGGCGACTTACTGGCGACTTGATCCAGTCGTGAAAAACGCGTGTTTTGCGTTTTTAAAGACAATTTTAAAATTGTTTTTCAGTTTTCCCTCGTACTTGTGTGACTGTTCATTGTCTTCTTCACTTTACTCTCACAAACACTCCGAGTTTCTTGTTGAAAATCTTCCATTTCTGCATCATGTTCTCTCAAATCTTCAATAAACAGGTATGGGTTATCTTCCTTACCCTTCATACTTCCTGATTTGGGCAATATTTTTTTTCGTTTTGTGAATATGTGGTTGTGTATTGTGATTTATCATGTTTCAACATGGGTTTCTGATTTTCGGGTTATACTGTATGTTTGTGCTGATCCACACACTGATCATCTTTATCTTGTGTTCTTATTGTGGTGTTGGTTGGTTACACACACTCATTGTCATGTTTTGACCCTTAATTTCAAGAGTTTAGGGTTTCCTTCATTATCCATGGTATGGCACTGACACATTGCTAATAATGGTTGCTGTCTTGTTTAGTGTTTGTGTGTGTATTAAATCATAGTACAGAGTGAAAATGTCTCCATTCAAGAGATCAGCTGTGAAAGGAGGAAGCAGCAAAGGGAAGGAACATGTCATTGAAAGTGATGATTTCTCTCCTAAACCAAAGCAGGCTCATTCCCCATCTGGTGTGTTCGATCCCAACAAGTTTCGATCGTATGCTGCCTTTCAGACTCATGACAATTACTTCAAAAAGGCAACACCTCTGATTGAAAGAGTCTTTGACTAACATTCTCTGTTTGACACCAACATTCCTCAATGGTTTGCTCGCAAGGACTGGAATTATCTCCTCTCTGACCTTGATGATGCATATGAAGATCTGGTAAAAGAGTTTTATGCCAATGCAATTGTTGAAGGAGATGAACTTAAGTGCTGGGTTCGAGGAAGGAGTTTCTCGGTCTCTCCCGCATATCTAGCAGAGATTCTGCACATCAACAGGCCAATACTTGGAATCTCACCGGTCTATGATGATCTTCATCCGGATGAAGAATTACTTAAAGCAGCTCTTGGGGACAATCTGGAATTCTCCTCAAATGGGAACTTAGTCAGTGTCTCATCTCTTCCTCCAAAATTGAGGGTGCTTACGATTGTCATGTTTCACAACCTGTATCCCCTATCCAGCACAGGGTATATGAATCTCGGGCGTGCACTGTTTCTTCATGATCTGATTTCTGATGTCGAGATTGACATCTGTGCTCATATCTTTCATATCCTTCACAAAACTACTCTAAAAAGAGAATCAAGGATGTGCATCCCATTTTGCTGTCTCATCTCACGAATTCTGAAGCGTAAAGGGATCCATTCGTCTGAGAATGAAAGTCCCTGTGCAAAACCATGTCCAATCAACATGCGCACTTTCAATGCTAGCATTGGTCATAGCAAGAAGGGAATCAAAACAGAAGCTTCCGCGTCCTACAGTGGCTCGCGCTCTAGTTCACTCCCCGCTGACGAGAAGCTAGACTCTATTGTAGCTTATGTTCATGAGCTGAGTTCAAAGATGTCCGATCTTACTTCCACCTTGCATCATCTCAACTTTTGATGGGATACGAAGTTTACTTCGATTCAAACTCAATTGGATGAGATTCAAAGAAAGCTAGAAGATAATGACGACTAGCTATTCCATGACAAAAAGGGGGAGATGCTGTTAGCAGGGGGAGAGCTAAACGAAAGGGGGAGATCTCAGCTAACAGATTTTTGTTTTTGTCTATCCTTAATTTTTATCATAGTTCTGTATCCATCTTATGTTATTCAGTTTCAGCACTTTATGTTGTTGTTTTGTACCCATGTTGCTTTTGTAAGCTTTAAGGGTTGTTTTGTTTTTATGCACTGTTTGTAGGCTTTTATGGTTTGTGCCATGTATTTGCAATTCTTTGCATATGCAACCTTTGTGCTTTGTGCTTTGGTACTTGTTAATGCTTTGCATTTTCTTAAGTACAACACTCTTGTGCCCTTGTAGGATTGTTCCTAGATGCATATATGTTTGTATGCATTGGTTGAGTGTTGGACTTGCAAATGATTCTCTTCAATTGAGTTTATCATTTTTGCATGTCCGGATGTTCATTTCTTGTGAATGAACATAGTAATCACTTTTGCTTAAGTGACTACTGTTGTTGATCTTGCCATGAAGTATTGCTTTTATGCTTATGTTCATTTTTGCTTGATCTTGCTTATTTAGCTCCATATGCTTTTTAAGTTTTTTGCATACAATGATATTGCTATGTTATTGTGTTTCAGGAGTTACTTATTCATATGTTCAAGAGCTTTACAGAATTTAGAGTTAGGTGTGAGTGAGTTTTCCAACTGTTCCCAACTCACGTTTAAGTCTAGAGTCTGTTGTAGGGTTTTGTCACGGAATAGCCAAAGGGGGAGATTGTAAGGTTGAATTTTATCAACCATCTAATTGGCTTTATTCCGTGACTAATTTGCTTGTAATTTAGCACTTAGTAACCCTATATTTAGGTGAGAAAATTGTAAAGGTAATATGTGAGAAGATGTTAAGAAAAGCTCAAGAGTGTGCAAGAAAACAGAGCTTCGCGGCTAGGGCTCGCGGGTGGATCGCGACTGGAAAGCCGCCAAAAGCTATCACGTGAGAGGCACATGGGGGAGCTGAAGGGTCACGCCAGCTGTCACGCTACAGGACAAAAGTCCCAGGCTGGCCAGGCCGTTACGTCGCGACTTGGACAAGCCGCGAGACCAAGTCGCCAAATTGCCCTATTTGGCAAAAACTGACGTTTTGCATTCCCTTCTCATCCTACTATATATACACCCTTATACCTATCATTTTGAGAGAGCCTCCAGAGAGAATTTTGTGAGAGAAAACCCTAGAGCAAAACAAGATTGCCTCATCCCCAATCTTCATCTAAGAAACTCTACAAATTCCTCTACTCTCTTCTTCTCCATTAATATACCCTTGAGAGGTCTTTTACCAAATCCTTATCTCACCACACCCACGTCTATGAGAAGGTTTATTTGGTGCTTAGGGAAGCAGTTTGGGAAGAAACCAATGGTGATTGGTTGATGCTATGGGCTATAGCAGAATCCGGTAAGCTAGAAAAGAAAAAGGTTCGGCGCAACCTCATTGGAGCAGGAAGCTTGGAGGGCTTAGGTACCTGGGTAGATTAGGCTTGGAGGGTCTATTGCTGTTCATGTATCCCAACTACATTTTCTAGTGGATTATTGACCACTTGGAGGGCGGCGGAGAGGTTTTACGCGGAGGGCTTCGGTTTCCTCTTCGATAACACATCAAGTGTTGTCCTTGTGTTTGCATTTCTCTTCCCTCTATCTTTACCATTTAATTACTACTGTGTGTGTGATTATTTATGGTTTAGATTGTTTCTCAATTCTGGTATAAGCTATTTATCATTTTCCGCACATACGTTGTTTGTTAAATAGCTTGAATTAGTATTTTTGTATTTAGGGGTCTAAACGTTCAAGGGTGTTTCATACCCTTATTGAACTTTCATTATATGTTATTATATGAATTCTGAGGGTGTTTAAAGAATTTAGTAATATATCAATGACTTCCTTGGATTCTAATGTTAAGGATCGACTTTTTGGGATCTTTGTTCTTGTTAGGGTTGACCTACATGGATTACCATAGCCTAATTTATATGTGAGGTAACTCCTAAATGTTTTTGAGACATGTTCTGTTACTTAGAAGTTTGAGGGCCTCAATTTCTTTCTATGGACTTGGGAGGATTGTTTAACATCCTGGGGAATAAGTTTTGATGCTAGAATTGTAATTCTTTGAGTTTAACTGATAAGAGTTAATGGATTGGCTCAATAGAAAATGAAGTGGATTGAAAACAAGTACGTGGTAGCATTGAATTGGACTAGTGAACCATATTGTTATTGATATTGAAGGAGTTGGGATGGCAAGAAAGTTTATTTTGAAAGACTATTACAATTTGAATTATAGTAAATTATTGTACCTTTTGTTTTATATTGGTAGGTGGTTAATGATTATAAATTGCATTGTACTCTAAGTTCTAGGCTGCTAGGACAATTTTTTTTGCAAGGTAAAAAAAAAAAAAAAAAAAAAAGTGGTTTGAGATACTTCATGGACCATTCCCTTCTAGCTGATGTGTACTTAGAGATTTGTTTTCATAATAGGCAATGTAATTAAGGAACCCAGCTCTTCAATGAGTTCCAGCCCAAGTATCATTTGGAGATCAAAGGTGAATAAATGTTGCTTATTTGAGAAGATAATTTATGGTTAAGATAGAGGTTGTGTGAAAGACCTTATATCAATGCCCAATTGATTATTTATGGATATTTTGGAATTTTCTTACAAAACTTGAGGAAGAAAAGATATAGTAATATACGCATATGTTGTAAATTAGTTTTGAACTTAGGAAGGATTGGAACTTTGGATGCACTACTTAATTTTGAGGTATAGAATTAAATGGATGCTAGCATTCAATAGTCTATAGTGAATCTCAAAATTGTGGATTTCCCTTGTTATAATTTTGGAGACTACTTAGACCTTGGAATTTTGTTGAAATTAATAATTGATGGAAAATCAATTATTGGGGTTAATCTAAATGAATGGGCCTTGGAACTTTTATTCATATTGAAAGGAATTTAGAGAGCTATTTAGATTAGAGATATGTATATCTTTAAAGAATTTTATATTTTTCTTAATATGGTTGTTCTTAAACTATGGGTAATTGAGTAAGAGATTTTATAGTGGTATTGTATTATGCAGAGGAAGCATCATGGTTCCATTTGCTTTGGAAAATTTTATTTTACAAATCTTGGAAAGGAAAAGTCTACGCATATGTTGTGAAATAGTTTGAACTATGGTAATGAGTGATAAATTTGTATAGATCAATACAATTGTGGCTTTAGAGTAGCGCAGTGGAAGCGTGATAATTTGTTCAGCTTGTGATGAATTCAGAGGACTGAATTCTTATAAGTGGGGGAGATTGTAATACCCGAGAAAAAAAAAAGGATTTAAAAGGATGTGTATTTAAGTAAATTTTGTGGGGTCAATTTTATAATTTATAAATTATAAGGAAGTTTATAGAAAATAAAGTTGAAACCCTAGCTATAAATATAAGTTTATTAAGTCAATGTATAGGGAGAGATATTTTGAGAGAGGAGACTACTCAAAAGACTGAAGTAAAGAAGGATTGACTATGCCTTTGAGGTAAGAACTTAAGAATCTCCTTCTTACCAAATCTGAGTATTATTTAGAATTAAAGTTTTTTTTTTTTTTTTTTTTTTAATGTAAGTATCTCGGCCAACAGTGTGACTTTCTTTAGACATGGCTACATGGGTCTGTTCTGCATAATTTTCTTAAAGGAATAGTACTCGATTGATGGAGTTTGAAAAAAAAAAAAAAAAAACACTTGACCAAAAGAAGGAACACCAACTTCTTTAAGAGTGATTATTATTTGTTTATTGATTTGGTAGAGGAAGAATAGTGATTTCTTAAAGCTTGTGTCAAAGCTTGATTTGTGTGATTTGTCCTCATGCCAAAGGAAAGCTAGAGGCGGCAGTGGCATATATATATATATATATATATATAAAATCCATAGAATAATTCCCTTGTCATAGCAACGCCAGCTTCCTTCTAATATCGTTGTTGTTATTATTATTATTATTATTATTATTATTAGTTCATTGGTTTGGTAACTGAGGCTTATGGGGAAGTCAGCAAGTGATCATGGAACATGGTCTAGGTGATGCTTTTGACCCTATATGACAATATGTATCCTAGGTTTTATTAGAGGCAGTAGAGGATATATACAAGGACTTTTACTTTGAGATAATAAAAAGAAATTATTGGATATTTCTAGTAGTTGCTCTGTTGGTTGGATACTGTCATAAGTCATTCTTAAATTATTTGATTATTGAGTAAATGGTACTTACAAAATTGTTTTAGGCGATGATATCTAAGGATTTTTTTAGAAGAAGTGTTAGGGTGAAGTTTCTTTTGGTATGGCTTTTGGAGGTAAGTAACCTTATCCTAATTTGTTTTATTTTGCGTATTTTAACTACTGAAAATTGTTTACGGTTGTTACAATTTTACAATTTTATTTCTATTGTATTACTGATTTCAAGTAAAGAATCATCACAAATATATACGATTACTGAATATATGATGTATTTTATTTAATTGTTTTTAGTTATACTGATTCAAAGTAAAGAATAAAGAATTTTCACAAATATACATGAGCATTGAATATAAGATTTACTTTATTTAATTGTTATTTTAGCTGTATTGATTTAAAGTAAAGAATTATAGAAATATCATAAATAGATTTGAATATTGAATATATGATTATATATATGAATTTGAATAAGATATATTTTTGTTAGAAACTATGATTTCATATAAATGATTATGAACAATTTCACTATGAATTTATTCTAATACCTAGCCAATGGGGGTTATTCATTGGTACTCTGATACCTAATCCAGTGAGGGTTATTCATTGGTACTCAGATATCCAGCCAATGAGGGTTATTCATTGGTACTTTGATACCCAACCAATGGGGGTTATTCATTGGTACTTTGATACCTAAACCAATGAGAGTTATTCATTAGTACTCTGATACCTAGCCAATGGGGGTTATTCATTGGTATTCTGATACCCAAGCCAATGGGAGTTATTCATTGGTACTCTGATGCCCAATCACGGGGATATAGCGTGACCATAGTAATAAGATTATTAAGAATATGATTTACGTTTGCATATTTGAACTATTTTGAGTCCTTATAACTAAATATGTGATTTTGGAAATGTTTGAGTATTTGAACTATTTGAAGTCATTAAAACTGCTTATGTATCTTTCTGGAACATATTATAAGTTACAGCTTTGATATATGGAAAACTGACTACTTTCTAAACCATCTATGATATATTTGTCAGATAAAAGTATGTGATCTATTTGCAAACTTATTATTTTAAGACTATGAAACTTCTTTAGTTATTTTTGAAAACCCATAGTATATTATAACTTTTGAAGACTCATATTACATCTTATTACTTTACAGGTCTATTGCTTAATAGAACTTATTAGGATTTTGGTTACTTATTGAGTTGTCAACTCACCCCTTTTTCCCCTCCAGTTTCAGATTGTGAAGAATAGCAATTTTTGGAAGTTTTGATGTTGTGTTGTGAGAAAGGAAAGAAACTTAGTGATTTTGGGATAGGATGGTCTTCTAATAGTTTTATATTTATTGGCCAATTGGCATTATGTACAAGAGGTTTGGATTTTGTTCCTATTAAATTATTGGAGATCTATTCATAATGTAATTGTTGAGGTATTTTGGATTTCACTGATTTAAATTTTTTTGGGGATAAAATTTTAGTTGCTAAAAAGACCTTGCACACTTGTAGGGTTCTTACTTTATAAGCATGCGGCAGTTGTCACGTGCCTATCTTTATAGTTGGGTTCGGGGCGTGACACCATGAATCCCAAGAACTTCCCCGAGGCTACACTAAAGGCACACTTGCTAGGATTCAACTTCATCTGGTATTGTCTAGGGGTGGAAAATGTCTCTTCCAAGTCGTCCAGATGGGCAACTTCTTCTTTACTCTTGACGAGCGTGTCATCCATGTATACCTCCATGTTCCTGCCAATCTGCTTGCTGAACATTTTGTTCACTAACCTCTGGTAAGTTGCTTTTGCATTCTTTAGTCCAAAGGGCATTACCTTATAGCAATAAAGCCCTTAACTTGTGATGAAAGCAGTTTTCTCCTGATCTTCTTTAGCCATTTTTATCTGGTTGTATCCTAAGAAAGCGTCGCTGTAGAATCCACTAGCTAGTCTATTCTTGTAGAGGGAAACTATCATTCGGGTAAGCTTTGCTCAGGTCCATGAAGTCCACACACTATCTTCATTTCTTATTTGCTTTCTTTACTAGGATGATGTTTGTGAGCCAGCCAGAATAGTAGACCTCCCGGATAAAGTCTATCAACAATAGTTTGTTAACCTCATCTATAATTGCTTGGTTCTATTATGGGGCGAAAACTCTTTGTCTTTGCTGGACAGGCTTTCTTTCCAGGTCCACTTTCAGCTTATGCTAAATGACTTCTAAAGGTATACCTAGCATGTCTTCGTGACTCCATGCAAAGATGTCCAGGTTTCCTTTGAGGAACTGGACGAGCCTTATTCTCATCTCGGGACTTAGCGTCGTCCCTATTCTTATCGTCTTGGTTGCCTTTCCTCAACCAGTTCCATTATCTCTAGGTCTTCCACTTTATCTTCCTCCTTCTCCTTGATCATCCATTTATGGTTCTCCTTTGCAGCTAGGACGGCCTGGTAGCACTCTCTGGCTAGGACTTGTTCTCCTTTTACCTCCCCAAAATAGTTCTTCATTGGGAACTTTACCTTTAGGCAATAGGTGGACGTGGCTGACTTCCATCGATTGAGTGTGAGCCTCCCAATAATCACATTGTAAGATAAAGGGAAGTCTACCACCAAGAAGTCTAACTGGCGAGTCAATTTCCTCGGGTAAGTCCCCACTGTTACTTTCAATGTCACTATGCACTTGGGATATACTCTGTCTCCACTGAAACTGACGAGGGGGGAATTAAATGGGCGCAGTCTCCCTAGATCTAGCTTCAGCTGCTGAAAATCAGGAAGGTAGATGATGTCTGCAGAGCTACCATTGTCCACGAGGATCTTTTTTGTGTTGAATTCTTCTATCGTGAGCATTATGACTAAGGGATCGTTATGTGGCTGCTTCACTCCCCTAGCATCTTCCTCGTTGAAAGATATATCATGGTTCGTCCGTCTCTGCTTATACGGAGGTATCATGTGGACACTGTTCACCTGCCTCTGACATGCTTTCCTAAGGGATCTGAATGACCCGCCTGTGAATGGCCCTCCTGCGATCGTCTTTATCTCTCTGATCACATTCTGCGGAGGCTGGGACGTGTTATCTTCATATCTGGGCGAGGACTCGCACTAGTTTTTGTCACTGTCACTGAACCTGCTAGACTCCCCTTTCTTCACATACTTTTGCAGTTTTCCTTTCTGTATCAGCTCCTCTATCTACTCCTTTAGGCCCTGGCAATCTTCTATGTAGTGACCATGATCCTTGTGAAACCGGTAGTACTTCTTCTTGTCACGGACATTAGAGGATGAATGTAATAGCCTTGGCCACTTGAGGTAGTGCTCATCCTTAATCTGCGTCAAAATTTTGTCAACAAGCATAACTTAAGGGGTGAATTTTATCGTTCAAGGAGTTTTTTTGTCTTTCTTTTTGCCTCCATCACTAGTTCGACATTCTGGACGCTCCCTTTTTTGTCCTCTACGATCGTCCTCCTTCCTCACCTTGTCTCCCGACTTTTCTACGTCCCTTATGGCTACTAATGCATCTTTAGCATTCATGTACTTTTGTTTCTTCAGGAGCATCTCTGCCATCGTCTTAGGAGGATTCTTTATGAGTGAAATCATGAACTCTCTGGACTTCAGTCCTGCCTTAAAGGTCATCAATTGCACTTTGTCGTAAGCGTCATCTACCTCTAGGGTCTCTCGAGTAAAGCATTTCACGTACGACCGCAGGGTTTCCTTTTGCCCTTGTCTAATAGTGAGTAAATGGTTCGCTGGCCTCTTAGGGCATTGTCCTCCAATGAAGTGGCGCAAAAAGGCGTTGCTCAACTACTCGAAGCTGTCGATGGACGAAGTTGGCAACTTTCTGAACCACTCCCTTGCAGCTCCTTTAAGAGTGGTAGGGAAGGAACGACATAGTATTTCGTCAGGAGGCTGTTGGAGGCCTAGTGTCGTCTTGAAGGTGTTGAAGTGGTCCTGGGGGTCCTTAAGTCCATCAAATGGTTCAAGCTGAGGAAACCGAAATTTCGACGGCACTGGGCATTCCAGGACAACCGTAGTGAAAGGAGAGTATGTTGCCCTGACCATTCTATCCAGGCTCCAGTCCATTTTCTCCTCAATGGCGTTCCTAAGCTCATCCATCTCCTTCCTCATCTCTCAGAAGAGATCTGAGTTTTGTTCATTTTGGAGTAGTAGGCCCTCAACGATCACTTCTTCTATGGCTATTTCCCTTATCCTTTTAGTTGGCTCTGAACTGATTCTCCTCATGTTGAAGCTGTAGTCTTATTTCCTGATTCCGCTTGGTAAGCTCTTCTACGATGGCCGCAAGAGCCTAGACTTGCTGAGCTAAGGCTGTTGAATCCTAGTTGGACTCCATCCGAATATAAAAGTTGATAGAAACTACGTTTTCGAATTTGAGTATGAAAATGTCGTCCCCACGGACGGCGCCAAACTGATGAAGTGCAAATTCGTCAGTCGAAGTAAGTGCGTCCAGATGGAGCCAAACCCTCGTATCTCTGACTGTGAAAATGGCGTGATAGCTTCCTCAAAAATGGTCACCGGTGTGGTGCCTAATGCTTCTTTTGCTAACGCCTCATGGTCAATGATGTGAGCTTTGATGGGCTTCCAACGGTCTGCACAGCTATCCCTGTAACTGTCCGAGGCATTTATTTAACCGCATTGAATGGCTTCTTTTCCTTTGTCAATAATGTGGCTTATATCATCAAAGGCACCTGGTTAGTCCATCTGTCAATACTGCCTCATTGGTTTGAATGAGGTTGTCCAAAGAAGTTGAGTTCGTCAATCCCATCAACGACTTTTATGAAAAAAAAGACCAAAATTAGGTGGCAAACAACAACCAAGAACGCCAACCATCAAAACCATTTCGTGAAACATTTTACGAAATGTTCGCAATATAAACTTATCTACCCATGAACAGCACCATCGAGACTAGGACCAGTGCCTTCAACTCCAAGATCACAATCTCCAACTTCGATGAGATGAATGGTGGGTCTAGTTTGATTTTCTCTCTCCTAAAAATCTCTCTCTTAAAACTGCCTTAGTTTCTCTCTCTTAATTGGTTTGTAATTAATTTTATGTTTGCGTGCTTGCCTTTCACGTGTGTATAGGATGTTGGCTTAGAGCATTCCCATACCTTAAAATTTTAGCATTTAGCATCTAAAACACCAACTTTATAACATATAACACATCACTATACAATTATCTCTTACATCAAAATTTCTATTTTTTTTAATACTTCATTTAAATATTCTTTATCATTTTTTATTCCTTTTTTATTCTTCCTCTCTCTCTCCTTTGTCTCTCTCTTTCTCAACCCAGCACCGCCAGCCACCACATCCACCCACCATCACTACCACCAGCCAGATCCACTATAACCACAAAAAAAAAAAAAAAAAAAAAAAAAAAAAAAAAACCCTCCACATCCACCCACCATCGCCACCACAAGCCACTAGCCAGATCCACCACAAACAACAACAACAACAACAACAACAAAAAACCTCTACATCCAAAGCCACCAAATCAACCTAGACCCACAAATCAACTCGGCACCCATACCACAGAATCAACCCAACACCCACAAATCAACCCAACGCCTACAAAACAACCTACACCACAGAATCAACCCACACTCACAACCAACAAACCTCAATCAACCCAGCAAAACCCAGCCACACCCGGAGCGTCTCATGTCCAGCATGGCACTGGCAGCACCATCCTCCTCATCGCGTCACTCACCGTTGACGAGGCACACGTCCACGACACCTTTGACGAGGCCCTCGGAAAAATGGCAACGATGGTGCCATCCTTGTCATCACGTCGCTCACATTGTTGAAGTGGAGATCAAGAGTCAAAGAGAGACAGAAAGGCATAGAGAAGGAGAAAGAGAGAGGAAAGCATTGGAGAGAGGCATGGCACAAGAGAGAGTGAAATAAAAAATAAAAAATAAAAATCTCTAACATCTTACTACAATAGGGTATCAAAGATGAGACTCCATTGTAGGTAAATGCTAAAATATTTAGCATTTAGCATCTTTGTTATGGATGTGTTTTTATGATTTGAGATGTGAAAAATGCTAAAAAATAGCATTTAGTATTTTTAGCACATTTGATGAGAATGCTCTTATAAACGGCATACGGGGTCAATTTGGTATGTGTAAAGTTCAATTACTAAATTGGCCGAAATAAAAGTTCAAAGGGTATTATGGCAACTACTTCAAAGTTCAAGAGGTGTCATGACACTTTTTCCCAATAAAAAAACCTAAACCTTAACTATTGTCTCCACACATTTGTTAACCAGACCTTGACATTTGTTAACGGATGTCATCACGCTTTTTGGCAACTACCTCAAAGTTTAGGTGATGTCATGGCATTTTTCTCCAATAAAAAAACTAAACCTTAACTATTGTATGTCCTGAATAAAATACAATGAGCCTTCAACTTCTTCCAACACTGCTGTAACTGTATTCTGTGTGGGTATTTCCAATTCCTACTTCCATGGGAACTTATATATTCATTAGTTAAGGTCAATGGAAAATTCAAAGTCCAAACTCATCGGGGCAATTCCGGACTCGGGAGAAAATGCAAGGCAAATCAATCCGGTCCAGCAACAAAATCTAGTGCATATATATTCATTCAACTAAGTAAGTTGTGACTTCACTAATTTATTTTCCTTTTTAGCATAATTAGTTGGAAAGATCTTACTTATAGTTTGTCTCCTTTCCCATTGGTATTAAATAAGGTTTCCATCATAAAGTCCATATGCCAGCTCATAAAGCTATAATGCCACGTCCTTACACAGTCAGAATTTGAATACATGATGTGATTATTATTATTATTATTATTGTTGATGCAATTAATGCTAGGATTTGTATGATTTAAAGTTGCCAACTAATCCCAAATGTGTTTGATTTCCCAATCCCATAAGATGTCTTTTTCCGCTGACAGCGTGTGAAGATTAAATAAATAAATAAACAAAAATAAACTGAGAGAAGGACCTCACAATCACAATGGAGGTAGAAATACCATCAGGCTGGAAGGCAATGGACTAGTGCATATATATATATATTCATTCAACTAAGTAAGTTCTGAATTCACTAATTTATTTTCCTTTTTAGCATAATTAGTTGGAAAGATCTTACTTAGAGTTTGTCTCTTTTCCCATTGGTATTAAATAAGGTTTCCATCATAAAGTCCATATGCCAGCTCATAAAGCTATAATGCCACGTCCTTACACAGTCAGAATTTGAATGCATGATGTGATTATTATTATTATTATTATTATTATTGTTTTGCAATTAATGCTCGGATTTGTATGATTTAAAGTTGCCAACTAATCCCAAATGTGTTTGATTTCCCAATACTATAAGATGTCTTTTTCCGCTGACTGCGTGTGAAGATTAAATAAATAAATAAATAAATAAACAAAAATAAATTTCAATGAAATTTCTTATAAACTGCCTTTTTCAAATCCATACGGTCAGATTATTTGTAAAATAAATGTTTGATCAATTGGTCCGTTCAATACCTGAATTGACTTGACTATTTCATGACTTATTAATGTAAAACTTGTCATTACAATAAAAATTGGAATTCTGTTTAGGTAACAGCTCAAGGGTAGCTCTGTTCCAAAAATATGTAGAATTCATTTTTTTCATTAATATTTATTTTAAGTGCCAGAGAGGGGATTCAAACCCTGAATTGCTATAGTTAAAAACACAAGGTTATAATATTGAATTTCTTTGACTATTATATAGTATCCACTTACAATGAAGAGGAGCTTTATGCATCTAATTTTCAAATTCATGGTCAGAAATGAGAATATACCAAAGAGCTGTCTATCTACCTTATGCATATGAGTATGACCGATTTAGAGTCAAATCCAAGGTACTAATTTAATTCTAACCGTGTCTGGCTAGTCCAAGGTTCTAATTCCAACCGCGTCCCACTTTTTATAATTAACTTTAATTATTTAATTGGACCGTTCTAACCGACACTATTAAGAAAACAAAATCCACCTTATTCTAAAAAGGAAGAACGTGACAGAAGACTTAAAAACTTTTACACAATTTTATTCTATAAAAGCAACCAATCGTACCATCTACCTTAATAAATTTTCTTAAGAAATTGTCGTCTTTAAGAGTCTCTATCTGTGACTTTATTCTTGTTTGCTGAGCCATAGATGATGACTCATACAACAAGAAAAGGTAGAATCAATCACCTACCAATGCCATATCAACCTTTTTAAATACATGTGGAATACAGAATTATATGAACCAGAGAAAATTCTCTTTCTTAATCTCTGCCAGAGGTGAACATTCTGCACAACTTGACCCAATAGAGCAAATTCATAGACCGAAGTGAATTGTATTTGTAGCCAACTATTGAATATGATGAAAAACCCGATTGCAGAGACTGTAATTGGAATTCCAGTAAGCTCAGTTGAGGGGTCATCAAAAGGATACTTCTTGTTGCCTGAGCCTGCTGCTAGCCAACATCATATGCACCCTCCTGCAACTGAACCTCCCACATGGAAACAAAGTAAGAATCTAACTCTCTTAATCTCATACACACGCACACACACACACAGGTGTTTTAATAATGAATTGCTCTTCATGTTGCAGGTACAGCAGATACAGTGATTAATATGATGCATAAACTTGCAAAGAAAGCAGACAATTTAGCACTTGGAGTACGGGATCATGGTAACTATTCCATTTCTTTGCTTTCTAGTTCCTGAATTTTTGTTGCCTTTCGTGTACTGTAATCCACTGTTGTTTTAGAGATATAGATAATAGATTCCACCAATGATTTTTGTTTGGTTGGCACGAAAAATGAAGAAATGGGAGAGCATACTCTCTTAAGATTTGACAGAAGCGCGTATTAATTCATGTCCAACTTCGCAACTGATAAAATAACCCGACACACAATCGTCCACTAGGAATCCTATAATTCTACGTAAAAGAAAAAAACAATTCTCAGAAAATTACATTGATATAAAAATTGATTGATAACACTCTATTCTCCCGGAGGCTACTACGTTTAATTTTATGTTCATTATATAAAATCTTAGACAAAAGATAAAAGAAAATTGTTGAATAGTTATATACTTTACTAGAGGTCATGTAGACACATACCTTTGGTGAAATAAATCACCAAATTGCCGGATCTTGTTCTTTGTTTATTTTACAAACTCCTCACGATCTCCTTTGTGGAACACCTACAAATCGCAGGAGAGGCTACTAGAGTCTCTCTTAATTTATTACATGCTCCAAATTTTAGGGAATAGTAGATGGAGTCTTAGAGAGACAGCTTATTTTGAAAGAGCACTCAAAAACTATACTTATGTTCACTCACTGTATCTCTTCTTCATCTGACTGATGTAAGAGTATTTTAAATAGTAGTAGAGATTCACTTATTATCAGATATATGTTAAGTTTAAATTACTTCACTACTAATATTGATAATTCATATCAATATCTATTAAGTTTAAATTATTCCACTACTGATATTGATAACTCATACTAATATCAGTTACTTTAAATTTAAACTTACTTATCAGATAACCCAGGTGGACGATCCATGGGCCATGGTTTATGAGTTGGGTCAAAACCAACCCAATTTCTAACATCTCCCACTCGTCCACACTAGGTACTACAGTCAGAACTAGCCCCTCTCAATCCCATGTCCAATCCTCTCTTTATACAGAAAAATGGAGTGTGCGACTTGACGAGAAGGTGTAGGGTAGGAGTACTATATTAAGTCACCATCTAAACTAACATAGTACATCACTCATAGTATCTGGTCTATACCCCAAATTATTTGATCAGACCCGATCAAGTTTCTTTAATCCTTCATGAGTTCAAAACTCAAAGCAACAATTGATCCTATACCATATAATATGCTCATAATTATGTTGAAAAACAAATTCCTCATAATCGCCCGGGCTATGACCCATAAATAAATGGTGTTCTAAATAATCTTCTCTAGAAACTCATGTCAATTCATTCATACTTGGCTACTTTCCTAGACATGCTCCGCGAGACCGTATATATCATGGCCCTGAAATGACATGCTAAAGTAACGACATCAAACATTCATTTCATGACATAGTTCTAGGTCATGAAAGGGCACAGAATGGACCATATAATGGTCGATTAGGGCTCACATAATGAAGAAGTAGGGATCTATCCAATCACTCCCTTAATTGGTTGGTATTGGGAAATCTAGACCCCGATTGATAGAATTAATAAGTTTTAAACCCAAGTTGTTAATTAGATTTATTATGAATAAAACTTATTAAAACAAATAAATATCAATATCATGTCAAAATCGTGTAGCAGAAAAATAAATAAGACAAGATATGATGACCCAAGAAAACCAATGAAACAAACTAGTTTCACAGTAAAAAACCTGAGGAGAAACCTTCCCAAAAAGCAATCCACTATAATAAAGAGAAGTTTTAGATCTAGTACAAAACCTTTTTCCCTAGACTCTACAATCCCCGTAGATGAACTTAAACTAGAAACTTTCTACCACTTCAGAACCTCTAAACTCTTCAATATATGAACGCCACCCTTTGATGCATGGATCCCAGTACGTGACTAACCAAAGATGCACGGCTCCTAGTACATGACTAACACACCAACTTGAAGAAGATGTTGGCTACAAAGTTCTTCACTTCATTAACAATGAAGATCAAGTGTTACAAGACCTTAAGGTGTAAAGATGCAATAAGTTCTTTCAGAGAGAATAAGACATCGGTCACCTTTAGCATATGTTCTCCTTGTATTCTCTTATGTGATGGCCTCTAAAATAAAATAAGCCTTATATAGGTCTAGGGTTGTGAGAAAAGAAACCCTACATAAATACATAAGCTTGGGCCGAAAATCAGATTTAGAAATCTAAATTCCCGTAACCTTGATCGATCGAGAGGTGTCAAAGAGGTATCGAGATTTAAACTTCGACAAATACAGCTATCGAGAAGTTATCGAGGAGCTATCGAGGAGACAGGAGATTTCTTGATCGATTCACATAGCTATCGAGAGGTGTCAAGATTGTGATAACAATCAACTGAAGAGCTTGATAGAAAGCCTAGCTGTTGAGAGGTGTCGAGAAGCTATCAAGCTATCTGTTCACAGGTGTCGAGCTATCTGTCCAGGTTTAATGAATAGCCCTTCTTCACTTGTTTCTTGGTCCAATCTTATGGCTTTAATACTAAACTTGAACAACATGTTTCTTGAAGTATTAAACACATCCTAAATCTACCCAATTACAAGTGAAGTGCGTTTTGTCAAAGGATTAGCCAACTACATAAATATTGTCATATGTTCTTATCATGAATCACATATGTCCTAACAGTCGGCCATATCACGTACAGTATAATTTGTATGCTACGGTGGAGCTCCCACTCAACTGAGCTTGTCACACTTAAACACTGTACAAATCTTAGTCCAATAGCCACAAAGGCAACCAACCTGAGTTTCTCAGCACAGTTACACATCAAGTTTGAAGTTGTGGATACACTTCAAGAGCAACTCCTATAAGTCTTATCTTAGCCTAGCTAAGGCGACATTCATTATATTATCTTGCACTCCTCCCTAAGCGTCAAGATGATCACTTACTTGATTTACAGAAAAACAAAGTGATCACCATGTCTCATCCTACTCGCTAATTAAGCACTAGGGTGATCGTCTATATGAGTAGCCTGATCTAAGCCTGGTGACATATTCTCCAATAATGTGTGCTTAGCATGCAATATTAATCATATCATAAGATGAATCAAAATAAATAACATCATTATTGCATAAAGTATGAATAAACATAAATTTCGATAAGGTATCCAAAAACATATCAAATCCTACAAAGTCCCAAACTCCTAACATGAGCCTAAAAGGCATCTCTAGCAATGGCTTTAGTAAGTGGATCAGCCACCATCCTACTAGTGGAGATATGTTGGAAGATCACCTCTCCTTGTGTAATAGCAAGACGAATGTAGTTATAACAAGTCTGTATGTGTTTGCTTTTGCTATGATACTTAGGATCTTTAGCATGAGCCAAGGCTGCCATACTATCACAATACATTTTTACAGCTTCATCTGGAAAAGATGTCACCCTTAGACTTTGGAAAAATCTCTTTAACTAAACAGCTTCTTATGCTATTGTTGAACAAGCAACATACTCAGAATCCATTGTGGATAAAGCAATGCAAGACTATTTCTTACTACACCAATAGATAGTTTCACCACTAAGTAGAAATGCATAACATGTAGTGGACTTGCGCTCATCTCTATCACTAGCCTAGTCAACATCAAAATAACCTTTCAATCTCAAATCTCCACCCTGATAGCAAAGAATGAGATCTGATGTCCCATGAAGGTATCGAAAAATCCTCTTAACTACTTTCTAATGAACAGATCCTAGATTACTTTGATAACGACTAACCATACCAACTGCAAAATAGATGTCTGGTCGAGTACACAACATAGCATACATCAAACTTCCAACTGCACTTGCATAGGGAACTCTTTCCATTTCTCTCTTTTCCTTTTCTGATTTAGGGCAATCTTCAAGGCTTAATGTATGTCCCTTCTCAATTGGAGTGTCTATAGGTTTGTAATTATGTATGGAATCGCTCTAAGATCATCTTTATGTAAGTTTCTTGAGACAAACCAAGAAGCTTCTTTAAGCGATCCCTGAAAATCCTAACTCCAAGCACATAATTAGCCTCTCCCATGTCCTTCATTTCAAAAATAGAGGATAACCACCTTTTTGTGGTGACAATCATCTCCATATCATTTCCAGCCAACAAAATGTCGTCCACATACAAAGACAGGATAAGTAAACTATTTCCTGATCGTTTGACATACACACAATGGTCTTCTTCCATCATTTCGAAACCAATCGAAATAATAGCCTTATGAAATTTGAAATAACATTGTCTAGACACTTGCTTTAGGCCATAAATGGAACACTTAAGGTGGCACACTTTGCACCCTTGTTCTTTGACCTCAAAGCCAATAGGTTGATCCATATAGATCTCCTCATCTAGTTCTCCATTGAGAAATGTAGTCTTTACATCCATTTGGAAGAGTTCCAAATCCAAACGTGCAACTATCCATTCATGTGAAGCAGGTGAAGCTAATGCTTCCTCATAGGAAGCAGGCTCATCAAGGTCCAGTGAATCACATATAAAAGATTCCCCCCTCAATCTCAAAGTGACGACGGGGAATAGTTTTACGTTCACTTCTACATACCTTGGATCCTTATGTGTCACTATCTAGCAGTTTGCTCCCACTAGGAGCCAAATCACTCCTACTATCTTTGGCGATTTCAGGAAGAAGTTGTGATTCTCCACCCTCACCCAAAGATGGTATGACATCTTCAAGTTCTTGCAGCTCATAAAGCTGAAGATCTTGTTTTGCTTCACTGATGCTTGGAAAATCATCTTCAATGAAGTTGACATCACGAGACTCTATCTCATTCATTCGACCATTAGAATGTTCACCATACATTACATACCCTTTTAAGCTTTCTAAATATCTTATAAAGATTTTCTTACTTGCTCTAGGGCCAAATTTCTCATACTTATGGGAAGTACTGTGAACAAAACCTGCCCAACCCCAAGGCCGCAAGTTCTCCAAATTGGGTTTTGCACTAGTCCATAACTCATATGGTGTTGTGGGAACTGACTTAGAAGGCACACGGTTAAGGATGTAGGCAGCAGTCAACAATGCATCCCCCCAAAACGAAATTGGAAGGTTAGCCTATGCCATCATTGATCTAACCATCTCTAATAGAGTATGATTCCTTCTCTTTACAACACTATTTTGTTGTGGAATACCAGGAATCGTCAATTGTCTGCATATCCCTTTTTTCTCACACAATTCCTGAAACTGTTTATAAAAATATTCGCGGCCCCTATCAGTTCGAAAAACCTTTAGGCTCCTTTCTTTCTGATTCTCAACCTTTGCCACAAAGCGCTTAAAGCAATCTAATGCTTCAAAGTGATGGGAGATCAGATAGACATAACTAAAACATGAATAGTCATCTATAAATGTAAGAAACTAAGAGGTGTCATGGCATGCCTTGACATTCATAGGTCTATATATGTCCGAATGGACTAATTCCAAAGGATGAGTTACCCTTGGAGCCTTACCAAAAGTCTTCCTATAGGCCTTTCTAGATAGACAAGGTTCACACATAGGTATGCTTACATTAGTGATAGACCTCAATAGGCCTTCTCTAGCTAGTCTAGCCAATCTATCTTTTCCTATGTGTCCAAGTCTAGCATGCCACATTACAGAATCAGAAATATCATCATTATGAGCAATAAAAGAAAAAGAGGAATGATCTAAATCCAACATAAAGAAATCATTAGATAAATAACCATGTCCAAACAAGGTTTTATATAAATAAAAATCCAACTGAGGACCATCGAAACGGAAACTAAATCCAAGTCTAAGCATAGTAGGTACTGAAAATAGATTACATTGAACACCAGGTGCATGAAGCACATCATGAAGAAGTAACGTACGTCCCAAACGCAATTTGAGCTAGTAGGTTCCAACTCCTATGACTTCTTCTTGAGCTCTGTTACCCAAAATAACGTACTATGTGCCTGTTGGTATCTTTTTGTAATCCACACACCCAACTCTATCTCTAGCTATATGTGTTGGTTGCTCCTGAATCTGCAAATCCACCCAAGAATAGTATGAGCAACAAAAACATGTGTGCAAACATAAGTAATAGCAGAGTTGTTAAGCATGGATACCTTCTTCGACTCAGTGCACTCACGAAAGAAGTGACATTTCTTACCACAGTTGTAGCACTTGATCTTTGCCTTGTCCTTCTTAGCACATTTGCCCTTTTGGCGCTTTGCTATCTTGCCTTCTTTAGGCCCAAGGTTACTAGCTCCTTTGGCATTCTGCCCTTGTCCTTTACATTTAGGCCTGAATGCCTTCTGCTACCCAGATTGGGCGACAAGGAAGGTGTTTTGGTGTGCCCCTATGCACTCTGCCTCAAGGTTGAGATGACGAGAAATATCAGCAAAAGTATTAATATTCTCACTTTGTGTCAAAACAAGCTTCATTTGCCCCCAAGTAGGTTCAAGCAATGAGCGTATCATCGCTGTGTCTTGTTGTTCATTAAAGAGACTATTGCCAACAGCCTTTAGGTCATGGATCAATGTAGACATTTTCCTTAGATGTTCAGCCATGCTATGCTTTGAATTCATAACATTTTGCTCAAACTTCAAAATAAGAGCTCGCAACCTAGTTGCTGAAGTCCTTCCATAGGCAATCTTAAATTGGTTCCACATCTCTTGGGCATTTGGGTAGTCCTCAAACGCCCCAATAAGATCATTGTGCATGCTACTCAGCATAGTGAAGCATGCACAACGTTCTTTCTTAACCCAAGACTCATAGGCCTCTAAGTCATGGTGATGTTGGGCAGTATTCCCATTTTCAGGTCGCATCATCACATTAGTTAAGGTTTCAAGGACCTCTTGTTCATTAAGCAGATATTGAATTTTTCTATGCCACATATCATAGTTGGTTCCATTTGGTTTCTCTCTCTTAGTTAGATCAGCAACTACATTTTTAGTAGCCATGTTCACTACATTCATTACACAAGTTGACATTAGACATACATTTTTAAAATTTTAGTTCCAAAAATCCAACTAGACCATGATATTCCTTTCTACATAGTGAGATCGAAAATTTCGCTAAGCTCATAATCATCTCTCACTATGTAAATTGGAATAACACATCTAATTGATTTTAAATAAAATTTTGTGAAGAATAAAACATCAAACCCTCCACATATTAAATCATACATATGACATGTGTCCATACATCTTTGTGCACAACACATTGTGCATGGGCTCCACTATAAGCCCTATTGGTAATTTCATACAACATGCTAAGACAAAATTTAAAAATTATAGGTAACCGTGAAACACATCCCCTTACATGGCTTCCAAAATTAAATTACATAGCCTTAAATTACATTGCCAAAAACAATGGCCCAAAAAAATTTCCAAAAACATTGGCTCAAAAATTTACATATTCACCCTACTACAAAGATTCTATTTGTAATTAAAAAAATTGGGGATGCCACATTACCAAATAATTTAAAAAATTGTCTTATCCATCCACAATAACAATAAATAAAAATATACATGTTGCATAAATTACCAATACAATCTCTAACTATAGAGATGAGCCAAAGAGTCTCATAAACCCTTTGGACATATATTCATCACATAATGCATTCATATAATATCAATTCAATCATATCACAATATGTTAAAAAGACATCATAAATTAATTCAAAGATTAAAACCATGCATAATTGTACAGAAAATTAGAAAACTAATTTCACAATTTTCTCATATTATCTCAATTCAATTTTAACATCACAGTATAAAAATAAAAAAAATAAAAAAAAAATGCCACTACAATTACATATATGCCACATTAGAAAAAATGTGGTCTAAACAAAATTAAGAATTTATAATGTTTTACTATAAATTAAAATAAATAATAAGAAACCCACTGTGCATGTTATAACATTTGATTTTGATATAATTTTCTATATTGTTATAACCCAATTCCTTTGTAAACTATTACAAATCCACACAGCATTTGTAAATAATATTACAAACCTACACAGCCACTTGTGGGTGGCTTATTACTTGCACATTTTCCTTGTTGAAGGAAACAACAACAATTTGTGTGTAACTAATACACCAACGTGGCCTTGCACAATATCCTTGTTAAAAGAAACAAGGATAATTAGTTGTGTTCAAGTGTAACTAATACACTAACATCAACGTGGGGCTCTTTTATTTTATTATTTTTTTTATCAATTTAAAAAAAAAAATTTATAGATAACCACTCAAACAATAAGTGTAGTGGTTAGTGGTACACGCACGGTACACTATTACAAAACAAATTTACATTCGTGAAAAAATGTACAGGCTTATTATGGAATGTACTTTCAAATCATTAAAAAATATTTGACATTAAGCAAGATTTAATGGGTCAAAATAAACCTGTAAATTTCGGATTACATGTAAACAATAAAAAAATTACAGCTTTTTATTTCTCTCTCTACATGCCATAACATGCTTCTAAAAATTACAGATCTGAATATTAAAAATTACTTAAACTTTTAATTTTAGCATGCATATAGGATTACATATATCAGAGATTATGGCATCATTCAAGAGTGAAAACAAGTATAAAATGGCTCTAATACCAATGTTGAATAGTTATATACTTTACTAGAGGTCATATAGACACACACCTTTGGTGGAATAGATAACCAAATTACCGGATCTTATTCTTTGCTTACTTTATGAATTCATCACGATCTCCTTTGTGGAATACCTCTAAATCGTAGGAGAGGCTACTAGAGTCTCTCTTAATTTCTACGCTCCAAATTCTAGGGAACAGTAGATAGTGTCCTAGAGAGATGGCTTATTTTAAGAGAGCACTCAAAAACTATACGAATGTTCACTCATTATATCTCTTCTTCATCTGACTGATGTAGGAGTATTTTAAATACTAGTAGAGATTCACTTACTATCAGATATATGTGATCTCTAAAAGATTTCATTTGTTAAGTTTAAATTACTCCACTACTAATATTGATAACTCATACTAATATCAATTAGTTTAAATTTAAATTTACTTATCATGGTTTATGGGTTGAGTCAAAACCAACCTAATTTTTAACAAAAATTAACAAAACTGAAAGTTTATAGCTGATAGTGGTTAAATAAAGTCTATTGTCTCCTGTGACATGATAAAATAATATTTGTCCTTTGGTTGTCAGGAAAGAGTAAATTTAATCATTGACCGCTGTTTTGATAATTTATTGATCTTCTTCCTATCACACTTATACAAGTAATCAAATGCCAAAGTCAATCATTGCTGTTCTTCGCTTCATATAGCCAACAACCAAAAACATAGCCTAAGTATGTATTAAATTCAATGATCACAAGAAATTTTATTTTAACTGCTATGAAATTGCAGTGAGATTGGGGGCCAAGATAACTGAAACTGTGAAGGGAAAGTTGAGCTTGGGAGCGAAAGTTATTCAAGTAGGTGGAGTGGATAAAATCTTCAAACAGTTATTTAGTGTTAGAGAAGGAGAAAAACTATTGAAGGCTTCCCAATGTTACATATCAACCACAACCGGTCCTATAGCAGGACTCCTCTTTGTCTCCACCGACAAGGTTGCCTTTTGCAGTGAGAGATCTATCAAAATCTCGTCCCAAAAAGGAGAATTAATTAAAGCCCATTACAAGGTAAGTCACATGTTTATATTTATATCTATATGATAACTAATAGTCGAAACGTTTGATTTTTTATTACGCTACATAGTTATATAAATTTATACCACGTTTACTTTCAAAAACACCAAATAGTTGTGCCTTTTTGTTTTATTGATTCAGTTTCAGTAACTGCATAATATATATATATATATATATTAAAACAAAAAATTGCCGTATAGAGAAAAATACATAATTAAGGCCTAAGGAAAAAAAAAAAAAAAAGTGTGAGAATTCTGAGGACACTACTGCCGTCAAGAATGTATTCCTGTTTAGGCCAGCACCCCACAATAAGAGCTGGTAAAGTTATTTTAAATAGGCAAATTTAGATTTGGTTATTTTGGTTAGATTGATCTAATGGTAGCTATGATGATCTTAGATTTTTGCCTTTTTTTTTTTTCTCATGTTGCCTCTTCTTCTTCATTTTCACCAGCATCCATTGGCGTGCTCTGCACTGCATCTTCTTCTTTACTTTCTCCCTCCCTCTCTCCCCCCTCTTACTATTTCTCTCTTTTTCATGTGAAAGTTGAAACTAGACTCCTTTAGTAAAAGAAGTGCAGCATTTAAGTTTACTTTTGAGAAGCGTGCGGCATTGAAAGAGGATTAGACTTCTATTTTGATTAAAAGATAAAAGTAAAATGAAATATGATAAGACAAAAAAAGAAGAAATACGTGGAAGAGATAAACTAGAACAAAGAAAAAAAATTTAAATTAAAATAATAGTGAATGCGTGGAGGACAATAAATGAGAGTGAAAAAAAAAAAAAAAAAGTTCTTTTAAATTAGATCATTAGAAGATACGGGAAGTTGAAATTTGGCAAGAATAAAATATTTATATAAGATATATATATATGTTAAAACAAAAAACTGTCATCGAGAAGAAAAGCATCAATAAGACGTAAGGAAGAGAATGAAAAATTTGAGAAGAAAAACATCTGCAAAGCGTTAAAAGAAAAATAAAAGAGTAAAAGTTGAGAATAAGTTATCAAATGAATATGAACTACCATTTATGCTCAAATAATTATAAACCTTCATTAGACATCATTTTATTCAATATGCAACTTTTCGGTCAATAGAAACATTTTCATTCAATAAGTACATTTTTTATCAATAGACACCTTTTTTATCAATAGACACATTTTCTTTCAATACTATAGGTACCTTTTCGGTTAATAAGCACATGATCATTCAATAGGCACCTTTAATATATATCCAATATAAAGGGTTATCACTTTTTAATAAACACCTTTGATATATCTAATATGAAGTGTTATCACGTTTCAATAGGCACCTTTTGGTATATTCAATTTAAAGAGTCATGGCCTTTCAATAGGTGCATTTTAGTATATATATTACAACCTATCTTATATAAACCTATATGTACAACACAAATTAAACTAGAGATGCAACATTTTGTTTCTTATTTCTTCCCAAAAAAAAAAAAAAAAAAACTAATAAATAAAATAATGTTGCTTTCTTCTACCTAACTAATAAAATTTTGTTATTTCTTTCAATGTTATTTATTTATTTATTTATTTTAAATCATGCATTTTTGCTTACTACTCTAACTAAAAAAAAATGTTTTTTTTTCCCCTAAAACTCATCTAGTAGCTATTCTCGTGCATCACACGGGTTAGCGACTAGTTTAATATAAAACCAAAACATTTGACTTTTTGTTGACCACTCCTTATTATGCCACATGGCAATATAAATTAATGCCACGTATACATTTAAAAAGACCAAACAGTTGTGACTTTTCATTTTCAATAAGTACATTTTTGGTCAATAAACATATTTTTATTCAATAAACACCTTTCGGTCAATAGGCACATTTTCATTCAATAAGCATATTTTCGATCAATAGACACATTTTCATTCAATATACATATTTTCGACCAATAGGCATCTTTTCAGTCAATAGGCACATTTTCATTCAATAGGCATCTTTTCGGCCAATAGACACTTTTATGGTTAATAGGCACCTTTTGGTGTATCCAATATGAAATGTTATTACCTTTCAATAGATACTTTCTTATTCAATAGACACATTTTCGGCTAATATGCACATTTTCAACCAATAAGCACATTTTCGGTCAATAGGCACCTTTTGATATATCCAATATAAAGAGTTACGACATGTCAATAGACACCTTTTGGTAGACACATTTTCATTCAATAGACACTTTTTCGATCAATAGGCATCTTTTCATTCAATAGACACATTTTCATTCAATAAGCACATTTTCAACCAATAGGCAATTTTTGATATATATATTACAACATATCTTATATATACCTATATATACAACCCAAACTAAACTAGAGACACAATATTCTGTCTCTTGTTCCTTTCCACAAAAAACTAATAAATAAAATAGCATTTTTTTTTTTATTCAGTCTAACTAATAAAACTTTGTGCTATTTCTTTCAATATCATTTTTTTTTTTTTAATTTCATGCATTTTTGCTTACTACTCCAACTCAAAAATAATGGTTTTTTTTTTTTTCTTGAATTGGTTAGCATTGCACGGGTTAACAGCTAGTGATATCTTATTTGACATATAATTGTGCAGGTAATGATCCCACTTAAGAAGATAAAGAGAGTGGAACAAAGTGAGAATGTAAAGAAGCCTTCACAAAAGTACATAGAAATATTAACTGTGGACAACTTTGACTTCTGGTTCATGGGTTTCTTAAATTATCAGAAAGCTTTGAAATTTCTTCAGCAGGCAATCTCTCAAGCTTAGAGAAATTACATGTCACTCGTTTAGTTCCTCAAACACAAATGTTTCTACCTCTGAAGTAATTGTAATTTCATAAATTAAGAAAAGGTCAAATTAATTATAGACACCGTATATACTTCAATTAATGATAAGATGGTCTTAATTTTAGCTCCTGAACCAATTTTGTCTATTCATATGGTTAGTAGTAGAGAGAATATCACTTTTTCATATTTGAAATATGCATAATCTTAAGCAAGTATTTAGAACCCTTAAGACAAAGTTTTACAACTTAATCACTTTTAATATTAAACTAACAACTTAGTCCAATATATGCGTTTAGTCAAGTTTCATATTGCAAGCAAGATTAAGAACAAACTAAAACAAGTAAAAAGAGCAATATGGAAATGCAAAAAATAAAACGAACCACACGAAAATACCAAGACGTGTTTTTGAAGAGGAAAACCCGATCACTCGAGGGTAAAAACCTCTCTGCCGACCACCAGTCGAAAAAATCCACTAGTATGAATAGTTGTTGAAACCTCAATTAGTGTGAAAACACTATTGCTTGTGTAGACCCCCAATTTTAAATTACAGCTTAATAGCTTTTACTCTAACGTATCTAAGTGCGCAATAAACTGGTAACACTACTCTAAGCAATAAGCAAGTACAAAAAGCAATAAATGTAAAACTTAAAGAGTAGAGAAGAGAGATGTAAACACAAGATAACACTAAGACGTGTTATTGAAGAGGAAACCAAAGTACTCGGTGAGAAACCACTCTGCAGACCTCCAAGTTGAAATCGATCCACTTGTGAATAAGTTGGAGTACACGAATATCAAAAAGACTCTCCAAGCCTAATCTACCCAATATACTCGAACCCTCCAAGCTCCTGCTACCAACAGACTTCTTGGAGTCTTATCTTCACTAGTTATCCAGATCCCGCAATTCCGCCCAATTACATCCGCCACTCAATGGCTTCTTCCAATGCTCCCAAAGGCATCAAAACTTCTCTCAACACTCAAAATGGGTGAGTTAAGCATTTGGGCTAAGAACCTCTCAAGGATGTGTAGATGGAGAGGTAAGAGTAGATGTAAAGGATTGTGGGTAAAACAATCTCTAACTCTCAAGTGTTTAGATAGGGTTTCTCTCTCAAAATTTTCTTCAGAAAATACTCCTTCTTCTTACATTTCGTGGGTAATAAGGGTTTATATAGTGTTGGTAAAGAATGGGAAAACTCACACTCCAAAAAGCAACAAGCAGTGGGTTTCATGGGTTACTCACGACTTGGCTTAAGTCGCGAGTCAGTTGCGAGTCAAGTCACAAAAACCACTTCTTCACAGATTCTTCACCAAACTCTCACATGCAGCCCTTACATTGAATCCCACAAAAATACAGCAAAATGATTGAAAAAAATTACAATCAAATTATACGGAATTAAAGCCAACAAAACACATAATTGTAAATAACAACTTTACAACCTTCCCCTTTGGCTATTCCATGACAAAACCTCTAAATAGACTCTAGACTTAAAATGTGAGCATGGGAACAAAGGCAAAAATCACTTACACCTAAATCTAAAATTTGTGAAGCACTTGAACCATATACACTTGTATCTTGAAACATCTGCACAAAAAAAATAACTTTATTAAAAACGAGACAAGTAGAATACAAGGCATGTATAAAGAACAAGTAGAATGCGATCAAGATAGGCAATAGATATATGAACATATAGCATAACTTGATCAAACATGAAAAGCCATTAAGAAATGACCACAATGAACATTTAACGAGTATATGAACATCCAGACATGCAAGCAATTAAGAGCAATGCAAAAATTAATTGCATGTCCAACAAGCACATGACGCATTAAAGAAACTGAGGCAAGAAGCAATAGATAACTAAACACATCAAGAAACGGTTATAAAAACCAAGGTACACAGAGTACTAAAGTAAACTAAGTTTCAAACTAAAGTAAACTAGAGTACTGAAAGCTTTAAAGTAAAGCACTGTAAATAAAGCACAATAGGCAAAATATATGCTAGAACTTCTAAGTTGTGTGGCGGTAGGTAAGCTTTCTTCTTTTGAGCCCACTGTGATCGCCCTTTCTATATGTACTCCCCCTTGCACTGTGATGCTCTCCCCCTTACTCTATGATATATTCACAATATTCACAGTAAGCTTTCTCCCCATTTTTGGCACAAATAGCTAAAGGTCTACCTCAAGCTTGCACTGAATCTCATCCAACTGTGTCTCAATGGTGGTTAAGTGAAGCTAAACATGATTTGAATGTTCAATTAGTGTGTAAAATACCTATGAACATTTAAATGCCCAATTCACAAATTACTAACTCAAGCTTATAATCAAACAATGTATGTGCGGAATATAAAAATAAGTTAAAACAGAATTGGTAAAACAATCTAAACCAAAATTAATCACAACCATAGCAATAATTAAAAGGCAAAGATTAAGGGAAGAGATATGCAAACACAAAGACAACAAAACGATGTGTTATCGAAGAGGAAACCAAAGTCCTCGGAGAAAAACCTCTCTGCCGCCCTCCAAGTGGTCAATAATCCACTAGAGAATAAAGTTGGGATACATTAATAGCAAAAGACCCTCCAAGCCTAATCTACCCAGTGCACCTAAGCCCTCCAAGCTTCTTGCTCCAACAGGGTTCGCCAAACCTTGTCTTCTCTAGCTTACCGAATCCCGCAATCGCCCATTACATCAACCAAAATGAATTGGTCCCTTCTGAATTGCTTCCTAAGCACCAAAATACCTCCTCATAGATATGGGTATGGTGAGATAAGGATTTGGCTAAATGTACCTCTCAAGGATATATCAATGGAGAGGGTGAAAGCAGAGGAATTTGGAGAATCAAAGGATGAAGAATGTGGATGAGTCAATCTTGTTTTTCTCTAGGGTTTCTCTCTCAAAATTCTCTCTAGAAGCTCTCTACATTTTGTGGGTATAAGGTTATTTATAGTATGGTGTATGAGGAAAGTGAAGAGTCAATTACAGCCAAACAGGGCATTCTAGAGACTCGAGCTCGCGACTGGAACGAGTCGCGAGCTAGCTGCCTGGCCAGATTGGAGGTTTTGTCCTGTAGTGCAACAACTGGCGTGACCCTTCAGCTCCCCCTGCATGCTTCACACGTGTGCTTTTTTAGCGACTTGCTAGTCGCGAGGCTCTTTTTAAGTGCACACTCTTGAGCTTTTCTTCACACTCTCTCACACACTAGCCTTACATGATTCTCACCTAAATACAGGGTTTCTAAATGCTAAATTACAAGCAAATTTGGCACAAAATAAAGCCAACAAATTGATTAAATAAATTCAACCTTACATGATTATTGTGAGAATACATGACATTTGCAAGTCCAAAAATGCGTTAATGGAAACCCTCCATCAAAGTCATCATCCTATCCACATGAGGGATAGATGATCCAGGTTGAAAGTGAGTACCTTAAGGTTAAGCTCCGGAGTGTGAGGAAAAGATGTCTCGAGAAGTTTGGAGACACTAGGAGTAGCTGAGCTTTTCCCAATGGGAGAGGCATGAGAGAAGGATCCACTCTTTGGAGGCTTAGAAGGTTTCTTCTTTGCCCTTTCAATAGAGGAGTGAACCTTGCTGCTTTGGAGTGAATACAAGGAAATTAGACCTTGACAAGGCAAGACTATTCCATCTTTAGAAGGATGGATGCTCGTGTGAGTCATGATCTTCATGATAAGGCTGTAGAAAGGAAGACATGTCCTTGCAGCTAAGCGCCTCGCAGTTCTTCCCAAAATCTAAAAGATGTGAGCACAAATGTAGATTTGAGCTCCATTAATGAGATCACATAGGAATTTCGCCCTTCCAAGGCTAATGAAACCCGTGTTGGTCAAAGGTTACAAGCTGGAATGCATAATCAAGGTAAGAGTCTTCATTTCTAGCTCGAATCTTGAAGTGCCAATTGATGTACTCGAGGAGGAGACTTCATAGGGCGCTCCTAAAGTTTCAAGAATTTCAACAATGGGAGCTAATCTGTCATCACAAGGGGATGTATCCACATTTGCTAGAAGATTTATGTGAAGGATCTTTGCTAGATAGTCCAGAGTGATGACAAAGTCTTTTCCACAAATCCAATATTTCAATTCAGCTCCAATGAACCATGTGTTGGAGTAGAATTCTTTGACCAACTCTTCAAAAGGATCTTCAAATCCACTAAACAAGATAGCCCAATCTTTGTAAGCAAAGATTTTAGGGATAAAAGTTTATCCTAATGTATCAAACCTCACAATCTTTTCCACCACAGTAGGAGCATTCTTGAAATTGTTGTTGAAGGAATGAGAGTCCAAAAGAGTCTTGAATCTTGTTATCAAAGTTCACTGACAATTGGCGTGTCCTCTTTGATATTAGAGATGATGTGAGATCAATTAAAGGTTCTTTACCACGTGAAGATCGATGAGGCATCTACAAAATAGCCACACAAGCACAAACCATAAACAAACATGGTAACAAACTTGATTAGATTCAAGTTAGTTCAAAAACAAGTAAAAATAAAAAATTCCTTAAAATAGGATCAAATGATCATAACAAAGACACATGAACATGTTATATGTGCTAAAAGGTCTAAAAGACTTAACTAGCATGAATGTATGTGTTGATACTGTATTTTGTCCACCCTTGATTTGTGTACCAAACCCCAAAAGTCCAAAAATATTATTTTCTCTCCATGGGGCTGCGAGAACATCCAGAATGATGTGGCGCAACCCGTTCAGACACCAGAGCACCCAAAGTGCCTTTTTTAGCTAAAATGACCAAAATACCCCTGGTCAACCCTAGGTTGACCGAAAGTCAAACGAAGTCCAAATCCCCTCAAAACGATACCTTTCATATTTTTACATCAAACTCGAGATTTTTGGAGATTTTTGGCAAGTTTGACCAAGTTTGACCTAGAGTTGACTCTCGCTAAGCCCTAGAAAACCTAATTTTGATCCGGCTGTCAGAACGGATTGAAACCTACGCCATTGTGAAGATTATCAAATTGTCAGTCCAACACCTATTCATGGGTTAAAATCAGAGCTAGAATGACCAAGATATCATGAAAACTGGGTTAACACACCAATCAATGCACTGCTAACTTCCAAGAGCCACAACTTTTGATCCGACCGTTGGATTTTCAAGTTCCATACCTTTTTAGAAATTGGAAGTCAAGATATTTCCAGGGGTTTCAAGATCAACCCCATCCAGGACCATTTGAAGGTGGCGGCCCTACAAGGGCCACTGCCTCGTAATCCATGTCGGGGCTATAAAAGGCCCTAGCCACCTCCAGACCCAAAGAAATGAGACTTTCCTGGATCCTGTTCTCAGCCTGGACATTTTTTGCACGCTTCCTCTCTCCTCCAAACACATTTCTACACAAAAACACCTAAAAAAAAAAATTCAAAGCCTTTTGATTCTTCTCTTCACCAAAAATAGAAGGTATTGTTCTTATACCCAACCTACTTTCCCTTGGTTTTACACCTTGGATTTGAGGTTTAAGAGGTATGGATGTATCTTTTTAGCTACTATCCATACCCCTTTTTTCTTCAAAGCTTCATCTAGCTTTTATCTTGCTTACTCTTGCTTTAATAACATGATTTATTGCTTTACCTAGCATGTTCCTTGCTTTATCTTACTTTTAGCATGATTTTTACCTTATTCCCATATGCTTCCATGTTTGTTCACGTGTTAGTTGTGTAACGACCCAGTAAGTAAAAAAAAAAAAAAAAAAAAGTAATGGTCAAATTTTTTTTGTGACCACACGTGCCCCACCCAACACACTAATCCCCACCACACATCTCACTCATTGGCACTCTCTTCTTATTTTCTTTTCTTTCTTTTCTTTTCTCTCATACACTCCTCTCTATCACTTGCTCATCCTCTCCTACTGGTACCTCCATATCACTATCTCCACCATCATTTTTCTGGAAATTTCACCGGAAAATTCTTAGGAACTTCTAAGCATCTTCATCCCTTTATTTGAGGTAAAAGTTTCTAATCTTTTTGGTGGGTTTTACACTTTTTTTTAGGTTGTTTTTATCTAAGCTTTAATAATGATACCCATGTGATTTATGAGCATTGGAAGTGATATTTATGTGTTTATATGTATGGGTTTTGTATTGATGGAATTATTTAATGAGTGGGTTTATGGTTTGCACCAATGGTGGTGATCTAGGTGGTGAAGATTTGGGGGTTTTGGCTTTTTAATGTGAAATAAATGGTGAATATATTTTTTATTGATTATTTGGAGCTAGTCAAAGATTTAAATTGTTTGTTTTGGAGGATATTATGATTTTGGTATCATGGGTCTCTTGTTAATGTGGTGTAAATATTGAGGGAAGTACTTATAAAATGTTGAGGTTTTGATGTTAGAGATAATACCTTGAATGATTCATGAGTATAATGGGAGTCTATGCCTCGTAAATTAATTGGTTGAGAAACTTTGGAAGTGGAAAATATTATTTGTGAGGCTAAATACTAGGTTTGCTTGATATTGTTTAGGTTCTAACTAATCTCCTTTGGAGCTTGGAGAATTAAGCTTTTGCGGGTTGCAAGGTAAGTAGCTTTTTAATGGAATTTTTGAAAATAAACATGTTGCATAAATGTTGTTTTTGGGTTAGACACGCTTTTGGAAACTACCTATGGAAATTATATTTTCCTAAAAACTATTGTGTCATAACCTTAATATTTGTATGATTATTTATGAAAATGCATCATATTTGGTATTGCATTTGGGGAAATGCATGAATTTGTTGATATGTAAAAATGAGCATCTTTTATTTAATCTTTGATAAGGAAATCTTGGATTTTATGATATATTAGAAAATTTAAAGATTCTTATCTTGTCTTGTTATGTGGGAAATTGATAGAAAATCTCTTGACAAGTATGAAGTTGAAAACCTTACAAACTTTGTAGAGGTTAGATTATTTAAGGTTTTTCTAAAACTACCTAAATATAAACTATGTGTTTCAAAGTAATGTAACCTGTGAGCTTTATGTGGTTTTAACACCATGCCATGTGTGATTTCTCGGTGATCACCCGATTTGGTTTCTGTAGTCTTTGTGACAACGGAATCAAATCCAGGTCAGTGCCCTTTCACTTTGGATAACGCGTTCTTTCCTGCTGCCCATGGGGGGAAGAGGTTCCTTGATTATGTATGGGCGAGATTGCTACCCATGGTGCCAAGAGGCCACATGCAAGAGAGGTCATATTTGATGCGCTCTCTCTGCTGCCCATAGGGGGAGAGAAAAACCTTGAGGTATGGGTGAGACTACTGCCCATGGGGCCAAGAGACCACATGCGAGAGAGGTCTTATTTGACGCGCTGTCTGCATACCAGAAAGGAAAATATCATACCAGTTGTGGATGGGTGGATTCCCTGACCGATCTATGTGATAGTGTGGTATATTTGTGATAAATTACCGTATATTAGATTTTATGGATTTGGAATTATATTATTAGTGCTCACAGATTATATATAGTTTCATGGTATTATTTTGAGAAACTTTGTGTTTCATCATTTAATCATTCTTGTTACATTATTATTGAAAATGATCTTGCAGTATTCAGTTAACAATTTCCCAAACTAAAACATGTTTTGCAAACTATTTATCATCATGAAACTTGCATTTTCCCAACCCCATTAATTATGCTACTCATTGGGCTTTAGCTCATCCCACCCTCTAACAGTTTTTTCAGAGTAATTAGCTACTATACCTTGAATATGAAGCTTACTTCGTTGGTGATGATTGAAGTGCTATGTTAAATTTGGAGACTTTTGCTATAAATGGTTGGTGACTCGATTTTGCTATGTTCAACGAGACATTAATTAATTCTATTGGAGGTTGGTCGCTTGAGGTTTGTTAGCCTTTGACGTGGTAGGCCTAGACTCGATATTAAGGTCCTTATTCTTGATCAGATTGTGACTTTGTGTAAGTTAATCAAAGTTTTGTAATATATTCACGTATTATGTGGAGGCACATGATTTTTGATTATTGTTCATAAATGTGTTATAGAGCTGTATGGTTATTACATTGTTATCCTGTGGAAAAGAAAGGAAAATGAAGATTACCTATAGTTTGATTTGCCAAAAAGGAAAAATCTACAAGTACCCTTGGGATGTATTTCTCATGCCTTTGGTTTGGGGCGTGACAAGTTGCCTCTTCTACATGTTTTATGCTTTATGCCATGCTTTAGATGCTTAGATCTTTTCTTTCCCATGCGTGGATGTTTGGGTCTACATGCTCACATGCTTGATTTCATGTCTTCGGCTATGCCTTGCCTAGATCTACATGTTGGTATGCATATTCTGTGCTCCTATGCCTTCACATGCATGTAAGCTTGGATTTGTGTTCTTCCATGTTTTTATGCTTACATCCACATGCTTAGATGTACATTCACATGCCTTCATGCATATCTCCATGCTTATAAGCATAGATCAGTGTATATACATGCTTAGATCGATGTGTTCTACATGCTTTATGCCATCTCTCATGTGCTTGCATCCTTAATGCCTTGTTTATGTGCTTAGGCCTAGATCTTGTTTGTCATGCCATGTGCCATTGTAGCCCTTTTGTTCCTTTTATCGCATTTTCTTGTGTTTTGGCCTAATGATTCAGACCCGATCTAGACCCTATGGTCTTTGTCATTGTCCATGTACCATGGCCCATATCAAAAGGGTTTGGATCATTCCTGTTTGCATGTCTATGCTTGCTTACTTCTATGCTTTACACTTGTGTTAGCCTCTCTTGTTCTGGGCTTTGCCATGTTTGGCGCCCTTCGTGGGCTTGACCTTTTGTGGTTACATCCAATGCCCATGAGGCCTTGTTCGGATGTGAATGTTCAAATAGTGTGTAAAACACTTTGAATGTTTAGACCCCCAAATTACAAATTACCAATTCAAGCTTACTATCAAACAATGTATGTGCGGAATATGAAAGTAAACTAAAATAGAATTGATAAAACAATCTAAACCAAATAAAATCACAAACACAACAGAAAATAAATGGCAAAGATTAAGGGAAGAGAGATGCAAACACAAAGACAACACAGCGATGTGTTATTGAAGAGGAAACCGAAGTCCTCAACATAAAACCTCTCTGCCGCCCTCCAAGCGGTCAACAATTCACTAGAGAATGAAGTTGGGATACATGAACAGTAGAAGACCCTCCAAGCCTAATCTACCTAGTGTACCTAAGCCCTCCAAGCTTCTTGCTCCAACGAGGTTACGCCAAACCTTTGTCTTCTCTAGCTTACCGGATCCCGCTATAGTCCATAGCATCAAACAATATCAATTGGTCCCTTCCAAACTACTTCCCAAGTACCAAATAACCATCTCATAGATATGGGTATGGTGAGAAAATGATTTGGCTAAATGTACCTCTCAAGGATGTAATAATGGAGAGAGTGAAAGTAGAGGAATTTGGAGAATCAAAAGATGAAGATTGTGGATGAGTCAATCTTGTTTTTCTCTAGGATTTCTCTCTCAAAATTCTCTTTGGAAGCTCTCTACAATACGTGGGTATAAGGGGTATTTATACTAGTGTGTGTTTAGGATGCAAAAGGTCAGTTTTTCCCAAACAGAGTGATCTGGAGACTTGACCTCGTGACTTGACTGAGTCGTGAGCTAACCGCCGGGCCAAACTGGAAGTTTTGTCCTGTAGTGCTTCAGCTGGCATGACTCTTTAGCTCCTCTGCATGCTTTACACGTGTGCCTCCTTTGGCGACTTGCTAGTTACGAGATCTAGTCGCGAGGCCCTACTAAATGCACACTCTTGAGTTTTTCTTCAACCTCTCTCACACACTACTCTTACGTGATTCCCACCTAAATACAGGGTTTCTAAATGCTGAATTACAAGCAAATTTGGCATGGAATAAAGCCAACAAAATGGTTGATTATATTTAACCATACAATCTCCCCTTTGGCTATTCCATGACAAAACCCTAAAACAAACTCTAGACTTAACATGTGAGTTGGGAACAATTGAACAAAACTCACTCACACCTTACTCTAGAATCTGTGAAGCTCTTGAACCATACGAACAAGTATTTCCTGAAAACAACAACACAATACGATCATTGAAAGCAGAAAACTTGAAATGCATATGGAACAAGCACAATGCGATCAAGCAAAACAAGGTAAAGCAATAAAGCGTGGTTTGACCAAAAATGAACAATCACTATAAATAGCAACCACAATGATCATTCACATAAGGAATGAACATCTGGACATGCAAGCTAATAAGTTCAATGCAAAGTATCATTTGCATGTCCAACAATCAATCGATACAAAAACTCAAAGTAATTGCATCAAGGATATAAAATCCAACAAGGTCACAAGAGTGATGTACTTAAAGAAAATGCATAACATTTAACAACAAGTACTAGGCTACAAAGCATGGGTACATAATATAAAGTACCTCCCATATCATATCACTTCCCCTATCATGAATCATAGGAGCTGTGATGAACTTGGAACATATATACCTATAACCTAAAACACTTGCACAAAACACATTAGACCCTCAAGATAAAGCAAGTAGTAAAAGGACAAGTATAATGTAACAAGTAAATTACGATCAAGTAAACATGATGTGAAACATATAAGCAACTTGATCATACACCAAAACAGTCATAAAGAAATTACTACAATGATTACATAGCAAAACAAATGATCATCAGAACATGCATTCAATGAAGCACAATAGCATAAGGATGTATGCATGTCCAACACATTAACATGATGCAATGAGAACAACAAAGCATAGATACTAAACATAACTCAAAGCACCATAAAGCAAACAAGAAAACATACATAAAGAAACATAAACAGAATAAAGTTTTTTTATTAACACAATGTCTTCTCCCCCTTGGTATATGCATCTCCCCTATGAAATACCTCTCCCCCTACAAATGTGCACAAGAAATAGAATTTCTCCCCCTAAGAATGTGCACAAGAGTCATATAGAAATGATAGAACACTCCAGTATACTACTCTAGAGTATTCTCTCCCCTTTTTTTACACGAATAGATAAAGGGGTCAAGGAGAAACGAGGGCAAGAGATGAAGGTATGAACAATGATAATGATGGATGATGGGTGCGAAATGAATGAGAAAATGAAGCTAAAACCTAAGACAAAACAAAATGCTGCAAAGCATAAGGTAAACATGACATGCTAGGATGAAGAAACAAGATATAGACCAATGCATGACATGGGCAGCAAAGGCGTGTGCAAGAGGTGGCTATGTGCAATGCATGACCAAGGCACGGAAAAAACACTTGTGGGGCAAGGTGTGTTAAATACACAACCAATGAACCAAACATGTTCTTAGTGAGGAAACATGAGAAACCCCAAAGTTTGGTACTCATTGGAATCCAAACAAGTGAAAAAATGCCTAAGAGGCATTTTATCAAATACTTAGTGTGCACACTATGAACAACAATGTGAAACAATGCATGAACATCATGTAATCCACCCTTAATACATGATCTTTTTGCCACAAGGGGCCAACATCCAAAACAAATCATCAAAAGAAACCAATCACAAACAAAAATTTGACAAAAATTAAGTTTTCCCAACCCCTATGATGAAAATCCCAACCAAGAGCACAAAACTCACCAAAACATAATCCAATGATTCAAATCAATAAAAAGAGTTTAAAATTACCTTAGAGATGTTAATGGAATGAAAAACCATTAAAATTGGTTGGGTTTTGATGTCAACATATTGAAAGAGGGATTTAAGAGAGGATGGGAGAGGTTTAAAACAAGTTTTCCACGAAAAAAACTCTTTAAAAAGCTGTTTCTAGGCGTTTTGCGACTGGCAAGTCGCGAGATGAGTCGCGAGTGAGTCGCGAAACCATTCTGTGTAAACTCGTGACTGGATTTCGCGACTGGGCAAGTCGCCAAAACGAGTAGCCAAAACTTGCTACTCGCGAAAGTAGCCAAAACGAGTGACCAAAACTTCTGACATTTGTTTTTCAACACAGAACATGTTTAAACAGTAAAAAACAAAGTAAGCACTAAACATGAATGCAAAGAGTGATAAAAATCACTTGCAAATACATATAAAATGATCAAAAATCTTTTTGGATTGATCCATATATAGTTGAGCAAACACACATCACATTTAAATAAGTACAATCAAACAAATGAATAAGACATTCATTGAACATTAGGCATGTGTGTTATGTGTGTGTATCAAATGTGGAATAGTCCTTAGTCTAGAGAGAAGCTTCAATGATCAATTCAATCAAGTCATACACAACTAGTACTAAGTCAAGTGGTCTATCTCAATTATTAAAATAAACATATATGACCTCCCATAAGAAAATGATTACAAATCTTTGAAGCTTTTCATTTTGCTTCTATACAGATCATAACATTTGATCATTTTTGAACAATGCATCTCATTTTGAGATCGGTACTTAAAATTTTTGATATTTCAATATAGAAAATGAGCCTTTGGCTTTTTGAGCACCATACATTTTCAATACAAGTCGCTTTCCCTTTTTCCTAGTCAAATGCTAGTATGTGCGACGGCTTTTGCAGCTCATTATCTCTTTTTATTTTGAGATTTACATTGGTTGAGCTCTTTAAGCAAAAAATAAAAGAGTGGGAAGAGATATAAGCACAAGTCTACGCATGTATCAAAACCAACATGACTATTGACTAATCATTCATGACAAGCTTGAAGATTGATTTACAACAATTACACATAGATGTCAAGATTTTTTCCACAAAGATAAATGTGCATACATAACAAGCTAAGCTCGTAAATGCATTACGCCATATGTATGAAGGTACAAAGCTAAACTCACATGAGATATGTGCTCAAACATATACAATCAAAATTTTTGAATTTTTCACTTTTTATGTGGTTTTGGATTTTTGACTCACACAAAACTAAAACATAAAAGTAAGATAAAAAAAAATGCATACAAAGAAATGCAAGATGCACAAAATTCATGAAGATATGACATTCAATGCATGAAGGGTCCCACAAAGATCGAAAGAATTAGATCAAGGACCAAAAAAGCAAAAGCTCAACCATAGGAACCCTTCCTCATCCAAACAGAACAATTGTTTGGATTGAGTGTCTCATGTGAAGAGAGACGAGGGTTGGAAGAGTGAGAATTGGAGATGCACATAGACAAGGAGTTAAGAGCATTAAACACTTTCTTTAACAACATGCTATTTTCACTCAAAACCGGTTTAGCTTTTATAGCACAACTTCTAAGAAGCTCAAGTTTCTCTTTTCTTTTGATTCTTTTCAGACCTTGAAACTTAGAGCAATGAGGTATAAGATGACCAAAGGCACCACAATGGTGACAAATAATGTGTTTAGGTCCACTAGGCTTTTAAGGAAGGGGTCTAGCAACATGATTTTGTTCTCTCTTCAACTTGGAACATTGAGGTCTTATGTGACCGATCATACTGCAATGGTGGCAAGTTGGAACAAATTTAGATCCATTCAAAACCTTAGATTGAGACCTAAACAGAGGCTTTGACTTAATAGCCTTTCTCTCCACCTTTTGATTTCTTTTGTGTGGAGAAATGTACACTAATTTGTCCTTTGAGGTAGAACATATAATAGGCACAAAATCAGGTACTACAACATAATTGTAACAAATATTTTCATCATTTTTAGTAATAGGTTCAACAATCAAACACTTCACATGCATCTTAAGAGATTCATTTTCACATTTTAGCTCATCAACAAGTTTGTTAGATAAAACAAGTTTAGCATCCAAGTCCATATTCAAACATTCAAACTCTTTCAGCTTTTCAAGAGAATTTTCAACAAGTTTCTTATATTTTTCAACCAATTTGTTGGATTCATTAAGCTTAGCAATCAAATCATCTTTTTCACAAAATAACTTGCTCAAATCCTTATGAAACTTCTTAGCCTTTTTTTTTAAAGAGTTTAATGTTAGGAATATCAACAACACCCAAAGATTCATGTAACATAGCATCACAATTATGAGGATTATCACTCATAGAGGCATATTGACAAACACATGACAAGTTACATTCATCAACATCCAAAACATGCATAAAGGCATACAAAGCACTATCCATGGCAAATAAACACAAGGGGTCAAGGATCACACTTAGGTATTTAAACCACAACAAGTGTACCCACTCTGATACCAATTGAATGTTCAAATAGTGTGTAAAACATCTTGAATGTTTAGATCCCCAAATTATAAATTACCAATTCAAGCTTATTATCAAACAATGTATGTGCGGAATATGAAAATAAGCTAAAATAGAATTGATAAAACAATCTAAACCAAATAAAATCACAACCACCGTAGAAATTAAATGGCAAATATTAAGCGAAGAAAGATGCAAACACAAAAACAACACAGCAATGTGTTATCGAAGAGAAAATCGAAATCCTCGGCATAAAATCTCTCCGCTGCCCTCCAAGCGGTCAATAATCCACTAGAGAATGAAGTTGGGATACATGAACAGCAAAAGACCCTCCAAGCCTAATCTACCCAGTGTACCTAAGCCCTCCAAGCTTCCTGCTCCAACGAGGTTACACTGAACGCCCGAACCTTTGTCTTCTCTAACTTACCGGATCCTGCTATAGCCCATAGCATTAACCAATATCAATTGGTCCTCTTCTAACTGTTTCCCAAGTACCAAATAACCTTTTCATAGATATGAGTATGGTGATAAAAGAATTTAGCAAATGTACATCTCAAGGATGTAATAATGGAAAATGTGAGAGTAGAGGAATTTGGAGAATCAAATGATGAAAATTGTGGATGAGTCAATCTTGTTTTTCTTTAGGGTTTCTCTCTTAAAATTCTCTTTGGAAGCTCTTTACAATACGTGGGTATAAGGGGTATTTATACTAGTGTGTGTTTGGAATGCGAAAGGTCAGTTTTTCCCAAACAGAGTGATCTGGTGACTTGACCTCATGACTTGATTGAGTCGCGAGTCTGAGTCACGAGCTAACAGAATGGCCAGACTGGAAGTTTTGTCCTGTAGTTCTCCAACTGGTGTGACTCTTCAGCTCCTCTGCATGCTTCACACGTGTGCCTCCTTTGGCAACTTGCCAGCTGCGAGCCAGTTACAAGATGCAGTTGCGAGGCCCTGCTGAGTGCCTCTTAAGCTTTTCTTCACACTCTCTCACACACTACCCTTACATGATTCCCACCTAAATACAGGGTTTCTAAATGCTAAATTATAAGCAAATTTGGAACGAAATAAAACCAACAAAATGGTTGATTAAATTCAACCTTACAGGATGTAACCATTTGGGAGGCATCTTTGGATGCCATGTTGCTCCATGCGTACCCTTCCCTTTTCCACTCTGCACAATGCTATGCTTACAATGCTTGTTTGTGCCACCCGTTGGCTTTCTATGCATCTGTATATGCTTGCTTACATGTTCATGCATAAGTCTTGCTTGCTAGTGTGTCATCCAAATTTCAACACAATGAAGTCATAAACATCCAACCTACATTTGTCCCCCCACGGACACCATCTTTTGTTTGCCTTCTTTCACATTTGCTTGTTTGCTTGCTTCCTTGTTTGTTTGCCTGCTAGTTCGCTTGCTTATCTTGTTGCTTGTCATGTCTCCTACCATATGCTATGCTTGCTTCTCTTGTATGCTTGTTTGCTTTATACCCATTGCACATTATCTACGTATCTCTTTCTTTCCATTACTTACCTACTAGTTTCTTGTCTTTGCCTTTGCATGTACACACACGAAGTGAGGATGCATGGAGCTAGGGCATGGTCTCCCAAGCGCAAGCAAAAAGGGCGTGGATGGAAGCATGTGGATATGAGCCAAGCGTTATGTTCAGTAGATTTAAAGGTCTAGCCTCTCCCATTTCGTTATGTACTCATTTCTCTCTTAGATGAGTTGTATTAGGTATATCATGCCAAGTACCATTCGTCCTTATCTCTAAAGAATGGCGACACCTGTTTACTTTCCTACACCTATATTTTGGGCCATGCTCTAGGGATGTAGGCATTTACTTTCCTGCTCTGTATGCTAGCATTGTGCATGATGTATGTATATAATACATGTTCGCCCTTCTTGGTGTGATTGTCACAGTCCATGTAATCTAAGGCAAAGCGATGCCTAATTTCCACCGTGAAAGTGCGGTGACATGTCATCGGACTTTCGCCATGGAAATCTAGTATTTGCCTGAATGCCTTAGGAAAGCATAAATTGGGACCACACCCATTCAAAAGTCAAACCTCAAAGCCCTATGCATGCAAAGCCCCGAAAGCCAATGTTAAAATCATGTTTTTCACTACCAATATCCGAAAATTAAGGTTTTATCAAAACAAAGGACTATCCTTGGACAGGTGTTGTGGGGTGCCTAACACTTTCCCCACACGTAACCAAACTTCCAAACTCTAGAATCAAGATTTTTTGCCATCCACATTAGATTGAAAAAATGACATTTTTCTTAGCCTAGGATCAATAATAAAATCAACTATAAACAGGTGACCAATCACACCTTAGAAAAACCCAATGATTGGTGCGACTTCACTTTCCTTTGGTAATCACCTAAAACTTGGCCAAGATTCCCACCATACCTCCAAAGGTAGACCAACCTTCCTCCACCAAAAGAGAGAGAGCACCCTAAACAGGTGACTTTTCTTGGTTGTATGCTAGCATGATTTGAAAATTTGTGTTTGTTTATTTGTGTTTTGATTTGAATGTTTTTGCATTTTTTTTTTTTTATCAATCTTATATTGCTTTTGTGTCAAAAATCCAAAAACACATAAAAAGTAGAAAATCTAAAAAGTTTGATAGACATTATTGTGTTTTGTCACAAGCATGTTTTGCCTTGTACCTTTGTGCTGATGGCTTTGTGTGTTTATGAGTGTAGCTTGTTCTCAATGCCCTCAGATCATTGTGGGAAAAATCTTGACATCTATATGATTGTTGTAAATAGATCTTCAAACTTGTCATGAATGATTAGTCAATGGATTTGTTGATCTTGAAACTTGAATAGACTTATGCCTATATATCTTCCCACTCTTTTAATTTTTTTTAAAAGAGCTCAACAAATGTAAATCTCAAAATGAAAAGAGGTAATGAGCTACAAAAGCCTTTGCACATACTAGTATTTGACTAGGAAAAAGGGAAAGTGACCTTTGTGAAAAATGTATGATGCCCAAAAAGCCAAAGGCTTACTCATCAAATTGAAATGTCAAAAATTTTAGGCATTGATCTCAAAATGAGATGTAATGATTCAAAAGATCAAATGATATAATGAATATGGAGCCAAATGAAAAGCTTCAAAGTTATGTTATCAAGTTTTGTGGGAGGTCATATATGCATATTTCTATAATTGAGATAAGTCACTTTTCCTCGTGCTAATTGTGTATGTCTTGGTTGAATTGATCATTGAAGGTTCACATTAGACTAAGTACTATCTCATCTTTGATACCCACACACATCACACATGTCTAAGTTCAATGAATGCCATATTCATTTGTGTGATTGTACTTGATTAAATGTGTTTCACATACTCAATTTTTGTTGATCAAACACAAAAAGATTTTTGAGTATTTTAATTTTTTTTGGAAAGTCTTTTGTTTTTGCAAAAATATCAAAAATTTTAAAAACTGTGTTGCCCTTTACTGGCAACTTGGTCACAGATCAATCCAGTGGCATGCCCCCAGTCAGGAGCTTATGCAAAAGTTCTTCGTGACTCTCCGACGGGTCAATGTCCTAGTCGCGAAAAAGGCTTAGAAAATTTTCCAAAATTCTAGGTTTTTACAGTTCTCGAGACTCTGTTTGGCGGCTTGTTCATGAGTGGAAGCTCTAGTCGTGAGGTTATACAGAAATTTTCATGGCTCCTTTCACGGCTAACTCGCGAGTGGACCTTCTAATCGCGAAAAACACTTAGACAAATTTTTAAAATTTTTGTCTCTAAGGTGTTTGGCAACTTGTCCTAACGACTTGTTCACGACTCAGTTCAGTCATGAAAAACACGTGTTTTGCACTTTAAGGACAGTTTTTAAAACTTTTCAGTTTTTCCCTCGAACATTTTTTACTGTTCATTGTCTTGTTCGTTCAACTCTCTCACATACGCACCGTGTTTCACTCAAAAATCCACCATTTTCATCATCTTCTCAACTTCAATCTTCAAGAAAAGGTATGGGTTTTCCTATTTTCTTTAAGTATTTTATGATTATAGCCTTGATTTCTTAGATTTATGAGTTGTTGTTGAGATTTGATATATGTGATGATTCGAATAAGGGTTGGGTTCATTTTGTTGAGTTTAATAGACTGGGTTTTGTTGATATGGATTGTATGATGCTTATTTCACATGCTTTCATGATTGATTCTCATTTTTAAGCATAACCCTTGATCTGAGGTGTGTTGTGCATATCATACCCATTGTAAAATGTCTTGTAGACATTTGCTTGATTTTTTAGGGATTTTGTGATATACACTATTTGGGAGATGTCTCTGGTATACACTGATTGGTATTTGCATCACTAGTTGAGTGGTCATGCACTTTTCCCTAGGTTGTTCATGGAATGTTTTGAGCACACACTCATATTGTGATGTGTTTAAAAGCTTGTGATAAACCTTTACTGTGTTTGGTGATGGAAATATGAGTGTGCGCAGCGGAAAAATTAACGGATCTACTTCATTCGAAATTGATAACATGCACTATGTAAATTTCAGAATACAAGAACAAGAGAGTGTACCTTGGTGTGATGAATTTCTAAACAAAGATTGTAAGCACTTGGGAATACTTTTAATCTTCACTCAAATTCCACTAACGCCTAAGATGTGTGGTCTCTCAATCAGTTATATGAATTTGTTCAAGAGAGAATTCGAGTGTCCAACACTCACATACACCATTTCATGCAAGTTGTTCATTCATTTAAAATCTATAAGTTTCTCTCCTTATAACTGATTATCTAATTGGGGTAGCCTTTTTGGCCTTTCCAATTGGGCTCTAGTATGTGGCTTGAAGTGGGACCAAAAGGGACCAATAAGACACTAGCTCCAATGGGCCTTGGGCTTTCTGTCAACTCTTGATAAGTCCAAAGTTACCATTAACCATATTTAATACCACTATATAAATATAGTTGCACAATAGGACCTATCTATAAATTATATCCAAAGACTTTATTGTACATGCAACCCCTTCATAAAATATTCGTAGTGTAATACAAAGTCATAAATGTAGACTGCTACTTTGTAAATTACTACATCTTAATCCTTGAGTACCCGGTTTAATCCTTTTAAGTTATTCATCATATATTTATGAATTCCATCTTGAGAATATATGTTCCATCAACACTAAATGTGGCTGCCCAACATATTGAGATTTTGACCGTTTCTTTAGATCTCACTCCTGATATATCAAAGCAACCTACACTTCATGATCAGGTCCACTATTCTCCCAAGATTAAAAGTTCATGCAAATATAAGTCGTGAGGTTTATTATTCAATTGACAGTCTTTAGGAGAATAATAAATCTCACAGCGGTCTAGTTCAATATGTCTTAACTCTTAAAACATATCAACATATCAACTAGAAGTCTCCACTTCCATGATCAAGACAAATTATCGTAGTTGATATGTTATAGTCTTCGCAAATGAAATGCCCAATTTCATCACCGACTCGAATTCTTTACCATGACCATCTTATATTCAATCAATCTTCAGGCTCCTCTCATTTTGCAAGCTTGTGCACAAGGCTTCAATGTGCTCAGGAGCATCGGACTTGGATCGTAGAAGTTTGACCCAAATGTACCCAATGAAGTCATCTACCACAACCATGATGTATCTCTTTCCACCAAGAGACTTGGTTTTGGTTGGACCCATGAGATCCAAATGCAGTAGCTCCAGTGGTTTGGTTGTAGCGGATGTCTGAATGCTCGGATGTTTAACTTTTGCCTGTTTTCCAAGCTAACAAGGTCCACATACCACATTGTTCACTCTACTGAGCCTTGGTATCCCCAAAACTGACTCATGCTTAGATACAATTGAAAGATGTTTGTAACTAACATGTCCCATCTTTTGGTGCAATAGATCTTCATTAGGCAAACGAATGCTATTGCACACAATATCAGCATCAGGAAACAAGCCATAACAATTGTCTAGAGTGCAAACACCACTTATAATTTTCTTCCCAAACTCATCCATAACAAGGCATTTCCCTTTTGAGAATAGTACCAAGAAGTCTTGATCAAATTTCTGACTTATGCTCAACAAGTTCACTCTCAGACCTTCACATATAGAACATTTGCAATGTCTGGCAGTCCAGGTAGAGAAATGATTCCCTTTCCTTTAATCTGTGATTTGCTTCCATCACCAAAAGTGACATTACCACCTTTCTTAGACTCGAAAACCTTAAAGAGAGATCGGTCTCCAGTCATGCGTCTTAAGTAGCCGCTATCAAGGTACCACAAACACGTGTCCATAACCTTAAATGCGGACTTCATCATGAAGCATACTTCATGCTTAGATGACAGATCAGTGGGAATGGTGTTTTCTCTCATCTGCCTTTTATGAACAAAGTCTTTGACTTTCACTCTTCTCAGACGAACTCCTTTGCACATTTTCATTCTAAGACAGTCTAGTTTCTTCTTTGTCACACTGAGATCTTTTCTAATAGTCATCATAATAGAATTCAAATAACTTTTAGACTTGCCTTTTCTGATACACTCAAACAAGTAGAGATTAGAAAAACAAGATGTATTTAAAAACAAAGATCTTTTCAAGCCGATTGCAGCCATGAACAGGGGTCAATGGATCACACAACAAAGCTTAAAACCTAATCAGAGTGTGCCTGCTCTGATACCACTTGACAGGCCAAGAATGTATTAACCCTTTATGATGAATTAACAAATTAATTAGCCAAGTTAATTAATCAATTCAATTAGCATGCAATACGCGTGATAGCACAAACAAATCACCAATTAACTAAATGCAGCGGAAATTAAATTGACACGGTAATTTGTTTACGAATGGGGAAAACCTACACGGCAAAAACCTCCACTGGGTTATTTTAAGGTCACCACTCTCAAGAATTCACAATTATCACAACAAGCGGTTACAAATAAAAGAATTCCAATACCTTATACCAACCTACAATTGAACCCTTACCCCAATACCCAGTTAGACTTGTTCTATAGTGACAATCATTCCTTGTAATGCACGGCTCCCAATACGTGACTAACCAATTCGATGCACGGATCCTAGTACGCGGCTTACTCACCAACTTGAGAAAAATGTTGGCTGCATAGTTCTTCAATTCATCATACGATGAAGATCATAAAGCTCCTTGGTTACAAAACCCTATGGTATACAAACACAGCAGCTTCTTCAAGAGAAAGATGAACTAGGGCAAATTCTATCTCCAATCACAATTTGCATAAACACATTTGCATAACCTTTGACGGCCCTTAAAACAATCCTTTTATATGTTTAGGATTGTGAGAAAAGAAAGCCCAAACATGTATTCCTGGATTGGATTAAAATCAGTTCTGAAAAACTGAATTTTATAAACCTCGATAGATAGCTTATCTGTCAGCTAGCTATCGAGCATTAGGCTTCAGCGACTTTTTAAACCTCAATAAAAACAAAGGGGATTTTCTAATGGCATGTTGTTCACTGGGGAAATTCCTTCCACTGGGGAAATGATTATCTTCGTCTTTCTCATAAATCACTAAGGATTGATTTTGACTCCACCCTCGAGGGGGTTTTACCAACTTTACTGAGGAAAATTTTGTTGCAACTCTCGAGGAAGCTACTTCTATGCATTTGGTTCACAAGGGAGTCCGTCTATGGTACTATATTTACTTAGGATTTAGTTGATGATCTTGACTCACAGAAAAGTATCCATGATGATTTATAGTCCACTGAAGGATGTTTGATGCTTTCGACCCACAGGAATATTTTGATAGTTTCGATCTGCTGGGGAATGATTTTGATGCTTTTGATCCACTGGGGATGCTTTTTGATCTACTGGGGATATTCATGCCATTTTGGATGTATTTTTGAATTTTCCTTTGCACTTCCGGCTTCTTGAACTCTGTGGGGATTTTTGAAAAAAAAAATTTGTTAAACTACACATAGTTTAGTAAGAAGGCCTAAACTACGTGTAGTTTACCCATCTAGTGTGTTCCCACCTCTTCATTTTTTCTCCAACGATTACCAACCATTTTTTTTTCTTTTCATTCTCTTCATCTCCCTTATCTCTTCATATTCTCTAACTCTTCAAGTTATTTTCTTTCTTTTTCCCTACAAAGCTTCTACCCTGTCTCTTATTCCCCTCACAATCTGACTCTCATTTCCTGCTTCAATCTCAACTTCCCACCTAAACTCTCTTATCTCTTTCAATGGTAGGTCTAGGAAAATTTCCTATGTCCTATCCACTAACGCTTTCCATCTCACCTGCTAGAATGGAGTGGTAAGGCTGACAGCAGCTCCTCCCTTAACCTATAGATCATAACAACACATTTTGGAGGGTGCACGAGCTAGATCAATAAATTTTTCAAACTATTTTCATTTTTCAAGTTTTCCTTTGATCTTCTATTTTAATCCGTTTTTAGGATTGTTAATGCCTGGGTTTTGCTTTGGGATGGTTTTAGATAAAAACATGACACTCTATGAGGGATAGAAACACGTTTAGGTTGAGTTCTGGTTGAGAAAACTTGGAAAATATTGAAGAACAACCTTCTGTTTTTGTTCTTGCATGTGAAGAATCGAACCTGCGTGCGCAGACTTGTTCTTGCATACGTATCCTAGATTTATGCGTATGCAGGCTTATTCTTGCATGCATATCTGTTCTTCAGTTCATGCGTTCGCAAGATCCTCTCTATGTACACGTGCAGAATTCTACATACGCAGGGTTTTTCTTATGTGCTCATGGCACCAAAAAGAAACCCTAATTTAGTATTTTAGCTTATTTTCCACCTGTTTTCTCATCTGTTTGGAATTTTACAATCATTCTTCACCACTTTTGCACTTGATTGTATATCTCATATCATATTTCATCATATTGTGCATCCAATATCACTTTTTCACCGCTTCCTTCTCTTAATCAAGAATTTAATCACATTCTCTTTTGCAGGTCTCAGCCCTATATTCTGGTATGGGAAGTATAAGACAAGTCTTGGTATGGTACAACGTTCTAAACGAGGAGACTTGGGGCTACGTCCATGCTGCAAGTTTTGAGCTCGTTATCCATTTGATGCCAGAGAGGTCTGCCAATGCTATCTTTGCGCAAACCTTGGCTGAGAAGTGGTGGGATACTACCTACACCTTCCACGTTGTTTTCCGGGAGATGACCATCACTCCTCTTAACTTCCACCACATGACTGGCTTGTGGTTTAATGAAGTCCTAATTAGTCTAGAGGATAAGTCAGGTGTTCGGTTGGGTGCAAAATTGCTGGGGAAAAGGTATGCTACTAAGATGTTCCACTACACTGACCTTGAGGCGGACTTTCGTCCATAGGGGACAGCTAAGGAGTGCCTTAGGATGGCCTAAGTCTTTCTACTATACTTGTTGGGGGAGTGCCTATTCGCCAATGGTGGGCAGGCGGTGTCTTTGAGGTGGTTGGCCTTCTTATTAGACTTTGAGAGGGTTTAGGCTACCAACTGGGGGTCAATATGCTTGGCTTACCTTTGCTCCTCTTTGGTCACTCTTAGTTGAGGGACACTGCACCAACTGGTAGGGCCTAGAAAGCTCCTTGAGGTTAATTTCTCTCTCTTTTCTCTAGGAGTTCATGCATTCTCATTCCTATAGTCATACATCTACATGCCATATAGGTTAGGACCATGTACTATATTCCTGCTAATTACATTCATACCCATATCTTGCAAACTATTATCCTGCAAACTGCCAATCTATCTCTTGCAAACTATACCATATCTAAACCTTGCAAACTATCATCTTGAAAACTGTACCATAACCTTTTGCAAACTGTTATTTCTGAATCTTGCACATTGTCATCTTGCAAACTATTATTCTGAATCTTGTACACTACCATTTTTTTTAGCGCTAGGTAGTGGAGTACGGTCTCATTACTAGAGGAGCTAAGTTAGACTTGAGGAGGATCACTCTGCTTCAGGCTCACCTAGATAGGCTCTTTCCTAAGGATGTAAGTCAGAAGTGTATTGCTTTCAATATTTTCATGCTTTTTTAAGGTTCTCTTTCTAACTTCATGTGTTATCACAGATCATGTAGAGCCCTTAGGCTGGAGCTGCCCCTATAACGGACCAGGGCCTGGAGGCAGCTACCATAGTTGCTTATAGTCTCTCCAAACCCTTGAGGGTGGTGGATTGAGGGTGATCTACTTGGCGAGGTGGGTGTGCTTCCAGCAGGTGGGGGAGGACACTCCTCAGGTTCCTATGGACCCTCTAGTGTTCATGCTTGCTTCTCGTTCCATGACAGATACAGAGTACAGCCAGTGAGAGCCAGACATTCCTTTTACTGATCCGGTCATAGATAAGTCAGATTACAAGGAGTTTAGTGGGACTCACCTCATGCCTTCCCTCACCATTCCGGTATATGTTCTTGCTTCTCTTATTTTTCTTTAATCAATAATCATCTGCATTTATGTACACTAATAACACTCAAATGAAACACTTGTACTAGGAAAGCCCTGCTACCGGTGCTATTATTGATCCTCTCTACTTGCTTTAGTCGATCTATGCTTACGGCCTTGACAGCATTGCTCGGGAGCGCCCCGTTGGCTACAATATAAATGTCATAGGCAACCTCTTCACTGAAGGAACCCAGGCAGTGAGTTCTCTTTCATCCTTGTTCCTCTTCCTTTCTATCCTTGCATCTGAATACTTGTTCTAACAACCTTTCCTTCAAAATTCAGCCTACTGTTCAAGAGTGTGAGGAGCTCGTCTTGCTTGCGAAAAACCTCAAGCCAGAGCTAACTGAGTACTCCCAGTAGCTGTATGAAGGTGGGGATGATGAGGAGGAGGAGGATGTTGGTGGTGATGGTGTAGGAGGTTCAAAGCCGACTCCAAGTCATCAATAGAGGAAGAGATGCATCTGGTGATCTTGCATATAGATAGACACAGACACAGCATAGCATAGCATACTTTTTTCTTTTCTTGCTTTTATTATTTCTCTTTTTCTTTTTTAGCACACATGTTTGCACTTTTAGTCTTTGTTTGAGACATTAGGTTGTATTTAAAGAACACCTTTACATTTATGCTTTATATTTATGCTTTTATTTAGGATATGTACTTAAATTACAAACTTGTAGAAACTTTTATGCCATTCCATTGTTCTTATAAATTTTGTGCTTGAATTGTGCCTCGAGTAGTCTCTTTAGCCTCTTCCTTGTACCTTCCCATACCATCAAGTTAAAATGGATGAATCTTCTCTCAATCCCTAATTTTTGCCTAGGTCTTCGACCTAGTGGGATTCCTCTAACTTTTGCATGGATTGCCTTTCGGTTTTCAACCCATTAAGGCTCCTTATATCATCTTTGAACTCATTTTCTCTTCTTCTTCTTTTTCTCTCTTTTTTCTTTTCTCTCATGTCTTCTCTCCTTCTCTCTTTCCCCTTTTTCCAAACATGGCCATATGAGAGGCTCCAATTACTTCATCCCACTTTAGGATATGAGAAATGACTTAGGGTTGCCATGAAGTTGGTTCACATAACTGAGAAAGCTTATGAAAAGTCCAATCAATTAAAAGAAAGAAAGGCTGACCGACCACCTTGATATGCCCCAAATTTTATTTTTCTGCACTTTATGATTCTCATGTCTTTTCTTATGAATTTAATGAAGGATTGGAATGTTCCACATCCCTTATAGAAACAATTTATCATCTTTTAATTTGAGCAATGAGAGAACCACCCATTTATTATCTTTGCTTATTGTCATCATTTTTCTTTTCTTTTTTTCTTTTTTCTTTTCTTTTCTTTTTTCCATGCCATGTAATTTTTTCCCATAACGTCCTTTGAGGAATTTTCGCCATGCCCATGGTCTTTGCCGCTATCTTTTTCTTCCTAAATTGCCCTTTCGGGTTTTCAACCTAATAGGGTCCTTTTGCCTTAACTTTTTCCTAGGCCACCATTTCGGGTTTTCAACCTAGCAAGCTTTTTCCTTTTTTTTTTTTTTTTTTTTCCTTATCAAATGTGGTATTTTTAGAGCCTATCCATGTTGATCAGGCGAAGAATCTCTTCTCCATCCAAGTCTGTAATTCTTGTAGCACTTGACATGATCTTCTTAGTAATAAAAGGACTAGACCATCTTGGCTTCACCTTTCCTCTTGGATCAAAAGTTTCATCTCTAAGCACTTTCAGAACCAAGTCCCCTTCCTTAAGGTTTCTAGGTCTCACCTTTTTGTTGAATGCTCTAGCAATCCTCTTTTGGTATCCTTGTGCATGGTATTGTGCCCTACCTCTCTTCCCATCTATCAAAGTCAATTACTTATACCTTTGCTTCACCCAATCTTCCTCTAAGACTTTGGTTTTTGCTAGCACCCTCAAAGATTGTATCTCCACCACAATAGGAAGTACTGCTTCACTACCGTAGACCAAAGAGTAGGAGGTTGCCCCAGTTGATGCACAGATAGAGGTTCTGTAGCCCCATAAGGCAAATGGGAGATTCTCGGCCCAATTTTTGTATGTCACTACCATCTTGGCTAGAATGTTCTTGATGTTCTTATTGGCTACTTCTACAACCCCATTGGTCTATGGTCGATATGGTGAAGACTTGTGATGCTCAATGTTGTACAATTCCATGATTGTTCTAACCTCTCCCTCAAAGTGAGAACCATTATCAAAGATGATCTCTTAGGGTACCTCATACCGACAAATGATGTTATTCTCTATGAATCAAGCCACATACTTGGCTTTTAGCATAGAGTAGGAGGCTTCTTCCACCCACTTAGTGAAGTAGTTAATTATCACTAGGATGTATTCATGTCCATTTGAGGCCTTGGGGGCTATTCTTCCAATCACATCTATGCCCCCGACTAAGAAAGGCCATGGAGAGGTCATGCTGTATAGCTCGCTAGGTGGCACGTGATTCAAGTTTGCATATGTTTGGCAATCGTGGCAACTCTTCACAATGTCTACATAATCAATCTCCATCATGTTCTAGAAGTGCCCTATCGTTAAGATCTTCTTGGCTAACATTGTCCCATTCATATGAGGATCACAAATCCCTTGATGAATTTCTTAAATAACTTTCTCAACTTCCTCTTTCTTTAGACAACGAAGATATATACCATCATAGGATCTCTTATAGAGTTGTCCTCTATATAAGATGTATTGCATTGCCATCATCCTAATCGAACAATGCTCTCTCTTGCCATCACCATCTAGATATATCGCCAATTCTAAGAATTTAATGATGTCATAATACCAAGTGTTAGGACATATGTGATTCACTTGTTAGGAACATATGTAACTACTTTATGTAATTGACTAATCATTTGACAAAACGCACTTTACTTGTATTTGAGTAGATCTAGGATGTATTTAATACTTCAAGAAACAGTGTTTCAAGATCAAGTGTTAAAGACATGCAAGTCTGTCCAAGATTCAAGTTGAAGAAGTGTCTGTCATTAAAGCTCAACAGCTAGCTATCTATCGAGCTTAAGAAGTTGTTCCAGCCCCATGGCTCGACAACAGCTCAACAGATAGGCATCTGTCTAGGTTTATGAAAAACAGAATTTCAAATCTGTTTTAACTCTAATCTGTGATTATGTGTTTGGACTTTCATTTCTCACAACCCTAGACATATAAAAGGATTATTTTTAGGGTTGTCAAAGAGGACACAAGTTGTACAAGTGCTTAGCAAAGTTTGTTCAAGCAAATTGTGACCGGAGACAGAGTTTCGCCCTAGTTCATCATTCTTGTGAAGAAGTTGCTATGTTTGTGCACCGTAGGGTTTTGTAACCAAGCATCTTCTTGATCTTCATCGTGGATGAACTAAAGAACTTTGCAATCAACAACCTTCTCTAGTTGGTAATTGAAGTCGTACTGGGATCCGCGCAATTGGTTAGTCACATATTGGAAGCCATGCATCAAAAGGAGAAATTGTCACTACAGAACAAGTCCAATTGGGTATTGGGGTAAGGGTTCAACTGTAAGTTGGTATAAGGTACTGGAATCCTTTTACTTGTAACCGCTTGTTGTGATAATAGTGGAGTTTCGAGGGTAGTGACCTTAAAATCACCCGGTGGGGTTTTTGCCGTGTTGGTTCTCCCCTTTCGTAAACAAATCACCGTGTCAATTTATTTTCCACTGCATACTTAGTTTAATTGGTGATTTGTTTGTGCTACCACGCATTTGCATGTTAATTTGATTAATTAATTAAACTTGGCTAATTAATCAATTAATTCATCACAAGAAGCCAATTCGTTTTTGGCCTATCACCAAGGAACCCGTTCCTCTTATATAACCAAGACTGAAGCTTTGGCCTTCTCTTTGTGTTCCATCCCATAACTTTGTTCAATCTCTAACGGTCGTGTCCATACTCCTTGGGGTTTTTCAACCATGGAGCTAAGGTAGCCAAGCATCTACAAATTGATTCTGCGCTCTAAGGATAATGTGTATTCGATCTTGTCAAAAGTTTTAGTCAAATCCTCTAAATATTGCTGATAGGGCTTTATGTGTTTCTCCTTTACTTTCCACATCCTTTGTTATTGAGCCATTACCAAATTCGAATCCCCAAAGACCTCGGTCTCTTTCACCCCTAAATCTCAGAGAGCCTCCATTCCAGTGATACAAGCCTCGTATTTATTGGTTGCCTCGAAGTTCAACTTAATTGCTAAGGGTATGTGAAATCCTTCAGGAGTGATCAAGAGTACTCCTATCCCATTTCTATATTGGTTCACAGCTCTATCGAAATACATCTTCCATGCCCCTAGCTCAATATCCAAAATATCCTCATCCAAAAAATCTTCTCTACCATCCTCTGCCTCCTCAAGGTTCTCGGCACAAAAATCTGATACAATGCTCCCTTTGATAATTTTCCTGACCACATACTTTAGATCGAATTCCACTAGTTGGATCAACCGGCTTGATAGTCTTCCATTCAAAGCAGGCTTTTTAAACAAGCACTTTAATGGATTCATTATGGCCACTACCCATATTTGGAAAGGTAGGATAATGTGTCTCAATTTTTGTACGGCCCATACGAGAGCAAAGCATGATTTCTCTATAGGTATATACCTAGTCTCATAATCATGGAACCTCTTACTCAAATAGTACACGGCTCTCTCATTCTTATCATCGTCTTCTTGTGCAAGCGTACTTCCAACCGCATCCCCTATGATAGAGAGGTAGAGGAGTAATGTTTTCCCATGCATCGAGGGTATCAAGATAGGTGGATAGATGAGATATTCATTAATGAGCTCAAAAGCTTTTTGGCATTCATCATTCCATTCATAAGCTTTATTCTTCCTTAGGAGCTTAAAGATGGACTCACAAGTGGAAGTGAGTTTGGAAATTAATCGGTTGATGTATTGCAATCAGCCCAAAAATCTCCTTATCTCCTTCTCACTTTTGGGTGGAGGCATTTCTAATATGGCCTTGATCTTTAATGGTCCACTTCTATCCCTCTATCACTTACCAAAAAGACAAACAACTTTCCTGCGGCCACTCCAAAGGTGCATTTTTGCAAGTTCATTCTCAACCTATACTCTTTGATCCTTTTGAAGAATTTCCTTAAGCTAACAATGTGACCTTCTCTCTCCTTGGATTTCACAATCATATCGTTGACATATTCTTCAACCTCATTGTGCATCATATCATGTAGCAAGGCTGTGGCTATTCTTTGGTAAGTTACACCCACATTCTTGAACCCAAATGGCATTACAGCGTAACAATAGATTCCCTATTCTGTTGTGAAGGTAGTCTTGGTCATATCCCTAAGAGCCATCTTAATTTGGTTATATCCTAAGAAGCTGTCCATGAAAGACATCAAGGCACTGCCAGCAGTATTATCCACTAATATATCTATGTGAGAAAGAGGGAAATCATCCTTAGGGCAAGCTTTATTAAAATCCCTAAAATCCACTCACATTCTTTCCTTCCCATCTTTCTTGGGTACAAGCACAACATTGGCTGTCCACTCGGCTTGGTGTACGGGTTTGATGAAGCCTGCCTTTAATTGCTTGGTAACCTCTTCTTTGATCTTTAGAAGCCATTCGGTTCTCATACGCCTCAACTTTTGCTTGACAAGCACCATGTAAGCATGAGTGTCAATGTGTGCTAAACTATCTCAGGATCAATGCCAGGCATATCTTCATAAGACCATGCAAACACCTCTTGAAATTAGGTGAGCAACTCTTTGAGATCTTTTCTTTCTTTTTCATTTAAGGTTGAGCCATTTTTAATTAAACGTGGATTCTCATCATTGCCAAAATTAAGAATTTCAAAAGTTGGTTCCATAGGTTCAATTTTCTTTTCCAATTGTTTATTAATTTCATTTTCAAATTCATTTGAATCATTTAAGTGCAGAATTTCAATATTATGGGACACATCAAAATAAGCCAAATCAGAATTCATCTTATTGAAAATGATGAAAAGTAAATTGGAGCTTGCATTACAAAATTTATTTCCTATATTGTTAGAAAACCTAACCCAAGTCCAATTAATAAATTGCCCCACAAGAGGCATGATGAAGGCAGAAGGATCACTTGGCTCCTCGTTAGTGATGGCAAACACATCCCCCCTCCCCCCATCTTTAGCATAGTCTCCATTGCTCCAGCATCCTTGTAATCCATCCAATCAACTCCTTGAACTTCTTTGTTCACCATCGTAGGCTTCTCCTTGAAGGTGAGCTTCTCGTTGAAAAATATCTCCCAACCCGGATACACCTTTCTGAGTTACCTACCGAAAGTTCTAGAAAGCCACAATAAGGGAAGTCTCCTCCTTCCTTCACAAAGTTTCCATTACGGGTACCAAGGTTCTTCTTGATTCTATCACATCCTTCAAAGAATCCCAAACCTTCCTTGGTTAGTTAAGTCTTGAAATTAGGGAATTCAGCCACCCCTTTTCCTTCTTTTCTAAGACCTATATCAGGCATATACTCCATGTTCTTCATCATTGCAATCACCTCATGGCTATAATATGGAACCAAATCTGAAGTATACCTTTCATCCTTCAATCCAAAATCAACCATGTTCACAAATTCAAAGTCGTTCATTTGGAGCTCACCTCCTCCTTCCTCAAATCCACAAATCGATGCTAGGATCTTACCATCACCAAGCACTACAACGATTCCTTCCTTCCATGGGATCTTCATCTTCTGGTGCAAAGAAGAAGGAATAGCCCCAATAGGATAAAGCCATGCCCTTCCTAAGAGAAGTTTGTAGTTAGGAGTAATGTCTATGACATGAAATTCCACACTTTTTTCTATTGGTCCAATCTTGCAAGAAGCCTTGAAAGTACCCATAACCTTCCTTGAAGTGTTTTCATATGCCCTAAAGGTCAAAAGTGAGGGAATAATTGTTTCCACATCTAATCCAATGGTGAGGGCGGTCCTAAAAGGACATACATTCAATGCGGATCCATTATTAATCAACACCATAAGGACCTTGGTGCCCATGCATTCAACGATGATTTGTAGAGGTCTAGTGTGAATGGCTCCTTAGAGATGAAGTTCTTCATTGGAAAAAGCAAGGAGAGGATGAGATGGGGTCTCAACTCCTACAAGAGATAGCACTTCTTGTGGTGTAATTTCTATAGGCACCTCTTTCCCATTCAAAGCATTTAAGAGAGCATTACTATACTTGTGAGAAGCCATAAGCAATCCTCATACCGATACATGAGCTTAGGTCTTCTTCAATTGAGTCAAAACTCGATCTTCTTCCTCCTTTTCTTAAGGTTCTGTGGGTTTGGACCCTTCTCCTATATCCCTATTAGGATGATCCTTCTCCAAAAATGATGGTTTATAGTGTTTCCCAATCCTAGTAATATTGTCCACATTGTCCTTTATGACTCCTTTCTTTAGCTCGGTCGTTCCTTTAGGAAGTATCCCCTACACAGCCACCACATTCTTCAAAACCTTATCTTCTTCATCCCATATCCCTTGGACTTCTACAGCAATAACCTCCACAATCACTATCAACTTTGAACAATCTCATTCAATCTTATCAATTTGCACCCAATTCTGATATGGAGGAGGAGCTCTATGATAATCAAGCAAAGAGTTCTTCCTAATGCTAGGCTTAGTGATGATGTTGGGATTTGGGAGAGTTACATTGTCTATGAGGTCTTGTATCTCGTGTTTGAGAAGGAAGCAATTGTCAGTTTTATGACCGGGTTTCTAATGGAAGTGACAATCCTCATTGAGGTTCCAAGTATGAGGTATGGGATTAGGCATAGGTGTGGGATCTTAAGGCTTGGTGGATCCTTTGGAAGATAAGTTCTCATATGCTTGGGCAAGGGTCATTCCTAGGTTAAAAAATTCTCGGCGGGCCTTCTTTGTGAAGTTTGGGTATGCTAAGGTTTGTTGAGGTATGATGGCACTCACATTCACAGGATTGGGAACTTTAGAGGTAGTTGCTCCTCCTCCATATGCCTTCTTTTTGGAGGTTTACTCTCACCCTTCTCCAATTGTCCATTATTTATGGCATCCTCTATCCTAGTTCCACAATCACACAACTCTTCAAAAGAACTAATAGGCGATGATAAAAGCCTGTTATTATATGCCGGAAGCAAATTCTTGATAATCATGTTGATTTGATCTTTCTCACCTGGCCTATTAACCATCCTAGATGCCTTTCCCTTCCACCTTGTCATATATTCGGAAAATGTTTCCCCTACTCCTTACTTAGTGGTCTCCAAGTCTTTCAAAGTCACATCAATCATGGTATTGAAGATGAATTGATCCATAAATAACTCCACTAGCTCATTTCACACCTTAGTCTTGCTAGGATCCAAACTATAGTACCATCTTGATGCACCCCCTGTGAGTGAGAGAGGAAATGCATGCAAAGTTTGCTTCTGATCCAACCCCTTCATTTTAGCAATACTTAGATACTTCCTATCATGTTTCTTTGGATCTCCAGTTCAATCAAATTTTTCCGCATCAGAAATCTTGAACTTTGGAGGTAGTGCAAACAGAGTCTTGAAGCTTATGCCCCCCATGTTATAGAGAAAATCATCCATCCCTTGGGCCTTACTAAAGGCTAATTGCACTTTCTCCATCTTCTCTCACATGGCTATGGTTTTTACCGTGAATTTTTCAAATTGCTTGTTCCTTTCATAATTAGCTTTGTCCCTTTCATCCCAATCTTCCCCTTATTCCTCATCGAGAACCTCTACACGTGGGGGCTTCTTCAATTTGGCCGCTTCTAGCTTAGTGAGGCGACTCCCCATCTTTTTGAGAGTGTCACTTTGCTCTTCCATTGCCTTGAATATCTTTTGTGCAATTTCATCACTAATTGGAGCAGCCATTATTGCATGAGAAGATTCCTCTACTTGGAACACTTCTTCTTGATGTGTGTCCTCAATCTTGACCAAATGTCTTCCTTGATTTTCTTGAATCCAAATTGGAGTGGGGACATGTTTTCTTGACTTTGGTGGTGCAATGGTGCCTGAAAAGAAGTCCCATTTTTATTAAGTCCATGTCCCAATTAAAAGGTTCCTTTTGTTTTTAGATGTCCTTAGAATATTTTTAAGCCCATGGACATTGCCTTTTGTTTCATTGGGCTTTGGTCCATTTACAACAATGCTCTCAACTTACTCTCATAGGCTTTCATTAGAATGTACTTGGAGATTTTCAACCTTTTGTCTCAAACATGGGCATACGATATATTCATCACCTTTGGGCTCTTCTTTTTTTCATTTTATTATTCATCTTCATCATTTTTTTTTTTTTTTTTTAAAGTAGCCCATTAGCTAGAATACATTGTAACCTTCCTCTCAAGGTCCATGAAGTTCTCATTATTTTGGGCCTAGGCATGCAACCAAGAGATCCTAGATTAGGGAAGTTCATATTGACTTTGTAGGATCTTGGATGCTAAGTCCATAGCATACTTGTTATCCTAGGCCTAAAGTCCTTTTTTTCAAAAGGGCTTTTGATTTGGGCTTATGATAGCAATTAGGCTATGGGCTTATGAACCTTTCAAGTTAAGACATACCTTTGGATTTAGTGATAAGCCTCTTACATGTGAGAACTTTTTTTCTTTTGTCCCATTCATCATAGGGTATGCCATAACTTTAGGGTCATCCTTCCATTTTTACGTCTTTTATTTGTCCTTTAGAATTAGGTGATCACAAGATTTATGGTTGAACAAACAAGAAATATATAAATAAAGGGTATCCTTTTTTTATAGGATCTAAGATTTCTCTAAGTGTGGGTAGGTTTCCTTAATACTAAAGGGATAGATAAGTAGTTCACTCACAACTAAGTGGGTCATGATTCCAATTGAAGGCCTAAGTGTACCTTTGTGGATTGGAGGAAAACCGTTAACATACTCAAAGCCCATCATATTCAATGGCACACATTGTGAGTTGGTGGGATCAACTTCAAAAGACTTGGGCCAAAATGGAGCCTTCCATCTTTCCACTAATTACCAACCGAGGTTAAGGGACTAAAGAACCATGTGACGTGTGTGCAAGCAAGTATTGAATAAGCTTTTATTAAGGTTAAGACATAGGAAACATAGAAATTAAACTCACAATCCCCAGTGGAGTCGCCATTGTGGATGCAAGGAGTCGTTTAAAGGAGTCGCCACCTAGTTTTTGCAATGGTCTAGGAATGATATATATAGCGTCCTTTCGAGGAAGGACCTTTTGATCTTACTACCAGAGATATGGGTTCAGAGTTAAGGTACGGTCTTGGGAAGGTGTTAGGAACCCAAAACCGCCCAGCCCTAAGGTTGGCTTCCCATCATTATATCTTATGTCTTAACCCTATTAAAGGCACACACAATACTTGTATCTAACTCACACACACACTAACATACATTTAACAATCAACATGACATCAAACAAAGCCTACCACACATCTAACATGGCATCCCTATCATACATCTAGCATGGCATCACATTATCATCAACAAACAGTAACATATGAATCATCAAATCACAACAAGGCTATAAGCAGCAAGCACATCATTTCATCATTAAAAGCATTGCATGTACACTTTGGAAACACTCAATCAAACAACCATGTTCATCTCTATCATCATAGCAAGACCATAAATGCATGAACATTACAAATGCATGACTTACCCTTAATTACCTTGCAGTAACTCAGCACCTCTGACATCATGCAAGAGCATGTGAATACATGTTCATATCATTCAAATAACAAAGCCCTAATTCTAACATGTAAGACAAAGCAAGAAATTAAACGTGTGAAACATAAACTTTAAAAGCATAAAAACATGGGAAAAAAAGCTAAACAAAACAAACATGTGAAAGTAAAAGCAAAACAAATAAAACAAAATTAGGGTTTCTGGACAAGTTCATGCGCACACATGAACAAGCCTGCATGCATAGGCAAGATTATGCGTACGTAAGTTCTTGCCCAAAAAACCCTAAAAACACAACAAATGCAATAAAACTTCAAAACTAGAAATCTAACATCCTAACATGCTTTTAAAACATACAACTACATACACCTAACCTAGATAGACATATTAAAACATATTATAGCAAACAAACAGAGCAAACAGAAAGATTTATAGCATAAAAAGAAAAGAAAGGAAAATAGAAAAGTTTAGACTAATACCTCAAAGAAAAGCACTACAAGCTTGATTTTTTACCATTCCCCTCAATCAAATCTATTCACAAACCAATAAGAAAGTGATTAGTAATATTAAACTAAAAGATCAAGGCTAGAAAAGGCCCTAATCAAAAGAAAATTGACTTGAGGATGTTTTGTGAAAAACTCCCTCTTTGATTCACTATTTCTAGTGAATCTTTGTGTTTTCTCGTGGGATTTTTGTGTCCATTTTGAAAATATACCATGTAAGGCTACTTATAGTGTGAAAAAAAAAAAAAAAAAAAAAAAAAAAAAAAAAAAAAAAAAGGGTTTGGAACATTCTCCAGATGATGTGGGATTCGTTCCAAATCTCAACATTAATGCAAAAAACTTGTCTTGTATAGTTTCTGGATATTGCTATGCGTGCGCAAGATCGGGTCTGCTTACGCATGCAAAAAGCTATGTGCGCAGGCTGATTATTGCATGCGCATAGCAAGGGTTTCCTTTGGCCTTATTTTTCAAAATTTGATTTATTTGCTCATTAAAAGTTATATATTTTATTTTAACAATTCTCAAGCCAATTTAACTTCTGATTGGACCCTAAACCAACCTTAGGTCTTTTAGAATTCAACATCATTGGGGAACGGGAGCCCGAGTCATAAGGGGTACAAAATGCGATGTCTATTATCGGTTGACAGAGGAGATGGAAAACAACTAGAGATTTCCTTTCTTGAGATGTTGGCAAGAGAAGTGGTGGTCGATCTCAATGTGCTTGGTGCGTTCATGGAAGACATCGTTCTAAGCAATGTAGATAGCACTACGATTATCACAATAAAGAGGAGTGGCAGTGGGCTATGGAGCATCTACATCAATCAAGAACCATCAAAGCTAGAGAAGCTCGCAAGTGGTGTCGGCAAGGGTATAATACTCAACCTCGGTACTGGAACAAGAAACCCCGTCCTGCTTCTTGCTATGCCATAACACAAGAGAAATACCTAACAAGAAACAAAAACCTGTGATGGAGCATTGATTAGTCAGATCACCTACCTAATCCATATCTGAATAAGAGAAGACCGATAGGAGTAGTGAAGACCATGAAAAAGTGTGCCTTTGACATGTCGGAGAATCCGAAGAACGATAGCATAGTGGACAGAACGAGGGGCATCCATGAACTTATTAACCATACTCACAGCATGTGAAATATCCGGACGAGTGACAATGAGATAGATCAAACTTCCAACCAACTGACGATAACGAGTAGCATCTGATATAGGTTCACCATCCAAGGGTGTGAGCTTGGCATTGTATTCCGAGGGAGTGGAAATAATCTTGTTGTTTGTGATACCAGCTTCGGAGAGAAGATCAGATGCATATTTAGCTTGGGAAAGATAGTATCTAATGATGTAGAAAATCAGCAATTGAGATCTTTGTCTATGTGGATGGACGATGGTAATGGCTTCATCCAAAGACAAACTTGCAACAAATTTGAAATAGAAAAAGACAAACTTAATCATAGGAGGATGTTTGCCAAACATCCTCCTATGATTAAGTTTGAATGGGATTCAGTTAAAGTGTATTGAAAGAGAATTCAACTTAGGAGTAGTTTTTGGGTGAGAATTGTGTGTGTGCCTTTTAGTGCTATTCCTTTCTGACTTTATAGCCATCTCTACCTTTAATGAGCAACGAATCTCTGCATTAATTCTCATTTGTAACGATTGAGGCGTTACAAACTGGTGCTTTGACTTGTGTAATGTCTTTTTTCCCATTGCTCCATCCGTTACTCCTTGTCATAAATGCTCACTATAAATGGTAGCGTATCGGGGGTTCGTCCATTATTGAATGATGAAGCCATTATTTTTTGGACTCATCAGTTGCCCCCTTATTCTTGTCTTTGTCTATGTGACAAGATAAGAATAATTTGGAATCTCGTCTCTTCGTTTTCCATGTACTCGCATTTATTGTGAGATGATATCTCATCTGCCCTCGTGACACGTGTAAGGCTAAGATTACTTCTTCGATGCCCTTTTTGTTAAGGATTTGAAGCCTTTGACGACCAAGCCTTTAAATGAATTGATGTCGTCTAACATTTAGAAGATTATGTAGGTATGCTTTTTATCTTGGTCATATATTTGTATGATGGTTTTTCCTTTAATTTCTTTTACCTTTTTGTGTTTCAAGTGTTGGACGAATCTCTATACATCTCAGAGAAATATTCAAATAATGAGGAGAAGATCGTGGTGGCTTAGTCCAAGGCCAACTCGTGTTTCTGTGAGAATGAGGTGCTAAAGACAAAGGTTAATTCCCTTTCTAGATGAGTTGGAAAAGGCTCAAGATCATCTGAAAACTTTGGAGAGATAGGTGAACACCGAAAAGGCTTTCTCCAAACTGAAGGATAAGCTGATCAACGATGCCCAACTCAAAATTCAAAAGGTCGGTCTTGAAGCGGTGGAGAAATTCAAGAAGTCTGACGAGTATTCGGACAAGTTGTGTGATTACTACGTAGATGGTTTTGAACTTTTTTGCAAATATATGGCCAAGCGTCATCCAAGTCTGGACTTCTCTACTCTTGACATGGAGGCGGTTGAGAAGGAGACTCTAGCGAATTGTCCATCCCATAGTGCGGTAGCTGATAATGTAGATGGTGGGGTGGAAGGTACTGTTGTTACTGCTGAGGCTCTAATAGGACCGTCTCCTTCTAATCCTGCTTAAGACACTTCTTTTATTTTTTGCTTTTGGAAAACAATTTCTTGGGCTTGTTTGTTTTGGGCAAGTTTACTTTTTCCCGCTTTTAGTCTCTAAGAAACAATCTCGTGAGCCCAATCATTTTGAACATGTTTATTTTCTTTGCTTCGGCAGTACTTTGCTTCATGTTTGAATATTTTGAAGCTATATTTTCAATTGCTTCTTCCTTGGCATGTTAACTTTCAGCTGTTTTTGTGACCATGTTTGAATGATGATTGTGTTCTGCTTTCACATAACCTTTTAAGTCACATATCAAAAAAAAAAAAAAAAAAGCTGACGATTTTGCTATGCATTTGAAACTCTTTGGTCATGATTCTTTTAGTCACGTATTAATGATGATGTCATTATATGTTAAAGACATATTAGTGACGGTTTCGTTACGTATTCATAACTCTTTTGGTCATGATGACTTAGTTATGTATTAATAACTTTTGGCCATGTATTAATGACTTCTTCTTTCAATCATGATGAGTTAGTTATGTATTAATAACTTTTGGCCATGTATTAATGACTTCTTTTTTCGGTCATGACGATTTAATTATGTATTGATAGCTTTTGACCATGTATTAATGACTTCTTCTTTCGGTCATGACGATTTAATTATGTATTGATAGCTTTTGACCATGTATTAATGACTTCTTCTTTCGGTCATGACAATTTAGTTATGTATCAATAACTTTTAGTCATGTATTAACGACTTCTTCTTTCGGTCATGACGATTTAGTTATCTATTGATAACTTTTGGCCATGTATTAATGACTTCTTCTTTCGGTCATGACAATTTAGCTATGTATTGATAATTTTTGGCCATGTATTAATGACTTCTTCTTTTGGTCATGTATTAATGACATCTTCTTGCTTTATTTGTGGATGATAGAAATCGTAGCAAAAGGAGGAAATAAAAATGGAAATACGCTTAACGTGAAAATGAAAATTCTTCAAAGTTTCTTGTTGGTAGTAATTTTCTAAGCACTTTATACTCTATGTGTTAGGATTAGTGCTCTTAAATCCTATTATATTATGCTTTGTATGACATTATATATGATATTATGTATAACTTAATGTTGTAATTAATAAAGTTGTTTTATTATTATCTAAAATAATGGTAACATGAATATTTGGACATTATGACTTAGTCCATGAGATGCATAGTATGTGATTTATGTGATTTAGTCACAGAAGATATAAATCACAAGTTCTTTATAAACTCAGAATTTTAGTTTGCAGTCAGTGATGAAATTAGGCATTTCATCTGCAAAGACTATAACATATCAACTAAGATGATTTGTCTTGATCATGGAAGTGAAGACTTCTAGTTGGTATGTTAATATGTTTTAAAAGTTAAGACATATTGAACTAAACCACTATGAGATTTATTATTCCCCTAACTACTGTTAAATGAATAATAAATCTCACAACTTCTATTTACATGAACTTTTAATCCTGAAAGAATAATGGACATGATCATGAAGTGTAGGTTGCTTTGATATATCAGGAGTGAGATCTAAAGTTACGATCAAAACCTCAGTATGTTGGGCAGCCATATTTAGTGTTGATGGAACATATATTCTCAAGATAGAATTCATAATCTTTTAACGGAAATATAAAATATTTCCTTGGGATATGTTTAATGAGTTTGGTTATTCAGAGTGTTAGGCCTAACCACTTTAGTAATGAGTTACTAAAGTATATATTTATGAAATTGGATTTCATAAATATATGATGAATAACTAAAATGATTAAACCAGGTACTCAAGGATTAAGATGTAGTAATCTTCAAACTGGCAATCTACATTCATGACTTCTGTATTACTACGAATATTTTATGAAGGAGTTGCATGTATAATAAAGTCTTAGGATATAATTTATTAATAAAGCCTAGAGTGCAATTATTTATATATTGGTATTAAATATATTTAATGGTAACTTTGGACTTGTCAAGGGTTGACAGAAAAGCCCAAGGCCTATTGGAGCTAGTGTCTTATTTGTTCCTTTTGATCCCACTCCAAGCCACATACTAAAGCCCAATTAGAATGGCCCAAAAGGCTAGCCCTATTAGATAATCAGTTATAAATAGAGAAACATACAGAATTTTGTAAGAGAATGTAATGATTTGTATGTGAGTGTAGGACACTCTCTTATTCTCCCTTGAACACACACATATAAACTGATTGAGATACCACACTTTTTGGGCACAAGTGGAATTGGAGTGAAGATTAAAAGTGTTCCCTAGTACTTCTAATCTTTGGTTTTGAATTTCACTGCACCAACATACACTCTCTTGTTCTTATATTCTAAAATTTACATAGTACATGTTATCAATTACGAATGAAATAGATCCGTTATTTTTCCACCATGTATGTTTTGTTTGAGATACAAACCATGTTTTTCCAACACTATGGACAAGCATAACTTTGTAAGCTCTTTTCGTCTGCTTCTAACTTTTTTGTTATCATCCTTACTTCACCTGTGGAAGCCTTGGTATTGTCTTTCTCTTGTCCTTGATTCTTTCCGTCTCTCTACTGTCGACTATGTGAACCCGTCTTTTGTACAAACTTCTGCAACTGTCCTTAACGAATCGAGGCCTCTATTTGCCATTTTATATGTCTGCATTTTTCAGTAAATGTCCGTGATCTTGATGAAACCTGCAATACCTGCTTATATCCCTGCCTTCTGTTGAAGCCAACATGGGTTAAGGCCATTGAAAAGACAGTTAATCTTTTATCTGCATTAGCACCTGTTCAATGGGCATTTTCAAAGGAGTAAAGTCAATAAAATTTAACCTTCAACTTAGGAGGTTTCTCTTTCCATCCGAAGTCTGCTTTGAGCTTTATATTTCCTTCTTCTCAGGGTGGTGACTTATTCCTTCATCTCTCTTCCATTTGCTGGTTAGTTCCTTTGCAACTACAGCATCTTCTGCATTCATGTACTTTTGGGTTTTGTAAAATAGCTCTGCTACCGACTTCGGTGGAAGAGGTCAATTCAACACCTTGGCGGTGAATGGGGAATCTGTGCTTCAGATCATTATATCAAGGTTCTCCACATCTTTTTCTTTTACAATCCTCTAAGTTTGTCCATCTCTCTCCTCATGCTACGGCGTTCACCTTCCATCCTAGATGAATTTTCTTCTGAAGCTCTTGTTCTCCTGTTACTGTTTCCTTCCATCCTCTCAGGCTACTCATATCCACTTTGGGTCTCAATTGCTTTTCGCAGTTCTCCATTATAGCACATCAATTCTGCTATACTGTCTGTGAAAGCCTGAATCTATTATGTAACTTGCTCAGGGTCCATCTCACACTATGGAGACCTCTTTTATCAATTTGGGAAACTGTATGGCTTTGCAAACGTTCCCCACAGAGGTGCCAAACTGATGATGCAGAAAATCAACAGTTGAGATCTTCGTCTATGTGGATGGACGATGGTAATGGTTTCATACAAGGGTGAACCTACAAAAAATCTAAAATAGAGAAAAAGTAATACACCGGTGTGGTGATTGCCAAACACCCTTCAATGATTAAGTTAGAATGGGATTCAGTTGAAGAGTATTACAAGAGAATTCAACTTAGGTGTAGTTTTTAGGGTGAGAATTGTATGTGTACCTTTTAGTGTTATTACTTTCTAACATTATAGCCATCTCTGCCTCCTTTCTGACTTTATATCCATCTCTACCTTTAATGAGCAATAGATCTCTAGATTCATTCTCATTTGTAATGGTTGAGGCATTACAAACTGGTGCTTTGACTTGTGTAACGTCTTCTTTCCCGTTGCTCCGTCCATTACTCCTTGTCATAAATGCTCGCTATAAATGCGTAACGTGTCTCGAGTTCATCCATTATTGAATGACAAAGCTGTTATTTTTTGGATTGATCAGTATCCATCAAAGGATGAGGTAACCTCAAGCCCAAGAAAATAGCTGAGAGTGCCCAGATCTTTAATCTCAAAATGCTGACTAAGGAAGTGCTAAAGAAAGCGGATACCTGCAGAATCATCTCCAGTAATAATCATGTCATCAACATAAAGAAGAATAAGAGTGATACCAGCAGAGGATCTTTGAACGAAGAGAGCAGTGTCATAAGGACTTAAAGTGAAACCCTGCTGAGCAACAACTAAGCTAAACTTTTCAAACCAAACCTAAGGAGCCTACTTAAGGCCATAAAGAGCATAGTGAAGGTGACAAACTTGACGGCCTGAGTGAGTAGAACCAGGGGGTGGTTGCATGTACACTTCTTCTTTGAGATCTTCATTGTGGAAAGCATTTTTCACATCCATCTGTTAAAAAGGCCAACGGCGAACGGTGGCCATAGAAATGAGACATTTGACAAATGTAAGGCAAGCAACCAGAGCAAATGTTTCCTCATAGTCAATGGCTTTGACAACTAGGCAAGCCTTGTATCATTCAACAAATTCATCAACCTTGATCTTGATCTTGTAAAGCCACCTATAACATACTGAGGACTAACCAGGAGGCAAATCAACCATATCCCAATGGTGATTTTTGTGAAGGGCATCTAGTTCTTCGGACATAGCTTGCTGTAAAAAAGGATCAGTATGGGTGAAGTACAAGTAATATGAGTATACTACAAGTACAGTATACTCATCTCAATGTACATTGACACAAACAAATGTGAATAAATGAGTGGGAGTACTATAAAGTTCCTTTCACTTGTATGCAAATTTAACTATTTAAGAGAGCAATTTACAAAAGAAGATGTTGAGAAATTGCAAGGAAAAAAAAATGATTAGACTCACCGCTCATGGGTCACAGAAAGAATGAGAAAAGAGAGGAGACAAGGTTATTGGTTGATAGCATGGGGATTCTGGCATTTTATCCTTAATTTTTAAAAAATTTGGCAATGTGCCCCTGTTTCCAAACTATTTAGGTGCGTGCCCCTGTTTCAAAACTCGATTACCTTAAAATTGAGTTTCAATGAAAAACTCGATTGGTTTAGAATCGAGTTATGCTCGAACAAACTTACAAATAAAAAAAATAAATAAATAAAAAATTACATAAAACTCAATTTTATGGAGATCGAGTTCCAAAACGCTACTATAGGGCTCCTTGAACTTGCCATGGGACAATCACACTTAGAAAAAAAAAATATATGTAGGAAAACGCCGTTATGGGTTTTAAAACGTCACTATAGGGCTTAAAAACGCTACTATAGGGCTCCCTGAACCTAGTATGGGGTAATCACACTTATAAAAAAAAAAAAAAAATTTGCTAAAAAACGCTGCTATAGGGTTTTAAAACGTCACTATAGGGCTTAAAAACGCCATTATAAATCTCCCTGAACCTTGTATGGGGCAATCACACTAAAAAAAATTTTGCATGGAACTCGAGTTTCGATTTCCAGGAACTCAAGTTCCATAATAATTTTTTTTTTTTTTTTTTTTTTTTTTTTTTTTTTTTTTTTTTTTTTTTTTTTAAGTTTGATCGGGCATAACTCGATTTGCTACAAATCGAGTATTTAATTGAAACTCAATTTTAAAGTAATTGAGTATCAAAACAGAAGCACGCCCTTATATATTTTGAAAACATGGGCATATTGCCAAATTTTTTTTAAATTAAGGGTAAAATGCCAAAATGTCCTTGACAGTAGTGCGAGTGTAGTCTTCAACTAGACACACAGCAGAACTGAGGACGTGGGTGAAATCGTGGTGGGAGAGAATATGGAAAGGGCTAGAATTTTGGTAAACAAAGATTGTGCGGAGAAACAACAGTTAGAAAGCCTAGACTTGGAGGAGCAGAAAAACAGCATTTAGGAATGGTTATTTAATAGAAAGAAACCCATTTAGTCAGTGAGCTCTAGCTAGCTCAAGCTCTACTGGCACCTCCCTTAGGCAGAAGGTGAGGTTCAAGACCCATTGAGTGTGTGTAACTAACTAAAAATTAAAAAAAATAAAAAATAAAAAAAACCAATTAAACAATTTTATGAGTAGACAAATTTCAAATTATTTCAAAAAAAAAAAATACTACTTTACTAAAACTATTATTAAAAAATAATATTATTTGGTTAAAACCCACAACCACAACACTATCAGCTGTCTTCCAGTTCCTTTCATACATCCAAATCCCTGCGTGTCAATGAACAATGAATAATAATCTATGCGGGACATGAAATAGGAGAAATTGATTGCTACAGGTGCAGAATTATGTTATTGGGCAAAGATCCAAATCCAGAGCAGGGGACAAATTACAACAATATTTCACAATCCAAAAAATAAACAAATAAAATATAGCAGAAGAAAGGAACCGAGAGACAATGTACATGCAACATATTCATGTATATTCTGAGTGATAAATCATAAATGTACAAGCCCAACAATTCGTCTGAAACCCAGACATTAAACAGCAGTGAACAAGACTGACACTATGATTAGCCCTCGCCAGTTGCAGTAAACCAGTAACCTGTCAGGCCTTCAGAGGTAGAATTTTCTGTGTGAGAGCTTGAAAGGGAAGAAAATTTTCCAGAATGCATAACTGTTCAATTCAAGGGTCTTAAAGCAACACATCAGGCTCAGATAAACTCCCTGCAAAGTTCACTTTACAGCATGGAGGAAACTGCAATCCAGCCTCGTCACAACCCGCCTTGGTAATATGTGGGCATGACCTCACATCCAGGTATTCCAGAGAGTTGCAATTGTCCAAAAGCACACCTATCCCCATCACCGTGATCTTTGGACAGTTACTAACCTTCAAAACCTTCAAATTCAACTCAATTTCCCTGGTGCCTAAACCCTGGAAAGCAGCATCTGTCACCTCCTCACAGCACCCAATGTCTACAGCCTCTAGGTTTCTGCACTGAGTGAGGACACAGCTTAATGAAGAGTTGGTGATATTCAAACACCAATCCATCCGCAAGTTCTTCAGACTATTTTTACAAGCAGCAGCAAGTGATTTTATAGACTCATCAGAGATGTCCCGGCAGCCACCTACAATAAGAGTCTCAAGATTTTTACAGAATTGGGCCAAGGATAATATGGACTTGTCCCCAATTCTGTAGCAATCCAACAACTTGAGAGTCTTAAGAGAAGATGAGCAGGCCTCAGAAACACTTGACACCCCACTGTCTCCAACATTGCTGCATTTATTGATATCCAAAAACTTGATTCGTCGACACCCATTTACAAGATCTGTGAGTCCAGAATCAGTAATACTGTGGCATCCTTGCAGTCCCAACTCTTCTAGATTGTGACAATTTTGGGATAGAGATTGTAATACTTTGTCTGTAACAAATCTACAGCCAGCAATATGTAGGCTTCGTAGGTCACAACAGCCCACAGCAACAGCTGACAATCCCTTGTCAGTTAGCTTCCTGCAATAGGATACATCCAAGCATTGTAGTGAAGAAAGACCACGCCCAATTTCTATCATGCCAACGTCCGTAATTCCTGCACAATAAAGAAAAACAATAACAAAGAAAAGCCTATTAAGCATGTTGAATCAAGCTTAAGAAGAAAATAAGCCCAAAGTTAAATGTTAAGAGACCATTTCCATCGAGTGAATATATTCAAAGAAAAACAAAGGAGATTACCCCAGATGAAATGGCATGTTAGTAAAGAATATTTGTAGATTAAAATGCAGAATTCTATATCAGATACAATGAGCTGGTTCACTTCCATCAGCAATTAGAACCACCAAACCGCAAAAATTTTGTTTTTTCACCTAGAGGCCATTTAACCTACCACAACCAAACCAAATGAACATTCATAATCCTAAAATCATTTAGTATGATGCAAACTTCCCTCCAAACTCAATTAACCAAAAAAAAAAAAAAGCAATATTCTTAATTGAAACAAATGGATCTCTTCTAATACAAATCAAACAGAATAGCATTTTATGCCTAGCATATCAATAAATTATTTAACTCCGTATGTGTCTGTGCTTCGTGTCACATATTTGTTCACTGCCAGGCCCTAGCCTAGGAAAAAGAGGGAGGGGGGTTGTGGTAGGCTGATTGCCACTGTAAAATTTAATCACTCTATCATGAATGGATACAATAGAGAAACTTGTTGGGGGCGTCCGCTACAAATACCCCTAACTAATTTGTTGTGGATCCATCATCCATAGCTGACCATGGGACTAAAAATTTGTTGTTGCGGTTTTTTTTTTGATAGGTAAAGCTTTGTCGTTGCGGTTGTTTGGCTAGTGACATCAATTGTAAGTTTGGAACTTCAAGCCCAACCAGAAAAACAGTAGGAGAGGTTATAGGAATATTTCAACACAAGTTGTTAAAATGTTCCAAATCAAATCATAGAACTCCACCCTTAATTTAATAAATAAATAAAAACACACAATAGTATAGCTCTAAATAATTATGCTTGCACTTAATAGCTACTAGCAAGTAATATGAACATCATGACATTATTGAAAGCATTGAATTATGATTTATGAAGTAGTCTCCAAAAGTAAAATCACGAATTGCAGTCAAGCATACCTTTGCAATTGTGAAGAGAGAGGAGTGTGAGACAGGTAAAGCCATGGGCAATAACAGAGAGATCGGAATCAGTAACACCAGGATAAAAGGACCTGGAAACAGACTGAGCAAGGTCGAGTTGGAGAAGCTTAGAGAACCTGGCAGCCATCTTGCGAAGCATGTGAGGGCCAGCACGTGCAGCGAGTCTCTTCCTCTCAGTGCTCTGTAAGTAAAGCCATTTCTTACAAACCAATCCGAAAGCCTCCTTATCCTGATCGCTCTCCACCTTACCCAGAATAGCTCGAAGCTCATCCTCACCAACCCTTTCGTTAATGCATATGCTCGACCTCGATTCCATTATCACTACTTTTTTTTTTCTTCTCTCAAACCCTAACCCTTCCCCTTCTTGTTAGGCTTAGGCCCAGAGAGACTCTCTTTCTTTCAAACTTACCCAAACATCCTCGCCTCGGTGGAAAAAGAAAAGAAAATAGTGAACAAATGAATAAAAAAATTATTTAATATTTGTTAGGCCCACACCACACCTAATCCAACCGAATGTAGGCATGTGTTGTACTTGGATAGGTCATCCCCTTTTCACAAAAGTAAGGTGCTCCTGCTCCAAACCAAAAATAACTACTCCAAGTGTGTGTATAGTACGTGTGATGACACTTTTTTTTTTTTTAGTGGTTTTATTTTGTAGAAAAAAATTGTATTTATTTTATTTTATTTTATTTTATATATATAATTTTTATTTTGAAAATTTAATGTCAGAGTGGTCTTATTTTTTAATTAATGTTTTAGTGAGAGTTAGAGTTATATTTTTACGGAATTGTTTTTTAGTTTTGTCTCTACTTAAACATAAGATGTAGGGGTATTTTTTAACTAAAAAAATGAAAAATCCAAATAGAAGAAGCCCCTTATATAAGATGTAGGGGTATGTTTTGATGAGGATTTCCCTCTTTTGATGCCATTCGCGTCGTATTAAATGTGCCTTCTATTGCACGTCTGGCCTTGGCCACGTGTCTTTTTTTGATAGGTTGGACATGCAAGGGTTGAGTCTCAGTTTTCCCGCGCTAATTTCTCTCATCTTTGCTTAAGAAACTATTTGTTTTCCTTTTTATTTTTCTTCATCTTCTTCAAGCTTCTGAGTTCATTCTTCTCTCCTGTGTTTCTCTGGTGAGTTCTCTCTCTACATATTCTTGATTCATGGTTGATTATGCTGCCATTAGGTTAGGGACCCTTTCTGTTTCATTTTTCTTTGCTAGGCTAGGCATCTTTCTTGAGTACTCCAGTGATCGCCGCCCCCGAATGGGTTTATTTGTGTCTCGAGAGTGTGCCTTTAGGCCAATCTTGCTTGAGCTTTACCTATTAATTCACCATTCTTTGATTCAACATCACTTGGTGAGCAAGATGGTCGAGGAAAGGGTTGTTGGTTCTAAGGTGAGGTTGAGCAAGCTGGATACAAGGTTGTCATCTAGCAACGACCCTGTGGGTATGGAGGTAGACACAATGTTGTCTAAACCATCTACATCTTCTTCGTCAAAACCCTTTCAGGCTCTGATTGAGGAGTGTGTCTTGGAGAGGAAACACCTGAAAAATTTTAGTTCTAATTCCCTATTGAGACAAAGATATGTCTCCCTCGTCCAGGAGAAAAGGCTTATGCCTTTGCCCACAGTCATGTGTGTCTCTATGAGGGTGATTTTCTTTGTGGTCTTTGTTTTCCCATCCATCCTTTTATTCACAAGCTACTTGATCACTTTAAGATTACCCCTGGTTAGCTCATCACAAATGTGTGGCTGATGGTCGTGAGTGTTATGTTGATTTGGATGTCCATCCATGAGGGGAGGGGAGTATGGTCAACCTGAATGAGGCTCTATACCTTTACTACTTAAAGCCTTCAACCCACTACAAGTATTTCGAATTTCATCCCTAGGATAGGAATTCTAGGGTCATCTGTGGTCTTTGCTTACTCACTCCCAAGTGTAGAAGATCATAGCAATATAATTCTCAGAGTACCGATGTCAAACCACAAGGAGCAAGGTAAATTCAAAAACAATGTAATCAAACAACAATTTGGATAAATAACAAAAGTAATTTTTTTTTTTTTTTTGTGATTATTAACAATTAAATAATGACTGGTTTAAATCAATATTTTAAATACCAGGGCATTAGGGTGTTTCCTTATATCGATATGAAATTTTTTGTGATCTAATAAAATATATATTTCATAATTAATTGTTCTTATACAATTAAAAACCTATGATTCGGTTATTGAAACAATTCAAAAACACATGATAACCTTGATTAATAATGCGGTTAGAATAGTTTTTGAAAAAACCCATTCTCTTTAAAACACGATTTCTATTTAAACTATTATAAATTCATCTAAACAATAAGAAACGCATGATTGAATTTATTAAAAGCATTGAAGAATTAATATATCAAAAGAAATCTAATTGAACAATCAAATATGCTATTGTCTAAAATCTTAGAAAGAATCACATTGTATATTCATACCATATAGAAGAAACATAACCCCTAACCCTAGCAAAGATTTTAGGCTGCCATTAGAGAAAAGAAAATACAAGATTTTCTCTGCCAAATTCGTTCTCCACAGCCTCTCTCCCAAAACCCTAATGTAAAAAGTGTCCACAGAAAATAAAACTTTTACAATTTAATTTTCGTCCAAATTTTCAACAACAATTTGTAAGTTAATTTCGGCCTTCAAAATTTGTGAATTTCAAAAAACTCAAAACTGGAAAGTTGTAGATATTTAAGTCATGGTTCCAACTCATCTAGCCTTGAGTCAATTGGAGTTTTTAGGAGAAAGATACGCCAAAATACTGATCAGTGCTCAAATTTAATTTTTCCTTTTTAGATTCTATCTCTTTGATTTCTTTCCTTATTTGAAGCTTCCAAACATGGTAAATGACCCAAGCACTCCAGCTGCACCTCCTTAGACATTTAAGCATGATCCTTAACTCCTCTTTGATTCTAGTTGGCCTCCATTCTCTCACAAACTCTTGTAAACTCATTTTTTCAAATGATTTCTTGTAAACTCTTGTAAACAACGCCAAAATTGATTACTCACCCCCAAGTGTAGGAGATTGTAGCAATATAATTCTCGGAGTATCAAGGTCAAACTACAAGGAGCAGGGTAATTTCAAAGACAATGTAATCAAACAACAATTTGGATAAATAATAAAAAGTAATAATTTTTTTCTTGGTGATTGTTAACAATTAAATAACGACTAGTTTAAATCAATATTTTAAATACCAGGGTATTGGGGTGTTTCCCTAAATCGATATGAAATTCTTTGTTATCTAAGAAAATTTATATTTCATAATTGATTGTTCTTATACAATTAAAAACTTATGATTCGGTTGAACTGAGACAATTCAAGAATGCATGATAACCTTGATTAATAATGCGGTTAGAATAGTTTTTAGAAAAACCCATTCTCTTTAAAACGTGATTTCTTTTTGAAACTATTAGAAATTCATCTAAACAATAAGAAAAACATGATTGAACTTATTGAAAGTATGGAAGAACTAATACATCAAAAGAAATCTAATTGAACAATCAAATATGTTATTGTCTAAAATCTTAGAAAGAATCACATTAAATATTCATACCGTATAGAAGAAACATAACCCCTAGCCCTAGTAAAGAGTTTAGGCTGCCATTAGAGAAAAGAAAATACAAGTTTTTCTCTACAAAATTCGTTCTCCACGGCCTCTCTCCCAATACCCTAATGTAAAAAGTGTCCAAAGAAAAAAGAAACTTTTCCTATTTAATTTTCATCCTGATTTTTAGCAGCGACTTGTGAGCTAGTTTCGGTCTTCAAAAATTGTGAATTTCAAAAAACTGAAAACTGGAAAGTTGTAGATGTGTAAATCACGGTTCCAGCCCATCTAGTCTTGAGTCAATTGGAGTTTTAAGGAGAGAGATACACCCAAAATACTGATCAGTGCTCAAATCTGATTTTTCCTCTTCAGATTCTACCTCTTTAATTTCTTTCCTTATTTGAAGCTTCCAAACATGGTAAATGACCGAAACACTCCAGCTGCACCTCCTTAGACATTTAAGCATGGTCCTTTAGCTCCTCTTTAATTCTAGTTTGGCCTCCATTCTCTCACATACTCTTGTAAACTCATTTTTTCACATGATTTCCCGAAAGTAGAAAATTACACACAATGATTGACATCTTATTCAAGAAATTATATAAAGATAAATAATAGGGATTAATGCAAATCATGGCTTAATTATACTAATTAAGCACAGTAGTAAGGAGATAACGCCTAGATAAATATATAACAAGTATACATTTTAAGGCATTATTAGTCTCCCTTCTTCTTTTCGTGACTAGAAGTCTAGGTACTTCTTTGTCTGTGGAAGGAAATGGGAAACAGCTTCTGAAGAAGTGTGGGGTGAGGTGCCTAAATTGCTGCGTATGTGGCGTTTCCTCTTCTTTTGATTTTTGTTGTTTAAGTATATGTATTTTGCTCATCCTAATCCACTTCTTCTTGTAGTGAAAACCTATCCAAACTTGAAGAACCGATATCAGGAAAGGGTTCAAGCTGCTTTGGACTTCTCTCTTGGCATCAAGGATTTTGATGAGCTTGTAGATCCACGATCTTTATATGACCATTGCTTAGGAACTGAACCTTCATCCTACGTCATGTGGTTGCTTCTTAAGGCAGAAAGGAGTAAGTTTTTGGCCTTCATAACTCCTACCTCGTCATTTACTTTCCTTCGTCATTCCTTTATGACCTATACCCGAACTATTTGAGGATATGGCCACTCGCTTCAGCCAGGACAAGTACGCTTGTGCCAAGGAGAAGAAGAATTAGCCGTTGTCGAAGATTTCTTTGCCTTCTTTGAAGAAGTAGAAGATTGGGAGTAGAAGCAAAATCATCATATCTAGCCCTATTCGTACCACTCTACCTTCCTCTCTTGTGGTGTCAATTAAAGTGCTGCCTTCTCTTCCTTAAACTTGAAAAGGAAAGGAGAAGAAAGGTGAGAGCATTTGGATGAACCCTGCTACAGCCCTTGGGTGGGCTCATAATGTCATCTCTGATGATGAGCTTAAATCTTTATCTTTTGGTCATTCTCACGAGCTTGTTAGTCTTCATGTCCACAAGCTTGTGCAAGTGAGTTTTTCTTAATAGTTTCTTCTCATATGTACTGTTTTATCCTCACGTATATTTGTTTCTTGGGACCTTGGGGAATTGTTGCATTCAACCACTGACTATCTTGCAACGGAGGAGAAGGTTGTGACGGCCAATTCGAGGGCAAAAGCTGCTGAGGCCGCCGAGAGCTCAAAGATGAGGAAGGACCTAATTGAGGCGATGGACAAAGCAAATGAGGCTAAAGCCAAGTTGAAGAAGGTATCTGATCAGTTGAAGATTGAAAAGATGCTCGTTATCCAGAAGGATGAAGAAATCCAATCGGCTATGCTGAAGATTAATGACGTGCATGAGAAGGCTGTTGCTGAATTTCAAGTGTCGAAGACCTTTGGCATCATTACTTTTGACAAGTTCTTCAAGGGTTTTGAATTGTTGCGGTATAGGACAATGAAGCATCACTCTAACGCTGTTGATTATTCTGACCTCAATTTTGAAGCCATTGATAAGGAGATGATGGTTGATAAAGATGCTGAAAAATACAGGTGTGGGCATAATGCGTGGCTTGGCCTTAAGGAGTACGCCTAGGCTGAGTGGATCGAGGTGGAGAAAAGGAGTCGCCACCTAGTTTTATGGTTTAGGAACCATGTATATAGTGCCCTTATGTGGAAAGACTGATCTTACTGCTAGAGTATAAGTTCAGAATTTAGGTATGATTTTGGGAAGGTGTTAGGCACCTAAAACTACCCGACCTATGGGTCGACTTCCACTTAACGTGTTTTACATCTTAATCTCGTTAAAGACACATTCAACATTGCATTCTAAACTCACACACACACTAACATACATCTAGCAATCAACTTGGCATCTATCTCACACTCATCCATTGCATAAAACCCTATCATTCGTCTAGCCATATATATCCAAGGGCAACAAACACATCACAAGGCAGTAGCATCAACAAGGAATTTAATCAGGCATATTCAATCATTCAAACATAGAATCATGATATTCATCTATCAAGAAGACCAATTATCATATTCAAAGATGCATGTTCATATTCATATGCATGACTTAACTTCACTTACCTCGCTGCACCATAACACCTCAGCACCTATGCATCAATGCATATTCATGTTCATATGCATGTTCCTGTGGTTCACCAAACTTATAAACCCTAATCATCAATTCAACAATCAAAGCATATGAAACATATTATTCTACTAACCCTAATGCTAAACATGTGAAAACTAGATTCAACAAGACCTAAACATATTATTAAAACAAAACAAAACAAATAAAAAAAAAAAAATCAAGAATCCTAAATTTTTGTTTCCGGGCGTAAGGATGCATACACATACATAAGTATGCGTATGCATGCCTCTAATATGCGTACACATACATAAGTACGCGCACACATACCACCTAGAAACACAATTTTAAAGCAAGCAACAAACAACAATCAAACAAAACCTAGCATGCTTCTAACATATAACCAAACAACCTAAACTAACAACAAAGATATCAAAGATAAAAAAAATAAATAAAGATAAACAAAACAAAATTTGTTCTTAACCATGCATTAGATCTAACAACAAACTAGAACAACACTTAACACATTAAAACATGTTCATCAATATATCAAATCATTCAAATCTCCAATCAAAACATGATGAGACACAACAAAACAAAATTAAACAAAGCAAAACATACTTCTAGGCATGTAAAACAAATAAATCAAATTAAAATCAACAAGGAAGAGCCTTGAAGAAAGACTTACCTTACTAATGGAACACAACTTGATTGATATTTAACCGGCCCCTCAATGCCTACATAACAAGATTCAATAAGATAATTAAGGGATTCAAAGCATTCAATGGTCCATTAGTAATCACAACTCAAAAATAAAAATATGTTCTTGAAAAAGCATTAGAAAGAATGTTTGAAAAACATTTCTTGGAATGAGATCAAGAGTTTCTACCTTAATGAATAATAGAGAGAGGCTTTGAAGAACCAAAAAACGTGCTTGGTGGTTGTTTGTGCAAAAAATCAGAGTTAGAAAAGAGTTTTGGAAGAGTTTAGGTGAAATCAACTCTCTCTTGCTAGGGTTTGAGTTTGAAGGCATAAGGTTGTATTTATATGTTTAAACTAGGGTTTTCATGCTCATTTAGACAATTTTTGACGTTCCAAAGGCTCTAAGGGCCAGGCCCCATTAAAGAGGGAGGCTTTGGGCCCTAAAAACTAAAGTTCTAAGGTTTTGGAATGGGCCTTGCATACACAAGCTTGTGCATGTGTGATGGAGATCAAGGTACCGCTTCGAAGGATCTCGTTCAAGTACCAATTGGGCCGGTTACGAGAGCACAAGCAAAGAAGTTCAAGGATGTACTCAACGGACTCATCCAAGAGTTATGGGCTCAAGCAAATTCGTGGAGGCCCATTGAGCATGATCCACGTGGGCATCAAAGAATCGTCACCTTGATTCAAGTTCTAGAAGGATCCGGTCAAGGCTAAGAATTGGCAAGAGGATTGCATGGCTATTCTAGAAGGATCGGACTGCATGGCTATTCTAGGCACCACTTTCTTTTCATTTATGTTGTCTTTTGTTTCCTTCTATATGACTCTGGATGTCCAGCTCCTCTTTTCTATTTTAGTGTCTCTTTTTGGCAAGTAGGGATTTATTTTAGCATTGATTAGGAGGATGGGCATCTAGCCTTTATTGCCTTATATGTCTTGTGTGTTTTAGGAAGGTAAGGATTTCTTTCCTTACCCATTTTTCGGCTTTAATTAGGTTTTATATGTTAGGGTTTTTTTCTTGTAATGTTCAACCCTTTAAATAGGTGCATAAGCAATGGAAAAGAGAGACATTGAATATTCATAAAAATTGTGAGGTTTATTCTCTTTGGTTCTTTGAAGAACTATTCGAACTTATCGGGATTTCCCGTGGCGTTTATCTTGACTTATCAAACGGAATTTCCACCACCGTTTGTGGCGTCTTCCTTATACTGAGGTTCTTGTTTGTCATAAACAACGGGTCGAGGTCTTCCATTCGAATCTGTCCAAAGAACGATCTTGGGTTCCCTCTCGTTGTTGGGTCTCGTTATTCTTGGCGGGGTTCACATCATTTGGTATCAGAGCACGGTTTCTAGTTCAGGTTTGCCTATCCTTTAACATCTTTCATTCCTTTGTTTCTTCTTTAGCCGTCCACATCATTTATCTCTTCTTAGCCAAATTTCCTTTACCCTATCTGTTCAATCTTTGTTTGTTCTTGTTGATGTCTAAACTATTGGTCTGGTCTCACATCTCTTAGTTATTTCGAAATTTTATTTCATTATTCTCAAAAGCTAGTTGCTGATCGTCAAAAAAAAAAAAAAAAAAAAAAAAAAAAAAAGGAAATAAAGAAAAGAGAAAAAGAGACTCGAAGAAGAAGACAGAAAGGAGTCAAAAAAAAAAAAAAAAATATCACTAATCTGTGCTTCCAAAATTCCAAACTGCCATATTCCTTCTAATTCTATTCTGAAAATTTCCATATTCCTTGTGTTCATATCTAAAACTCCTTGATTAGTGCTTGGTAAATTGTTGCTGGAAATTTTTGAGTTGTTTGTTTAGTTTCAAAAGAACTGAAAGAGAATTATCAAGGGGAAAAAGGCAAGAGTGGTGAGAATATCAGAGGGTAAAAGCCATATTATTTTGAGTGAAACACGAGTCGAGAGTGATCCACATTCTTGAGTGTAAACACGTAAGGGAGTGATTCGTGAGGTCCTTTTTTTTTTTTTTTTTTTTTTTTGTTTCTAACATTTGTTTTGCAAAAATCATGTCTCACGATAGTGGTAAGAGCATTACCGAAGATGATACAAAATTGGCAGATCCGAAAGTGTTTATGGAGGCCATGATGAGTGAGATGAGGCGTGTGATGAAGATGGAGATGGAGCAAGTTCATGAACGGATAGATCAGATGGAGAATAGATGTGAGGAGCAACCACAAAAAGGTTGTAATTTGCGTAGAAGGGAAAGAGATCCACCGAGGGAGGAGGATGAAGAGCGTTATGGGTCTGGTTTTGATGAAGAAGAAGATCGAGAATTCATTGTTAACAATAGGAGACCTGGAGGAAGATATAGAGAAGCTAGGAATCGCGAAGATAACAACTTGGGTGGTATTAAGATGAAAATTCTGTCCTTTCAAGGTAGATCTGATCCTGAGGCATATCTTGAGTGGGAAAAGAAGATGGAGTTCGTGTTTGATTGCCGCAACTACTCCGAGACAAAGAAGGTAAAATTAGCCGTAATTGAATTTTCTAAATATGCTATTACTTGGTGGGATCAACTTGTGATAAACAGGAGGTGGAATAGAGAACGCCCAATAGACACATGGGAGGAGATGAAAGTAGTGATGAGAAAGCGGTTCGTTCCAAGTTACTACTACTGAGAGTTGTACAAAAAGCTACAAGGTCTTAGACAAGGGAGTCGAAGCGTAGAGGATTACTACAAGGAGATGGAGATTGCTATGATCCGCGCTAATATAGAGGTGGATCGAGAGGCTACAACAGCTAGATTTTTACTTGGCTTAAACCAGGAGATCCATGATAAGGTAGAGATGCAACATTATGTGGAATTGGAAGATATGGTGCATATGGCTATCAAAGTGGAACAACAACTCAAGAGCGGGAGTGGGACATGTGCAGGCCATAACTTTAGTTCTACCTCTTGGAAATCGAGTCATGCCAAGCCGCTGGACAAGTCACAAATGCCCAAACCCGAGCCCAAGTCCGCGACCACCAGCCATGTTCCTCAAGGTAAAACCGAAGCCTCTACCTCTAGGAATCGTGATATTAAATGTTTTAGATGTCAAGGCAGGGGCCACATAGCAAGTCAATGTCCAAACAAGCAAGTCATGGTGTTGCAAACCAATGGTGAAATTGTGACCAATGATGAAGATTCTGACACCGACGACATGCCGCCATTGGAGGATGTTTCCGAGAAGGAGTATTTAGCCCCTAACGTGTTGACATTGGTGGCGAGGAGAGCATTGAGCTTGCAAGCAAAAGGAGTTGATGAAGTACAACGGGAGAATATCTTTCACACTTGGTGCTACATTAAAGACAAGGTATGTAGTGTGATTATTGATGGTGGTAGTTGTACTAATGTTGCAAGCATAATTATGGTAGAGAAATTGGGATTGCCCATGGTAAAGCACCCTAGACTGTACAAGTTGCAATGGCTAAATGATAGTGGTGAGATAATGGTGAACAAGCAAGTGTTAGTTGCATTTCGAATCGGTAAATACGAAGATGAAGTGTTGTGTGATGTAGTACCGATGCAAGTGGGACACTTATTGCTAGGGCATCCATGGCAGTTCAATAGGCAAGTGAAGCATGATGGCTTTACGAACAAGTACTCTTTTGTACTTAATCAATGATCAATCACTCTTGTACCATTGACACCGCAGCAAGTATACGAGGATCAAGTGAGATTACAAAAGGAGAGTGATCAAAAGAAAGAGAGTGAGCAAAAGAAAAAGAGTGAAAATCAAAGAGAGGCCGAGAAAAATGAGAGAGAAAAAGAAAATCAAAGTTCGGCCCTTGAGAGAAAATCAGAGAGAAAACAAAAGAATTTCTATGCAAAAGTAAGTGAGATCATGCAAGCAATGTTTTCAAATCAGCCGATGATTGTACTTTTGTACAAAGAGGCACTTTTAAACACTAATGAACTTGACCTTGCTTTGCCCAGTTCTATTGTTTCTCTTTTGCAGGAGTACGAGGATGTCTTCCCCGAGGAAACACCACATGGGTTACCTCCAATCCGAGGGATTAAACATCAAATTGATTTTGTTCCTGGTGCAACCATTCCAAACCGACCAGCTTATAGGAGCAATCCCAAGGAGACAACGGAGCTTCAACGGCAGGTAAGTGAATTGTTGGAGAAAGGGCATGTGAGGGAGAGCATGAGCCTATGTGCGGTTCCGGTCTTACTTGTACCTAAGAAGGATGAGACGTGGAGAATGTGTGGATTGCCGAGCCATCAACAACATAACGGTAAAGTATCGTCACCTTATCCCACGCTTAGATGATATGTTAGATGAGCTGTATGGTTCTTGCATATTTTCTAAGATTGACTTAAAAAGTGGTTATCATCAAATTAGGATAAAAGAAGGAGATGAATGGAAGACCACCTTTAAAACAAAATATGGTTTGTATGAATGGTTAGTTATGCCTTTTGGTTTGACTAATGCTACGAGCACCTTTATGAGACTTATGAACCATGTTTTGCGTGCATTTATAGGCAGATTTGTTGTTGTCTATTTTGATGATATACTCATTTATAGCAAAAACATAGACGATCATGTAGTACATTTGAAATTCGTTTTAGATGTGCTAAGGAAAGAAAGGTTGTTTGCTAATTTAAAGAAGTGCACTTTTCACACCAATAAGCTTGTATTTTTGGGATTTGTTGTTAGTGCACAAGGTATACAGGTTGATGAAGAGAAGGTACGTGCAATCCAAGAATGGCTGAGCCCCACAAGTGTAGCTAATGTTCGTAGTTTTCATGGACTTGCTAGTTTCTACCGGCGGTTCGTGAAGGACTTCAGTAGCCTAGCCACACCGCTTACCGAAGTGATCAAGAAGAACGTTGGGTTTCGGTGGGGAGAAGAACAAGAGAAGGCATTTCAATTAATCAAAGAGAAGCTGACTAACGCACCTTTGTTGTCTTTACCTAACTTTTCTAAAACGTTTGAAATTGAATGTGATGCTTCAGGTATTGGTATAGGCGCCGTTCTTATGCAAGAAGGACGACCAATTGCTTACTTCAGCGAGAAACTCAATGGGGCAGCCTTAAACTACCCAACTTATGACAAGGAGTTGTATGCATTGGTGCGGGCTTTAGAGACGTGGCAGCACTACCTATGGCCTAAAGAGTTCGTGATTCACACCGATCATGAGTCCTTGAAACACTTGAAGGGCCAACACAAGCTAAACAAAAGGCATGCGTGATGGGTGGAGTTCATAGAGACGTTTCCATATGTCATTCGGTACAAGCAAGGTAAGGAGAATGTAGTCGCCGATGCACTTTCTCACAGGTATGCCTTACTCTCTACACTTGATGCAAAATTGCTTGGTTTTGAACACATTAAAGAATTATATGCTGAAGACCACGAATTTTGTGAGGAATATCGAGCTTGTGAGAAAATCGCCTCTGATAAGTTCTTTAGGCTTAATGGATTCCTATTTCGAGAAAATAAGCTATGCGTGCCTAATTGTTCTATGAGGGAGTTATTAGTGCAGGAATCACATGGTGGGGGTATTAATGGGACATTTTGGAGTTGCAAAGACTTTAGCTATTTTGCAGGAACACTTTTATTGGCCTCACATGAAACGAGATGTCAAACGGATTTGTGGTAGATGTGTCATATGTAAGCAAGCTAAATCCAAAGTGCAGCCCAACAGTTTGTATACTTTTTTACGAATTCCTAGTGAGCCTTGGATTGATATTTCAATGGATTTTGTGTTAGGATTGCCTAGGACTAAACGTGGAAGAGATTCAATTTTTGTGGTCGTGGATAGATTTTCTAAAATGGCACATTTCATTCCATGTCACAAAACGGATGACGCTTCACATGTTGCTGATTTGTTCTTTAGAGAGATTGTGAGATTACATGGCATGCCTAGGACAATTGTTTCGGATAGAGATGCTAAGTTCTTGAGCTATTTTTGGAAGACTTTGTGATGTAAGCTAGGTACTAAGCTATTGTTTTCCACTACTTGTCATCCACAAACTGATGGTCAAACTAAAGTAGTAAATAGGACTTTGTCTACTCTATTGAGGGCAATCATTAGAAAGAACATCAAGACATGGGAAGAATGTTTACCACATGTTGAGTTTGCATATAATAGAGCTGTTCATTCTGCTACCAAATTTTCGCCATTTGAAATTGTGTATGGGTTTAATCCTTTAACTCCATTAGATTTATCTCCTTTACGTTTGACGGAGCACATTAATTTAGATGGCAAAAAGAAAGCTAATTTTGTGAAGCAGACTCATGAGAAAGCAAGACTCAACATTGAACGTAGAACGGAGCAATATGCCACACAAGCAAACAAGGGATGTCGCAAACTAGTTTTTGAACCCGAAGATTGGGTTTGGCTGCATATGAGAACAGAAAGATTCCCGGCGAAAAGACGTTCCAAATTGCTCCCAAGAGGAGATGGTCCTTTCCAAGTCCTCGAGCGTATCAATGACAACGCTTACAAGCTAGATTTACCTGGTGAGTACAATGTAAGTGCCACTTTTAATGTTACTGATTTGAGTCCTTTTGATGTAGGTGATGATTTGAGGGCAAATCCTTTTCAAGAGGAGGGGAATGATGGAGATCAAGGCATCGCTTTGAAGGATCTCGTTCAAGTACCAATTGGGCCGGTTACGAGAGCACAAGCAAAGAAGTTCAAGGATGTACTCAACGGACTCATCCAAGAGTTATGGGCTCAAGCAAATTTGTGGAGGCCCATTGAGCATGATCCACGTGGGCATCAAAGAATCGTCACCTTGATTCAAGTTCTAGAAGGATCCGGTCAAAGCTAAGAATTAGCAAGAGGATTGCATGGCTATTCTAGAAGGATCGGACTGCATGGCTATTCTAGGTGCCACTTTCTTTTCATTTATGTTGTCTTTTGTTTCCTTCTATATGACTCTGGACGTCCAACTCCTCTTTTCTATTTTAGTTTCTCTTTTTGGCAAGTAGGGATTTATTTTAGCATTGATTAGAAGGATGGGCATCTAGCTTTTATTGCCTTATATGTCTTGTGTGTTTTAGGAAGGTAAGGATTTATTTCCTTACCCATTTTTCGGCTTTAATTAGGTTTTATATGTTAGGGTTTTTTTTTTTTCTTGTAATGTTCAGCCCTTTGAAGAACTATTCGAACTTATCGGGATTTCCCATTGCGTTTATCTTGACTTATCAAACAGAATTTCCACCACCGTTTGTGGCGTCTTCCTTATACCGAGGTTCTTGTTTGTCATAAACAACGGGTCGAGGTCTTCCATTCGAATCTGTCCAAAGAAAGATCTTGGGTTCCCTCTCGTTGTTGGGTCTCGTTTGGCGGGGTTCACATCAATGTGTGTGTGCATCCCCAAAAACCCTAATTCTGATAACTTTGATGGCCCGACTTCAAACGATCATAACTCAGTCAATTTAAGTTCAAAGTAGCAGAAATTTATGTTGAAATCGAAGCCCAAGATGTCTACTTTCCAATGAAACAAACCTTATGCAAAAATTCTTTGTGGAGAAAACATTATGGTTAAAATAATGAGCAAATGTCATTTTTCAGCATCGTTTTCAAAGTGATTTGAGCACTTTTAAATTGTGATTACTTCCAAACTATCAAAATAACTTCAATTACCTTTTGTAGATATGTCAAGCTCATCATTGGGACTGGGGACTAAAGTTTATTAACTGGGTATAGAATGAGGTGTCTACACTAAAGCTGACGAGCAAGCTAGAGTAAAAAGAGCAGGTGAGGGAAAAGGCCCTGAAGATGCTCAAGTTGCTCATTTAGATGATCCCCTTACTGACCCTGCTGTTTAGTTTTTTTATGTTTGTTTTTGTTTTTGTTTTTCCTTATTTTTAGACTGGTTCTCGTCCATGTTTTAACGAGTTTGTTTAAGGCAATCTTTTTCTTTTACTTCTGTTTTATGAACAATTTAGAGCATCGGATCTTTTGCATGCTTCTTGTTTAACTAGGAAGTACTTTTTGATTTGCTGACAATGTTTGTTTATTGTATAGTTTTTTAACGACTTCTTTCGTCGAAGTAAATATTCTCGTCAGTTTTTATACTTGTGACTTTAATCAAATTACTCAACCTTGTTTTAAGGGTTAGGTCATCAATATGATTTTATTCCCTGGTTTTAATCCCGTGAGTTTGATCATATGACATATTTTTTTCTTTGAGAATCTTCATTGTCAATATAGCCTTACTAATTGATTTAAACCTTACGGATCTGACCACATGATTTTACTCTTATGATGAGATTTGGACCGTCATTGTGACTTATTCTCATGTTGAGAATTCTATCGTCATTATGCTTGTACTCGTTGGCCTTTACCCTTGTGTATTTAATCAAAATGATTTACTAAAACTGACCAAGGTAGATTCAAAAGGACGGAGCTTTTCAGTTCGATCTTCATTTGTTGGAAGACCTTCATATGCATGATATCTGCCGATCTCCCATTGTTGACATGCACTCGATGAGTGTTATATCCTTCTATTGCAAGCATAATTACCAGTGGATCATCATTAGGTTGTTTCACTCCTTTGGTATCATGTTCTAAAAACACAATATCATCTACTCTAGTCCTTCTATACTTCGTCATTGGGTGTCTTGCATGAACACTATTAACCTACTTTTGGTAGGTCCTTTGCAAGGATTTGAACGACCCTCTAGGACGGAGCTTTTTGGGTCAATCTTCATTTGTTGGAAGACCTTTATATACATGATGTTTGCTGAGCTCCCGTTGTCGACCAACACTCGACGAGTGTTATATCCTTCTATTGCAAGCGTAATTACCAGTGGATCGTCATTAGGTTGTTTCGCTCCTCTGGTATCATGTTCTGAAAACACAATGTCCTTTGCTCCAATCCTTCTATACATAGTCCTTGGGTGTCCTGCATGAACACTATTAACCTATCATTGGTAGGCCCTTCGCAAGGATTTGAACGACCCCCTAGTGACCGGTCTTCTAGTGATCATTCTTATCTCACTAACAATAGCCCTGGTATTTTCTTGCTCCTTATCTTTCCTATCGTTAGCTTGCTTGGGCTTTTCTTCTACCCGGTGATGATGATGATGATCCTTCCTTCAAGAATTTTTGTAATTTCCCCTTATGTATCAATTCCTCGACTTTCCCCTTCAGATATCTACACTCTTCAGTAGTATGGCCATTATCTTCATGGAACTGGCAATACTTCTTTTGATCTCGTCTGTGTGGCAGTGAAGTCAAAGGCTTCAGCCACTTCAAGCTTGGATTGTCCTTGATTTGCAACAAGACTTTTTCCACAAGCATATTTAGAGGGGAGAAATTTACCATTTTCATCAAGAGGTTGGAGCTTCCCTTTTTGTTCTTCTGATTAAGGGAGAAATCCTTCTTTGCTTTCTTCTTGTGTTGAGGCTCGTCAATGTCGTCAATCTTTCGCTTGCCATCCATCCTCTTTGCTATCAATGCATCTTCTCTGCTCATGTATTTTTGAGCTTTGAACAAGAGATCTGCCATTGTTGTTAATGGAGTCTTGGCTAAGGAAAAGATAAAATCTTTAGTCGTTAGACAGGGCTGGAAGGCCGTCAATTGGACTTGGTCCTCTGCTTCATCTACTTCCAGGATTGCTCAGTTAAAACATTTCACATAAGCCCTTAAAGTCCCTTCATCATGTTGTTTCACCCTCAACAAATGGGAAGTCGGCCTCTTGGGCTTTTGAGCCCCGACGAAATGCTGAACAAAAGCGTCACTCAATTGTTTGAAGTTTGCTATTAAGGATGATTTTAGCTTGCTGAACCAAACTCGAATAGCTCCTTTAAGAGTTATTGAGAAGTATCTACGCATTACTTCATTAGGTGTCCTCTGAAGGTTCAATAATGTCTTGAAAGACTTTATGTGACCTAACGGGTCTGTATGCCCGTCATAAGATTCCAATTGAGGGAGCCGAAACTTTTGTGGGAATGGGCATTCAAGGACTTGGCGAAGTCGTTCTCTTGATCATCCCATCCAACTTTTTGGTTGACTTCCCTTTCAAAGCGTCCTTCATCTTGTCCATTTCCTACCTCATGTTTTTCAAGAGCTCATCATTATTACGATTGGACTGTTTAGTCCGCCTAGAACTGGACTACCCTGATCGTCTAGAATTGGAACACTCCATTTATCTAGAGCTTTCTTCTCTATTATTGGTTGGGGGGGCTATGACCCTCGTCATCTTTATTGTTTCTATTATGCTAGCGAGGATGGGGCATGTTGCTAATCTCATGGGAGATGCGTTGCCTCAACTCCTCATTCTTCTTGGTCAATTCTTCAACACTTGCTGCTAGTGTCTGAATCTGCTAGGTCATCTACATTGGATTAAGTGGGATTGCTGAACTTGGATCCATTGCGTCATTTCAATGGTAGAGCTATGAAAATTTGGGTGATTAAGATTTAGGATCCCCACAGACTGCGCCAAGCTGATGAAGCCAAAAATGGTCATCAGTTGATGACCTCATTAGAGCTTATGAGAAGATAATGTTCCCTACAAAGATGAGAGAGAAAGACACTAGAATGGCGTTAGCCAACGGTTCTCCGATGATAAAGTTAGTAGAGTTCTCAATAGCTCAGAGAATCAGAAAGTAATTCTATATGTTTGAATTTGTGTACCTTTCTTTTGGTGCTTGGTGGCTTATTTATAGCCTTAGTACAGTTATGTGTTGACACCCCATTTTGCAACCCACATTTAACCTCATATGGAGGGTAAAAGGGTACTTTCACAATTGAAATAGACATATTAACTGTGGCCATTAGATCCTTTATTCATTTCATCAAAATGGTCTTGATATTGTGATGATCAAATTGACTGGTCATAAGCCCTAATCGGACCATCAGATTAAAAGTTATCATCAAATTAAATTTTAATGGCTGAAATGCACTATCACAAATTGAGTCAACTATATGTGATTATGAACAATTAATTCCAATTGGTTATAATTATAATCAATTTGAAATTAATGATATGTCATAATTTGATTGGTTAAGACTACATCTTATGGTAAGGTTGCACACACTAAATTCAACATGCAAATTGATTGATAACATATTGGATGATATGATATGAATGTTGACCACCATAGTTTAGAAGACCGGTTTCACTAGACAAGGTGGGTGCCTAACACTTTCCTAACTTGTAACATAGCCTCCGAGCTTAGATCAAGGGTTGATAGATCAATACTTATCCTTGTAATTTTCAATTTCTAGATTGTAACTAGGAAACAAAGTCATGCACTTTATCTTAGATTGTATCTAGGACCAAAGCCATGTAATTTCTTATGATCAATGTAAACTCATTTGCAAATCAATAAAATGAGGAATTTTTCAATTTTGGTTTTCTTATTTATTCCAATAATTAAGTAAGTGGCGACTCCATTGTAAAGCCCTTAATCTAAAGGGGAAAATATAATCAGTTGAACCTCCATTTTGAGAGGCAATAACACGACTCCACCCATTCACGTGGGTTTGGCCCAATGCCAAAAACGGGCCAAGGGTACGGCCTATCACAGTGGCGACTCCACTGGGGATATTGAGTGCTAAGCTTTAATTAGGTTATGGTGGCCAACCATGTCATTGTTTGTTTATTACTTTTTGTATATAATATGTCTAATGTGTCATTATATTGCATGTCATGCATCATTTGCTTGAATGAAATTTATTTTATTTGTATACTAGCCCAAAAGCCCGATAGTATTAGCCATGGATTGTGGTCTTCCTGAGACTCGCATACCCAGTGGTGAACCTACCACCCACCACGACAAGGATCATCATAGTTATACCATGGGGGTTCATAAGGATAAAATGTACCGTTCAGACCAATGCAACGCTCTTGGCGTCATAATTTGGGAGGTACGATGACCTAGCTTGTGGGGACCTTTAACCTACCTTCTACCCATGTTGTAATGACCCATAGAACCTACCTTTAGGTCGGTCCATGTAAATTGCATTGCATTATGCATGTGTTTGGCCATTATTTGAACCATGATGACCCCAAGTCCAACGCTTGAGCCCATCATAATTGTTTTAAGCTTGTATGCTATGAATAAACTTAAGCCTAAAAGCCTATGATTGAACTCTACATGGCATGGAAGCCCAAATTTGTTTCTTGAATCATTCTAAGCCCAACACTTGAGCCCATCAAAAGAGTATACGCATGATCAACATTAAAGGGCAAAAGCTCACAAGATGCATGCCTTCCAAGTGTAAGGTCAAGTCATTTCAAGCAAATACCAAAAGATCATAATCAAGGTTCAAGCCTTCCAAGTGCAAGCCCAAGCCATTTCGAGCAAATAACAAAAAATCATAATTAAGGTATCCTCAATGGACCAAGAAGAAGCACTTTGCCTAACTTTACCTCACTCCACATTTGGTTTGCACATCAAGGTTAAGGTTAAAGTTTGTTTGTTTATTCCATGTTTCTATATTTCTTTAAATTCTAAAAATCTATGTAGCATTTGATGTACTTTGTTCACGAATATATTAAAAAAAAATTCAAAAAAAAAAAAAATCAAGATTCCCAAATCTTTCAAAAAAAGAAAAAGAAAAAAAAAAGGGTCTTTGAACTAGGGGCATTGGGCCTTTTGAGTCATTTTCCCAAAAAAATAAATAAATAAAAAATGAACCAGGGGCCTCGAACTTCCTAGTGACTTTTTCAGAAAGACCCAATTTTTTTCTTTCAAGGATTTTGAGATTAAAAAAAAAAAAAAAAAAAAAAAAACTCCTTTTCAAAATGGCACATGAGGATCCATTGGACAAAACTTTTTCTAAATCTTGATGTTTAAAAGCATGAGCAATCAACTTGTACCAAGGAATGATTAATTTCATTTGATCCATGTAAAAACTTTTGCTACTTGGCTTTAGAATATAAGAAGAAATTTTCTTAAAAGGCAATCAAAAAGAATCCATCGATCGGAAAATCACAATACTCCATGCATTCGATCCAATTTTCAAAAGTCTTTTGTTTCACAACATTAGAGCATTCATACTTTTTTTTAAGATGAATTTATTAAAAGAGCTTGAGTCACAGCGCCTACAAGCCAGCATTACTAAGGATAGGAGGTCATCTTTGGTTAAACCAAATTATGTCCTATTACCTAGAATGTTCATTATCCATTGCTAGCCCATTTGAGCCTTCAAACATTTAGCCTTTTTTTTTTTTGCATGTACTCACTAAAATCTAAAGTTGGGGTGGGGAAAACCAAGATATGCATACTTAAATCACATGTTGAAGAGGAGTCGACCTTGTAGCTTTGAAGCTAATTGATAAAGCTCTCCTAGAAGACATGAAAGACAAGAACAGAATTCATTAAGCTAAAGATAAGAGATCATCAAATAAAAATGAGGTTTCACTCAATCAAGGAAAGAGAAATGAAAGTCCATCAATGTGAGAGGGAAAAAAAGTGTGCATCACGTTTGAAGAGCCTAAAATTCATCATGCCAAGAGGAATACAAGATTCATCTAAAAGAGAGTTCATCAAAAAACGAAAAGATTCATCAAGCACAAAAATGTGCAAGTGTATCAAGGTAAGAAAGAAGTCTAGAGAGAGCATAAAAAAGACTTAAGCAAAAGACTTAAGCTGAGAAAAACAAGGAAGGAAAAAGATCCCCAAAAATTCATTCAATCAAGAGATAAAAGACATAGAAAAAAAAATTGCCTGCTAGGCTGAAAACCCAAATGGGCAGCTAGGCAAAAGTTAGGGCCAAAAAATTAAAAAATAAATAATAAAAAAAGGCCCACTAGGTTGAAAACCTAAAAGGGCGGCCTAGGTAAAAGTTAAGGCCAAAGAAAAGAGAAAAGGGTAAAACCCACCAAGTTGGAAACTTGAAGATGCACCCTAAAAAGAAGAGGATTTTACAATATGAAAGTTTAGAGATATAATTCAAGAGGAATAAGCATGAAAAAAATGTTTATACGAGTGACAACGAAGATGACAAGGAAGAAATGGAAAAACTCCTCTAATATTTGATTTTTAAGTAATGCATACTTGGGGGGAACATCGAATGGAATTTTGAGCCTTTTATATCATTCATTTCATAATCTAAACCCAGCCTATATTACAACCCATTAGTAAGACCTCCCTAAAGTCTTGCTGGTTGTAGGCACATCTTAAACTCTAATATTATTTTCCCTTGAATTAAAAAGGAAAAATGCTTAAAATTGTAAAACTCCACTGGATGATATGTCCGAGGACAAAATTTCTCAAATTCTCAAATCCTCAAATAACTCAAAAGAACTTTCAAACTTGGAGCACTCTACTTCTTTGCACCCAACAATGTGATTCGTAAATATTATCTCATTTCATTTCTTGATTGCCTTTGGGGACTTAATTAGATAGTGTTCAAAAGAAATAAGCAAATTTGATTACACGAGTTTAATGATCTTGATCCTTCCTAATCAAAGAGATTTGTTTGATTCTTAAATGCTATGATTTTCCAAACTGGTTGTTCAAAGGATCACCTCATGTTCATTTAATTAAAAAAAATATATATATCTTCCATTTCCAAAATCCAGTTCTCTTGAACTGCATCTTGTCCTGATCCTCTTCGAGAGAGGTACGTAGGCAGCCTTTCAAAGGCCCAGTCCCAATCACCCAAACAACCTTGGGGAACAAATTCAAAACAATGTGACAAAATTGTTTGGGTGCATGTTAGGCTAAGCCCATTTGTTTTGCATCAAGCATGCTCAAACATGAGGCATTGGCCTATTTTTATTATGTGCAAACATGTCCTTCTCACATGAAAGCATGTTTTCATTTGAGGCATCAATCCATTTTTTTGCAAGCATGTCCACACTAGGGGCATTGGCCAAAAAAAATTTCATGATAACTAGTTTTTAACAAGGTAGAGAAAGAAAGCCAATTTGCAGGAACCAATAAGGGTGGACCGTGATCTTCTTTCATGTTCCCCAATGGTAGGAACATCAAATGAACTCAGCTTCAATCTAAGCATGGAATATGCCCCAAACTAGGGGCATTGGCTAAGTACTTCCAATTCATTTTAATGAAAAAATCCATTGCTAACTGAAATTGTGGGGAGTGGAACAATCACCTCTCGGGCCTAAAGCCTAAGAAGCAATTGGGCCTAGCCTGTGTTTTGAAAGGAAGGCTCAGTGGGTAATAAACATTGAAAGGAGGAAAGCTGGGTCATCCTAAGCATTACAGTACAAATGAGTGACACAAGAGATTAGTTCCCATGGAAAAGGTAAGGTGCTACCTTACCCAAGGTAAAGTGCACAGATGATCCACGTGTGATTTCCTGGAGATTCTTGGAACCACAGGAAAGTCCTGGAACATGTAAGAAGGTTGAAGATCTTTACCTCTGCATCAATGATGGGGTTTTTACCTCACCTCAGCCGCATTAAATACAAGTGAGACGCCTGAATAGTAAAAACAATCCCCAAAAGTTAGAGTTCTAGGATAAGGGAGGGGAGGTATCTGATAAAGTTGAAAAAAATATCCTTGAGGCTCTAGGATGCAACATGACAATTGTAGTGATAAAAGTAAGGATTGAAGCTATAAAAGGGAGAGGGGAGGTAAAAGAGGTTGGAAAAAAGAGAAAGAAAGGAACACAAAGAAGAAAAATCAACCAGAGAGGGAGAGAGAGTAAAGATAATACTGTGAGAACGTGAGGGTTATCTATTGTAATATTCCACTTGAAATTGTAATATTTGAGTTGAGAGAAATCAATTGCTTGAGTTTTCCGTTGTGGAGTGTTTTTCCCTCATTGTTTACTTATATGTATGTTGTTTGAGTAGTTTGATTGAGAATCCATGATGAACTCCACAGGGACCAGTTTTTACATCCCCATAATTAGTGCCATCTGTGGGAAATTACTCTACTAAGCAGAAGACTCAAGAGTTGATTTGTTTTAGACTATGGAGAACCGATCATGGAGTGGTCCTGCTCATCTGAAGTGACCTAGCTTTTCAGAAGAATCTGTTCATATGGATCAACGTGTGAAATCTAGAGTTCATAATGGGAATCAATGACAACCTAGCCCACCATCGCAAGAAGAAGGGACTGCTACTAATATAGAAGGTCCATCATACTATAATAGGGATGGAGAGGTGGAAAGGTTGAGAGAGCAGGTGGTGTTGCTGCAGAGGAACGCCGAGAAGGATAAGAAGTTGCTTCGCTGTAAAGACAAAGAGCTTCATCATTGGAGAGGACCAAGCCCGACACCCAATCACTCCCAAGTAGATGAACGTATGCTAGACTATCAGAATAGGAAGCGTGATAGGAGATCACCCCCTCCCTATGGAAAGCAAGAGCAGTCTTCACATAGGGAAAGGACAATCTCTCCACCTCACCACAAGAATAGAAAGGGAGAGCAAGACAAGGAGAAACATAAAGAACCAATTCCACAACCTTCATTAGCCCCTCAATCTCGAGTCCCCGCAGTGCCAAAGGTTTCCAGTGATGATGCCATGGGTAAGGCACTGCATCAAATATCTCAATCCCCCTTCTTAGAAGAGATTGAGAAAATTGATTTACCATGAAGATTCACAAGACCAGCTTTCACTATAAATGATGTTAAAACAGATCCCGTGGAACATGTCAGTCATTATAACCAAAGCATGGCCATATATTCTAAAAACGAGGCTCTGATGTGCAAAATTTTTCCTTCAAGCCCGAGACCAATAGCTATGAAATGGTTCGATGGGCTGGAAAAAAGGGCTATCCGAGGATATGATGAGCTAATCAGAGCGTTTGGGGTGAGATTTGTGACGTGCAATAAGACCTCGAAGCCCTTTGCCTCCCTCATTTCATTGGCAATGAAGGAAGGAAAAACCCTTAGAGCTTATTCGGACCATTATTGGGGAATTATACAACAAGATTAGGGGGGATAATGGGGGAATTGTTGCAAGTACCTTCAAAGTGGGGCTCCGTATTCTGACTTGAAGGCTTCTCTGGCTTTGAAGCCAGTCATGGATATGAATAAATTAATGGAATGGGTTGAGAAGTATAAGAGGTTAGAAGATGATCAGTTGCAAGATAAGGCTAAAGTAAAGGCACCCGTTGTAAAGAAGAAAGAGATTAAGGTAGATCAATTTCCTCAACCTTGAAGGGACTTTTTCTCTTAAGCTTAAAAGATGAGGCCCAAAATCGTAAGTTTGTTGTACAAAGAACTAGTATACCAGATTGTAGAGAAAATAAAAAATGAGCCATACTTCCGCCGGTCGAGCAAGATGAGTGGCGATGTTATGAGAAGAAACCAGAGCCTTTACTGTTCATATCATCGGGACCAAGGACATACAACTGACGATTGCGAATCCTAAAGGAACATTTGCACCAACTTGAAAAGGTAGGTTATTTGGGAGAATTCTTAGTAGGAAAGATTCTTGTCTTCAAGATTTGAAAGGGGCAACCACTTCAAGAACTTTGACACTAGCTTGGGGGCTCATAGGGGTAATACACGCGATTAGGAAGCAGGTGGAGACTATGAGAACTCCATCAAGGATATTGATCGTGAACTCAGCTTCTGACCTAGAATTAGAAGGCCGTACACCTAAAAAGAGACGTTGGGAAGATGAATGCATTGGCTTTACGGGAAAGGACCTTATGGATACTATTCAGCCCCATGAAAATGCACTAGTAGTTACACTACGGATTTGGGGCTTTGATGTAAAAAGGGTAATGATAGATCAAGGAAGTGGGGCAAAAAGAATGTACCCTAACCTATATGAAGGGTTAGGACTCACCCCTGAAGATTTGACAAAGTATAACAGCCCTTTGGTGGCCTTTGACGAAAGTATCATTCTGCCAACTGGACTGGTGACTCTTCCTATAGAAGTGGAAGGAAGAAAGGAAATAGTCCATTTTATAGTAGTGCACTCCTACTCCCCTTACACAACAATTCTTGGACGTCCTTGGATTCACTCCATGGGTGCAGTTCCTTCTTCTTTACATCAGAAGGTAAAATTCCCCACCGAGCAAGGCGTTGCAGAAATACGCGAAAACGAGAGTGTGGCACGGAGATGCCAGATAGCCGTCGTGGGGCACAAGAATGAAAATGAGCTTGGACAAGCAAATCCCTTATAGTAGCTACAGCCTTCACCCGAGGACACATATGAGTGATTAGAGAAAATACACATTGACTTCGAGGATAAGTACTTCTAGGTAGGAGCTAACCTTCTTGTCTTGGAAAAAGTAGAATTAATCTTGTTTCTAGTACGCAATTTGGATGTGTTTGCATGGAGTCCATATGAAGAATCTAGGTAGATCGAAATTTTATCTATCATCGACTTAATGTTGTCCCTGATGTCTACCGAAGAAGCAGAAACCTCGCAAGTCCTCAAATGTACACATCGGGGTAGTAAAGGAAGAGGTAGATAGACTCAAAGAAGCCGGGGCAATTAAGGAGGTTTTTTATTCCAAGTGGTTAGCTAACACGATGGTAGTGAAAAAGAAGAATGAAAAGTGGCGAGTATGTGTGGATTTCATGGATCTGAACAAGGCGTGTCGAAAAGATCCTTTTCCCGTGCCTAAGATTGATCAGCTTGTTGATGCAACTTTTAGGCACCCTAGGATAAGTTTTCTTCATGCTTTTCAGGGGTACCATCAGATAGCTCTGGCCCCCGAAAACCAGGAGAAAACCCCTTTCATTGCCCTTACAGGTTATTTTCATTACAAGGTCATGTCATTCAGTTTGAAGAATGCGAAGTCTACTTATCAAAGAATGGTTACCAAGATGTTCAAAGAGCAATTGGGAAGGAATATGGACGCTTATATAGATGACATGGTAATAAAGAGTAAGGCCATGGAAGATCACCATAAGGATCTCACAGAGGCCTTTGAGACATTGCGGAAACACCATCTGAAATTGAATGCTTCTAAGTGTGCCTTTGGGGTCAGCTCGGGGAAGTTTTTTGGTTATCTGGTGACTCACCGAGGTATAGAAGTTAATCCAGATCAAATTGTAGCTTTCCAAAATTTGAAGTCTCCTAGGAACCCTAAAAGGGTCTAGCAACTTACTGGGATGACTGCGGCTCCTAATCGATTCATTTCATGATCTGCGGATAGGAGTTGACCTTTCTTCCAATTGCTGAAGAAGTGGAAAGGCTTTTAGTGGATGGATGAATGCCAACAAGCATTTGATGAATTGAAATTGTATTTATCTTGAGCTCCCAAAAATGTTGTATATGTATTTACTTGTGACTGATCATGCGGTAAGTGCTATCTTGTCAAAGTTAGACCAAGGGATTCAGAAGCCAATCTTTTATCTCATCAAGACTCTTGTGGAAGTAGAAACATGTTATCTCCCTTTGGAAAAATCTACGCTTGCAATAATTCATACCGTACGGAGATTGCCCCACTATTTTCAAGCCCATACGTTAGTTGTGCTAACCGAGCACCCCCTACAAGCGTTGCTCAAGAGGTCAGATTTCACGGGAATGATAGCCAAGTGAGAGGCCTCTTAGGAGCTTTTGATATTCAGTATAGGCCTTGGAATTCCATCAAAGGGCAAGTTTTAACAGATTTTGTTGCCGAATTCACTACCAGGCAAGCTAAAGTTTTACTCATAGACGGAAGCATAGCAATAGAACCTCAGGAACAAATATGGCAAGCGTATATGGACGAAGCGTCAAACTGCCGAGGGGTAGGGATCGGAATTATACTCATCTCTCCAAAAGGAGTCAGAGTGGAAAAATCATTCAAGTTGGGTTTTCTTGCTTCAAATAATGAAGCAGAGTATGAAGCACTTCTCACAGGGCTTAGAATGTCTAGACAACTAGGGGCGGATAGAGTACAGTTGCATTATGATTCATGGCTGGTTGTTAGTCAGATAACAGGCGAGTTCAAAGCTAAATACTAGAGAATGATAAGCTACTTAAAGAAGGTTGGGATACTAAAGTATCAACTCAAGAAGGTAGAGATCTCGCATATCTCAAGGGGCAATAACAGTCATGCCGACTCTCTGGCTACTCTAGCTTCTTCAGTGGAAGATCCCTTTCCAAGGATTGTAACAGTTGAACTTTTTCATTTTTCCAGCCTAACTCCTTCTGACAAGAGCTTAGTCTTGAGCATGCATCCATCTGCAAGCTAGATGGATCCAATTGTAGCTTATCTCTGAAATGGGATTTTGCCCTAGGATAAGCAAGAGTCTGAGTGGATCAAATGTAGGTCTCCACAGCACTGGGTCTCCGAAGAAGGGAAAATATATAAAAGGTCATATTTAAGGCCCTATCTGCTTTGCGTGCATCTCGAGGTAGTTGAAACACTTCTGGAAAAGTTGCATGAAAGGATATGTGGAAGTCACATGAGAGGCAGGTTGTTGGTGCACCAAGCCCTTACTCAGGGGTATTGGTAGCCAAACATGCAAAAACAATCATTGGAGTATTTTAGAAAATGCGATCAATGCCAAATATTTGCTCCAAGCATTCATCAACCTAGGGGTCCTCTCAACCCTATATCTAGTCCGTGGCCTTTTGCCCAATGGGGGCTAGACATAGTGGGGCCTTTTCAGAAGGCCATGGGAAGTAGAAGATGGCTCCTAGTGGGGATATATTATTTCACCAAGTGGGTGGAAGCAAAGCCCCTTGCTAATATCTGAGACACAGATGTGAAGAGGTTCATTTGGAAGAATATTGTGATGCAGTTTGGTGCGTGTGCGCCAAGGGTTCTCATATCAAAAAATGGATTGCAGTTTGATAGCAAAGCCTTTCGGCGATACTGCTCAAAATTGGGAATTGTCGACAGGTATTCTACTCCATTTTATCCACAAAGCAATGGTCAGGCAAAGATGACCAACAAGTCTATTATAAATGGTCTAAAGAAGAGGCTGGATGACTCAAAGGGTCGATGGGCAAAAGAGCTTCCAAGCATGCTATGGGCGTATCAGACCACTCCACGGGAGAGACTCCTTTCTCGATGACATATGGTGCAGAGGCAGTAGTACCCGTGGAAACAGGGCTCCCTACTTCTCGGACTAACATGTTTCAAGTTGGAAAGAATGATCAATTACTCAGCAAGCATTTGGATCTAAGCCGAGATGTGGCATCAATAAGGCTAGCTAACTATAAACAGAGGATCTGCCAAGGATACAACAAGGGAATCAAAAATAGGGAGTTCATTACAAGAAATTTGGTACGGAGGAAAGTTTTGGGAAATACCCGAAACCCAGCTATGGGAAAGCTAGGCCTAACTTGGGAAGGGCCTTATCCATTGCTGGGGTTGGTGCTTATCAGTTAGAAGATTTGGATGAAAGACTTATAACTAAGCCATGGAATGTATATAATTTAAAGAAGTATAACTTTTGAATGTCATATAGAAAATATGCACTACTTACACTTCTGTTTTTTCTCAGTTCAGTAAACAATAATAAATCCTACGAAGGCCTACTTCAAGACGCCGAAATAGCAAGGGAACTTAAACCCCAAGGAACTAGACTTTGTCTTTGCCTCGGGTAAGTTCTAAGCTGATTTCTCTACCTTAGTCTGACTTCAGGATCACTAACAAAGAATGAAATTAAAACTTCATTGAACTTAAACCCCGAGGTATTAGACCTCGTCTTTGCCTCAGGTAAGTTTTAAGTTGATTTCTCTTCCTTTGTCTGACTTCAAGGTCACTTATTAAGAAGTTGGCTGTAAAGTTCTTCAGTTCATCCACACAATGAAGATCAAGAAGCTCCTTGGTTACAAAACCATACAGCGTACAATCGCAGCAGCTTCTTCAAGAGAAAGATGAACTAGGGCAAATTGTCTCCGGTCACAATATACTTGCAACAACAAGTGCAACAACCTTATGACGGCCCTTAAAATAATCCTTATATATGTCTAGGGTTGTAAGAGAAGAAAACCTAAACACATCGCTTAGATATGTGTGAAAAACAGTTCTAAAAAACTGATTTTCATAATTCTCGATAGATACAGCTGTTAAGCTTATCTATCGAGCTTCACCTTTTAAATCTCAATAGATACATCTGTCGAGCTTTAAAGAACAACACTTCTTCACTTGATTCTAGGGCAAATTTACATAGCTTCAATACTTGGACCTGAACTCTTGTTCCTTGAAGTATAAAAACACATCCTAGATCTATCCAATTACAAGTAAAGTGAGTTTTGTCAAAGGATTAACTAATTTTAAATGACATATTTTCTTAACATGTTCCACATATGCCTTAACAATTGGTCCTCTTGAAAGCATAATCGAAATCCCCATTTTCTCTTAACCTTTGGTAAGCAGGTCTTGTACCCATTTTCTTAATATAAAAAAAGGTGCATGCATGAACCACATTTGGACTTGATCCTCTCACCAAGAGGTACGTAGAAAATCTCCCCTAAGATTCAGTTCACATTTTGATCCACTACATGTCGGTCTACATTTTGATCTGCATTCATCATACATTTACCACAGTTAAATACTGATTGCAAAGTTTGTTGTCTTTTTTAGACATTGACATTTGCTTTTCAAGTTCTGTTAATGATGGGCATTCTATTGACACCCCATTTTGCAACCCACATTTAACCTCACATGGAAGGTAAAAGGGTAATTTCACCTTAGAAATAAGCATCTTAATTGTGGCCATTAGATCCTTAATTTCATTTCATCAAAATGATCTTGATGTTGTAATGATCAAATCGACTGCCCTAATTAGACCATCGATTGAAAGTTATCATTAAATCAAGTTTTAATGGCCGAGATGCACTATCACAAATTGAGTCCGAATATATGTGATTATGAACAATTGATTCCAATTAGTTATAATTATAATCAATTTGAAATTATGTGAGAGACCGCACCCCCGACCCCCTTTTTATGGTAGTGTTGGGCCAAATCCACGTGAATGGGTGGAGTCGTGTTATTGCCTCTCAAAATGGAGGTTCGACTAGTTATATTTTCCCCTTTAGATTAAAGGTCTAACAATGGAGTCGCCACTTATTTAATTATTGAAAAAATAAGAAAACCATAATTAAAAAAAAAAATTCCTCATTTTATTAATTTGAAATTTACATTGATCATAGGAAAATTACATGGCTTTAGTCCTAGATACAATCTAAGATAAAGTACATGGCTTTGTTTCCTAGTTACAATCTAAAAATCGAAAATTACTTGGATAAGCACTTGATCTACTAACCCTTGATCTAAGTTCGGAGGCTATGTTACAAGGTGGGAAGATGTTAGGCACCCACCTTGCCCGGTGAAACCGGTCTTCTAGACTATGATGGCCAATATTCATATCATATCATCCAATATGTCAATTAATTTGCATGTTGAATTTAATATGTGTGCATGTGATGAACCCTAATCCAATTTATTAAGCATTGCATTTGGATTGAAAATTAAATTCTAGTGAATGTGTGTTTTATGGTGATATCCTAGATTCAAGAATTTGAAAGAATTATGAAACAAACATGTTTTTCATATTTTTTTATGTGGATTTAAGATCAAAGCTAGTGATATGCATGAACATGTGATGAACAATCAAAAACATGTGAAGAACACATAAGAACATATAAGAACATTCAAACATATTCATGGGAATTTAAATAATTACTATCATGCTTTAATCCTAAATTCTCATTATGGCAACATAAAAAACTAGTTAGGGAAAGAGATTCTACCTTCATGCAAGATCCATATGGTGGAGGAGGAGACTCTTGGTAGAGGTCCTAAGGGAGGAGGAAAAAAAGAAGAACTAGGAGAGGGAGAGTGAGTCTCACTCAATACCTTGAGTCTCAGGAAGACCAAGATATGACAAGACTACTCTACTTCACTAGAACTCAAGAGAGGAGAAGAGAGAGGGGTTTTTTTGTGTCTTGGAATGAAGGAGGTGGAGGGTTTATATAGTAGTAGTGGAGGGAATATGAATGGAATGCCATTTAATGAGAGTTGACAAGGATTATGAACCTAGACCTCATTTTAGCCTTAGGGAAAATTTGGTGCATTAAATGAAGAGATTGGTGGGAGTGAGGAGCAAGCCAAAATTCGGTTTTCCCGTAGCTACTGTAACAACTTGTAGAGCCAACTTCGAAAAATCATATCGAACTCAATTCTGATCGGAATTGTCTCATTCTTGTGCTCAAATTGAAGCCCCGGATGTCTAGTTTCTGGGAAAATTAACCTCATTCACAGATTCAAAATATTCTGAGAGATATTGATGAAATGGTGAGCAGAGGTTATTTGTTAGAAAATGGTTTCAGCACAATTAACATTAATAGGTCCCAAATTAGCTCCCAATTAACAGTAAATGACTCCAATCACTCCCATTTCAGACTTAATTGGTTTCAAATTTACTCTAATTAAAAGATAATTGCATAAATTACTCATTGAATAATTAATGTTTAACTATCAAATTAATTAGGTATATGCAACCTCACCATAAAATGTAGTCCTAACCAATCGAATTATGACACGACATTAATCTCAAATTGATTACACTTATAACCAATTGAAATCAATTCTTCATAATCACATATAGTCGGACTAAATTTGTGATAGTGCATCTCAGCCATTAAAACTTGATTTTATGATAACTTTCAATCTGGTGGTTCGATTAGGGCTATAACCAGTCGATTTGATCGTTACAACATCAAGATCATTTTAGTGAAATGAGATTAAGGATCTAATGGCTAGAATCAAGATGCATATTTTCAAGACAAAATTACCTTTTTACCCTCCATGTGAAGTTAAATACGGGTTGCAAAATGGGGTGTCAACAAATTAATGATGTGTCATAATTTGATTGGTTATGACTACATCTTATGGTAAGGTTGCACACACATTAAATTCAACATGCAAATTGATTAATAACATATTGGATGTTATGATATGAATGTTGGCCACCATAGTCTAGAAGACCAGTTTCACTGGGCAAGTTGCGTGCCTAACACCTTCCCACCTTATAACATAGCCTCTAAGCTTAGATCAAGGGTTGATAGATCAATTTTTATCCTTGTAACTTTCAATTTCTAGATTGTAACTAGGAAACAAAGCCATGTATTTTATCTTAGATTGTATCTAGGACCAAAGCTGTGTAATTTTTTATGATCAATATAAATTCATTTGTAAATCAATAAAATGAGGAATTTTCCAATTTTGGTTTTCTTATTTATTCCAATAATTAAATAAGTGGCAACTCCATTGTAAAACCCTTAATCTTAAGGGAAAAATATAATCAGTTAAACCTCCATTTTAAGAGGCAATAACACGACTCCACCCATTCACATGGGTTTGGCCCAATGCCAAAAATGGGCCGAGAGCGCGGTCTCTCACATTGTGGGAGCCTCATTATGAGTGTAACCGTTGGTTACCTCTTAATAGCTCTCTTGGTTGTTTTGAGTAACGTTTGCCTGAGCTTAAATGGAGATTTGGTTGACCCATGATTGGCCTTTCTAACTGTTGGAGCTCGTCGGTTACGAAACCATTAATGATTGTGCCATAAATACTGTATGGTCATCTTCTCGTGATGACCATATGGGTTGTATGCTCATCATCTAATGAGACGAGTTTGTAGATGTAAAATTTTTCTGCTGCATGAACGAGCCTATAATTTTAGTGCTCGTCAAGATTCGATAGTTTTATTTGACATTGAGGAGACTTAAAGTAGGTCCCAAGTTAGAATTGTCTCAAAAACTAATAAAAATTTGCATAAAAAAAAAAAAAAAAAAAAAACCAATTAAGTTGGAAATCGCAAGTCAAAGTTCCATTTGACACTTTGGGAAGACTTTCATTCAGCATCTCGACTTCGAGCCCTCAATTTCAATTTTTAGTCATTTTCTTCAATTTACCAGCACTTAAGCAAACTTCATGGAAGATAAAAATATGAAAATTCCAACCTTGGGATGTCTATAATCACTCAAACTCATCAACCGAGATCTTCTCCTCAATAAATATAGGCTAAAATGTAAAATACACTCTCTAAGTATGATTGAAATTCATTTTAGTTCTTTAACTTTACTTTCATTCAATTGACAAAATTTGACAAAAGGCTTGAGAATTGAATAAATTTGAAATTTAGAAGACGCAATTGAACAAAAGTAAAGCTAGAGAACTAATATGAACTTCAGTCAAACTAAGAGGGTGCGATTTGCATCTAGCCATAACTATAACAACCCAAAAGGACTAGTTTAGTCACAATTGAAACTCCATATAGTTGTTAATAAAGCCCAAATCAACTCAATATATGTACAATTTCTCGAACTTATATCTCTGACATTCTCATCAAGACCCACTTTATGGGGCAATGTCTTTGAGACCACATAGGGTTGCTAGGCTGACTCTGATACCATTTGTAACAACCTGAGGAATTTGCTAGCCACATTTGCACTATTCCAAAAAAGAACTAGTCTAATCACAAAGTCTTAATTGTGATTAGACTAGTTCACACTTCTAAGAGTCTAATCACAATTAAGACTCTTTGTGATTATTAATAAAGTCTAGATTAACCCAATATATGTTCGATGTGGGACTCAAAATAGATCCACACAAACACACACTCAATCAATATCCAATCAAATATGGAGTGTCACAATAAATAGAGGAAGAGTTCTCACTTCCAATGAGCAGTTAAGAGAAAATGTTTGAGAAAGATCATAAGGAGGCTCTAATCCTTTTAGTAATAGTCTCAAAACACTACCTAATTATTCATAAACACAAAACTTTAATGTAAGGATCATCCCTCCAATTCCTAGCTTATCATTAAGCCCTATGCATACATTTAAAATTTCGCAAACCGATGTGTGTTAGATCTAAATTATTGTGTTTCAATTGGTTTAAAACATGTTTTTTTTTTTTTTTTTTTTTTTTTTTTTTATGACATGGGCATAATTAGTACCAAACATGCTACTTTAGAATTAGGGTTCATATGTTGTTATGCTGCTTAAAAATATTTTTTTTTTTCAAAACCCTAGTTATTAGATCTTGTTTTCCTATTAACATGGTATCTTTGTTTATGATGTGTTTGGATGAATGCATTAGGCCAAATGGATGCTAACTGTAAGTTCCGTGATCCGTAGCCCATTTAGATGACATATCAGCATGTTGATTCCTTCTTGCAAAGGCGAGGTGCATAGTACTTAACCTCCCTCAAAGCAGTTTTAGACTCAAAGTCAGCGCGAGCATGGGAGTATGCAGTGCCTCTTAAAAAGAGACACATGGAGTCGCCACCTGGTTATAGGTTCTGGAACAAAAACATGACTCCATGAAGTTCTACCTACTAGACTGGGTCTGGAGTTAAGATACAGGATAGAAAGATGTTAGGCACCCCAAGCCTGCCCAACCGTAGTTGGCCTTCATATATCGTTACCGGATAATGGATAAATGGTGTCTATCTAATGAGCCTATGTGAATGTGCACATGCATCTAAGCCCTATAGTTCGTCTACGGATCATGTGAACAGATAAAGTAGAAAGCAGGAAAAAATTATGTGAAAGGAAATCAATCGTACGAATATTATAAAAATATAAGCATACGATGTCTGATCATGTGAATATGGAAGCATGTGAAGATATGAACATCTAAGCATGTGTACATGTGAGCATGTGAGCATCCAAGCATGAAAACATATCATCCAAGTGTGGCGCATGTGAGCAACCAAGTATGTGAATATGGAAGCATCTAGGCATGTAAGCATGTGAGCACACAGTTATGTGAACATGTGATCATCAAAGCATCTAGACATATGAGCATAAGGATATACAAGCATACAAGCATGTGAGCTTGAGGGCATACTAGCATGTGAATATCAATACAAGTCAGCATATGATCGTCAAAGCAAGTGAGCATGTGATCATCAAAGCATATAAGCATGGGAGAATGTGATCATTAAAACATGTAGACAGGTGAGTATACAAGCATATAGACATGTGAGCATGTAAGCATACATGCATATGGGCACATACAAGCATGTGAGAATATATAAGCATGTGAACATCTAAACACGTACCTCTTACCGCCCAATCACCTCAGAATTTAAGCACAATCATCAAAGCACATGAGTGCATGAATGTCCATCTACATGATCACCTAAGCATCTAGACATATCATCATCCAAGTGTGCACACGTAGATACAAACAAAGGGTTGATGCTTAATGAGAATTAATGATTAAGTCTAATGTAGGAGTGACACTTAATTGGAATGGAGTCTTCATTATTGTTGAATGTCTTTCCTTTGTTAAACTCAACATCAATTATTAAATATGTCCTTGATTTTTAAATGTGCTCTTGTCTTTTAATGCACTCTTCAATCAATTGACTTTTATTGCCTTAGGTATCCAATTAGGATTCAGATATTCTAGAGTTCCTAAAGTACTCTACCAAATAGATTTCCTTAAATCTTAGCCGTTCTTTAATGATTTAATGGTCTTGATTTTGCCATGTCAGCATTCCATTAATAATAATTTTAATTGTTTTGTTTGTGACATTATTATATTATTTTAAAAGTATTATTAGAGGAATGCTGATATGACAAAATCTAGACCATTAAATCATTAAAGAATGGTTAGGATTTAAGGAAATCTATTGGTAGAGTACCCTAGGAACTCTAGAGGATCTGAATCCATCAAATTAGTTTATATTCAAACATCCAAATCTTTTAGGAAGGATCCTCAAATTAAATTAACCATCAATTTTTTGTCATTTCTTAATTAACTTTTAAATTCAAATTTAACTATCTCTAATATATTAGGCAATATGATCTCCTAATTTTCAACCATTAATGTTTGTCAACTACTTTGGAATTAAACCCTTAAACATTTTAGGAAAGATTAGCATTTAATACCTCATTAATCACTTGTCTTTTCCTTGATTAACTTTTAGGTTTAAATTCAAATTAGTCATCTTTTATCATTAAAGCTTGATCATCACCAATTTGGAAAGATTTTAATCTTAAATTAGACTATTAAGACTTTACTTGTAAAAGAGAATCATATTTAAATATTGGCATTTAAATCTAATTGATTATCTTCTTTTATAGAAAATCTTCTAGTCTTCTGTGCATATAAGACCATTATCTTTTAGGAAATATCTCAAAATTAATGTTTGATTACCTTTAATGATTATCTTTCAAATTTTATGACCCTTGACTAACCTTAAAAATTAAAGAGGATTACAAAAGGAAAGAAGGCTAATTAAACAATTTTTAGATATTTTTGGTATTTTGAATATATTACATGAGATACAAAAGGAAACAAAACAAGAAAGAATATATACACTTAAAGCAAATTAGGCAAATTAGGCAAATTAAGGAAAGATAATAAAACAGTATTAAAAGCAAATGAAAATAAGAAGGAAAGAAATATGGGTTTTGTCCAGATTGGCGTATGCCATAAGAAAGATGCATATGCATCCTTCTACTGACGTACGCACCTAGGCTTCAAGCTAGATTTCTAGGAAAGTAGCCAAACAAGGACCCTAACCATCTAAAACATGCAAACGCATACGCATCTTATCCCATGCATATGCATCTCAAGGCAAATTAGGGTTGTAAAATGTTTTTAGCACAATCAAGAAAATAAACCAAACCAAAGACACAAAACAGATTATGTACACATAAAATAACTTATTAAGACTTAAAAACAACAAGAAACATAAAGGAAACAAGAATTGGGGAGGAGAACATGGATCATGGGAAAGATCCATATCTCCTCCTAGTAGCAATTACAGTGATGCTATTTTATCAATCCCTCAACTAAAATCAACTACCGCAGCTTTGTGTTTGAATCTACAATTTGAACAAATGTTGATTTTTTTTGGGGTTTTGATGAAGAAACCCAAGACTAACAAAATGGTGGTTGAAGGATCTTAAAAATGATAAGTGTAATTAAGAAATCATAAGGAAAATATTAGTTTTCTAACAATAAAAAGTTAGAAAACTCAATCAAATGCTCATAAAAACTGTCCTTGCACTATTTGAAACTCACTAAGTATTTTGGAGTGATTTTGAAAGAACTTCCGCTATGGGTGAAAAGTTGGGATCCTTTTGGTGGTGGAAAGTAGGGGTATTTATAGGCTTGGTGGAGGATAGGGTTTGGTGGGACATTTTAATCAATCAATGAGCTAGATTAATTGATCAAAAATCCCACCAAAAAGGGGGGAAAAAAATCAATTTTAGGCTTCTGACCAAAGAGTACATATGCATTCACATTGGGTGCGTATGCACCCATACACACGCGTGCACACTCTTTGTAAGCCTTTTGGAAGTTGGGCTTAAAAATGAAGTTTGGGCTTAAGCTTGGTTTCTTGGGCTACATTTTGGGCTCTATTAAGTCATTGGGCTCCACACTCAGTGCTGATTATTTTGGTAGCGAATTAATTTCTCGTTATTGGGACTGGGGGGCTCGGAATGAAATAGATAGTCTACACTAATAGACTTCCCACTTTGTAACTTAGTCCTAGATCTTAGATCAATGTTTCTAGATTAGGTCTTATCAATTTCATTTTACTTTTTAAATCTATCTTGTTAAATGTATTACCCTATAGGATACTAGCCTATCATGATTCCACCCTTCAGGCCTTCACCGCATATTGCCATGTATTTGTGTTAGACAGAACAACGATATCCTTTTGATCAGCACAACTTAAAGGGAGTGATGCCTAACAATAATACCAGCAATCAACTGCAATTTTTTTTTATATCAACTCTTCCCGATGTCAATGACATTACAAAGCTTTTTTTGCCATTGAACTTCCAAGTGGTTAGTGGATAGACGTACATGAATAGAACGTAGAAGGCGAGGTACGTGAACAGGATATAGAAGGCTATGAATTAGATAACCTCTGTTTGCATATTTCAATAAGATTAATAACTTATTATATCAGATAAACTCTGTCCAAGAATTACGAAAGTTATATGTTGAGATTGTGTATTAGCTCACTGCATTGTGATCAGATGCACTACGAAGAGAAGCAAGAGCTTCACCGGTTGCAGCAGTAGCACGACTCTCTGCCATGGCCAAGGAATGCCAAGCTCTGATACCAAATGCAAGGGTTCAATTGAATTACCCTTGTGTTGTAGCTGAATTCGAGGACAGCTAGGCCTCCTTAGAATAGAGAGAGGGCGAGAGAGATGTTAAGAGAGTAGAGTGTATGAGTAAGAGTAGTCTTTATTTCTTAGCTTTAAAACAATACTACCAGACCCTTTATACAATCTGCAGCTAACTGGTATAACCAACTAGCACAGCTGCATAACTAACTCTTGCACAGCTGGCCAACCCTACTAACTACCCTTGTTAACTAACTCTAGCACAATGCAGTACAAGTATACAAATGTAAAGCTAATGCCATCAATAGCTAATGGAATCAGCAACCACAATTCACTCAATGCCACAACAGCACACAATGCAGTGAGCTAATACACGATCCTAACAATTCCCTCTCCCTTAAAGCACCTTGCCCATAAGATGAGGAGCGGAATTATCACTCAGGTGTTGATGCAGCGGCAAGGTGGGAGCTAGGATGATGCCACTTGGAAAAATTTTGTTTGATCTTCAACAAAAATTTCCACACCTTATGGGCAAGGTGCTTTAAGGGAGAGGGAATTGTTAGGATTGTGTATTAGTTCACCGCATTGTGTGCTGCTGTAGCATTGAGTGCATTGTGGTATTACTGATTCTATTAGCTGTTGATTGTATTAGCTTTACATTTGCATACTTGTACTGCATTGTGCTAGAGTTAGTTAACAAGGGCAGTTAGTAGGGTTGGCCAGCTGTGCAGTAGTTACGCAGCTGTGCTAGTTGGTTATTGCAGTTAGTTGCAGATTGTCTAAAGGGTCTGGTAGTATTGTTGTAAAGCTAAGAAATAAAGACTACTCTTACTCATACACTCCATACTCTCTCAACATCTCACATCTCTCTCTCCCTCTCTCTGTTATAAGGAGGCCTAGCTGCCTTCGAATTCAGCTACAACACAAGGGATATTCAATTGAACCCTTGCATTATGCGACTTGTCACATAGATGATCATCTTTCATGTCTTCACTATTAATACCAGAACTGAATGAAAGACGTATTTGTTCTTTACACGTTTTTTATAATAATAATAATAATAATAATAATAATAATAATCCTTTTGATTTTATTAACAATAAATAAATTTTGAGCTGTATAAGTATAAAATGAAGTAATAATAAATAAATAAATAAATATAAGGGATTAATGGTTAGTGACTCAATAACTTGACTATTGAGAACGTTTGCAACAAGTAAGCACACAGTCCTCCAGAAACTGGGTCAGCTGCAGAGTATACAGTTTTGGATCATTTCTAAAATGATCAACATGAGGTGTGGACAAAAAGTTGCATGCCCTGACCTCACGCCCAGCCTTCCGCTGCTCCTTTATGAAAGATTCCACAGAACCTGCAGGAATGACTCTGTCTGCAGAGCTATAGATGTACAATTGTGGACAGCTTGGTTGTCCTGATGATAGCAAGCCCAATACATCAGAAAGCCTCCTGTAATTCAATGAAAAGTTTACAGTAGTTTAGAGGCCAGTCAAGTCCAGCTTATTGATTATGCTAAACTGCAACAAGTCTCTTATAACAACTAAGTCACTGACAGCAGTTTGTAGCATAGATTAGCATTTTCACCATTGCTGTAATATTACACTAATAAAACTCAACCTCCAAGCAATTTCTCAGTCATAAATGTTTGCATGCACGGGAAAATTTCAATAAATGCTAAGCTGCACAGGTGCTATAAAAAATAAATAAATAAAAAAGAGGGGGGGAATGATCACATTCTATCTAGAAAATACTTATAAATGAATCATAAACGATGTTAAAATTTTAGTGTATGATAACTACCTGTTAACTTTAGGAAGATTCAAAACCACCTCAAAGAACTTCTCCAGAACTAATAGCAAAGCAGCTTCAGTCACTGCTGGTTTAGGTTCCACAACTTCTTTGCTGCCAACCAATACCTTCATGCCTGATTCATTTGAGCAAATAGTTCCCTTCGTTGCAACACTATGCTTTTTGAGAAAAGCTGCAGAGAAACCTGATGCCCAGACCTAAATAGAAAAAATGAAGAACTAAATAAACATTGCCCAGTACATTCATCCAAAACTCGGACCGCCAAAATATAGTTGACACACACTTGAAAGACTCTGAATGATAACACAGACATCAAAATCTCCACAAATCATAGGGTCCTCTCTCTCTCTCTCTCTCTCTCTCTCTCTCTACCCCCCCCCCCCCCCCAAAAAAAAAAAAAAAAAAAAAAAAAAAAAAAAAAAAAAAGAAAAGAAAGAAAGAAAGAAATCCAAATGCTGATCTCTCAACTTACTGATAAAAAGGGTATTGTCTATCATAAAAGGCAGTGAGAATATACAATCAACACCAAAAGAAGCATGTAAAAACAATCAAAATTAACACAATGCACAAGACATGGAATATGTATTGAGTTCTTCTATAGACACACATTTTGACACAACTTGCACATTTGTCAAGGTGTGATTGGATTACATCACTTACACATGGAGACCACCATTAGTTCTCGTGAAAATTAGCCAATCACCACTTGACATGTGTACTAGTTGCAATAAAGTGTGTGCAAGAATGCGTCTCTAGACTTTTTGATATTATATTGGAATTAAAGATCACACAAAATGTCAACACAGCCTATAGTTTCACTTTTTTTATGATTATTTTGGGCAGGATCTCCCAGATATATTTAGGTGTTCCAAAATTGATAATTAACTATAGGTCACCACTCATCAACAAAAAGCATGGATGAACATTTCTAATAGGACAGAAAAAATGCCATGTGGGATACACAATGGGATGTCAATGACAAAAGTCTACTCCTCCCGCCTCCCCAACATGAGAGTATGTCTCATTAAACAAGTCAATAAAAACCTCCATAAAACAGGCAGTATCATTTACCTGTGGATCAGGTGCTGCCACTGGTGCAGAATCTACAATGCAACCCCTTATCCTTCCCATCAAAGAAGGATCCTGCTTCTTAAACTTCTCCAAAATAACCCCATACCTGTTTGCAAGATCAATCCAAACAACAATTGTACTGAGAGCAGAAAAAAAGAAAAGAGCATAAGGGTGTATTCAAAAGAGAGTGAACTCACGTTAACCATCCAGTGTTGCTAAAGGTATGAAAAACCAGGTTCTTTCCATGCTCCTCTTCTAACCAATCAGCCAAATGGTTCACAAGCAAATCTACATGCTCTTCAGCTTTCCCACCAACCTGGTAACTGAGAATCTCAGCCATTGGGAAAGTAAAGGTAATGGCATGAAACCCCCTGGAAGTATACAACTCTGCATATCTATAAAGATGTTTTTGCTTTGCTCCCAACCATCCAAGCAAAACCACCACCGTCCTAGACTTTGCGGATGAACAATGAGAAGTACCCGAAACATCAATTGCATTCGGCTCTGGTAAATGCCATCTATACATAACCTCAGAAGAATTGAAGGAGGTAGTTATACACGCAGTTGGCTTTGGAGGCTTAGCCAACTCTGCAGAATGATACAAATTGAGAAGAGCCGGAGAAGAATACAACAAATAGGGAACAAAATTGCGGGCCGAATCAGGAACCGGCGGGAAGTTAATGTTGGGAACAGGTACTCGAATTCTGGTTACAAAAGACAAGTTGGCAAGCTTAGAAACGGAGAAATGAGAAATCCATGATGGCTTGGGCCGGGGTTGGGCTTGTTGTAAGGAATTGGAAGTTGAGGAGTTGAAAAAATCTGATGTAGAAGAAGAAAAAGTATCAGAGGATCTGTGAAGGGGCAGTTTATCAGCAGAAACAAAAGCTACAGCAACTGTGGTAGCCGCAGCTAAAGGGCGTTGAAGGATTCCTGAGAAGGAACCCATATTGGAAATAAAGCTCAAAATCTCTCATAACAATAAATAAATAAATAAATATATATATATACCAAGCAAGCAAGTTGAGGATTAAAATAAATGTGAATGAACAAATTAAAAGAGACGTTGAGTGCGAGAGAAAGAAGAATAAAAATATATAGGAAAGCAGAGTGAGTATATTCGATAGAAAAGAAGAAGAATATAGGAGAGAGGTGGGGAATATTCGTTAACCTGTGGGGGTGTTCAACATAAAAAATCAGGCTGCCAACCGTTGTCGACAGCCCGATTCTCACTGTATATTAACTATGCACACACCCACCGACCAAAGAGAATAATCAAATTTGTACTAATGTAATGGGTCAAAGCCAGCCACCCCCCACCCCACTTCCCATTTCAACAACGACTACCTTCCTCTTCCTCTTCCTCTTCCTGCAACAAACAAAGTTATTTTTCCCATCAAATTAAATAAAGATAAAAAGATTCATTTTCTTCATAATAAAACATTGATGAATTAAGGGGGAAAAAACATGTGCCAAAACTTCATCTTGTTAACGGTGGCTAGCTTAGGGCAATTCCATAAAATGTTTTTAAAAAATAGTTGTTAGTTGTTAAATGCATGCATTGGTTTTACTAAGTAAATATTAGGAAACCATTTTTAAAAACTTTTTTATGAAAAATTGAAAGAAAAATAATAATAACTAACTGATTTGCCCTTTTTTTAATTTTTTATAAAAAAAATTCCTAAAATATATACCCTAATTAAAGACAAAAAAAAAAAATGGGCAGTAGTAGGAGGAGGTGAGACGAATAAGAAAGTAATAGAGATGGGTTTTTTTTTTTTTTTTTTTTTACAAGATAAAAATTCTTCTTTTGTCTAATCTAAATATATACGATTGGGATGAGTCATTTTCAAGGTGTCAGAAGAGATTGCGTGAATCGAGTTCTGCCTCCTATGATTTAGGAATAAGAGACCCACCCATGTACACTTACTACTTCAACTCCAACTCAAACTAAACAAAAGAAAATGTATAACTTATTATTATTATTATTATTACCTGTATCTATACTATTTAAGGAGGGTCCTCTGGGATCCTCAATTTTATTCCCAACAATATCCTCAATCAATTCTCTTAAAAGTATATATAAAAAATAAAAATAAAAAATAAAAAATAAAAAAAACACACCTGCCAGTTGAATTCTACTTTCCATGTTTTACTCCTAAAAAAGTGTTTTCAATATGCCAAATAACGTTTTCCACTTTTTCAATTACCAAATTCATTTTTTTCCTCTTACAACTTATTATATTTAAGAAAAATGAGATGTCCATAACATTTCACTTCCATGTTTTACTCCTCTACTAAAAAAATGCTTTTAATTTTTTTTTTTTTCCTTTTACAACCAATTACATTTAATTATTAAAAAATTATATTTTAAGATTAAACAAAATTTATAACTACCATAAATATTTTTTTTTTTTTTTAAACAACAACAACAACACTAAAAAATAAAGAAACTTGGTCCTTGGAGCCTTTCCTTTAACAAAAATAAATAATTAAAAAAAAAAAACTAACACAAAATGTGAGCCACGGCAACAAAATTAAATAAAAACTATTAAAATTTTGTACTTTGTTTTGTTATAAATATGGACTAAGTGATTATATTTTAGGACTATCATAAACACATAAGACTGCTATGTCCATTTTTTTCAACAATCAAAAAAAAAAAAAAAACACATCCACTTTTACTTCCATAAAAAATGTTAGTTAAAGTTTCTTGGTTTGAAAAGTAATTGTTAAATTAAATTTAAGCTTTTTTTTTTTTAATTGTTATGAATGTATAGTAAATAGCTAAATTTTAAGATCAAAGATAAATAAATAAATCCCATCACTAAATCAAAATTTCCTCCTAAAAAAATATAATAAACAATAAGGTAAGATAGGTAAATAAAAATTTGAATAAATGAATCATTTAAAAATGAAGTACTCTTTTTCCATACTTCACTAAAAACAAAAGCAAAAGTTTAGATATGGCCAGGAATATGGGATTCCCAATTCCGATAACTTTACGTTATGAAGAAGAGTCAATGAACCAAACCCGCTAATTACAGTTGTGACCGAGGAGGTTGAATGGAAAATCGAGTCAAACCCAAAACTCACCAAAATTTGTAATGAAAAGTTAAAACGCAATTCACAATTTCCGCTATTCTCTACCTCTCAAACCATTTTGTTGTTATTTCAAAAATACCTAATAGATCCGCAGCAGAAAATTAGGGAAACCCTAAAATTTGTATCATTCAAAATTATGTAGAATAGAATGGAATTGGGTAAACTCGGCCAGATAAAGAAAATTAAAATTTATAATAAAAATATATGTGAAATCCTTTGATAATGGAAAGTAACACAAAAAAAAAAAAAAAAAAAAAAACCTACCTGTGATAGAAAGAGGGAAGGGTCTTCTTCTTCTTCTTCTTCTTCTTATTGTTTGGTTTGGTTTGGACAAAGAATGAATGAAGAATTAGAGGAGCAATGAAAATGTATTATTATATATAAATATATCGGAGATTGAATTTTTTTTTTTTTTAATTTTATTGTGTTTGCTTTCTTAAATAGTATATAAAAAAAAAAAAATATATATATATATATATATATATATATATATACTAGTGGTGTGGTGTGGTTTGTTTTTTGCACGGCTTGCGGTTGTGGATGGCGTGTCCTGTGTACCACCGAAAATCAAATTTTAAGAATAACTCTTCACCTTCCTTCTTTTCCCACTGCCTTTACTCGTTTTCGTGCCTTCTTTTTCTTTTTTTTCTTTTTTTTTAAATTGATCTCTATTTTGAGGTGCCACTCTCGTCCCATTTAGAGAAATACTACGTCTACAACATTTTTACAACAAATTATAAGTAATTAGTTGTTATTGGTTTAAATTTAAAACTAACACTAAGATTATTTTTTTGTCCCAACAATAATAACCAGTAATAACTTGCCACTTAGAATTTGTTGTAAAAATATTGTAGACATATCATTTCTCATTTAATATTTTTTTTTTTCATTATTTACTTCTTCGAGGTAGGAGTAGGAATATTATTGAAACCAAATAAGAATATAAATACCAAACCATGATTTTAATTTTGGAAAACCAATACAAGAATTAATGTATCAACAAGGCAAGCATGTGTGGTCACCATACAAGCCAAAGGAATTGAAGTAGCACTCTCTGTTCTTTATAGATTTGTGATAATATATTATTGTTTACTCTCTCTTTCACGAGAGAGAAGAATTAAGATTTAGATGACACTCTTTATCTTAATTGGCAGTTCAAGGCTTCAAAATGATTAACACCATGTGGAATTGACAATTTGATGTCTAAGATCCCCTTGCACGTGAGAAGCCTCTAATCGTTAGTCTTGTGCTTAATTTTTAAAATGTAACACATGTTTTAATTTATTAGAGTACAATTTGTTGGTTAGGAGATTGCATATTGAACACATCCTCACTAATTCTCCATTTTCTCTCAATTTTTGAAGGAGGTTGTGAATGTAATCACCTTTAACCATTTCAAACCCAAATTCCTGAGTCCTATAGCATATTGTAATGTGCTATATAAGTATATAACCAAAATCCTTGCTAATAGACTCAAGAGGCTACTCGAATGAAGTAAATAGTTCAAATCAGACTGCCATGGTTAAGACTTAAGAGGAGAAACATATTTGTAAACATCCTACTTGCTCACGAGTTGGTGAAGGGCTATCATGGAAATAGATGGAAGAGTAGAAGGCCTAGGATTCCATCAAACGATTCTTGGTTAGTAGAGAGTATTTCAAGGGTGGGAAAGGTATTAGACATGGGGATCCTCTTTCCCTATCTTTTTGTTCTTGCAATGGAGGCTTTCACAAAAATAATGAGGTTTAGAGTTGAAGAATCCCATAATTTTAATTTCCATTCCAATTGTGCAGATCAAAGAATCACCCATTTTGAGTTTAATTTGCAAACCACCTTTTTATTATTTGAAGCTACTAGTGATGCCCTGAAGGAATTTAAGGGTCGTTCAACTAACTGTTGATCTCCAATTTCAAATTCTTTCTATTTTATAATTCAAAGCAAAAAATCTCCCCATCGTGTACTTGGGAGTTGGGATTACCTCCTAAAATTAGCTCAAAGGACTACACCCCTCCGATTGAGAAGATCATTACAAGACCAAGAAAATTGTCCTTCTCAAGCAAGCAAGCAAGCATCTCCTAATCCATAGCTTCCAGATGTATTGGTCTAGTGTGCTTATCCTCCTTAAGAAAGCCGTCAAAACTATTGAACAAAGATTCAACCCTTTCTTTCTTCTTCTTCTTTTTTGGTAAGGGTCTAATGATGGTAGGGGAAATTTAAAAGTTTCTTAGGATCAAGTGTGCATTCCAAAAAAGAAAGGGGTGTTAAGACTTAAAATGGTGGAATATTGGAATAGGGCAGTGGTCACTCAAACTGGCTCCTTGTGGGTAGCATAAGGTGTTGTTGAAGGGTAGGTGCTTTTTAAATACTGAAACTTTTTAGGGAAGTGGCTAGGCAATTCTTAAAACTTAAAACCATGATGTTGGTGATGGAAAGAAAATCTTTTTGTGTTTAGACAGATGGCGTCCAGTTGAATTTTAGTATCAAGCTTATGGATATAGAATAGTCTACATAGCAACAAGTTCTCTTGAAGCAAAGTTGGACAGTCACTATGTTGAAGAATAAGATGTGGTGTTACAAGCCAGCAAACTGAGTTTGGTGTAGATAAAATATAATAAATAAGGATAGTGTGGTCTAGTCAGAATCTTCTTCAGGTATATTCCACCGAGGAAAGAATTTGAAGCAAGAAAGAAGGGGGTGCCTTGGTGGAAACTGACCTGGTTTCCAATTGTAATCCCTAGCATAGATTTGTCATTTGTTGGCTGGCTTGCTTGGAATAATAGATTAGCAACAAGAGCAAGGATGTTGCAGTGGGGTCCACAGGGAATTGTGCATGCTCTTTTCTGTATAATAGTTAACAGAGAGCAGGAGTCATTTGTTCTTTGAGTTCTTTTGTACAAAAATAATTTGAAAGAATATTATGCGGCTTTGCTTGGTGAATGATATTCCCTCCAAATGGGATGATATTTCATGTTGGGACACCAGAAATTTTAAAGGGAAAAGCGACCCTCCCATTGCCAGGTGGCATGGTGGACAACAATTTTTCATTTATGGATCCAACATAATTGTAGATTCAATGGATGAGAATTCAAGATAGAAGAGCAAATTGTTAAGAGTATTAACAGAGATGTTAAATCCAAGATGGAAGCTAAGGGCATATATTTGCTACGGAATAATATATCCTGTAATCAAATAATTGTTTGTGTAATAACTATTTGATTATTTTTTTGTTGTATATTCATTGCAAGAAATAGTTTTAAAATTGTTTTAATAATTATTTCTTAGTAAGTATAATAACTTTTAAAATTTAAAATATTTCCAAAAATACAAACCTTCCATATGCATCATCCTTTACAAATTTTCCACAAATGACAACTAATTTCAGAACCACATATAGGGGCATTCACCAAACCGCTTAAACTACATGACTGCACCCAAACCAACTAAAACCGCCCACAAAATGAAGTAACCGCATCGCACGACAAGTGGTAATGAACCACACCACACGACAAGTGATAATAATAGAAAATAATAATAATTTACTATTTTTTTTTTATATACTTTATATTTGTGGCACTTTTAGTTTACTACCAATTTATCATGGATTTTTTTTTCTTGTATATATTTTAGCTACTTTTTTTTATTACACGGGTTTATTTTTTTTTTATAATAAAAATTTTTTTTTGTCATATTGTCATAATTATTAATAGCAAATTAGAAATTGGTCATAACGTCTTGAAAAATTTACCATGTCAAAACCGACCAAATCACACCTTGTACACCGCACCGAACCGTACTGCACCACACATGTGACTACAAAATTGAGGAGCGGTGCGGCTATGGTTTTGGCAAACTACACAACAAAGTATGGTGCTTAAAATGGCTTAAAATCACACTGAACCACACCGCAAACACCCCCTCCACACGTATCACTATGTATGAATAGGACTAGGACTAGTTATTTTATTACATCTTAACCCCAGTAAATAAGATTACTATTCCAAAGAATGATTGCACTATGAGTAATTTAGACAAATCCAAGGATTAATTGCTAGAGAAAATTGTAGGATTGAAACATTCAATATCTAATTCAAATTTATGTATAATCTCTATTATGAATATGGATTCCATTGTAATTTACTATCAAAAAAAATTGTACAAAGCTATAGCCCTTTGGGCTCTTGTTATGTGGATATAGGCCACAAAGCCGAATCACATAAACTCTTATCTTTTTCATCACAAATTTCTATAGGGTTAACAGGCTCAAATCCAATTTTGTCAAGTCTATTAACCCCACTCCCAAGTTGGGAAGGAAACTTCTAGAATTACATGATGGCTCCAAGCCAACTCGAAGGGACAAAGAAAAACATTAAATGCCCTAAAGATATTCTTCTAAATTACTCATGATCTTTGAAGTCTTTTATTTTCTAAAATAGCTTAAAGCCTTCATTCTACATACATCTTTAGCTTACTCTTGCAATGTTCTTAATTATCTATCTGTCATATCATTATAGATAAGCGGGAGGATTTGCTGCATACCCAAATGCAGCAATTGTTGCATACAGGATTAGGTGGCAGTAGAATGAAGCAATGAATGTCTAAAGGTCATGTAGCCATCACTTCACTTATATATCAGTTTTATATCACTAAGAGTAAAAACGATGGTTGTGTCCATGTCAAAAGAGAAGGATAATTGCGGGGTCTTATTTGTAACTAATGCTTTAGGTAGTTGATTTAGTGTTTGATTTTTGCTATCATTCAACTCCACAGCAGTACCATGAAATGGAAAAAGACGTGTAGACTACTACATTCACAATTTCGAATTCTCATTGTTGCAGCTCTTGTGGTTTTGGCACACTGAAGATATAGAAGGTTAAAGGAAATGAAAACTATTTTTGAACTACGATATTGAGGTTTCATTGGCTCTAGTTTATAGGTTTCACCTTCAAATGTCAAATTAATATTATATTCTCTCTCAAAATTGAAATTGTCAGAATGATTTTTTGAGGTAAAATTGTTAAAACAATTGATAATGTAGGGAATTATCAGTAAGTCAATCGTTCAAACTTATAGCGTCAGTAAATATAGTGCCGGCCAAAGATCCTCAAATAATTAAAGTATTCCCCAAAAACTCCATAAAAGTGAGAGTTAGGAAATTTCACTCATACTCTAAAATGGAAGAAGCCTTGTATTTATAAAGTGGTTTAAGGGTTAAGGAGGAGGATCTTAGCTTGCAAGTCCAGAGGACTCATGTTATTCTGAGGAGCCAAGTATCCTTGGTTGTCTGCCAGACCTGGTCATCTGTCAGCCCTGGTCGCCTGCCACAATTGGGCGTTGGACAACTGGTGCTGGACGGGTTGGTTCACCGCCACTGGGTTGGTGTCAATCAATTGGACTGACCAACTGCTATAACGATCCACAGGTGCCAGACGAATGAAAGCATGTCAAACGATCAATCTAAAAATTAGCTTGTATTGTTTTATAACCGGGCAATGAATTTGTGACTTTAATCTGTTTGTTGTCGCAGAATTGAAAGTATTTATTTAGGTACAACTACGGTCTATGGAGTATGTAGTAACAAAAATTGTGTTCGACGATTTTATAAGCAAGACCCCACTTATTGTTCGGGTTTAAACAAACATTTTATTTGGGGGTCTTTCAGTCTTTGACATGTAAAAAAAATAAATAAATAATAAGATATAATAATTTTTAAAAAGCACATGAAGCATCTCAGCAATACAAACTTCCTGGAACGCTCACTGTAGATTTGCCCAAATTGCAGAAGGGCGAGAACAAGTTAGGAGCCCCAAAGTGAATGCTATACACAAAACAAATGGAATCAATCATTCACAAACCATATTGTCAGATATAAGTAGGTGAAAGCATCATTCAAGACCAGTAGTTCCTATGCCTACGGTAGACAACTCGCATTTCATACTGAAGTAACTCAACTATATTTAAATTGATTTACATATTTGAATCACTAGGCTCTGTAGTGTACCAAATCGTGCGTAACACCAAAAACACTTCACAATTTCTCTATGCAACAAACTCGCAACCATAAATATAAAAGAGCTAACAACAAATGATGATGAGACAATTAACCTGCTACAGTGGGTTGTTCCTCCTTAAGAATTTCGAGAGACAGAAATAGAAAGGGGCTCAAAAAAATATTCAGACGACTATAACCTTCTAATTTATCCTTGAGCTGTTCCTCCTTCCCCACCATTTCCTTTTCACAGTGGAACCATCTTCATTTCCAAGCTTATGCAAAACCACCTTTGTCTCCCGCAGTCTTGCCCCATAATCCTTCTTCCATGCTTCGAACATCTGCTTCAACCTTCTAAGTTCCCGGTCTGGATTTAAACTTGCTTCAACTTGACCAGTTTTTACCTCCACCAAGAACTTAGCATCATCACCAAATACTTGACTCCTCTGCTCAAATTCTTCAGCCAATCGGCTAATTACACTCAAACCTGCACTCATTGGTCTCAACCCATTGCTCTCAACTGATCTAGGATTACTTCCTATATCTGAGCTATAGTCTCTGTCATCACTTGCATTTACAGATGCATCAGAGTTTCTTTCAGAATCATCAATGGCTAGGCTCTTCTTTGCAATGGAGAGGCTAGATTGTAGGGATCTCATTTGTTTCTGCCACACTTCTTCCATGGATTTCATTTTCAGCTCATATTCAGACCAACGACTCTCATACTGTTGGAGACGTTGGTGGAGAATGTCATTCTCCTCTTCTTTTTCTCTCAGAGCAGCCTCAGCCTTCAGAACTCGACGTTGTAATTCAGCAAGGAAAGAAGACTTTACCAGCACCTCATCTGACTCGTTAGCCTGTTTGGAATTCATAATTGTAAACTATGTCAAACCAAATGAAACAGTTGATAATTCGTGCAATACACAGGAAAATACTGGAAAGTTTAACAGAATATGATTTTTTTTTCCCCTTTTATTTTTTTTTCTAAATATGAAATTTGATAATTATGATAATTAATAATAGGTATTTATTATGATTGTCTTTGTATATAGAATTATCTACTCTATCATTTAAAGAAAATATGATATGATAAGATTCTAAAGGAGTATTTAAATGTAGGATAGAATTTAATCAATAAAGAATATATATATATATACATATATATATATATATATATATATATATTATAATACTGATGTGTAAAATTGTGAGGCCTCAAAAACTTATATGGAACAATATGAAGAGGTCAACCAAAAGTCAAACGCTTTAGTTTTATATATATTATAGATTATAGATAATAGATAAGAGGGACCATTGCATGCAAAATATGTTATATTAAACTACAACACCATCAAAAGACAAGCTGTCCATACAAGATTAGCAAAGATACTTCTATGGACATTAGTATCTCCATTTGATTTTTTTTTTTTTTTTTTTGGGGTCAAAAAATTGATCCACATAATTGGATCTTGATATGTAATATTTTTTTAGGAGATTTAACACAGTAGCATAGAGGAGAAAATGGCTCATAAATTTTCCAGCAATTATTTTTTGTAGGGCAAAAAAAAATGTAAATAATTTGGGAATGATACAGTATGTATAAACATTAATTACATACATGGAGATAATGTATAATTTGATAGCATCAAAATGAAGAGAAGCAAGCCAGTTCAGAAAAGTTGAGAAGTTAGAAAAGGAGCATTGTCAAGGAATATGGAGTACCTTTATGCCCCCAGATTTTAATAGTCCTATATCTCCTGAGCATCTTCTGACCAGCCAGCCACGAATGACTGCCAAAGAGCACCAAAAAAATATAATGTATGGGAACATTTGCCAAATGACTTTAATGTCGGCAATCTAGATATAATTTCAAATTCAAGCAACGCACGTTAAACAGTTCATACTTGGGTTGATATAATCAGTTATTCCAGTAAATCCAGCCCCATTCCAGTTATCAACTAAAAGGTAAAATTATAGATAACACCCTTGTGGTCGAACCAAGTGCACAAGTTCCCACTTTTGCGGGGTCTATGAGAGGATATTGGTAGATAGCCTTACCCCCAGTTTTTGTTTGGGAGAGGCTAATTCCCAGACTTAAACCGCAACCTATTGCATTTGGTGGACTTGGTGGAAGGCACTTGTCATAGCACCACCCTTGTGGTATACCCTTAAAACACAGAATTACTTTATGCTTTATTTTGCGACACTGCCCCTGTGGCTAGTTCTGTGAGGCATCTCATCTATAGTCTTTGTGTTTTGTCAGTTTATACTTAGAAAGAATTGGAGGAAAGACCACTTTGTCATAACGCTTATGTTGTACAAGTGATTGTCAGACTGGGATAAGTTCATGTCACCTTAGAAGTTTAATGATCTCTACTAGCCTTTAGGTAGAATGGTCTTTTTCTTCATTTCTTTCTCAATAAGTGATGTTGGCACTTGCCACATCATCAAATTCTGTAAAAGCTAAAACAGAAATCCCTTACGGTTATCACAAGGGAGATTAGTGTCACAAAATAAAGCACAAGATAGATTCATGTTTTAAGGGTACCACAGGGGTTGTATATGTAATTTTTCCTAATTTCAATTATAATTATGTACTTTCAACATTTCCATTTCAAATTATATTTGATTACGCATGCCTTAGGAATAAACCACAAGGGAGATAAGTGTCAGAAAATAAAGCACAGGATAGCTACATGTTTTAAGGATAGGGGTTGTATCTGTAATTTGCCCTAATTTCAAATAAAATCAAGTACTTTCAACATTTCCATTTCTTAATTATATTTTATTACGCACTTGCTCTGAATTTTCTTTCTTATAAACAAATTGGTGCGCTGAATTTGGGCTGAAACTACCCATATTGAATCTATTAAATAGTTCTGTGCAAATCATATCTGAAGTGAATATAATAATAACACTATTACCATGCATCAGAGGATTTGATCTACAACTTAAGAATTTATTTTTTACCTGATTGTATCAGAATTGAGGCATCACAAAGAATCTTCAATTTCTTCCTAGAAATCCTGGCTTTCATCTGCTTTTGTATTACAATAGCAGCTCTATGTCTCTGCAGTAAGACTGCATATTCCTTTCTAGTTTTGTCTGACCGAACAACTGCATAAGTGGATGCAACAATATCAATTCTTGCAAGAAATTTCTTCTTAACAGAGTATGAAATATTTCAACAAAGTAGAGCTGTAAAAGGGAAATACATGACTGAAGGATGGAAATTCCTCTTCTAAGCTCCTTAAGGTAACAGCGTGCTTGGTGTCCTCTGAAGCAGCTTTGAACCCGTAGAATGCCGTGGAGCGTACGGTTTCTTGTATCCTCAAGTACTCCAATCTGCATCCATTGTCCTTGACACTTTTATATTGGTAATCAATGAAATTATATGGATTGCATTTTCACAACAGCATATCATCCACGCCGAACAAACTAAGACAATGTTGAAATAAGCCTTTCACTACCAAAAAAGTTGTAACTTAAATAAGTTTTAATACCATTTGATTGGGACTAGTTACATAAATCACTTTAAGCTACTTAGCCCTACCTAGAGCCACGTGCCCAGTTCTCATTCTAACAATCACGTTTTCTTTAAACCCACATCATAATTAAGGAACAAAGTTCAAAAATACTCTCCACGTAATTATACCCAACAGAAGATTGGCTAAAAAAGCTAACTCTGACCGAACCCATAAAAACTTGCACCCTTTTATGCTTCAAAAGATACCTGAACTTTTTTAGGAGAAAATAAAATAATAATAATAATAATAAATTCTTGCGTAGCATCAAATATTCTGAGTTGCGACTGCAAGACTACAAATAAACCAAGCTGTTTGCAAAATTTTAAGCTTAGTTCATAAGGAGGCAATGGCTTGGGTGTTATGCCATGGAAAAGGAGACATTGTGGAGAGCAGTGGTACACACCAGGTATGATGCTGACTCGGGTGGTTGGGTGTCTGAGATGACCAATGAAAATTATGGTGCAAGTCTTTGCAATCATGTCCGTAATGGGTGGGAGCGTTTTTTACTTTCATCAAATTTGAAATTGGTGATGGCCAATGTGATCGATTTTGCATGATTGGTGGTATAGAGAATAGAGAGGTGATTCTTCATGAGGCTTTTCCCGCACTATTTAATATTGCTCAAGATATAGAGGCTTTTGTAGGAGATTTTATGCGTGGGAATAATGGCACTATGCTTTGGTATATCACATTCATTAGGCCTATTAAGGACTGGGAATTGGAGACATTGAAATCGTTATTTTACCCTTCTTTACTCCTCCAAAGTTGGAAGGGATGAGAAGACCAGATAGGTTGGACTCCATCTAAAAGAAATGTTTTCTAGTGAAGTCTTATTGTAAGGTTCTTTCTCATAGTAAACCCTGTGGAAAAGCATTTGGAGGGTGAAGGTTCATCCCAAAGTAGCCTTTTTCTAGTGGACAATAGGTCAACAACTAGAGGAAAGATGCTCCATTGTGAGTATGCATCTCAGCTTTAGTTTTTGCATTTTGTCAGTTTGGACCTCTTTGGGCTATGCTCAAGAGGATTGTGAATTTGTTGGCCTGCTGGAAAGGGAATTTCGATGATGTGCTGCTTTATGGGGTGCAATTCCTTTATGCATCATGTGAGATCAGTGATGGTTTCGTATTACCCTAGTACACTGCCTGTGTACAAGGAGTGCACTGTACTTTCTTTATTTCCAATAAAATCTTTCTTACTTTTCAAAAAAAAAAAAAAAAGCTTCGCTTAATTTTGTTTAGTAAATGAACAGGTTTAGCAACTTGTGTAACAGAAAAGCTGATTCCCAGCAAGGAAATGTCAGCCCCTTCAGCCTCATGAAAAATGACCTCATAAACAAACTCATATTGGCCAGGCAGTAAACTGAATTAGGAATTTAGGATCAGGAACAGAGATATGTAGATGTATTAAGAATCTAATTATCCTTCTAACCATTTTTCTTTTAGGGAAAAAGGATGAGGGTTGTTTCACTCCATTGCTGCCATCATCTCAATAACAACCACCCCCCCCCCCCCCCCCAACCACACCTTTTCATAGTGGGCTTTTTGGGATTAGGATTGATGTTTCTAAGCTATCTATGTGTTCCTAGAGTGTGTTTGGGAAGCGATGAAACTCACAGCTTATTAAGTCTTTAGCTTATTTTTGCTACTATTCATGGGTCTCATTACACTTTTTGATACTATTCATAGATCCCACTGTACTATTCGGTTGGCTTTTGGCATTTTTGTACGGTACTTTCAACAAAAAGTTTTCAGTTTTAACTAAATAAGCTGTTCCCAAACGGACCCTAGTCTCCTTTTTTATCCTCCACTTTATGTTGCTGTTAAAAATTGATAAAATGGACTTAATGCTAATATTTGCAAAGGCACTTCAACCTCAAGTCCAAGATCAACCCAAAAAACAAACAAACTTGAGCTTAGACTCAATTTTCCCATCAAGCTGACATGAGCTCAAGCAAGCAAGCTTTTCTAATATGTTTTCCAACTGATCAAAAAGAGGTGTTTGTCCACACCCTAGATTAAATAAAATCACAATAAAGAGAGTATGCAAATCATAAGCATGAGAAACAAGATTTTATTGGTTCAGCACACCTTCTCTATGTTCACGGATGAGGAGAAAATCCATCATCACCAATACGGCTTACAAAATTCTCAACCCCTCAATTCAACTCAAGTCAACTAAGCCCATATTAAATTGTGTTACAATCTATGGAAAATTATCAACCAATCCGGTAGGCCATAGCATTCTTTTGCACCATTTTCAAAAATTGTAGTCCACACTGCACAAAACTTTTAAAATAAAAGAGACAGTCATGCCTCCTTTTTCTCTACTTAACTATGCAGTATCTTCATGTGGACTCCTGCTAGACCAAGAATTTCTTTTCCTTAACACAGTCACAAAGCTACTCTCCAATGACATATTCCTAAGCTTGACCCAAACAGCCCAAAGTTTTGTTCAGCTTGGCTCAATCACAGTACTATGGGCTAAGACATTAAATCTTGGGAGCACTTCACACCACTCTCCAGAAATGTGATTGATCAATTACATGCACTCATAGTTATAAATAATTTGTCTACCCAATTTATTTTATCATCCCAGTAGGAGGCAGGACTTGAATAACATTAAGAGCATTCACATTGGGCTACTCATATGGTTTTTTAAACCAAATTCTAGCTAGCCCAGCCCAAAACACATGTTCCACCAAGCTAGCTAAGTTTTAAAAAATCTACATTCCCTTGGCACACCTAGTAGTATCATAGCAAACTAATTTCTCTGGCTAGCTAAAATGTAAAAAAGCTACAGTAGCTCACCACGCCTAGCAAGATAATAGAAAATTAATTTCTCCTCTTTTTATTTATTACCTAACCTCTCTTTCCCTCTCTCCTCCCCAAAGGTAAACATCTTGTACATGGATTGTTGCAACAACGCGATTGTTGCATCTTTCTCATGTGAAACCCAAATCAATTGACAACTACAACCAAACCCCATCGAAACCAAAAATCACCACCAGCACCAATCACCAAAACCCATAAATCCATCACTGGCCACCACCCAAGGCCCATACACAACCAAAAGCAACCTGATCACTTTCAATCAACTTTACTTGGAGTAACGACACAGTGGGATGGCTTGGGTGGAAGTGGAGAGCTTGCAATAATTGGAACCACAGGGTGAGTGGACAGCAATAATTGGATCTGTTTGGTTCAACCACAACTGAAGGGTATCGAGTATATGTGTTTCAAGGAGGCGATGGGTTCTGCAGGTGAATTGGCTCAATGTGGATTCAATTGGGTAAGGAGAGAGAGAGAGAGAGAGAGAGAGAAGATTTGTGAAGAGAAACAATTTCTTTTAGATGTTAATGAAAATAGAAATTATTGATAAAGAGTTTGATGTACGGTGTATGTAGCTACAATGTAGCCTAAATTTTGGCTAAACCAATATGAATGCTCTAAGAACCTACACAATTTTATCTTCCATGAATTACCATATCCATAAATGCCCAGAACTACCATCCGTTCCCTCTACCCTTCCAGAAAATTATCCTAAGAGAGGAAAAAAAACCTTTGGTCAAAAACTAATCTCAAATATTACCTGTCCAGTTCGGAAAAACAATTTTGTATAGCCAACTTGATACATCTCTGGCAAGATATTGAACTGATGAAGAATCGCAACTGAAACACTAAGTGGATCCTGAGATGCGACATTCTCCAGCAGAAGAAAACCATATCTGATGCAAGATTCCCCCCCCCCCCCCCCCCCCCCAACAACCCAAAAAAAAAAAAAGGGGGGGAAAAAAAGTAGAAATCAATTAGATAATTGGAAATGCAACATATAATTTGAGAGCTGTAACTGAAGATAAAATATCTTTCTTTACCTTCTGGCAAACTTTTGGTGGGACATTCGGGTGGGAAAACCAGATCTTGATATTCGAACTACTTCTAGGACTCCACAACATCTTAACTGCTGCAGTACAAGTGTTTGCTCGTACAATCCAGGAGATTGAAGGTTATTGGGCTTGATACAACGTATGAAATGTGGTGTGGTGCTTTCTAGGCGTTGCATCAGTTGGAATAGTTGACCCTAAATTACCAACAAAAGTAAATAAAAGCAATTCAATGGGCAGATGATCTAACCCTACTAAAATAAAAAAAAACAATGAATTGGTAAGCTACACAATGGATCATGAACCCACAACCTCACCCTCTACTTAAAATTATAAGTGGGTTGATATTGAGCTAGCCTTCCACAACAATAAATGAGCTAGCTCATTTGTAAGTGGGTCAAGAGCCTTGTGTCAATATCAATATAAATGATCTAGCCTTCCACAACAATAAATTTCATAAAACGTTAACACTAATTTGTTGCAAATGTCGAATGCAAGATCAAGTTGAGGAATACCCACAACTGGAAAGTAGTTTACCTTAAATTTTGTTGCGACACTTAGCTTTTGGGAATCTGCTCCACCTAATTTATATAAAGGACCAACTACAGGCTTCTCAGATTGTGTTAGCATTCTGGAAGCAAATATCTGAGGAAGGTGGCAAGAGCATGAAGACAAAAGTTGAATGGAATCCAGATGCAACAAGTCCCTGTTCTTTTCCAGAAATCCAGTCGTGTCATACGTAACCTGAGTGGGTGAGCAATGTGAACTATCTAACAGTCAGGTAGCAAGAACAGAATAAACTAAAACAATTAAAGTTTTTCCTGTTAATTAGCATTTTTCTCAGTCAGAACAACGTTGTAGATGACATTTTTGTAAACTTGACAATCTAACAAACAGCACTTATGGCATTGGTTCATTCTAAGTTCCTAATACATATGGGATCAGACAAATGATTTATATCTCATACAATGAAACAAGATCAGATTGCTAGATCACCTCTAGATAAGAAGGTACCATGCACTTGAGACAAGACTGCCATGAACTATTAATGACAAGGTGAATACAACTATTAATGACAAGGTGAGTACCTCCCCTGCATAGTGACAGACAGAAAAGGCTTTTCCTCGTTCTCCTCTGAAATAAGAATTAGAATTGAGATGCTGCTTAAGCTTGTTTGCAAAGGTCAAATCCGTGCCATTTGGAAAAGTTGACTCCTCATCAAGCAGGGACAATAATCCCAATGGTTTCTGCATATAAAGGAAATGCAATTTATAAATCCAATTTGCAAATGATAGGCAGAATTAGCAGCTATGACAAGCATTAGAAATTTGGTTCTTATTTTCATTCTTTTACTTATGACCTTAACATCATCATTAAACAAGAGATTAGAAACGAAAGGAAAAACTCAAGCTCTTTATATGTTTCATCAAGCCAAGAACAAACAAGAAGCTCCCCTCAGATCAGTTCAAGTGCAGCCGCAGCAGCCCTTTCTTTTGAATATTTCCAGTGTACTACTAGGGCACTGGCCTTTTCCATTTTTAGTAAATTCTTTTACTTATCAGAAAAATAAAAAAGTACAAAAGCTCTTCTTTTTTTTTCTTTTTTCTTTTTTTTGATAGGTAAGAAAAGGTTTTATTAAAGGTCTGCTTTATGCAAGAAAAACATAAAGCAGCCAAAAAATACAAAAAATAGAAAAGAAACAAAAGCTATGCACAAGAAAGAAGAAAATCTACAAACATCAGGATGGATTCACTAGATGTGAGTCCCCAAACCCGAAACCAATCAAACAAGGTGCCAACAAAGGAGCTAGAAGCTGATCCTTTGATTTCTCCACATCTTCAAAAGTACGAAAATTGTGTTCCTTCCAAAAACACTACATCAAACATAACAGAGTCAAATTCCAAAATCTTTAATATTTTCGAAAAAAGCTTCAACCTGCACTCTCAATAATGTTCTCAAGAGCTCCGAAAGCAAACTGAATCACAAATTCAATAGAATTGCTCTAGTTATGACAACTTGAGAATCTACATGATCAAGATTTCACCAGAGTTTGACCAAAGCACTGTACTTGATGAAGGTATGTTAATTAGAATTATGATTAATATAGCATATCAACTTAGGCATAGCTGATATAGATATAGACAAATAATCTTTTTGCCCAGCCTGTCCAGCCTAGTATGCAGGCTTGGAGCTACATCATGCATATTGAACATGATCCTCCCTGTATTGATAAATAGCAACCTTTCTAAGAAAATTATTATTAAAACAGGAATAACCTGCAGAAGCAAGTACAACCCTTTTCATGACAACTGGCTAACTTTTGATTCATGAGCTGGAAGAAAGTAATGACACTCCAAACACAAGACTCACCCATTAGTAACATAAAAAAACTAGAAGATACCCTAGCAAATGCCAAAAAAGTCCAGAACTTTAACCAATGTGTCATAAGAGGACACCACCATAGGAAACACAACATTTTTTTCCCTAGCAACTGAACTTTTTTTTCTTGACTCTACATGATATATTTCTAAACAAGTCCTTTACTGCTATAAATTACCCAATCAAACAATATATTTCCCCAACATCCACTATCTACATTAGAGAGTGTCTATGTACACTTCATTATCATACAACTAAAACCAAACTAACTGAATAACGACCAGTCCTCTACAATTGACATAAAACTGTCACAGCCAGTGACCATAATCTTTTTGTACAGAAGATAATAATGCAGATCTGTCTACTGCACAAGAAATATTTTGCAAACATCTACTGAAGATTTCATACATACATAATATGAAGATTTAATAGATATCCACCTTTCCAAGTTGCCATCATAAATTTTTTAAGTATGGAAGACCATGCCATTCATAACAAAGATAAAATCTACCGCACTGTAGTATAAAATTTAATAATTACTTTCAATATTAAAGATTGGGAAATAAGGCACACCCAGAATCTAATGCATAAAGTTCTGTACCTTTTCAAAAAGACTAAGACAATCCTGGTTGTCTTCAAAATCAACTTTTGCCCAGTCAATGCCATCTTGGATATATTCCTGAAAATGAACATGGATAGTCAATAGAAGTAACCATGTTTTCTGCGCTCTCTCAAGATAAAATAATACAAAACTTTATTATCATTATTTCTTCATACCTCAGAGATTACTTATATTTATATTCAAAATTATACTAACACCCTAATTGACAAACACAAATTAGCCTCATATATGATAATTGATAAATTACCAGTTGTCCTAAAAGTTTAAACTAATATGAAATTGTGAATTAATCACTAAATCATTATTCTAACCCCCCCCCCCCCCCCCCCTTTTCATGACAATGCCTAAACTCACCCTCAATAAGTAGGGCCCAACACTAATTTTTTAAGCAAAGACGGGCTCTGTAACACCTACTCTGATACCAGGATAAATTTTCATTTATTCCAGAAGCTTAAATTGATAAGAAATTGTGAATTTAATCAATTAACCATTATCCTAATAATAAGCAAAGAGTTTTATCGCTATTTGTAGATATCAACCAAAAAATAATAAGGTCATTTGCAATGTCCACCCTAAGGTTGCGTTTGTCATTGGCTTAAAAAGCTAGCTTTTTTTACTGTGTAACTTATTTTTGCTATTATTCAGCTTATTTTTACTACTATTCATGGATCCCATTGCACTTTTTGGTACTATTCATGGTCCCACTGTACTATTTCAACTACCTTTTAGCTTTATGTACAGTTCTTTCAGCAAAAAGTTTTCAATTTGAGCTAAATAAATTATTCCCAAACGGACTCTAAATCATTATTTTTTGAAATTAACACTCTACTTCGAAATTAATTTGTAATATCCAACCCACTACTTTTTTTTTTTTTTTTTTTTTTATGAACATCCTCCCCACTTCTTAAACTAAATATTAACATTAATATATCAGTGGGCTGTTAGGGGTAGATACTGTAACTTTTTTAGGGTAAACTACACTTTTGTTCCCTAAAATTTGGAGTAAGTTCGACAGTTTTTGTCCTTCACATTAAAAAATTTCTAATTCAGTCATTTACATTTTAAAAATGGAACAAGTGCATCCCTCTGTCTACTTTCTGTCCATTTCTTGCTTGAATTTTTGGTCCTTTAAATATTGGGGGCCACGTAAACAAAAAAATTAGATGACGGAACTAAATTGTTCCCATTTTGAAATTTGAGGAACCAAAATTGAACTTTCTAAATTTGAAGGGCCAGAATTAAACTTACCATATTTTTCACTGACCAAAAGTATTATTTACCCAATTTTGCATAAGTAATATCATTGAAAAAGCATAATAAGGGCGCAATTAATGTACATGTAAAGCATGGGTGGATATTGTAAATTAAAAGGAGCTATTCAATTTTTTTTTTTTTTTTTTTTTTTTTTTTTGAAATGGGAACTAATCTATTAATTTGACATAAGTACACCACGCTATCCAACTAGCTGTCTCATTTGTTATTTTTGACAATCAATTTGGATGGTAAACTGGACATTGCAAACTAATATCAATTAGGGTGTTGATTGCAAAAGTTTATAGTTTATGGTTAACATTGCAAGATATCTCACAGCTTATGCTGAATAGCTATAATTGCCCCAGAAATTTATTAAGGAGCAAAGAAACAATACAGAGGAGTGTTCAAAAGGTCCTCCAAAAACTTAAAATCTAAAATTTGAATGGGCAAGAAACTAAAAACAAAGAAACAATGGCACTACCTAAAACAGACATTACTTCTAGCAACAGGATACCGCAAAAATTAGTGATACTTGGAAAGATATACTAAAAGATATCCCGAGTGAATAAAAACTATTGAAGGACCAATTATCTATGTTGGGATTCTGGTTTGTGAAAGTTAGAGAATCAATATCTTGGGGAGTTTTTTAGTGAGGACTTAATACATGTTAGGACGCCACTTTAACCCTAAAATTTAAAACCAATGGTTTTGGATTGCATAATAATCACTCTTGTCCCTGCTACTTGATATGGGACTCAAACCACTTAACCAACCATACCATTCAGACACAGAACAAGCAAAACAATACTCCCATATCTCGCAGCTATCATGACAAAAAAAAATCATCACTTCCAAAAGGCAAGCATCTGACAACTGTCTTAGGCATCAACTGTATATTTCTTATAGCAATTTTTTATACACCCGGGTACTGTGGCCATGATTAATTAAAGGCTAGGGTTTAGGAGCTCTTGTAATTCATCTTTTCTAATATTTTACAACTAGTAAATTAGTTTTTTTTTTTTTTTAATCATTTTTCTTGTATTCGTTACATTACTCTAGTGGCATCATGGCTCTACTAAATCACAAATGAGTATTGGTGGTAAACAATGTAGAAACCATTTAATTTGTTGTTCATCATTATATTAAAAGAGTGGTTGCATAGACATCAAAATGGGAATATAATCAGTTTCCATGGATGCATGTCTCAGCATGAATATGGGGTCTTTATTTATTAAGGCTAAAGTGCAAACTACACCCCTAAAATTTGGGAGTCTTTGGATTTGGCACCCTGAAGTTTCAGAATTTGAAATTTACCCTCTTAAAGTTATATTCTGTTTGCATCAGCGGACCCTCCATCCTTATTTTCCATCAAGTGCCACATAAGCTTACTACATGTGTATAGTTCATCCAATAAAATGATGCCACATTATTTTCTTTTCTTTTTTTGATAAGTAAAGGAAATTTTATTCAAAAACATAATAATGAGTCACCCAAGTATACAGCAAGTATACAGTAGGGGACTGAAATAATCAAAGACATAAATTACAAGCATCCATCATATCATAGACCAAAAAAATGATGCCACATCATTTTTGTTTTAACCTTATGTGGCACTTGACAGAAAATAAGGATGGAGGGGCCACTGATGCAAACAGAAAATAACTTTAAGGAAATGAAATCCAAATTCTAAAACTTCAAGGGGAAAAATCCAAAGACCCCCAAACTTTAGGACTGTATTTTCACTTTAGCCATTTATTAGCGAAGCCTTTCTCATATAAACTTCTCATTTTATTTATTAAGGAGGATGCCAACAATCTGATCCAGTTCACATTACAGTAGAAGTTGAGAATTTATTCTTCTTTTTTAAAAATTAAAAAATAATCATAATAAAAATCTAAAAGAATTGTGCTTGATCATTGCACTCTGTGCAAGGCTTGCATGTATTGGAGCTGAGCGTTAAGGTTCTTAGTGTTCACCGGCATCCATCCATACAGCCAAGGCAGGCTAGTCCAGCAATCAATAATAAAAAAATAAACAAATTCACAGCCAGATTTAAAATACAGGTTTATGCTGTATATAAGTGCATCTATATTGTGAAGCAACATTGACTGAGCAAAAAAATGAAGAAGAGCTCAAATTAAAACTTTACTAACACAATGGATGTAATTCACAAGCAGATTCAGGTTAGAATACAAATGACTTCAAATTTGAAAATTCAAACAAAAAAAACAATGTGAAATTTGAATTCTAACAAGAAATTAGAAAATTTTTTCTTATAAATGCAGGTCAATAAGCTTTAGTTATCATTCTAGTTGGTTCCAGCATGTGGTTTAATAAATTCAATATTGCCAAGAGCCTTGTGGCACACTGGCACTCTCCAGTATCCCATGTGGGGAGAGCTTGGGTTTGAATCCCTTTTCCCCCCACTTGTTGTAAGCCAAAAAGAAGAAGAAGAAGAAGAAAGAATGAATGAATGAATGAAACATATTTTCTAATCAACATAGCAGTGGCCTTTTTGTAAACACAAAAGTAAGAAAATTTCAGCACTGCACTTTCAGATTCCAAAGCTCATAAAGTTTTTATTCCGTTTCCCTCCTACCTTTTCTGAATAGTTGTCGAAAACAAGCAAGAAAAAAAACAAAACAAAAAGCTTTGTCCTCTTTTTTTCACTGAAGTACTATACAGAATCAGGATGATAGTTTGGTTCTAAAATGGGGCATGTTTGGTATACTAAATGAAAATCAAGCAGAATATAGGAATCAACAGGAACAGGAGCTGTTGTAATAGAATAACCATTTCCTTTCATCTCTTTGGTTGTAATATTGAAAGAGAATCTCAAATTTGTTTCCACAATTTATTTATTACTTTAGATCTGTATCTGATATATATAAAAATAAATGCTTTTTATATATAAACAAAAAAAAAAAATCCAACCAACTTTTTTTTTTCAATGATTTTATTATCAATATCTTCAATAATGCCAAGCATACACAATTTACCTCTACTGTAATCTAGGCGAGGAGAATTAGATGAGGCAGGCCTGAGTAAGAATATCGACAATGGTGGAGGCTGTCCCTCCTTGTTTGATGTGGTGCATTTGGCAGGAAGAGAAACAACCAGTGTTATGAGGATTCTAAAAGGATGGTAATTGATCTAAAACTTTTCATTTTTAGAACGCTACCAAATTGAATGTCTATCATAGGAAGCCATTCTATTTCTTCGATTTATGATTTGATGGATGCTTATAATTTGTGTTCTTGATTGTATTGATCCCCAGCTGTATACATTGAGTATATAGGGTGACTGTTTTTTAATGTTTGAATAAAATTTCCATTACTTACCAAAAAGAAGGAGAATATTGACAATGGTGGAGTAGGGTTTGCAGTTGCAAAAGGGACTTGTGTTGGGTCCAGCAGGAGAGACTAAGGGCAAAGAGGAGGGTACTTGGGGAAAATTCGTCAAGATGGAAGCTGTTACAGTAGAGAGAGTAAAGGTGGCTCCAATGGGACTTAAAATGGTGCTAGTGAGGATCAAATGACAGTTGAGATTAATGTTTTGGATGATGATAGGGTTTGATCAGACAATGGAGAGTGAGAAGAGAAGGCGATTTAGGATTGGAATGGCAATTAAATAGTAAAGAGAGAATGCCTAAGGAACAAAGCAGCAATTGCTTAATTATTTCTTACATCAAGGAATAGCTATTCTATTTCATGCATCAAGGAATAGTTCCTCACTTTAGGGAAATTATTATTCCCCGAAATGAAAGTGCAACCAAATGACCAAATAGATATTCTAATAAAAGGTCTATTCCACATACCTTATTATTCCCCAGACTTTAATAATATGGATTCCATTTTCTTTTTGCAAATAATTGAAAGAGTTCATTCTATGAAAACCAAGGATTGCTCAAATCTGTTTGGTTTTATACTCACATTTTTTCATATTTATACAAAGAAAATACAAGATAATACCTCTTGTTCTAACTTGAATAGATGGCGATTAAAGTGTTGCTGCAATCTCTCATTTGCATAATTTATGCAGAATTGTTCAAAGCTATTCCTCTGCAGAAACAAATTAAATCCGTATAAATAATTATTAAATAAAAGGGGAGAGAGAGAGAGAGAGAGAACATAAATGAAACATACATCAAATGATTCAAAGCCATAGATATCAAGAATGCTGATGGATCTGCCAGTACGCCGTTTGCCTACTGCAAGTGATTTGTTGATTTGTTCAACCAGCCACTCAAACAAACAAGCATATATTGACTTCGCTAATGCATCTCTTGTGTCAATGGCCTGAAAGAAAAAAAAAAAAAAAAAAAAAAAAAAAAAAAAAAAAAAAAAAAACATAATTTTTTCAATCATCAAGGAGGCTAGAATTGGTCAGACTCAAAGACAGTCTACCATATTCATGTATTTTGACATGTAAAGAAAACTTCTACAATTCCGCAAACTTCAAAATTAGATCCAATACTAGAATGACAAGATTGTCACCCCATTTTCCAAGTACCTTGAAAACCTTGACTATAATTCTGGGGTAGCCAGAGACTAAATCTAAAAACATTTGAAAAAGATGAATAGATGAAGAAAGGCATTAAAATAATCAGTTGCTGAATCATAAGCCTTCACTTATGGAGCTTACATGCTCTTAAAAAGAAAATATTAAAATTGAGAATAACCTTGTGTAAGAATGTAAAAAACTAAACTAAGACAAAAAATGAAGTTATATAAGAGTATATTTCAAAGCATCTAATAAGCCATAAAACAACCATCTTTGTTTGTTTGTTTGTTTTTTTTTTTTGTTTTTTTTTTTATTTTTTTATTTTTTTTTTAATGTTTTTATAGGTAAATGTTAGAATAACGATTTAAGTGATTAAATTCACCATTTCCTACCATGTGATTAAATTCATCATGGTATTAAAGCAGGTGGTCTTCAATTCAAATCTAATCTCCACTCTACCTCCCATTTAAAAAGTTAAAAATCCAAGGTGTTGAGTCTACTTATTAAGAGGGGGTTTGGACTCACATGTGAGGGGAGTATTAGAATAATGGTTCAGTGATTAAATTCACAATTTTCTAATAGTTTAAGCCTTTGGGACAAATGGTAATTTAACAATAAATATAACAAGCGTGCTTATGTAGGATTTGACCTACGAGATCACCTTCCACTCATTAAAGAGGGAGCAGGTGCCATTTGGTCAAAGACCATTGGCTATCGCTGTATAAATAGATCAATTTGATATAATCATTTAATACTTGAATTTCAAGTTCAAATTTTATATGCCTTGGCTAATATATGCTAACACCTAATGAGCCACCGCTAAGGGAAATGACCCAATAATATATGCCAACACCCATGCCTCAAGTCATGTCAAATTAAGAAACAAGGAAATGCAGCAATCACAACTATATTATGTTCCCACTATAGGATATCCTTAAAGAGAGAGAGAGAGACTAAAACTGCACAATTGCAACTCAACATCCTTTTTAGCATGAGCTTCAATACTAAAGAAAGGCTTAAAATATGTTAGATGCACCTCATGTGAGCCACAAAGCAGTTGGGTCAGAAAGGAGGAACCAGATATTTGATAAAAGACTCAACTTAAGGGAAGCCCAATGCATAAGTCTCATACACATTTCATAACATAACACCACTCCAACATGATATTCAGATATGCAAATGGGTAATAAAACTAGCAGCTAATTGTTCAAGTAAAAGTTTAGCCTGATCAAGTAGCTGACATCCATTTTGAGCAGTATTTACATGATAAGAGAGAGCTATAAAGTGATGTCAAAAATCCAACAAAAAGAGAATTACAAAAGAATGAAAGTATTGATATTCATTAATAACAAATATTGGGGAGATGAGTCATCTCTGCCTATTATCTTTATGCCAAATTTACATTGTGCACGATTTAAGTTTTACCATGAAAGTCTCCTTACCTGTGATAGAGTTAGCTTTTGGACAATATTATCATTCCCAACTCTCATCTTGCGAGTTGACAAAGCTAACTTAAGCTCCCCAGCATCACATCCAATTAAATTAGCAACATTATGCAGACCTGAAAGTAAAATAAGTCGCCTCACATTAAGAACATGTGAGCACTGATTAAACAGAAAAATAAAACCCAGGAAGATCAGATTCATAGAATATTTTTTAAAAATAAGTAAATGCATGAGATTTAATGTATAATTTGTATATTACTCGTATGATAGAGCAAGAGGAAAGAGATGACTAAAAAATCACTAGATAATATAAAATGTCAACTGCAAGCATATGCTTTGCACTGCCAAGACAACTACAAAGGATTGTTGACGGAAGAAGCCAGCCCAAATGCAACAGCTACAGAAAAATCAATTTAGAATCACCATGTTTTCTCAATAAGATTATAAACAGTTCAAATCAGCTTCAGACAACACATTGATAGCAAAGAAATTGTTTCGACTCCCAGATTTTAGAGGTGTCACCTCACTCTGAGCCTTGTACATAAAACAAATTAGACGGCTAGAAATTCTTGCACTGGATGAGATTTAGACCAACTATGCTATTTGCAAAGCCAGACAAGAGGAACAAAGAGAAAACATAGGAGTTTATACTATCTTCCAAAACCAATTCTTACTAAATTTTTCAGAAATTTAGGACCATGAGAAACAAAGATTTATTAACAAAATGGTCTCTTCAACTAAAGTATTTTGGTTAAATGCAACTACAGACAAAACTTTTCAAAAAGAGCAAATTATGTCTACCTCAAATTTTGCTGTTACGGTACAACCTATGCAGTTGACTTTGCTAATGCATCTCATTGCTCAAGAACCTAGAATTCACTAATGCATCTCTTGTGTCAATGGCCTCTTGGGAATTTGGGTATGGCAAGAGTTTAGTGAATTATAGATGTTTAAGGATGGTTTTTGGTTGTAAATGGAACTAAGGTTAGGGTTTTGGATTTATAGTGGAACATGGATTGAGATGGATCTAGGAATGAGATTGCATGAGGGGGATAAGTGAATGAATGTTATAATGACTTCGAGAGAGAGAGAGTTGCCTTCTCCAATTGAGACTTCTTTTATGAAGCCTCTACCTCCAATTAAGACTAACACAAGTCTAAGCGCAAAATAATATTCTTTATTCAATGAGCAAAATGAGAGTTACAATCCATTATTTATACAACCATAACCTTAATCTTATTGGCCTACATGGCTCCACATTATTGACTTACTGATCCCCCTATGTGCGTGCTCTCACTAATTCAAGATGTGATCCTAAAGATTTACACATGATTAATGTGATTCATGTGCTTAAATTCTAACTAATTCAAGCTAGTCTATCTCTGAACTACTAATTTGTAACTAACAATGCTAATCATGTGCAACGCTTGAATTCACATCCATCTGAGCCATTTGTTGTTCAATCAAGGTTGTCACATGCATGGAAGTCATAGGGAGCTGCCACGCAACTTTGGGACCAAACTGACCATGGAGTGTTGATTGAACTTGGGGAAATGAGGGAAGTGTTGATTACCTTCCAACCTTCCCTGAGTGTCAATCTGCATTCCCCCTAAATTAGGTTTTTTATTTTTTTCATGTTTTTTCCTTTCCATGCCAGCACTCCTCCTAAATTAGAGAAGTGTCTATTGGCATTCCACCTTCCTAAAGTTTTTAACACTATTTCGTACTGGTCAGTACGACCGGTATTTACCATACTAGTACAAAACACTCCCATGTTCTGTATCACTACGAAACACTCCCCCTAAATTAAGGTTTTTCCTCATTTTTTCCTTCTCCTGCCAGCACTCCCCCTAAATTAGGGAAGTGTCTCTCAGCTTTCCACCCTTCCCAAAGTTTTTATCACTATTTCGTACTAGCCAGTATGGTCAGTATTTACCATACCGGTACAAAACACTCATATGTTCTGTATCAGTAACAAATCACGACGTGTTTCTAGTGCTTTGGCAAGTTTTGGTCATTTCAGTCAAAATATGTGTTTCGACCGGCTTGAAACAGTTGCTTTTGTCCTCAAAAACTACGGACAGTTTTGTAATCCCCCAACCCAATCAGACCCTAAATTTCCAATTACACATTTCTTCAGTTCTTCATCCTGACTCTCTCGCCTCTCATCTCTCATCTCTCATCTCTCTTGCAGTCTTGCTCTTGCCTTTCATCTCAACAGTCAGCAGCACCCCACTCCTAGCTCACAGTGGCACCTAGCTACTAGCAACAAATATCCAAATTTAAAAATGGAATCTAAGCTTTATAGAGAGAGTCTGAATCTAAGTTTTGGATATTTGTGCACGTGGTTGTTGTTATGACCATTGGATTCATAAATGGGGGATTATACAGATTGAAATTATTGGGCTCTCCGCATTCTCTAAGCTTGGTTCATGCAGGTTAGACCCAGTTTGGGAAAAATTGGCAAGCTGAGGTCGCAGTCGCTCACAGTGGTGTCTGCACTGGGGATTTTAAGGGCTAGACTCTAGTTTAGGTTATGGTGGCCAACCCCTATCATTGTTTATTTTATTTCTTTAATAAAATGTCATTTTTGCTTGTCATAACATTATTTGCATGATTGAAATTGTCATATGAATTGTGTATGCTGCCCGGAAACCTCGGTAGTAGTAGCCATGGATCGCAGTCCTAGATTTGTGTACCCAATGGTGAACCTACCACCCCACCGCCTAAGACTCCTGGTCTTTCTTGCGTTTCATAAAGGACAAACTCTACCGCTTGGACCAACGTGGTGTTCATGCTTTTTCCCCCAACTTGGGATTTTTTAAGGATTTCAGAATAACTTTTAATTGTTTCTAGCATTTATGTTAGGCAGTTTTTACTTTTAACTTCACATCATTTCTTTTCACTTTACTATGACAATCAATGATAGGAAATCCAAGGAGTACTTTGTTCTGAAGCAAAGGGAAAATTTTCCTAAGCAATCTGTGAATGGGTTTTGATATATCCTATTAAGAAAATACAACTACAAGCTAGTGTTGTTTTATGAAAAAAAAAAGAACAAAAAAACAAACAAACAAGCATAACAGTTACATGTAGTTATGTTATTATATTATTTTGTTTTCTCAATGTAATTTAATTTGGTTTGAATTTTTTTTTTTTTTTTTTTTTTTTTTTTTTTTGAGGATAGATAACGAAAAATTGTATTAATAAAAACACAGCCAACCCGAGTACATTGAGGATGTACTGTGAGGGCAAAAATCAAGAACAAAAATTACAATGATCAAGCAAAACAAGGGAAAAACAAGAAAAATGCAACAAAGCTATACTCCAATCAAGGAGAATATGTAAGAAAAATGACTTAATCTCTAGCAATGACCGTTTGCATCCCTCAAAGCATCTAGAATTCCTTTTGCTCCAAATACAACACATCAAACAATGCGGCACAAGTCTCCAAAAATCTATATTGTGATGTCGCCTAAATTTACCTTGCCAAGACTCAAACAACTCAATTACCTTAAGGGGCACAATCCACTAAAGTCCAAACAAACACAACACCAAGGACCACATCTCAAAAGCTAGAGGGCAATGAAGAAGAAGATGATCCACCAACTCCCCACACCTCTTACACATGTAATTATTATGAAATTTTATTTATATTTTTCTTTTTAATGTTACCTTTTATGGTATTATGTTAGTTAATGAGATGGTATAAACTACTATTAACTTCTTATAAGTTGTTATTGTTGTTATATACAAGAAATCCCAAAACGGTATACTAGTACATACCGGAACCAAAATATTCTGTTCCAGTGACCAAATCAAAATAGTCACCGGAACAGAATTCAAATATTGTTATGAAGTGCAAACCAGACTAATGTGTTCCAATTAATGGTACTTACAAACTGTGAAGCACCGACGCGGCTCCAATGGAGCCGCACCCGAGTCGGACTTGGCCGGACGCGGCAGGGACGCCGCTGACCGCGAGTCCGTGCCGCGTCCGGCCACGTAGCATCGCCGACTCGCGCCGACGCGGCGCAAATCGGGCCGACTCGAGCCGTATCAGCCGTATCGGCAGATTCGGCCGAAACCCAAAATTTCCGATTCAATTCGAAATTTCCGGTTCAAGCCGAAATTAAAAAAAAAAAAAAAAAAAAAAAAAAAAAAAAAAAAAAAAAAAAAGAAAAAAAAAAGAAAAAGAAAAGAAAAGAAAAAAAAGGTGCGAAACGCACCGTTTTGAACTTAACCTACAAATCCCTCAGACTCTCACGCACACTCACTTGTCCAAAACACTCCCTCTCACTCCGTCCCTCATCTCTCTTTCTCTGTGCTCTCCGCGGCTCCGCCTCCGGCCTCTCCCTCTCTGCCGTGTTCTCTCCTTCAGGTGTGCTCTCTCTTCTCTTTAGTCTTTGCTTCCCTTTTAGTCTTTGTTTTCTACTATTCCTCTCTTCTCTGTGCTGTGTTTGCTGTGTTTGTGTGCTTGTTTTTCGGTTCTTGTGGGAGTTAAAGGCTTTTGTAGTTGCAGGTTGTAATTTTAATTGTAGATTGGTGATAATGTTTGGCTGCTTTGTACTGGTATTGTTGCAATGAATGGGATTTGTGTGTATTGTGGGTTGTATTTAATTTATGATCATCTTGTTTTAGTTATTATTTACTATTGCTCTTAAATTTGGTATATGTTTATATAATGTGAAAAAGTATGTTTAGCAATATATTAAAAATATAAATAAAAATATTTTTAATAAGTTTTTAATCGCCGAGTCCCGCCGCACCCGCACCCACCTTTTTCAAAAATTGCCGAGTCCCGCACCCGTACCCGCACCCGCACCCAAGTCCCGAAACGCACCCGTGCTTCCTAGCTTACAAATTCCAATTTCCCAAAACTGTCAATCCTAACATGCTGTGTTTGTTCGTCATTGTTGAATAAACCATTGCATTCTACAAAATCTACTAAATTACAATTCATCCCCTATTGAAAAGATTCAATCCCTTAACTTCAAATCAACTAAAATCAAGGAATCATATATCTAATATCAAAACCTTAACCCCTAAAATATTATTTTGTAGACTTTTTGCTTAAGTTCTATCTATTGGAATTGACAGAAAATTCATAGTGTAAAGGGAAAACAGATTTGAGGCTGTTGCAGTTCGAATAATTGGTGCTGATATGAATTTTGAGGGTGTTATAAGCAATTGATTTGAGTATTGGTGACTCTTATGTTTGGCTGGAGAAATTGGATGAGTTAACTTTCTTCTGACATTTAGAATTTGGCCACATTGTGCTTGATGCGGACCATATGGTGGGAATGAAATAGAAGTTTCTTTGAGGATGCGGAGAGTAGAGGGAATCAACTAATAGCCACATTCTGGCTCTCTATTTGATTGGTCTCTTGCTTGGGGTTTTACAGATAGGGATTTAATTCCATTGTTTCTCATGTCTTTGTCCTTTGTATGTAATTCTTTAGGCTACTTTGTGTCCATTTTGCATGAAGTAGTCTTTTTTTAATGAAATTATTCTTACCTATCAAAAAAAGGGATATTATTAGGCTAAGACTTTATAAAGAATTAATTGGAAAGATAAAGGGGAAAACAAGACAAGGACTTGTCAATGATTAATTTCATATGTTTAATGCATACATACATGTACTCATACATGAGTGTGCATTTATGTTTATATACGCATAACATCATATCAAAGCAACCCAGCTTAGCAATTTGATGAGAACCACAATCTCAAATAGCAAACCAACTAAGCCTAGACCCAGTAACCTGTACAGGATAAAGGAGTGTATCACATTCCCATACCTGTACCATGAACCCAAATGTACCACATTCCAGATAACTTTTCCCAAGCCCTTATTATATACCCCCCAGGATTTGGTTTTTTCCCATTTTTAACTCTGCATTCTGTCCTCTAACCTCTAAGGTTCTTTAAAACTTAGTTGGTTTTATATTTGAGATTGGGTTCATATCCCCATAACTAGTGGAGTGTCTCACGTTCCCATACCTTTACCATGAACCCAAATAGCTCAAATAGCTCTATACAAAGCTGCTTTGCCTCAATGAGCTTCTCATCTCTCCACTAGTTACAATCTCTCAGCATAATTGCCACCTACAACCTCTTATCCTTTTTGGACTCTTCTGAATTTTGAAGTTGATATTATACTAAAAACAACTTCTGTGAATTCACAGCTCAAGTCTCATGGCAAAGTGACACTCGAGGGGACCATGCCAGTTCTATAACTATCTTGCACTCTCTTTTTTTCAATGAGTAAAACTATCTTGCACTCTTGATGTTATTCTGTAAACTATTGATATGTTCGTTTATTATCTAGGAATCCAAATGGTTCTAAATGTGTTTTAACATAAAGTATGTCTGCTTATAGATGTATTGACTTTCCTAGTTATATTATATCCTAGGCTTCCTAGCTTTCCAAGACCTGTCATGGTGGCATATCCAATCAGTATCCCGAGTCAAAAACCATGATTCACAGTACATCCACATTGAGAATATATCACCATCCCGAAATTGTTTTTTGCTTTTAACTTTCAGAAAATTCTTACCTTCATCTGTCACAGCTTCAACATGGTTTTCATTATCAATCACAGAAAATGAGATGTCTCCTAGCCACAAGACAGCAGCAAGCATTGCAAATACACTTTGTTGGTCTTCTTTGCTGATATGGACCACATCCAGAGCTTCCTAGAAAACATTAACAGCCATATAACAAAATTCATTTGCAAATGAAAAAAGTACAATAAATCTTGAATGTACACAGGAGATATAATTCACGATAAGAGAAAGTACCACAACAATGCGAAATTGTTCAGCATCATTAACCCCAGAAATTGAATAACAATTGCTCTGCATCAGATAATTATACTCATCTGCACTCTTCAAATTTAGTTTCTCTGTGTTTCAAAGTCAAAAGGAACCAAAATATAAATAAGGCAAAAGAATAAAAACTGATTAAGCATAAAATATAGGTCTTCAAAACAAAATTAAGCAGAAGGCCAATCCAAGGCAACTAACACAGTAAATGGATCAAAAGACTGACATTTAGCTATAATGTTTACCACTTGCTGACCTCAAAACAAATTTAAGCATAAGGCCAATCAGGTGAAATCAATTTAATGTGTACTAGGCCAAAACCATAACAGCACAGTGGTGCAAGCACGGCATTTACAAGGATAAGTCATTGGTTTTTTTTTTTTTTTTTTAATAACTAAGGAGGATAAGTCATTGTCAATACTTGTCATCAGTCCATTAAAAAATATCAGTATACATTCAGAAGAAATCAATTTAATGTGTACTAGACCAAAACCATAACAGCACAGTGTTGCAAGCATGGCATTTACAAGGATAAGTCATTGTTTTTTTTTTTTTTAATAAGGATAAGTCATTGTCAATACTTGTCATCAGTCCATTAAAAAATATCAGTATACATCTTACAACATTCACACTTCCTGAAGTTTTACACAACCAGTTTTTCATTAAAGACCATTAGAAATATAAAATTGCCTTCACTCCATTATTCAGAATTTGGTCAGTAGTAGAGATAAACATCAGTTTCTTTGTAAAAGTCAAAAAGTTGTACTAAAATCTAAAACAGAGTACAACAGATCCCGAAAGCAATTATCTATGCTGGATACATAATCATCCCTCAAGAAAGACTCAAAAGTACAATAAATCTATAAAATCTACAAGATTAGATGGCCTACACTCGTCAAAAAATAACCAATAGAACAAAGAGCTGACAAAGATTGATTTTATTCTCTCAATTGACAACTCCTATAACACAAAAGTTCTTCCATGTCTCTCCCTCCACAAGGTTGACATGAGATCTATATCAATTTATTGAATGCTTGTATTAGCATATTAAACCATTTCCCATATCATATGAGAAAATTTCTTGAAAATGACATAATGAAATAACTGACAATAATTACCTCTAAGAGCAGATGGAGCCCCAGCACAAAGCTGATAAAATATATGATATGACCTCTCTCCCTCTGTGCATTGGACCACTCGAGACTGTTGATTTAGTAGAATGAATAAGTGACTTGAATAAAAATCAAATGGGTCCATACAAAAGGCCAGAGAAAAGAATTACCTTTTCAAGCAAAACTGTGAACAATAAACAGAAAGAAACAAACATTCAAAGTATGGTCAGTTCCAATTTTTTCAGAAAAAATAAATTAATGAGCTAAAACTTTATCCCACAACCTCAGTAATATAAGTGAACTCACAAGTTTGAATATTGGCACCAGATATTTTTCCAGTTTCACTAAAGTGAATTTCTATCAGCTTTCCCTGTGACATTTCAATAAGATTATCAACACTCATAGTATAAAAGGAAATAACCTCAACACTTTTACTTCCAGAGGTCATTTACTATTGCCACCTCATTACATGTATGTTAAGGTAATTCGTGGGAAGAAATGGGAGCTTACAAAGCGACTTGAGTTGTCATTTCTCAATGTTTTTGCATTACCAAAAGCTTCTAAGATCGGATTAGTCTTCAATATTTCATATTCTATTCCACTTCCACCACCAAGAGCAGCCAAATATTGCATCGCGATCTTTGCTGTCTCAGTTTTCCCGGCTCCACTTTCACCACTGTACAAGTAGATGTAGTCAATTATAAGTATGGTAGTTGATTAAAACAGCACAAATTCATTGTATCCCTACAAGCATATTCCATTCCTCATATTTCATGATAGATAGAAGCAGTTCCTAAATTGTTAAATTTTTTCATCAGGGATTAAGCACAAAAACAACAAAACACCCATTGATCAAAAACGTTTGATGGCTCAAGTTATGATCACACATTCAATTTCTTGAATGATAAAAAAGTAGAATTCAAAGGAAATTAGAGCTCAGTTCAATATCAAAAGATGTCCCAAGCTGAACTTCAATAGAGAAGATGCAGAAAATACATAAATAAGTTGGTTGTATGTATATAACTATTACATGCAGGATTTTTAGCAACCAAATGGATTGCAATTTTTAGAATTAAAAATTTTAATGTAGACATGCAATCAGAAAATCCAATCTTTTAGCATACATAAAAGAAAGTCCCAATTTACATGGTTATAATATTTTTCAAAATAAAATTTGCATCAAATACTCCTGGGATGCCCATTTTAATCTACCATCAAAGCACCCAATTACAACAGGTTCTGAATCTAAAATCCATCCCCTTGGAAAAATGCATTCCACATATTAGATAACAGCTTCCCCAACAAAGGTCTCCACCAACTGGTTCACTATACAATTGTTGTAGATCTGTACAATTTCCTCTAGTCACCCCTTGGTCAGATACGATCCCCCCCACCCCAACCAATAGATCACCAAAAAAAATACTCCAATGAGGATTCACCCATTAGTGGAAGAATATAGTATTTTTGCGTCCTTCCCATAGCCAAATAGTCCTCAAATTTTTGTCACAAACAAATCTCCTCCATGAGCATAATTATTTCTAATTCAGCTTTGGTATCCTCTCTTTATTCTCCAAAGTGGATAAGGACCCCTCCTCATCCCTAGTATCCAACACCCAAATCTCCCCAATTAAAGATTGTTTACAAATCCTTATATCTCCAAATGCCTCCTTATTCCACCCCATTAAATCTGCTTATAGAGCTTTAAGTTCATTTACCAATGCGAAGCTTGGTGTGCCATAGAAGAAATTCTTTGATTAGTAAGTTACAAACCTAATGAGGTGTGAACCCACAACCTCACCCTCTACCCATTCTTATGGGATAAAATGTCATTAGAGAGCTCATTGATGCAATTGAAGTATAAATTCAAATGCCAAGTTAGTATTGGCAGCATCAATGATGACAAATTTAAGCAGCCATCCAGTAAATAACTCCATGGATCATATAACAAGGACATTGATATGGGTTTTGGCATCTAGCGCAAATAGGATGTGTCTGACAAATGATTTGCACTTTATACAAGAATGAAAGTGATTCTACATGGGCATCAACCTCTCATTTTGTCTTCTTCTTTTATCCTGCATTGAAGATTTCCTCTTGATTGCACAATTTATCAATGCAGCAAACATGTTGACACCCATATGCACAATATTCTAAATATCCAAATTGAAAAATACCATATATTTGATAAAGACTCTCCCTGTAACATAGTCAAAGATCTTTGCATTGGAAAAAATGGAAATTTCAATTGCATAATATGTTTAGCCTTTAAAGCAGAAACCTCCCCTTGAGGTCTTTATTGTGACAATGACAACCTTATGATTAGAGAGAAGGAATAAACACTTTCTAGTACTGAATTGAAAGCTTTTAGAAAATTACAATAATATCCTCACCAAACATATCATATCATGAAATTTGACTCTCTCTCTCTCTCAATGGGATCTCCAATTTTTGTAGCCAGTCAAATCTCACTACTGAAGCATAATGTACTCTTTGGTTCTAAAGTCATCTTCTCTTCTCCAAGAACTTTCAAACCACTAATATGGTTTAATTAGCAAATCTCTTCCAAGAGTGCAACGGAATTTACCAGAAGGTGTGCAACCACGCAAGTTTTACCAAAAAAATTAAAAAATAAAAATAAAAGGCCCTTGTTTTAAGGTGCTACTGTAATCATACCCCCCACCCCCACCCCAAACCAAAGAAAACAAATTCAACCAAAGGTGAAACCGAACGGAGCAGATGTTCAAAACTGTAATATTCGTTGATTTGTTCCTAAAGCAGATCCATGAAATCCTTTTCCCATGCAATTTTCTTCAAATTCTACAAAAATACATTGCCAACAACAGCTAAATGGGAGATAAACAGGAGTGGTAGATTGCATAAAGCAGCAACTTAGAACACATACACAACAGTTATAATAAAAATAAAAAATAATATAGAAGCCTATATCTATAAGAAAAACAACTTTGAGCAGACATACAAATCAATGTGACAATTCAACTGTTAAAAGCTGTAGACAAAAGATGCACTCATCCATACAATAATAATGACTGACAGGAATAGCAAAAGGATAGTCAAAATCTACTGACCTTATTATGATAGATTGATTTACTTCATCTGGAAGAAAAAGAACCAAAATAAGAATTTCAGACACTAAAGACAATTTGTAGAGAGACAAGTTGTAGAGAATATCTTAACTTTTGAAAACTCAATCTTTCGATGTAATTAATAGGCGAAATTACCTCGTCTCATTTCTCGGATGGCCGTATCCGTAATGGCATATACATGTGGGCTCTCAACAGATTTACGCTTATATGCTTCAATGTAACCATTTCCATATAAGGGAACTTTCTTAAAGGGATTTATAGCTACCAAAATAGGCCCTGCTTTTGTCTGAAAGCACAGAATTCCACCCATAAACCCATTAGGTAAAAAGTAGAATACTATAAGCAGAAAAACAAAATATAAACACATTCAAAACCAAATTATATAAATACTTACATATATCATATCTTGATTGTATCTATACTGAAGATTGTATAACACTGATGGTTCATTTAAATAACTTAGCTGCATCAAATCATCTACGCCATCAAGTATATCAGGATTTGCTGGTATCAAGCTTTCTGTTTTAACATTTAAAACCTACAATAGAAATATGAATTAACCATCTGAATGCAATCCAGAACAATCACAATTCACAGTTCCCAAAAGTTCTCTTACTTTCCCATCAGGCAGTGAAATAATAGACTCAGATGATGAAGTTGATAAATTCTTCCCCAGCACCCAATCCCCGTTTGGAAGTTGAATCCAAGATTGAAGTTTCTGTAATAGTAAACTTCAACAAGTAGGTAATAAATACTAAATAGTATGTTAAAAATGTCAACTCAAACTGATCATAATTTGTAAAAAACTTACAGATTATGGTATCTACTATGCAGTTTTTTTTTTTTAATTTAATTTCTACAATTGCAGCATTTTTAATCTATCACGCAAAATGTAAGAAAACAAACCAACAGAGCAAAAGCACAAATGCATTAAAGCAATACTGAGAAATGCACTAGTAGTAAGCAACAAAGCATTAGTGAGCCGGAGTTACCTAGCATGACATATTATTGCATATGAGATATACAAGCCATGTCAACATGTAAAAAGTTTATAAATAACTAAATCCATGATATCCTTCCAAGTTAAAGAGCATAATCATAACCCTTCAAACTACCCCATGAGATAAATAAGAGAAACAAGGGCTAATGAAGCCAATACTGGAAAAACATTTGTAGACCAAGGAGCAATAACATCGTAAGTATCAAATGTTTTATATCTTGAGAAACTGTAAAAATATAAGTTGCATTTTTCTCCAATTCTTAACTTCCAAAATATAGCCTTGACCCGGTAATAACTCATGAGCAACAAATAATAGAAGATATACGGCAGCACCTCAACCAGTTGAGGGAGTTAAACAAAAACACATAATATAAAAAATATAATGCAAACATAAACAAATAAACAAAGAGAAAAATTAAGATTTTAAGTTGCAATAGCCATAGATAACTGTTTTACTAACAAACCACTGGTCCGAAATGGAAGAATAGACACTACCACTGGTCTTATTACCATCTTTTTTGATAAATACAAACTAAGAGTCATTGGATTCGAAAGTTATTTACCTAAAACTTGACGTTAGTGCTCAATCTAATCATGTCTTCGCGTAAAAAAATTACTTAAAAAATGTCGTACCCAGTGCACAAAACTCCCACTTCTGCAGAATCTAGGAGAAGTAATTGGTTGGCGGCCTTACCCACATTTTTAATTTTTGAGAGGTTGATTCCGGGAACTCTAACCAACAACATGTCACTTTTTAAATTGTACATATGCATATAATGAATTAAATGAGAAGCTAAATACAAATTTAAAACAAATTTGTGGTACAACCTAATGGGCTTTTAGTACAACGTAATAAATTCAGTCAAACATTAGTCATACAAACCCAAAAGAGCATAATAGGTACCATTAGTTTATTGATTATTATAGTCTAGATGTGCTAACTACTAATTTACAGCACTTTATTCAGTACTCATCAGTGTATGTATTAGATACAAATATACAAATAGATTCTTGAAATTGTGCAACAACCCAGCAGTTGATTAGTTCCATTGGTATTAGTGGGTAAGTAACCTTTGTTCTTAATTCAACAGGTGAGGAAATTCAATCTTTTCCTACCAAGGAAAAGTTCTAAAATCCTGCCTTCAATCACAGAAGAGTCACTATCCCTAAAAAAGATGGCCAAAATTATTAATTATCTCGAGCCAAGAATGCATCTCATTCTCTTATACATTTAATCTGTTCGCTCCTTTTTGCATGTCAAATGCTAAGTATTGTAAACATGTACATAATTCAGAAATACATTAGTAATAAAAATGTAGTGAACAACACAGTAAAAAAAATTGCAACAAAGACAACCAATAATAACAAGGATTTCTATGACATCCTTATAGACAAATTAAATTAAGAATTCAATTGATCAAGAAAATAAACCACAATAATACCATGTATCCTTAACAGATATCAGAGCTCGGCAGGAAAAGAAAATTTTAACCTGAAGCCACAAAATACCTTCTTGGCAGCATAAGGAGTGGTGTCACCCCACCTACGCTCACTGCGAGATGTCGAGATTGAAGGCAAATGTGAAGCCACAGAATCCAACTCTTCATCACCCATTGAGGGCCTGTCTTCAACTAATAGTGCATTCACACAATACGGCGAATCCTCAATAACCTGATGATCCATGTTGCCAACTGTACCCTCAACAACCGCATCCCCTAACTCACCATTTTCAGGAATGCTAGATGACATCACATCAGTGTTTCCCGAATTCCCAACATCTGATTTTTCGAGATGATCAGAAGTACCTGCGAAGTGAAAATCCCCAGGCAACGATCTGATGGACTGGAAAGAAGGCTGGACCCGAGAACGTGACATCTTCCCTGAAATGTCTTTACAACCCAAAAGCCTGAGACTTTGAGTGTATGGGCAGATGCAATGTGCTAAAAATAGAGATAAAAAAGCATGCTTTAAAACCAAAAAGGCCAATCAAACTTTATCAAGGTCCCACTCAATGACTTATCTGATGAACTTAATGGCGGGGACCATCATTTAAGATACAGACTCTAGTGCAATTTACTGATCAGTCACCATTGACATGTTCCAAACCCAAAAGATTGCTAAAATTTGCAATTATCTCAGACCCATATTCCACTCAAATTTGGGAGTCCCAAACAACTTTCAAATGGCTAATACAACTTAAAATTATCATTGGAATTTAATTTTTCAATACAACATGTATGTATCAGACTTCAATTAATTGACAATGCCCCTTTCAAGAATAACAGATCTTTCACTTGGACGCATTGTTTGGTTGATAAGAAAAGGTAGGAAAATCAAAGAAAATTAAAAATTTTGAGTTAAGAACAAGCAGAATAAACTAGAAAATTTATAATTAAAAGGCTTAAAAAAAAAAAAAAAACTAAATAAATTTTAGTTTTCCCAGTAGCCAAACTAGGAGGTGAAAAATGAACTAGCAGTATTTAAAACGAAAACACCACTGAGAATCCAGATGAGCAAGTTTTTTTTTTTTTTTTTTTTTTCTCAGCAACCAAACAGGGTTCAACTTAAAAAGAGAAGACAAAATTCAGAGAAAACTAAAACCGATCTCTTACTTACCTCAGAAAAGAACTCACTTCAGAGACTTTCACTCAAAGCAGATGACCACTATAACTCCGATCGATCAACAAAACAAGCTTACTTCTCAGAACTCAACTCAATGAGAAAAATGTAAGTGGGAAATGAAGGCTTTAAAGTGAAATATTGAAAGAACAATCAAGATGGTCACGGTGTGAGTCTGACACACAGCTCTGTTTGGATTCCGAGAAAAAAAAAATTTACTATATTCCGAGGCGTGTTGAGACGATTCAGCTTTTCTTTTCTTTCTTTTTTCAGTTTTTGTTTTGGTTTTTTGGTTGGTTTTGCTTTTTTCTTTCTTTCTCTGCTAAATCTGCTTCACAGATACTGATGCACATAAAATAAATCCAGTAATATCATTTTTTTCATACTTTAAATCTTAAATTAATTTATTGCTGCTTTTCAAATTTTCTATATTTTACTATATTACCCTTGCTGGTTTTGCATAATGACGGAAGTATCCATATATTAGGTAGTACTGGTTATTCACCTAACCGAAATTGTGGCCCTGTGTTTTTTGGAATAATAACTAAAAAAGAGAATAAAAATATATTAAAATAATTTTTTTTGGAGAAAATAATATTAAAATAGTTATTCGCTATTGTTTCCCTCCAACTAAAATACATTATATTATATTATATTATATTATATTATATTATATATTTAAAAGTTTACTTGGCAAAGAAAAAAAGGAAAGGCTTTTTGGTCAAGAAAAAGACAAATTGAAATTAATTAATATAAAACCTTGACCATGAGTTGTTTGATGATGATCCAAATTAAACATTAATTGCTAAATCTTTTGTTTTGTTCTTTATCCATTTTGTTTTTGATCAAAATGAAGATAATCATAATTTACAGGCATCTTGATTTCATAATATAATTCCAATTTTCTCAAAAAGTAATTTACTAAATATCTTATCAATATTTTACATTATATTTGTTCAAGAGCAAGATTTAGGTATAATACTTAGGTGCTGTTTTTCCTGTTAAAATTCTACCATATGAATTTTTTCTCATGAGATAGAAGTGTATTTTCTAATTAAATAAATACACGGCTGAATCTTAAAAGGGGGGGACCTGAAGAACAACACCTAAAGTAATGTACCTCAATTTTGTCTTTTGTTCAGTTATTTAGCATCAATAATCTGTAAAACATTGTTAATGATATTACCCGTTATATAATTCAATAAAATATGAAATTTAGCAATTAAAAAATCTTTATCAACAAAAAAAAAATACAATTAAAAAATGCTAATTATTGTTACACATTGTCATATACACCTCACAACTAAAATTATGTTTCAATAACACAATTTTACACTAAGTGTTTCATACACAGCATGTACAAATATTACTACTTAATATTGAAAATTACAAATAACAGCTTATTCTAAACATTGAAGTGATTGTAGAAGATTTATTTTAAAGACCAAAATCATCATTTTGATAAAGTGTATAAAATTATGATGCATACTTGTTTTTATCGTTAAAAAAAGTATGGACATAATTTAAAACAAATTGAAGCATCCAAAAAAAAAAATACTATCATTTATGCCTCTCTCTCTTTCATGGCAATCTCTTGTAAAATGAAGGGGGAGAGGGGAGGGGGGGGGGGGGATTCGGAGTTTGAAAAGTGAAAAGAAGGGCAAATTAGACATTCTAAAAAAGCAATTATAATGATTAGGTAGACAAAATGAGAGAGAGAGAGAGAGAGAGAGACTGCAAAAGGCGTGGAGGGAGGGAGTCAAAACTCAAAACTTAAAAGTGGTTTTAAAAATAAAGAGGCAATTTTAAAATAGAACCGTTGGATCGAGATTGGACAGCCACAGATGGCATACAAAAGTGAGACTGGGAGCATGTGATTTCGGCAGCATCACTAATATTATATTTATGCACTTCTCTAACTTCCAATCTAATAATAATAAGTTCTAACTTATTTAAAAAATAAAGAGGGCCGGCAAGGCAAATGTTTGTTTCGTAAGGTGTAATGCAGGGATATTGGAATCGTTAGGTTCATTGTTTAAACACATGTTTTTTGTTTTTAAATAATATTATATATATTTTTATACACTTTTTTACCCATATATATTTAAAAAAAAGTACAAACAACATTACTAGAATAATATTACCAAACGGGTTCATTATCTTCCTTGACGGTCGTATTGAGCATTAGCGTTTGAATTGGATTTTTCCATCCCACTATTACCAACCTTTGTCTTGCCATGTGTCTTTGTGCCAATCAATAGCAAGTATTCACCCTTTGCCTTCCAAAATATGAGATGATACTCCTATGCCCAGCATATTAGTCTTATATATCACTGACGTGATGTGAGCCCATATGTTGGATGCATATAAAACTTTCATCCAAAATACACCCCTTCTCTTTTCCTTTGGTATTGATACACTAAATCAAGTTTTGAGACAAGATGTTAGTTAAAATTATGAAATTATTTTTTTAAATCATTGTTTTAACTATAGTGTACATAGTCATGTATAAATCAATGTTTTTTTTTTTATAAGTAAAATGTTGAAAAACACACCCTTTTTTGCAATACAAAGACAACTTTTTCCCACCATATGAAATCAATAACAGTTTAGCTTCTTCTAAAACTAATATTTAAAAAAAAAAAAAAAACAGTTTTTCCTACTTAGAAATTTCAACTATTTAAGGAAATATCATTAAATGTTTTATCTCTTTAAAAAAATTCAGAAGTTTCCTAAATTTCCCAAAAACTAATTTATCAAAAATTTAAACAGTTGCGCATATAAAAAAAACTTTTGACAAAGTTTACCTACAAAACTAGTTGTAGTCTAAAACTATAACCTTACTCAATATCATTAACATTACTACATATTTCAAAAATTTAATTATTAGATTGCATATTTTTTACACTCTTAATACATATGTTAAATTTTGTGTCAATTAAATATTATTTACTATATGATCTATAAGATTATATTTTATGCTTAATTTTAAACTACAAAAACTTGTAATTTAAACAATTTATTGATGACATAGTTATTGATTTTTTATTTTCTATAAATTTTGCAAGTATAAAGGATATAAGAAGAAAATGTAATTCAATTGTTGATTTGTCAAAATTCACATCCAATAAAAAGATATTGAGTAAGGTTATAGCCTTAGACTACAACTAATTTTCTTTTTATGTTACCTTATTGCTTTTTTTATTTATTAAAGAAACATTCCAATCATGCTATTTATTCAAGTTGCTGGTAAATCAGCTCGAAGGACATAAGCAATGTCTAGTGGAACATACTCTAGATTTTTCGATAGTTATATTTGATTTTTTATTGGTTGTTTTACGGTTGTTCCTTTATTTGGGTGGATGAGTGCTAATGTATGTTGTTGGAAACAATGGAATGTTAAGACAGACAATAAAACCAGAAGATATTATGGAGAAGTAAATATGATACTTAGTTGGCTTCCAAGTATCAATGTTGCCTCCGTTTTAGGTAAGGAATTTAGCACATTATTTACTTCAGAACAATCTCTGCATTGCTGGCGATAAGATTGATATTAATATTTTAATTTATCTATAAAAATAATAATGAATTAAAAATTTTATATTATTTTATGACTTACGAGGGATTGATACCTCAATTGTTGTAAAAATATTGTGACAAATTATTATATTTATATAACAAGTCAACTTACGAGGGATTGATACGTCAATTATTGTAAAAAAAAATTGTGACAATTTATTATATTTATATAACAAGTCAAAATAAAATCAAATAAAATATTAGACTAGGACCTACAAGAATTGAAAATAAAAGTATTATGAAAATGTTGTGATATTTTATTATGTCTTTAGACTTTCTCTTATTTTATAGAATCACACAATTGTGACCTCATTAAAAAAATTAAAAATTCAATATTTGGAGTAGTAGAATTTGAATCTTAAATGCCTCCATTAGAAATACCAAGAAGTACCAACAATTATTACAAAACTATTGCCTCCTTCATAATAAAAAATTATTAATACTAAACATCTATTTTATAATTGATAATAATTAATCCACTTAAGCAACACACTTATAACAATTTCTTTTGGTGAAACAATTTAGGGGTTTTAACTTTCAATTGTGTTGTATTTCTATTGACACAATATTTTTGGGGGCCTTTCTTAGAGGTGTGAGAAAGAATGCAAAACTTACATATATTTTTTCTTAAGAAAAAAACTTAACTATCATTTTATAATTAACTTACTTTTTGTACAATTTTGGGGGCTTTTTTTTTTTCAACGAGGTGGCCTTGGGACCCTTTTATAACTTTTTGGGGGCAAAGGGGTCCTTAGGCCTAGGCCTTAAGCCAGCACTGTCCACAGCCCACCCACACCTCACTAATCTTGGGACCAAACCCTCCTTGGTGGCAAAGTTAAGCTTTAATTCAAAGGATGAGATTAAAACAAAAATAATTAAAAATATATATTAATCAGTGTCTTTTTTTTTTTTTTTTTTTTTGAGAAGAAATATATAACTTTATTAATGCAAAAACTTAAGGGATTACATCAATGTGAACTAAATAAGCAATGTTTGGTGGCACCGACTCCATCCAAACTAAAAGGGGAAAAGAATTCCTACCTCTTTTGGTTAATGCATGAGCCACAGCGTTGCCCTGCCGCCTACTACGAGAGAAGGAATGGGCTTGAAACAAACCCGAAATAGACTTGTAGTCTTTTATGATGTGCCCTATACAAAAGCGGTCTGAGGTAGCTCTAGATAGTGCCTTGAATACTGTTTCAGAATCACCCTCAAAGACAACCTGTTGTAGGCCCAATTCTGTAGCAAATAACACAGCTCGCCTAGCTACCAAGGCCTCCAAGACTTCCACATTATCTAGCTTATTGATTTTTTCAGCTAAAGATCCCATCACTTCCCCTTTTTCATTCCTTATCACAACTCCTAGCCCTGCTTCACCCGATTCCTCCAACAAAGCTCCATCATAATTAGCCTTATAGAAATCTGATATCGGTGGTCTCCATTTCACTTTATTAGGAATTACTTTGGGTTGCTTCGGTGTTGCCTTGGATTGAAACTCGGAGAGAGTGTTTTGGGCTACTTCATATATCTTACCAATAGGGGTGCACGGTTCATTGACTCTGTTTTTGTTCCTTAGAAGCCAAATGTACCAAGCCACTACCACAAAGAGCTCCAGGTTCTCATGTTGTACTTCTATCATGCCAACCAGATCCAAGAAGGTCGAAACACCTTGTGCTGCATTTCGAATAGCCTGAAAATGAAGGCCCCATGCTGGTTGAATGGTAGTACAGTCCCAAAGGGCATGAATGGTCGTTTCTACATGCTGTCCGCACGAGATACAAACTGAAGAGTCCACCACCTAACGACGGAATAAATTCTGTAGTGTTAGTAAGGCTTCAGAACAGGCCCTCCAACAAAAAAACCTCATTTTATTTGGAATGTTTAACTTCCAAATACGATTCCAAAAAGCCTTCGAACTTGCTGGGTTTGAGCTCGTTGCTTCGTCAGAATTTTCAAGCTCACGGAGGAGCTGATGACCTGTTCTGACCGTGTATGATCCGTCCTTGCTGCGTGGCCAGATTATCACCTCATCTTGGACTGTTTTGCCAATCGGTATGGACATAATTTTATGTATCAAAAAAGGAGCCACCCCGTTTTGTAACTTCTCTATATTCCACTCTTTCAATTCCGGGTCAATCATGGAGGAGATCGTTGCTTCACTGAGTGCTTCTGCGTTGTTGGGAATAGCTTTTGTTGGAAACTGACCCGGTATCCAGTTGTCATTAAACAACCGAATGTGCTTCCCATCCCCAACTCTCCACTGCATTCCTTTCTCAATCACCTTCCTTGCCTTCCATATGCTTTGCCAAGCATAAGACCCTTGGGATTATTTTGCTGTAAACACTGAACCAGTAGGAAAAAATTTGGTACTGAACACTCTATAAAACAGCGATGACCTGTCAGTATGCAGCCTCCACACTTGTTTGGCCAACATCGCCTCATTGAACTTAACCAAATCCTTAAAACCCAACCCTCCCTCAGATTTATGCTTACATAGTGTCCCCCAATTTTTCCAATGTATTTTCTTGCAATCTTTACACTCCCCCCACCAGAATTTCCGAATGAGCATTTCAATATCATGGAATAAACCCATCGGCAAGATGAAGCAACTCATTGCATAGGTAGGTATGGCCTGCACTACTGCTTTTAAGAGCACCTCTCTTCCAGCTTGGGAAAGTAATCTCTCTTTCCATCCTTGTAGTTTGCTTCACACCCTTTCTTTTATGTAGTTGAGACTTGCTTTCTTCTCATAATCCTTTATTCCCGGCACTCCTAAAAAATTAATGATCTCTTCCTTTGTCTCCTCAGCAATAACCTTACTAAAAAAGAGAGTGGTTTTTCCTCGGTTAATTTGTTGCCTTGAGGCTTGTTCAAGATGCCTTGAATTGTTTCCAACTCCGTCAATCTTGCCCGACAAAATAACAAGCTATCATTTGCAAAAAAAAGGTGAGTAACTTTGGGACCTCTTTTGCACAATGAATAACCTCGAATCTAGTTTTCTTGGGCTGCCCTTTGCAACATTCTATTCAAACCTTCAGAACAAAATAAGAATAAATATAGGGAGAGAGGATCACCTTGTCGGATTCCACGTCTTGGGATTATGTTTCCTTTCCGTTCACCATTCACCAAGATTGAATAGGAGGCTATGCTAATGCAATTAAAAATGAGTTTTGTCCACATCTCACAAAAACCCATTTTTCTCATTATGTCCATCAAGAATCGTCACTCCACTCTGTCGTATGCTTTGCTCATATCCAGCTTCAATGTCATAAAGTTTGCTTTTTTGGACTTTTGAATCTTCATGTGATGGAGCATCTCAAACGCTATCAAAATATTATCTGAGATAGCCTTGTTAGTTTGAAATGCGCTTTGGGATTCGAAGATGATATGGGGAAGGAATTTTTTGAACCTGTTTGCAATAACTTTTGACACAATCTTATAAATAGTGTTACATAGAGCAATGGGTCTAAATTCTGAAACTTTAGTTGGACTTTTAACTTTAGGAATTAACATAATGTAAGTGTGATTTATTGAGGATGGGATAAAACCTGTGTTCAAGCAGGTCAACACTACTTGAGAAATTTCCTCACCAATACTCGGCCAGAATTTTTGGAAGAACAAGGGGGGTAAACCATCGAGCCTAGGTGCTTTCAGAGGCTCCATATGCTTCAAGGCTTTATCCACTTCATCTCTCACATATTCTGTTGTAAGCATGGTGTTCATTTCATCTGTAATCACCTTTGGTACCGCTGCCAAAGCTTCCTCTAGATTCTAAAGGTTGGTCGAAGTGACAAGGACTGGTAATAGTGAACCAGAATACTTGAAATTTCTTCCTCATCTGAACATACTGCCCCTTCTGAATTTTCCAGTTCCACTATCTGGTTTCTTCTAAATCTGTGAGAAGCACAGCTGTGGAAAAATCTAGTGTTTTGATCTCCCTCATGCAGCCATAGGGTCCTAGATCTTTGTTTCCACATCTTTTCTTCCTTAATCAGCAGCCCCTTAATTTCCCACTTCAGCTTTCGCACTCTATCCATTGAGCCGCCCTGGATTGCCCTTTCTTCAGCCTGTTGCAATTGTTTTTTTTTTCTCTGCCAAAGCCCTAGTGATATTGCGAAAGGCAAGCCGACTCCACTTACTCAACCTAGCTTGGCACATCTTAATTTTTTCTTCCACTTGAACCATCAGTCTGCCACTTACTTGCTGTCTCCAAATCGAGTCCACAATGTCTCTACACCTATCATCTTCTAACCACATTTGTTCAAATCGCCATGGCTTCTGTCTTTTCTTTGGAACCCCCATGGGTAGGATAACCAATGGTTTATGATTGGATGATCCGCATTCTAAATGAAGGACTTTTGTTGCTGGAAACCTTGCCACCCAATTTGTGGTTGCTACAGCTCTGTCCAACCTTTCCCATATCGTAAACCCCTCCTCATGACCGTTGCACCATGTAAATTTATTTCCTACGAACCCCAAATCTTGAAATCCACATTCATCCAATACTTCTCTAAACTCCTCCATTTGTTTGATTGGCCTTAGACGACCTCCCAGTTTTTCATAAGCTCTACAAATCTCATTGAAATCTCCTGCGCATAGCCAAGGCATCAAATATTTGCTCTTGAATTGCCTCAGCTTCGCCCAAGATTCATGGCACTTGGAAGTGTTCAGCTCGCCATAAAATCCTATAAACCTCCATTCACCTTCCTTGCCTTTGTTAACTACTGCATCAATATGATTTACTGAATAAGTGTCCACAGAAAGATCATACTTTGCTTTCCAAAAAATCGCTACACCACCACCTCAACTTTCTTTTGAGACTTCAATCAAACCACCAAACTTGTATCAAACCTTAATTTCTTCCAACCTTGCTTTATTAAGCCATGTTTCGGTCAAGAACATGACTGAAGGATCTTGTGCCCGAATCAAATCTCCAAGCTCCTAGTTTGTCTGTCGGTTCCCAAGCCCACGACAGTTTCAACATAGGAGACTCATTGTTCCTGGCAGGGCTGTGATACAGCCTCCGCCAATACAAAGGGTTTGTCTTGATCTTCATGGTGAACCTATCTCCGTTTATAATAGTGCTCATGTCCTTCAATTTCAGTGCCTAATTGTTTGAGAGAGGTAGGGTGCAACACCTCCTGTTCTTTTACACTTTGTTTTCTCTCCAACCTCTTCCACTTAGGTGCCGTGTAGGTTTCAGTCTCATTGGAAACCTAGTTTTGGTTTTTTCCTTTGTCCACATGATTGACATGCTTCTCATCTTTTTCTGGTGGAATTAATTGTTCGGGTGGACTTTGATAGGCCACTTCGATTAATTCTGTTTTAGCATTAACTTCCTATCCCTTATCCATTGCTGCCCCTTGATTTCCTCCCTTATTTGAGTCATATCGTGATAACTCCTGATCAATTTCCATAATTCTAGCATTAAAGTACTCATCTTGATATTTCAAGTCCTTCCTTATTGGGATTGTGCTGTCATTATCACCAATTATTTGAGTATCCGTTGCCCTAGTTGTAACGCTTCCCATTAATTGCGTACCATTCAATTCCTGTTGCTGCATTTCAGAATTGCTGGCATCGTGGCTCCACCTTGTTCCACCGGACTTGAGTTCCTCCGCTACATATTGCTAGCAGCTTTCTCCTTCCGTTTCGATTCATAGAACCCAGGAACCACCATTATGGAATTTTTACTTGACATCGAGGTTGCCTGAATCCAGGGGCCATACTGTTGGTCCACTTAAGTCAATGTAGCATTACTCTCTATCCACCGGTTGCAGTCCTTGTCGAAGTGGTTCAAACATCCACACCAATAACAAATATTGGGAAGGCATTCGTACCTGAAAGAGACCCACCCTTTGGAACCATTCTCCAGTGAAATAACTCTGCCTCTATAGAATGGGAGGGATGCATCAACCCTAACACAGACTTTCATGACACACCCCTTGTCCACCTCTACATCACTTGAGTTCTTATTCACCACCCCCACTGATACACATAGTTCTTCAGCCACCTTACGATTCAGATAGCGAAAGGGAATGTCATGAACTTGCACCCATAGAGAGACTTGATCGAAGACTAGTTCACGTACCAATATGCTATAGTCATATCTTTTGATCAACACCAAATGCTTATCAAAGCTCCATGGTTCACCTTCTAAGATTCTTTCCACTTCCTCGTCATTGTCAAAAGTAAACAGCACAATGTGATTTCCAGCATTGCGTACCTTAAAACCGTTAACAGATCTCCAAATGGCACTAAAAGTTCTAACAACGGACTCGGTGTTTAAAGCCCTTTTTGTAAGAAATTTTGCTGCAATGGTATATTCCGTCACACTTTTGTCTTCACATAAACGAAAGTCACCTCCTTCCCTGTCGTTCAGTGATAACTCGCCCTAGTCTTTCATAAGATTCTCCATAACTTAGAGAATGATAACCTAAAAAAACTATATGTATTTCCCTAACCCCACGAAAAAAATCCCCACTAGCCTCCAAGTAAACTTTGTTTACTTGAGGAACTACAGCGCCTTACTAGAAGGAACAACAATTCTACTGCCTAAGGGAAGGAGGAGCATCACCTTTTCTTAGCTATAGAGAAACTTTGTTTTATTTAGCTCTCTAACCTTATTCAAATTTTGCAATAAAATAAGCAATAAAATATAAAAATATAATTAGCATATAAAACATAATATAAATGCAAACTGTAATTTATTTTTTCAAACATATATATATATATATATATAGAAGTATATGTTTCATATAATGAAAATAAATTTACAAAAATAGTCTATTTATAATTAATAAAAAAAATTAGCGCAAGATATATATATATATATATATGGATGTATATATTAAAACAAAATTAATTAAAAATATATATTAATAAGTGCCTATAACAAAATAAATAAGTAATAAAAAAAATAATTAGCATCCAAAGCATATTATAAATGCAAACTGTAATTTATTTTTCCAAACATATATATAGAAGTATATGTATATATGAAAATAAATTTACAAAAATAGTCAATATATAATTAACAACAAATTAGCACAAGATATATATGGATGTATATATTAAAAAGGTTTTTTTTTTTTTTTTTTAACTGTTAAACACACACACGCTTTTTTTTTTTTAATCTCAACACACAAACACTTAATTACATTCTCTTACCAAGCTCAAATACATTACTTAACCTAAAGTACCACAACAAAATGGTCTAACTCTTGTAGTAGTAGAGTGGGTTTAAATATATAATTTGATCACTTTTTTTTTTTTAAGAGAATTTCAACCTATAGTATCCACTCCCAATGATAGCTTTTATATTATTTGACCAAGACACCAATTGGTTTTTGGTGTAGGTAGAGATTGAACCTCAAATTTCTTATTCAACTATCAAAAACTTTACCAGTCAGTTTTTGTTTACTTAACCTACTTTAGCATCAGGTTTTTGCATGGACGGACCTAAGATTTTAAGCTAACGGGAGCAGGAGTAAAAAAGAAAAAGAAAACTCCAAATAGGCATCATATAGTATTAAAAAATTATAAATACTCAAAATTGTTGTTTCTAAATACATTAAGATGCAATAATTTACCGACAAAGACAAAAACAAAAACAAAATAATGTTTTTTTTTTTTAATACTAGGTAGGCTAGGAGTTTTTTTTTTTTTGTTGAAGTTAGAGCATTCACAGTGGTAGTGTTAAATATTTTTGCTTTTAACACTTCAAAATCTACTTTATCTATTTTAGCACCCCACTTTACAATACACCTAATATCAAATGTTCTATTTTTATCACTTCATTTAAAATAATATAAATAACTTATTAAAATAATAAAGGAAGAGAGAGAATTTGAGTTTTTTAATTGAATGAAGAGATATAATCTTAATAATATATTGTATTTTATTTTATTTTTAACAACTTGCTACAGTCAACTAATATTTATATTAGTTTATTGTAGTTGCAAAAAACTTAGCTTTAGCTTCTCCAATAACACATAATTTTTTTTGGTTTTTTAGTAGTAAAATAGTTTTTTTTTTTTTTTTTTGTGGCTAAAATACAATAACAATTGTGAATGTTTTTATTGTTTTTGTTAAGTTTTTGGGTTGAATAGTTGCTATTTGAGTGAGGTTAGTTAGGCTTATTGAGAAGAACGCAAACCTAAGGTTTTGAAAGTGGGGCCAACTATAAAAAATAATATAATAAAAAAAAATTGGACCCACAGGGGTTCGGGCCCTCACCTAGGTCCATCCCTGGGATTTTGGTTTAGAAGGTTCTTGCAACTCATTATGAGAGTTGCATGATGAAAAACTACTTTAGCACTATGAAGCACTAGTGCATTTCCGGATTCGGGTGCGGGTGTGGGTACGAGACTCGGCAATTTTTGAAAAAATTAGGTGCGGGTGCGGCGATTAAAAAATTATTGAAAATATTTTTATTTTTATTTTCTATGTATTTTTACTATTAATTTGTGTTGTATCAATTTGCTTATGTTGATGCCCACTTTAGCAGAGATGCCCAATAGCAAGAAGAAGCCCAACAATATGGGAGAAAAAGAGTTAGTAAATTAAGAAGAAAACCATTAAGCCCGAATGGTAGGAATAATGGATCATAGGCCCAGAAAATAATAAATAGGTTTCAAAGAAAGCAAGCAGGCCTAAAGGAGCCTAAAGAAAGGAAGTAGTAAACCTATGGGCATCATATGAAATAGAAAGCAAGCAAGAATGGGCCAAAGAGGCCCGAAGTAATTGAGAGGCAAAAAAAAAAAAAAAAGAATTAACCCTTTGTGATGAATTAATTGATTAATTAGCCAAGTTTATTAATTAATTAAATTAACATACAAACGCGTGGTAGCATAAACAAATCACCAATTAAAATAAGTATGCAGCAAAAAATAAATTTATACGGTGATTTGTTTACGAATAGGGAAAATCTACACGGCAAAAACCCCACCGAGTGATTTTAAGGTCACCACTCTCGAGAATCCACTATTATCACAACAAGTGATTACAAGTAAAGGAATCCCAGTATCTTATATTAACCTACAGTTGAACCCTTACCCAATTACCCAATTGGACTTATTCTATAGTGACAATCTCTCTTTGTAATGCACAGATCCCAATACGCGACTTCAATCACCAACTAGAGAAGGTTGTTGGCTGCAAAACTTTTCAGTTCATCACACGATGAAGATCGAGAAGATGCTTGGTAACAAAACCCTACGGTGCACAAACACATCAACTTCTTCACAAGAAAGATGAACTAGGGCAAATTCTGTCTTCGGTCACAATTTACTTGAACAAACTTTGCTCAACACTTATGCAACTTGTGTCTCTGTTTACTGCCCTTAAAATAATTCTTATATATGTTTAGAGTTGTGAGAAAAGAAAGCTCAAACATATAATCACAGATTGGAATCAAAACAGAACTGAAACTATGTTTTTCATAAACCTCAACAGATATCCTATCTATTGAGCTGCTGTTGAGCCACGGGATTCAGACAGCTCTTAAGTCTCGATAGATGGCTAGTTGTCGAGCTTTAATGAACAACACTTTCTGCACTTGAATCTTGGACAGACTTGCATGGCTTTAACACTTGAATTTGAAACAAAGTTTCTTAAAGCATCAAGCACATCCTAGATCTACCCAGATATAAGTAAAGTGCGTTTTGTCAAAGAATTAGCCAATTACATAAAATAGTGACATATGTTCCTAACAAGTGAATCATATATGTCTTAACATTAATGAATTAAGTGAGTAAGATGGAAAGCCCATGAACCCCAAAAGTAAGGGACATGGTAGTTTGGGCCGGGGAAACCCAAAAGACTTAGCAAAGGCCTATAGGAGTAAAATGGGTCGATGATGCCCAAGGAGAGGAAACAGGTCGGGATGCCCAAAAGGATGAGATGGGCCAAGGAAGCCCAGAAGCAATGGAATGGGTCAAGGAAACCTAAAATAATATGAATACTAGCCCAATGGTAATACTGGGCCACGGGAATTAAGCAAAGGGAAAGTATACAATAGGCCCAAAAAGAGCCCAGCAAGCACAGGTCATACGATAGCACAGCAAGAATGACAGAATGGCATGGAAGAAGTGCTAGCAGACCTACAAAAGGGGCAAAGGATGGATTAGAGAAGGAAAAAGTCACAATCAAGCAAGGCCCAGCCTAGGAAGGAAGTAAGACATGAAGGACGAAGGCTCAGGGAAACATTCACGCCACAAGAAGTCAAGAACAAGTAGCAAAATGTATAGACAAGCCTTCAAGTCGTGGCAAATGCATGAGCAGTAGACAAGCCATGGACACACATGGAAGTGGAGCACGCACAAGGCTTAGGCACCACCAACCTATACCCAGCCAATATAGGGGTAGTGGGCTATGGGTTAGAGATAAGAGAGGATATGGTCTAGCGGTGGGGAGAAAGGGAGAGCCTATTCTGGGGTTCCCGCTTAAATGTTTTTAGGGGAAATGTCCTGCTGGGATGACATACCACACAAAAGAAGGAAAGATGAGTTGGAATCACTAGGTGCATGCTATGAGGGATAGTGAGAGAGAATGCCCACCTTTATCTGGATGGGAATGCCATAGTGAGCAAGCAAACAAAATAAGACTTTTTGTCTAGTAATGAGGTGTGGCACGACCAGCATAGTTAAATGGTGGTGGTAAAGCAGCTGACAAACCAGTGGATGGTCTGAAAGGACACCCACACCCAGACAAAAGCAGTTAAAGGGTAAAACAATAAAAACCTTTCACGACAGGCAGTATAAAAGAGCCCTCCATAGTGTACATAAAGAAGGACAGAACAATAGGAAGAAGATCGAAACAACAGGAGAGAAAAGCTAGAGTGAACATAATAACCCTACAAGGGAATAAGAAAAAAGAGAGAACAACGGAATAGAAAACTTAATAAGAAAAAAGGAGTTAAAAAGAAACAACAGAAAGTAGGCAAGAGTGTGATAGCAGGCATACACCAATAGGCTAATCCCTTCTCTCCCTCTAAAAGCATACCTTTTAATGAGGATTAAGGAATTTTGAGTATAAGCCATTTAGGCTCATTCTCTCAAAGTGGGTAATTTTCATGGTAGGATCTCCCTGTGAGGTTACCCACATTGAAGAAGTGGTTCATTTCTTGGACTTAACTCCGTAAGACAATTAAGCGTGGTAGACTAACCATTTCTTCTTCCGTTTTATTGATTAAGCATTGGTGTTATTTCTCTCTTATTATTATCATTTTATTTATATTGCATATATATTGTTGCATTGCTTTATCTTCTATTTCATTCAATACTTTCTGCTTTTCAGCTGACAATGAGCATACTCCCTTTTATTGTTGCTATATTATATCTGTCTGCCATAACCCTTTTGTAACAGTTTCCTCTGCCATGGGCATGCCAACAAAGTTTTAGCAAAGGGGCCTTAGTTTGCGCATAAGCCGGTTTGAGGTGTGTTGCATCCAAGTCGATCTTGACTCTCCTACCCAAAACATTTGGGCCATAGCGTGGCAGGAGGCAGCCCAACCTGCAGTTGCAAAAAGGCCCACCGCAGCTTAATAAATGGGTCTTATTGTAGGGATGGATCTAGGTGGGGGCCCAAGCTCCCCCGACTTTAAGGGAAAAAAAAAGATATATTCTTTTATTATTTTATTTTTGGTTTCATCTTTAAAAAATCTTGCCCCTTTACAATTTTACATTGATATTATTGTAAGAGCACTTGCATTAGCTGTTGTAAAATAGCACTATGCCCCAAATTTGTCCAATTAACCCCAAAAAATGCCCACGTCATTTTATGTATCAATGTATAAATTTACACAGTTACTACAGCTATGCAAATGAATATTTTAGTAGTTGAGGGGAGTGATTTTTGGTTTAAGAAAAGAGAGATATGATTTGCAGTGATAATAAAAAATTGATAAGGAAATAGATTTTAATGAAATGTAGTGTAAAATAGATAGTCTAATGTGGGGTGCTTTCAAAAGTGGGTATGTAAAATAGAAAAAAGTAGGTTTTTATGCCAAAATAGACAATAATTTTTGCATGAACTAATGCAAATGCTTTATTGTAGTAGAAAACAATGTTGTTTTATTTCTTTTGTCTTTGTTAGTAGATGATTACATTAGGGATGACAATTTTACTCCGCCTCGCTTAACATGCCTCATGTATGCATTTTGTGTGCCATATGTGTGGGTTGGGCCTAAGCCATACTTTGAAACAATATGTTTTGTCTCTTATTCTTTTGATTCCATAAGCAAAGCTCATGAATCAAAAGATGGGCATCTGTAGACACCATATTTTGTACCTCTTACAACTCAGGTCCTGTTCCCCAATGATGTCAAAATTCTAAGACTCAAGGTTGGTTTAGGGCCTAATTAGATTACAAATTGACTTGAGAGGTATTCAAATGAAAAATATAACTCTTTAATGAGCAAAAAATTTATTTTTGGAAAAGAAAGGTCAAAGAAAGCCCTCGGCCTACATACGTAGGCATGAACCTGTATACGCAGTCTTAAAGCATGCGTACGCAGGCATGAGCCTGCACACATAGGTAGGGTTTCGAAAACATAAAGAAAGGCAAGTTTTCTGTATTAATTTTAAGGTTTGGAATGGATCCCACATCGTTTAGGAGTCGTTCCAAATGCCCATTTTCAAAATATAAATAGCCATACATGGTACATTTTCAAAGGACACACAGAAAATCCTAAGGGAAAATCTAAGATTCACTAGAAATAGTGAATCAAAGAGGTAATTTTTTACCAAACATTCTTAAGTCAAATTATTTGATTGGGGACTTTTCTAGCCTTGATCTTTTGAATTTAAGATTACTAATCACATTTTCATTGAGTTGTTAATAGATTTGACTGAGAAGAACGATAAAAAATCAAGCTTAGGAGCTTTTTGCTTTGAGGTATTCATTCTAAACTTTTCTTTCACTTTTTCCTTTTAGTTTATGTTTTAATATGTTCTTTTTCTTTGTTTACGCCTATAATATGTTTGTTTAGATTAGGTTTACATTTTCCTTATGTTTTGAGGATGTTAGGTTTTTACATTTAAGTTTTTAAGTCTTTTTCTGCATTTTTGTTTCTGGGTTAGGGTTTAAGGTGTGTTTGCATGTGCATGCTTCTTTCATGCGTACGTAGGTTCGAAGTATTCGTAAACATATAACTGACTTGTGTACATAGGCCTATATATGCGCACACATACTCATGCCCAAAAACCCTAATTCAAGTTTTTTACTTCTGGTCCTTCTTTTATTTTACATCATATGTCTCTGTTTTTACCTTCTTGTATGCTTTTTGATTTTTCTATTTCTCTGTTCACATGTTTGTTTGTCATTGTATGCTAAATTAGGGTTTTCTCTTAAAGTTCTTGCTTTAATACTATGCCATTCATTCATATGCCCCTTCATTGATGCCATAGGTGTTGTGATGTGGTGAGGTAAGTAAAGACACGCATAGGTATGAACATGCATTAGATATATGAAGCTTCTTGTTGGGATGATTTGTTCTTAATGCAATCACATGTTTATCTTGTCATGTTTGTGTTTCTACCATGTATCCTTGCTGCCATGCCTACCTTTTTAGCTCGATTTGTTGCTGCCTTGTTTGGATGATATGTCTACCATGCTAAATGAGTGCTAGGGTTTATGATGTGATGATATGCATGATTTTGTGTATGCTAGGGTTTATGATATAATGACATGTATGATAGGTGTATGTTTAGGGATGTTTGATGCCATGTTGATTGTTAGATGTGTGTTAGCACGTGTGTGAGTTAGATAACAATATTGGACATGCCTTTAATAGGATTAAGACACAAGACATAATGAGAGGAAGCCAACCTTAGGGTTGGGCAGTCTTGGGTGCCTAACACCTTCCCAAGAACATACCTAAACTCCTAACCCATACTCTGGTAGTAAGATTAATGGTCTTTCATCGAAAGGATGCTATATTTAAGGTTCTTAGGCCATTGCAAAACTAGGTGGCAACTCCATTTCCCGTTGTGGCCACAGTGGCGACTTTACTAGGGATTGTGAGTTTAATTTCTCAATCTTAATAAAGGTTTGTTCAATACTAGTTTGCACACACATCACATGAGCCTACCCACACTTGAGAGATCCTAGATCCAATCAAAAAGAGGATACCTTTTATATATCTCTTTATTCTTCAATCATGTATCTTATGCTTACCTAATTCTAAAGGACAAATAAAAGGGATAAAATTGGGGGATGACCCAAGAGTGATGGTATAATCTAAGATGTTTGGGATGAAAAAGAAGAAGAAGTTCTCACGTGTAAAAGGCTTATCCCAAAAATGCGAAGGTAAATCTTAACTAGAAAGGTTCATAAGACCATAGCCTAATTGCTATCATAAGCCCAAATCAAAAAGCCTTTTGAAAAAGAGGACCTTGGGCTTAAGGTAACAAGTATGCTATGGACTTAGCATCCAACCTTACAAAGCCCTAAATGAAACTCCCTAATCTTTGGCCTCTTTGTTGTATGCCTAGGCCCAAAATGATGAGAATTTCATGGACTTTGAAAGGAAGGCTACAATGAATTCTAGCTAGATGGCTACTTCCAAAACAAAAAAAAAAACAAAAAATGATGATAATGAATGAAAATGAAAAAGGAAGAGCCTAAAGGCAATGAATACATTGTAAGCCTATATTTGAGACAAGGGGTTGAAAATCTCTAAATACATTCCAATAAAAGCTCATGAGAGTAAGATTAGAGTTCTATTGTAAATGGACTAAAACCTAAATGAAACAAGGGGCAAGGTTCATAGAGGAAAAGTAGTGATTTTGTAATTGGGCCTTCATTAAATAGACTTAAAGATTTTCTAAGAACATCTAAAGTTAAAAAAGAACCTTTTAATTGGGGGATGAATTTAGTAAAGATGGGACTCCTTTTAAGGCATCACTTATCACCAAGGTCAAGTCCCCACTCAAAGAAGAATGGAAAGCAAGACATTCCAAGAAGGAACCCTGTAAGAGGAAAGGATAACAACTTCAAATGAAGAGGCCCTTGTGCAAGAGTTATATAAGAGGTAAAAACACAAGGTGAAGTCATCGAGAAGATAAGAAGCCATCTCTCCAAGATGAAGGAAGATGAACTAACGAAGCCTACACATGACAAGGAGGAAGGAGAAGAATGGGATAAAGAGGACAAGGCTAACTATGAAAGAAACAAGTTAACTTAAAAAGACATCGGTCGAATAATGGCAGAAGGAAAGGTCTGTCTCCTTTTACCTAAATTTAAGCCGCAACTAAGGAACACTCCTGGACCCTGGACCTTCAAAAGAGCCCACGTCAATGACTTCTCTGAATTAGGAAACGTGGGATCTTAGGAAGATTATGACTGGCTAGAATGGACCTCTATAGTTGGGGCAACTCAAGTCACCCCCAGCTCGATTCATGATACAGATTCCTCCCCCAATGATGATCCATACATTATACTAGCCAAAGAAGAAGAAAAAGAAGAGGATAATGAAGTGATTAGTTGTTGGAGTGAAAATGATGATGATTGATTCCTCGACGAAGCAGGAGGGATTTTTCCAATGAAGATGAACTTCTTCATGACGTGAGTGAAGCTATACGCACGTGGGGGCTTCCAAAGAATGAAGACTGGTCCACCGAGATGAAGTTTCTATTCAAAGAGGAAGATGAGAAGGGAGGCGACAAGCCTTAAAGGAGAAGAAGGACAGAATTCATCATTCCTGCTGTGGGGCAACTTAATAATTAGACTTAGGTTGGGTTTTCTAAGAATGGGGAAAAGAAATTTTGTAATGCAAGTCCTGATGTACTTTTCAACATTTTCAATAAGATGAATTCTGATTTGGCTTATTTTTATGTGTCCCATAATATTGAAATTTTGTACTTAAATGATTTAAATGAATTTGAAAATGAAATTAATAAGCAATTGGAAAAGAAAATTGAACCTATGGAACCAACTTTTGAAACTCTTAATTTGGACAATAATGAGAATCCATGCTTAATTAAAATTTGCTTAACCCTAAATAAAGAAGAAAGAAAAGATCTTAAGGAGCTTCTCACAAAATTTCAAGAAGTGTTTACATGGTCCTATGAAGATATGCTTGAAATTGATCTTAAGATAGCCCAACATCACATTGATACCCATGCCCATATGGTACCCGTTAAGCAAAAGTTGAGACGCATGAGAACCGAATGGCTTCTAAAGATCAAGAAGAGGTCACGAAACAATTGAAAGTAGGGTTAATTAAGCCTATGGACCAAGCCAAGTGGATGGTCAATGTTGTGCCTGTACCCAAGAAGGATGGAAAGGTAAGGATTTGTGTGGATTTTAGGGATTTGAATAAGGCTTGCCCTAAAGATGATTTCCCCTTTCCTCATATAGACGTCCTAGTGGATAATATACAGCCGGCAATGCCTTGATGTCTTTTATGAATGGTTTCTCAAGATATAAAAAAATCAAGATGGCTTCTAAGGATGTGACTAAAACCACTTTCACCATGGAATGAGGGATCTATTGGTACAGAGTTATACCATTTGGGCTAAAAAATCTAGGTGCAACTTATTAAAGGATGGCAATAGCTTTGTTACATGATATGATGCATAATGAGGCTGAGGTGTATGTTGATGACATGATTGTAAAATCCAAGGATAGAGGAGATCACATCATTAACTTAAGAAAGTTCTTCGAAAAAGGGGTATAGATTAAGGTTGAACCCTTAAAAGTGTACCTTTGGAGTAATAGTTGGGAAATTGCTAGGCTTCCTAGTAAGTGATAGAGGGATAGAAGTAGATCCATCCAAGATTAAAGCCATATTGGAGAAGCCTCCACTCAAGAATGAGAAGGAAATAAGAGGATCCCTAAGTTAACTACAATATATCAGTCAATTCATTGCCAAGCTTACCTCCACTTGTGAGCTCATCTTTAAGCTCCTAAGGAAGAATGAACCCTACATATGGAATGATGAATTTCAGAAAGCCTTTGAACTTATTAAGAAATACCTCCTCCATCCACCTATCCTAGTACCTCCACAATAAGGAAAGCCTTTACTACTATTCTATCATAGGAGATACAGTTAGGAGCATGCTTTCATAAGAAGACAACAATAAAAATGAAAGGGCAATGTACTATTTGAGCAAAATATTCCATGATTATGAGACTAGGTACACCCCCATAGAGAAGTCATGCTTTGCACTCGAGTGGGTTGTACAGAAGTTGAGACACATCATCCTTTCGTTCCAGATATGGGTGGCAGCTAAAATGGATCCCTTGAAGTACCTATTTGAGAAACCAGCTTTGAGTGGAAGACTGTCAAGATGGTTGATCTTATTAGTAGAATTCAATTTGAAGTATGTGGCAAGGAAGATTATCAAAGGGAGCCCCATATCTGATTTTTGTGCCAAGAATCCTATAGAGGGAGAGGATGGAAGAGAAGACTTCCCAGATGAGGACATCTTGGATATCGAGCTAAGGGTATGGAAAATGTATTTTGATGGAGCTGTAAACCAATATGAGAATGGGATAGGAGTACTTTTGATCACCCTTGATGGATCCCATGTATCTTTGGCTGTCAAATTGAACTTTGAGGCGACTAATAACATGGCAGAATATGAAGCTTGTATCACTGGAATGGAAGCTCTTCGATAGTTAGGAGTAAAAAGACAGAGGTGTTTGGAGATTCGACCTTGGTTATAGCTCGAGCCCAGAAGTTATGGAAGGTAAATGAAGAACATTTAAAGCCTTATCAGGAATATCTAGAGGATTTGATCAAAACTTTTGACAAAATTGAATACATGATCATCCCTAGAGCTCAGAATCAATTTGCAAATGCCTTAGCTACTTTGGCATCCATGGTTGAAATACCAGAGGAAGTATGGACATGACCTTTAGAGATTGAACAAAGTTATGAGTTAGTACACAAAGAGAAGAGTGAGTCATCGGTGTGGACATAATGGATGGAGTCGCCACCTACTTTTTGCAATGATCTAGGAACCATATATATAGTGTCCTTTTGTGGAAGGACCTTTTGATCTTACTACCAGAGATATGGGTTTGTAGTTAAGGTAGTTCTTGGGAAGGTGTTAGGCACCCAAAACAGCCTAACCCTAAGGTTTCCTTCCCTTCATTGTGTCTTATGTCTAAACTCTATTAAAGGCATACTCAGTATTGTATCTATACTCACACACACACTACCATACATTTAATCACTCAACATGGCATCAATCATCCCTAAACATACATCTATCATGGCAATAAAACAAGGTCTAACATGCATCTAATCATGGTATACCCTAACATACATCTAGCAAACAACCTAACATTCATCTGGCATGGCACATCATCGCATCCCAAACCCTAGCATACATCTAATCATGCTTCATCACATCATATCCTAACTTACATCTAGCATTATATCCATCTAAGGTAGCAAGCATACATATAACATGACGACATCAAAGAATCATATTAAAGGTATCAAGAATATGTTATTCCAACCAACCATCAAAGAATACCATATTCAAAGATGCATGGGAATGTGAATGCATGACTTACCTCACTTACCTTGTAACAACTTAGCACCTACAGCATTATGCATGAACATGTGAATGAATGGCATGGTATTCAACAAAGAAATTAAAAAAAAAAAAAAAAAAAACCCTAATCTAAGCATGTGAAAGGAAAACAAACAAATAAACATGCGAAATAGAAGCTTAAAAGCATGAATATATGGAAAAGGATCTAAAACGGGAACATGGCTTGTGAAGACAGAAACAAAAATAGAGGAAATAAAATTATGGTTTCTGGGCTGGTTCATGCATGTGCATGAACAACCCTGTGTGTACATAATAAAGCCTACGTACGCGGCCTTAATCATGCGCACGTGGGTTTCTGCCCAGAAACCTTAGAAATACAGCAAACAGAGCAAGGTTTCAAAACACGATTTCTAGTAACCTAACATACTTTTAAAACATAAAACTACACAAACCTAAGCCATATAAACATATGAACACATAAAACAAGTAAAGAAACAACACAAAGATAGAATTAAAAGCAGAAAATAAAAGAAAAGACTTGAAATGAATACTTAGTTTGATTTTTGACCATTCCCCTTAATCACATCTATCGCAAATCAATAAACGTGTCATTAGTAATCTTAAAATTCAAAGATCAAGGCCACAAAAAAGGGCCTAATAAAATAAAATTGACTTGAGGATGTTTATTGTTTTCCCGTAGGACTTCTGTGTGTTTTTGAAAGGTACCATGTATGACTATTTATATTGTGAAAATGAGGGTTTGGAACGGCTCCCAGATGATGTGGGATTTATTTCAAACCTCAACATTAATGTAGAAAACTGCATTTCTTTTACTTTTGAAACCCTACTTGCATGTATAGGCTCATGCTTGTGTATGTAGGCTTTTAGGCTGCGTACACAAGTTCATGCCTATGTACACAGGCTTAGGGTTTCTTTTGGCCTTTATTTTCCAAAAATAGATTTTTGCTCATTAAAAAGTTATATTTTCCATTTTAACACCCATTAAGTCAATTTGTAATCTGATTAGGCCCTAAACTAACCTTGGATCTTAGAATTTTAGCATCAATGGGGAACGGGGGCTCGAGTTGTTAAGAGTAAAAATGCGGTGTCTATAGATGCCTCTCTTTTGATTTATAAGCTTCGTTCATAGAATTAAAAGAATAAGAGTCAAAACATTTTGTTTTGACGTATAACTCGAGCCCAACCCACGCACATGGCACTCAACACACATACATGGGGCGAGGTGCGACTCTGTAGAGTTGCATGGGATTCTTATGTTCGAATTCCCACCTTTGTTGCTCGGGAAATGAGTAATGATAGGTTCACTATCTCAGAACTTGTTTTGCCAATTGCAAGCAAAAGGTGAGTGACTCACGATCCTAGATTCATTTAAAAAGAAAAACAAACAAAGGTGCTCTTATGAGCTCAAACAACTAAACAAACAAGGGTGCTTTTACGAGTTTAAAAGGATATATATATCTGTGGTGTCCATCTAGGGCGCTTGCCTCAAACTTCTCTGGGTGGCTTGCACCTCTTGTCTTCTCCATCTCTATCTTTACTTGATCTTGTAGGGCTCTTGCCTTGGGGTGACCTTAGTCTTTATCTCCATCTATATGTCTTCTACTGTGCTTGCATGTTCAATTCCCTCGGGATATGTGCACAAGTCTATATAATATGCCAGCATGTTCAATTCACTTAGGATATATGCACGAGTTCTATCTGTTTTGACCTATGAGGGAGCCTTGGGTGAATGATCCATTGGGGATGATAAAGCGGAACTCACTGGGAAGTATGATCTTCTTGAAATTTTGGTCACTGTAGACATCGTGTTTTGTACCCGGTTAATAACCTTTAGTCCCCGGTCCCAATGATGAGCTTGACATATCTACAAAAGGTAATTGAAGTTATTTTGATAGTTTGGAGGTAATCACAACTCAAAAGTGGTCTAATCGCTTTGAAAATGATGCAAAAAAATGACCTTTGCTCTTGTTTTGACCATAACTTTTGATCCACAAATACTTTTTGAGTATGGCTTGTTTCATTGGAGAGTAGACATCATGGGCTTCAATTTGAACATAAATTTTGCCTAATTTGGACTTATATTAAGTAAGTTATGATTATTTAAATTTGGGCCAACTGAGCAGTTCGATTTTCTGAGTTTTAAAACTTTAATTTAAGGGCCCAAAACATTATGCTTTGATGTGGGCTAGCCCATAAACCCTTGAGAACGTCCAAAGACTATTAAAAAGCCCCTAAAACCCTAATTTTAGCTTACAAATACTCATCTTATGTCTCAGATTAAAACCCTAGCTAGAGAGAGGGATTTTTTTGACATCCATCTTTTCTAAAATCCTATTTTCTCTTTGGAAAACCCTAAGACAACCCCTTAGCCCGCTTTTGCCAAAATCAAAACCTCTCTTTAGTTAGTTCTAAGGTTGCAAACTATTTTCTAATCTCTTTCAAAACCTTTTATAAATAATCTTTTCAAGAATATGTTTTTATTTTGAGTTGTGATTACTAATGCACTATTGATATATTTGATTCCTTTGATTATCATTCAATCTTGTTGTGTAGACATTGAGGGGTCGGTTAAATATCAATCAAGTTGTGTTTTCCATAAGCAAGATGAGCTTTTCTTCGTGGCTCTTCCTTAATTTGGTTTTTTACAACTTGTGTTCTTGTTGTTTTTATTTGAGTTATTTGTTATACATGCTTAGAAATATTTTTTGCTTTGTTTAATTTTGTTTTGTTATGTCTCATTATGTTTGTTAGGACATATGTGGAACATGTTATGAATATATGTCATATAGAATTAGCTAATCATTTGACAAAATGCACTTTATTTGTAATTGGGTAAATCTAGGGTGTGTATAATACTTCAAGGAATAAGAGTTTAACTCCAAGTATTGAAGCCATGCAAATCTATCCAAGAATCAAGTGAAGAAGTGCTACTTATTAAAACTCGACAGATGTATCTATTGATATTTAATATTTGAAGCTTGATAAATAGCTCGACAGCTGTATCTATCAAGGATTACAAAGTTTAGATTTCCAGATCTGTTTTTCACACATATCCAAGCTATTTGTGTAGGGTTTCTTTTCTCATAACCATAGACATATATAAGGATTATTTTAAGGGTCGTCCAAGGTTATGCAATTTGATGTAAAGTGATTATTCACTCAAATTGTGACTGGAGACAATTTGTCCTAGTTCATATTTCTCTTGAAGAAGCTGCTGGGTTTGTATCCAAGGGTTTTGTAACCAATGAGCTTCTTGATCTTCATCGTGTGGATGAACTGAAGAACTTTGCAGCCAACATCTTTCTCAAGTTGGTGTGTTAGTCATATACTTGGATCCGTGCATCAATTGGTTAGTCACGTACTGGGAGCCGTGCATTGAAATGAGAGATTGTCACTACATTACATGTCTAATTGTGTATTGGGGTAAGGGTTCAACTGTAGGTTGGTATAAGGTACTGGGATTCCTTTACTTGTAACTGCTTGTTTTGATAATAGTGGATTCTTAGGAATGGTGACCTTAAATTCACCCCGTGGGGTTTTGCCTTGGTGGTTTTCCTCATTCGTAAACAAATCATTTGTGTCAAATTTATTTTCTACTCCATTTAACTTAGTTGGTGATTTATTTGTGCTACCTCGCGTATTGCATGTTAATTAACTTAATTAATTCACTTGGCTAATCAATTGGTTAATTTATCTAAGGGGTTAATAATTTCTTGGCCTATCAATGTTTTTATTTGAGAGTTGAATGATTTGATATATTGATGAATATGTTTTGATGTTTTAAGTGTTGCTCTTGTTTGTTGTTAGGTCCAATGTATGTTTAGTAGTAGATTTTGTTTTGTTTATCTTTGATATCTTTGTTGCTAGTTTAGGTTGTTTAGTTTTATATTAGAAGCATGTTAGGTTTGGTTTGATTGTTGTTTTGTTGCTTGCTTTAAAACTTTATTTTTTGGCATCTATGCATGCGTATACTCATGTATGCGTACGCATACTCGTGCCCAAAAATGCTGATTTAGGGTTCTTGATTTTGATTGTTTTGCTTAGTTTTAATCCTCTGTTTAAAGTCTTGTTAAGTCTATTTTTCACATATTTAGGTCTAGGGTTAGTAGAATAACATTTTTTGCATGCTTGGATTGATAGATTGATAATAAAGGTTTATATCTTGGATAAATCACATAAACATGCATTGATGCATAGGTGTTGTGGTACTATGAGGTAAGTGAGGTAAATCATGCATAATTACATGAACATGCATTTGATTAGGATGATGAGCATGATATGGTTTATGACCATGATGAATATGCTCGGTGAATACCATGATGCTATGCTTGGATGTTTGAGATATGCTTGATGTTAATGCCTTATTGATGCTACTATATTGTGATATGCTTGCTATCTTGGATGAGATGAGATAGATGTATGCTTAGGTTGTAATATGCCATGACAGATGAGCGATTAGGTTTTAGGATGATTGATGCCATGTTGATTATTAGATGTATGCTAGCATGTGTGTGAGTATAGAATGCAATGTTGAATATGCCTTTAATGAGATTAAGACGTAAGACACAATGAGTGGATGCCAACCCTAGGGTTGGGCAGTTTTGGGTGCCTAACACCTTCCCAAAACTGTACCTAAACTCCAAACCCATACTTTGGTAGTAAGATCAATGGTTCTTCCCAGAAAGGACGTTATATTCTTGGTTCCTAGGCCATTGTAAAACTAGGTGGCGACTCCCCGTTGTGTTCACAATGGCGACTTCACTAGGGATAGAGATGAAGTTTAACTTCGATGTGTTATTAGGCCATAATTGAATAAAAATTTTATTAATGGAGCCCAATCCTATTTTATTTTGTTTTTTCACAAACATGCACTTTGTACCCCATGTGACCTTGGTTGGTGATGAATGGGAAGATGAGTATGCTCCATTCGAGCAAAAGTATTTCGAAGTTCGTCCCACCAACTCACAATTCATGCCATTGCTTGTGATGGGCTTTAAGTATATTAACGGTTTGCCACCAATCCACAAAGGTCCATTTAGGCCCTCGATTGGAATCATGACCCACCTAGTTGTGAGTGACCTACTTATCTATCCTTTTAGCTCTAGAAAGCCTGCCAACACTTAGAGAGATCCTAGATCTTATCAAAAGAAGATACCCTTTATATCACTTGTTTGTTTAACCATATACTTGTGTTCACCTAATTCTAAAGGACAAATAAAATATGTAAAGAATTGGAGGATGACCTAAAAGTTATGGCATACCCAAAGATATTGGGACAAAAAGAAAAGAAGTTCTCACATATGAGAGAGACTTATCCCAAAGTCCAAAGGTATGTCTTAACTTGAAAGGTTCATAAGACCATAGCCTAGTTGCTATCGTAAGCCCAAATCAAAAGTGTTAGGGACATATTTTATGTAATTGGCCAATCCTTTGACAAAATGCACTTTACTTGTAATTGGGTAGATCTAGGATGAGTTTAAGACTTCAAGAAACATGTTGTTCAAGTCAAGTGTTAAAGCCATGAAAATCTGACTAAGAAACAAGTGAAGAAAAACTATTTATTAAATCTCGATAGCATTCTCGACAAAAAAGACTTTTATTGAGATTTAAAGTCGAAGCTCGACACAAGCTGTTTCTGTCGAGACTTACGAAATCAGATATTCCCAATTTGATTTTCAGCCCATGCTTGTATATTTGTATAGGGTTTCTTTTCTCACAACCCTAGACATATGTAAGGATTATTTTAAAGGCTGTCGCATATGCAAAAAGTGATCTAGTTCATTATTCTCTCAAAAGAAGCTACTGCGTCTTTATGCGAAGGGTTTTGTAACCAAGGAGCTTCCTGATCTTCATTGTTGATAAGCTGAAGAAATTTTCAGCCAACAATCTCTTCAAGTTGCTGGAGTTAGTCACATACTAGGATCCGTGCATATTGGTTAGTCACGTACTGGGATTCGTGCATCAAGTGAAAGATTGCTGCTATAATACAAGTCTAATTAGGTATTGGGGTAAGGGTTCAACTACAGGTTAGTATTTCGGGATAGGCCAAAGGGTTTGGTAAGATTCCTTATACTTGTAACCACTTATGATTGATAATAGTGGATTCTTGGGTGTGGTGAACTTTAAATCATCCGCTGGGGTTTTGCCTCGGTGGTTTTCCCCATTCGTAAACAAATCATCTGTGTCAAATTTATTTTTTGCCGCATTTAGATAATTTGATGATTTGTTTGTGTTGCCATGCCATTGCGTGTAATTGAACCTAATTAATTAACTTGGGTAATTAATTAATTAAAGGGGTCAATTCATTTTAACTGAACAAAAAGGCCTCTTGAAAAGGAGAACCTTAGGCCTAGGGTAACAAATATGCTATGGACTTAGTGTCTAACATCCTACGAAGTTGATATGAACTTCCCTAATCATGGGCCTCTTTGTTGTATACCAAGACCCAAAATGATGAGAGATTCATAGGCTTTGAGAGGAGGGCCACAATAAGTTCTAGCTAGGGGGCCACTTCAAAAAGAAAATTTCAAGAAAAGAAGAAAGTCTTTTGCAAAGAAGAAAAGTTTTCAAAAAAAAAAAAAAATCTTTTGCAAAGAAAAAGAATTCAAGAAAAGAAATGTTTTGCAGAGAAAAGTATCTCAAGCAGAAGAATTAAAAAAAAAAAACCTTCTGTAAATTATTTTTTTTAAAGAATTTTAAAAAAAAATTTTTGAAAAGAAAAGTCTGAAAGGAAGATAAGAGATGATCCACAAAGCCATGATATACCCTAAGTTTTGGGCCCATTCAAAAAAAAAAAAAAAAAAATTCAAATCAAGAGAGCCTAAGATCATAAGTATACCATAGACTTTGGAGGAAGGCATTTCCATAAAGTCATAATTGATAGGTTTTTAGACCCTTTAAACCACAATTGGATTAACCTAGTTAATTAGCCAAGTGATTAACTTAGTCAAATTATGCAAATCTAGGTTATCACAATCAAACAATCATATCATGTATAAATAGTGGAAATATAAATAACACAATGATATGATGACCCAGGAAACCACACCGGTAAAAACCTGGGGAGGATTTAACTTAGCTATCCTAAAGGTAAACTTGAATCCACTATACGAAAGAATCGAAGTTCATACAATAGGACTTAGACCACTAACATCTTATTGTTACCCACCAGTAAAACTTACTGACACGACCACGTGTAAGCTCCGAATCCAGGGACTCCTTCTTTCTTAGATTCTCCAGCAAGTACAAGCACACCCGCTTGTGTATCTTTAAGCTCTTATGGTAGCAACTGAATGATCATCAAGGTCTTGAAGTAATCTCCTACTTGATAACCCTAAGTCTATGTGAAGGAAAGCTCCTCAAAGATCTCACAAGAGATTCACATAAACAGCAATATGAGCAACAAGAGCAACCTCTAAAACGTGGCTAGGGTATCCCTTATATACCTAGGGTAAAAACATAAAACCCTAAACATTTTAAGTGAACTAGGGCTGAGTTGGAAATTTGCAGAAAACGCATCCTGCCCGAGGTTTGATTGATCGAGCCTAAGCTTTGATTGATCGAGCCAGGCCGAAATGCACAGTAACTTCTACATCAGCTTAATTCCAACTTTACATAAAATGGCACAACTTTAAGCAAGTCCAAACAAGACTAAACAACTTGTTTTGATCATGGTTTGTCAACATTACACATTAGAGTTCTAAATACATAACATCCTAAGTCTTTAGAACCTAACAATAACATACCCATGCTTTTGGGTCAAAGTTCAAAAACCTTTTTCCAAAGCAAGAGAGCCCAAGATTATGAGTATGTTATAGACTTTATTGAAAAGTTGTGAACCTATCCATGCTTTGGAAACTTTTGAAACCCTAAATCTCAGACATGGATAGGCTCAACAAGAGCCCAATAAGAATTGAGAAGAAATCTTTTTGAACTAATACAAACTCTTCGAACTAGGGGCAAGGCCCATTTTGAGAATGAAAGATAAAAGTGAATCAAACTTTTGAAACTAGGGGCAAGGCCAAAACATTCAAGATAAGCTTTGTAATGGGACAAGTAAAAGATTTTATGTGTTAAGATAAAGCTTGGTCACTTTTTTCTTCTTCAAAAAAAAAAAAAAAAAAATCCAAAAAAAGAAAAGAAAAAAGATGCGGACTTCTAAATGTCAGGGCTCATTTTAAATACAAGTTGAAATAAGTTTTCATAAGAGAAGAAATTTTCCAAAGCATGATGGGCATGCATTATAAATCGAGCATTGATCTTTGCGTTTAAATTTTTTGATGAGACCATTTTCATAAGGTCAAATAGAGCACAAGATGTGGACTAACCTTGCAAAATTTGTGAACAACATACGCTTAAGCCCAAATGAGGATTAGAGGGTGAGATGAGTGACTTGTAATTGGATTCAAAGCCCAAAGAAAAAAAGAAGCAAAAAAAAAAAAAAAAAAAAATTGAAAAGAAAAAAAAAATGAATGTTGGGCTTCGATCCAAGTGAGGAAAGATGAGAGGGTGAGAAGTGTGAATGATGTAATTAGGCTTTAAGCATAGGGAAAACATGAATTTTGAAAGATTGATGTAGCTCATTCTATTTCTAAGTCTAAAATAATGAAATGATACAAGACTTAGAACACGAATGAGGCGTACATTTAGTCCACATTTTGACGCAAGTAAGAAAATTTGATTAAGACGTTGGGTCCAAAACTTTAAAATACATTGGGATCACATATTTATTTGATCAAATTTTGTTTTAGGCATAACAATACTCTGTACTTAAAAGAACTTCCTAAGCTCACTTGGTTTCAATCACCTACCCCTAGTTGCCTAAAGGAAGTTGACGTTATTTTACTAGAAGACATGGCTGGAACTACTAATGAGGCAATTATCCAAATGTTGACTAAGCAAGGAGAAATGCTAGCATAATTGGGAAATTGACTAGGTTGTTTGGAAGGAAGAAACCCCGACAAGATAAAGAAGATGAGGAAGATGAAATTAATCATGACAAGGAAGGGAAGAAAGAGAAGATAGTTGTTGAGACTGCCATGATGAAGGAAAAGATTGAAAAGACGCAACAAGCCTTTCGCAAGGCCCAAGGGATGGATGATTTCTTGTATATTATGGGTGGATTGGGCCCAACCCCACTGGCACCATTGCCTCCTAAGTTCAAAATTTCTAATGCTAAAAAGTTTGACAAAAGTGGTGATCCAAGGTAACATATTCGACAATATTTGAGCTTGGTTGGATTGAAGAGATTGGATGAGAAACAAGCTTTATGTGCCTTCCCTATGTCTCTCATGGGAAATGCATCGTGATGGTACTACAACTTGGGTCCAAGCAAGACTAAGGTGTGGAATAAGCGAGTGGATTTGTTTATGGACCAATTCATCTTTAACATTGTGATTGATGTGACCTTGAGAGACTTGAAGACTACTAAGCAAGGGTTCAGTGAGACATTTTTAGAGTATATGATAAGGTGCATTTTTAAAGTATATGATAAGGTGGAAAAACAAAATTTCAAGGATGGTTAATAGGCCCAATGAAAAGGATCAGATTAACATGATCATTAAGAACTTGCTTCCAGCATACAATAATAGGCTTTTATCATCGCCTATCAATTCCTTTGCGGAGTTATGTGATTGTGGTATGAGAATTGAAGATGCGATCAATACTGGGTAGTTAGACCTAAGTGAAGCCAAGTTTGAAGCCAAGAAAGTGTTCAATGAAGAAGAAAAGGGTGGTGCTCTCAACAATGTGAATGTTGTTTTTACTCGACCACAAAAAAGGGTGTTTGATGATCTTCAAATTCCTTTATCAGAAGTACTAGCAGTCTTGACTGAGGGGGGGCACCTCAAGCCACTTGATCCTACTACTTTTCCAAATCCAATCCCACCATATTGGAATAGAAATGACCCTTGTGCATTCCATCAAAGGATAGGACACAAGACAAATAGTTGCCTAATGTTGAAGCTTGAAGTTCAAGATTTGATAGATCAAGGGGTGATCGCTAAGCCACAACCTCTGTAAATGGGCGAGTGAGAAACCAGCAAGAATGAATAAAGGGATGTGCCTAAGAGATTTGATCCGTATGAACACTTTTGCTAAAGGATGAGCCATTTTAATTTTGTTGAGTCTTTTTCAATTGTCGTGTCTCCAATTTGTCGAGTCTATTTGAATCTTTCTCAATGTTGTGTTATTAAGTCATGTTCCTTTGAATTCTCAAATCAATGTTATTTCACTTTCAATAAGATGGCCATTTAAATATGACGTATATCATGTAATTTCTTTTGCTAGTTTTGAAATGAGTGAATCCTTAAACCTAAGAAACATTGGTTAATCCAAATAAGAAATCAAAAGATGAGATTGTCTTATTCATTCGATCACAAAGAGCAAGCATGAAAGTGAGAAGGAGGGTGAGAAAGAAAAAAAAAGACTTCGATTAAGTGAGAAAGTACACAAGAATAAGAAGGACGAGCGATGAGAGGTTCCTCAAAGCACAAACCATGAGTGAGTTCAAAGATGAGAAAAAGAAATTGAATGAATAACTTGTTGTTTTGCATGGATGACACTACAATGATGAGAACTTGATGAGATGAAAAGGCTAGCCTAGGTTTGGAAAGGCTAAGCAATCAAGGTTGAAGGGATGAGAGGCCATCTTTTTGCTACCCTTTTTACAATGAGAGATTAGTTCCCCTTGCTAACCCCATTGAGCCTAGATGAATTCCTTCTTTGTACTCATGCCAAGAGATTACCCTTACACTAGGGGCATGTTCTTAAGAGATAGTGATTTGAAAGGGTTACCCTTAATACTAGGGGCATACTTTAATATTGGAAATGATCAACTCTATACTAGGGGCAAGTTTTGTGGATGAATGATAGAGGGATGTGAGGAAGATGTATAAGTGAAAAAATACCCCTTTTCCTAACAAGGGGTATGAAAAAAGAAAAAAAAAAAAAAAAAAGGAAAAACAAAGAAAAGAGATAGAAAAGTATAAAGGGAAATACAAAAAAAGAAGAGAGGAAAAATAAATGAAAGTGAGAGGAAAAATGGATGAAAAAGAAGAAAACAATGCAAGCTTGAGATGAGTAGTAATCCTTGGCAATTAGGCACTCTGAGAATGAAAATTTGAGCCTTAAATGCCTTTTCTTTCTTAAGCCTTAGAACTTCAGCCTCGTTACGGTCCAAATACAAGACCTTTCTGATTAGTTGAGATTGTTTAGTCCTACAAAATTTGGAAAGTCTAACCTTAGTTGTGAAAAGGAAAAAAAAAAAAAAAAAGGAAAAAAGAAAGAAAAGAAAGAAGAAAGGCTTGCTAGGCTAAAAACCTGAAAGGGCGGCCTAGGCAAAAGTTAGGGCATCTTGAAAAGAAGTGAAAAATAGTAACAAAGAAAATGGTGAACTTACTCCAAGCTAGGGGCAAATCATGAATAGAAATGACAAAGAAATGGACATACAAGGGAAGATGAGACTAGCTCTAAGCTAAAGCAACCATGATGAGAGGAAAAGTGACCATACATGAGAGATGAGTTGATCTATAAGAATGTAGAAAGAGAGAAATGAAAGAAGTGAGGTGTGCATGTTAAAACAAGGACAATGATCGAGTTGACTAGAGATGATCAAATTTTAAATTCATATTGGACTAATCAATGAAGATGGGAGGTGATTCATGCAAAACTAGTTCAAAGAAAATACACAGTGTTTAGCAAAATAATTAGGATCTATGATCCCTTGTTTTTACCTTTTTTCTTCAATTCCTTCAATTTTTCTTCAAGGTCCTCTTTGTATTCAAATCATGTTGTGCTTTACTATCTCTAAACTCTTGTCATGCTTGAAGAAAGGTCTGCATTCAACTTATTGTGTTCATAAATATCCATTTGTCTCAAAACTCTTGCCGTGTTTGAAACTTCAATGGTCTAGAATATATTTCAACTACCTTTAATCTTCACCTAGAGGTGTTAGTAATTCTAGGGAGTTGATGGTCATCCAAAGGCAAAAGGTGCATAATAATAACAATAAAGTGAATGAATGATGTGTTGAGTAAATATGTGCCCTCATAAAAAAAAAAAAAAAAAAAGAATGCAATGTACCCATGGCCTAATCAACTCTTCCTTGTTAATGCTCTAAAGAGAAAATGCAATTTTTTGTCCAAAAGAATGGAAAAGAAAATTTAAAAGAAAAGAAAAGAAAAAAGAAGAAAGAAAGTGAGACGTTGAAAATAAAGAAAAGACAGAAATGAAGGTTTACAAAGAAAATGAAAGGAGAAAAAGAAAGGACGGAGATGGGAAGAGAGAGAATAAAAGAAAAGAAGATGGAAGATAGAGAGAGAAAAAAAAAAAAGAGAAAAAGAAAAAGGATGAGTAGAAAGAAAGAAAAGATAAGAAGAGAAAAATAAATAAAAAGAGAAGAAAAAAAATGATGAAAAAAAAGAGATGAAAAAAAAATGAAGAGAAGATTAAGAGGAATGATGTGATATGTTGTGCTTGGTTTTGTCCTGATGTGTTTGGACCAAACCTGATGTGCCCGTTGTGCTTGGTTTTGTCCTAATGTGTTTGGACCTAACCTAATGTGACCTGTTGTGATCGGTTTAGTCCTGATGTGTTTGGATCTAACCTGATGTGACTCGTTATGCCTCGGTTTAACCCTGATGTGTTTGGACCTAACTTGATGTGGCCCATTGTGCCTTGGTTCTATTCTAATGTGTTTGGACTAAACCTGATTTGATATATTTTGCTTGGTTCTATCTTGATGTGTTTGGATTATGCTTGGTTCTATCTTGATGTGTTTGGACCAAACCTGATGTGACCCATTGTGTTGATGTGACCTAATCATTGTGAAAAATCTAAAAGATTCAAAGTTCAAAAGAAAGATTAAAAAATTCAAGTGAGAGATTGGCACTTAAGAAGAAAATCAAGAATTTCAAAAGTTTAAGCAGAATTTCAAAAGAAAAGATTTCAAGTTTCAAAAATCCAAGAGAAATTTCAAAAATGGAAGAAAGTTTTCAAAAACAGTTGGATTTGAATGATGTTGATTTCCTTAAATAATGAATTTTTCTGGAAATAAATTATGTGTGTCTTGAATGATAAGTTCTTTGATGTGTGATGTTAAGTCTCTTGAACCTTTTATGATAATATGATGTCGTGTTGATGTGCTTATGATGTAGTGTTGATGTGTTTATGATGTTGTGATGATGTGTTGATAACATGATGTGTGATGTGTGATTTTGACTTAGGATAGTAGCCATTGATATTGTGTTAACGATGTGTTGATGTGTTTTTAGCTTAAGATAGTAGCCATTCTTGTTGTGTGCCATTGATTCTAAGTTTAGGATAGCAAACTTAGGATCTTTGATGATTGATGTTGTATTTATGATGTGTTTCTGTGGCTTAGGATAGTAGCCATCCTTGTTGTGAGCATGATATGTTATTAATGTGATGAAAACATGGTATGATGGTGTGATGAGTTTTCTTTTTGGCTTGGGATAGTATCCACTTCTGTTTGTTTTCCTCTTTACCCCAAGGCTTAGGATAACGAATCAAGGAGAATAGGGACTCGCAGAATCCAGCGATTGGATTTGCACCCACACTCCATGTTTGCTTGTTTGCTTACATGTTTGCTTGTTTGTGTTGTGTGAGTGTGTGGACTTAAAGTTTCTTAACCTACAAAATAGTTCGTCTTTTCAGGCTTTTAACTACACTTGCGAAGCAAGTATAGCCAAAAGAGGGGCATCTGTAGACACTTCCTTTTGTCTATAAAAGGTAATTGAAGTTATTTTTATAGTTTGGAAGTAATCACAACTCAAAAGTGCTCAAATTGCTTTGAAAATGATGCTGAAAAATTATATTTGCTCACTTTTTTGACCATAACTTTTGTTCCACGAAGAATTTTTAAGTGAAGTTTGTTTAATTGGAAAGTAGACATCCTGGCCTTTAATTTGAACATAAATTTTGCCTAATTTGGACTTATATTGAGTAAGTTATGATCATTTGAAGTTGGGCTAACTTAGTAGTCCGATTTTCTGGGTTTTAAAACTTCATTTTAAGGGCCCAAAACATCGTGCTTTGATGTGGGCTGGCCCATAAACCCTTGAGAATGTCCAAAGACTATTAAAAAGCCCCTAAAATATCATGCTTTGTGTTCTTGTTGTTATTATTTGATTTATTTGTTATACATGCTTAGAAATTTGTTTTGTTTTATTTAATTTTATTTTGTTGTGTCTCATCATGTTTTTTTATTGGAGAGTTGAATGATTTGATATATTGATAAATATTTTTTGACGTGTTAAGTATTACTCTTGTTTGTTGTTAGATCCAATGCATGTTTAGTAGTATATTTTGTTTTGTTTATCTCTGATATGTTTGTTGTTAGTTTAGGTTGTTTAGTTTTATATTAGAAACATGTTAGGTTTGGTTTGATTGTTGTTTTATTGCTTGCTTTAAAACTGTGTTTCTAGGCGTGTATGCATGTGCATACATAAGTATGCACACGCATACCAGAGGCATGCGTATGCATACTCGTGCCCAGAAATGCAAATTTAGGATTCTTGCAATTTTGATTGTTTTGCTTAGTTTTAATCCTTTGTTTAAGTCTTGTTGAGTCTAGTTTTCACATGTTTAGGTCTAGGGTTAGTAGAATAACATGTTTCACATGCTTGGATTGATAGATTGATAATTAGGTTGTATATCTTGGATAAATCATATGAACATGCATATGAACATAAACATGCATTGATGCATAGGTGCTATGAGGTAAGTGAGGAAAGTCATGCATAATTACATGAACATGCATTTGATTGGGATGATGAGCATGATATGGTTTATGAACATGATGAATATGCTCGGTTAATGCCATGATGCTCTGCTTGGATGTTTAGGATATGCTTGATGTTAATGCCTTGTTGATGTTATTGTATTGTGATATGGTTGCTGCCTTAGTTGAGGTGAGATAGATGTATGCTTTGGTTGTGATATGCCATGATAGATGGTCGATTAGGTTATGGAATGAATGATGCCATGTTGATTGTTAGATGTATGCTAGTGTGTGTGTGAGTATAGAATGCAATGTTGAATGTGTCTTTAATGAGATTAACACGTAAGACATAATAAGTGGAAGCCAACCCTAGGGTTGGGCAATTTTGTGTGCTTAACACCTTCCCAAAACAGTAACTAAATTCCAAACCCATACTCTGGTAGTAAGATACAAGGTCCTTCCCCGAAAGGGTGATATATTCATGGTTCCTAGGCTATTGTAAAACTAGGTCGCGACTCCCCATTGTGTTCACAATGACCCTCAAGGGAGCCTCCTTATTGGGGAAAAAGAACTTGCTTAGAAGTTTGGTGATTCTGACCGACGAGGAAGTCTTTGAGGATGTGTGATCCACTGGGGAAGGTTTTCTTTTTCTTCATGGTTCACTGGGGAACTTGTGTTGACTCTACCCACGAAGGGGTTTCATTAAATCTATGGGGATTATTTTCTTCACAACTCACTAGGGGGTTGTTGTTGTAACTTGGACCCAAAGGGGAGTCCCTTCACGATATTGTACTTTACTAGGGATTTGTTTGAAAATTTGAACTCGCGAGGGAGTTCTTTTGGTGACTTCTGGTCCACTGAAGGATGCTCTTGATGCTTTCAATCTACTGTGGATGCTTGTGTGGTCTTTGTGTCTTTTACCCAATTGAGGGCGTTTTGGTCATTTCGACAGGTTCTTGAATTTTTCTTTTGCACTTCCTACCTTTTGGGAATCCACTGGAGATTTTGAGGGATTTTTTTTTGCTAAACTACACGAAGTTTAGTGGTGGCCTAAACTACATGTAGTTTAGTCACCAAGTGTGTTCCAACCTCTTCATTTTCCTCAACTGTTACTAACCGTTTCTTTTTTCTTCATCTTCCTCACTTCTTCATATTCCCTCTACTCTTTAACTTCCCTTTTTTTTTCTCTACAAATGCTTTTATCTTCTCTCTCCTCCTTTCACCATTTGATTCTTCCCTCTCTCATTCTCTCTGAAACTCTTTCCCTAACACTTTCTCATCTCCTCCATGGCACCCAAGTCCAAGAAGACATTCTATACGTGCTCTCAAGTGATGCATTTAATCTCACTCGTTGGAGTGGGGCAGTGAGGCTGCTAGACCCCCTTCATTGACATACCAGTTGAAGGATTATCTTTCAGTAAATGCCCAGGCCAGATTGTTGAGTTTTCCATTTTTTCTCATTTTTCTCATTTTCCTTTGATCTTCCATTTTAATCTATTTTCATGGACTTGTAAATGCTTAAGTTTTGTTGTGGGATGAGTTTAGAGGATTTAAGCCTTTGTACGCAGCCTATATTCATGCGTACTTAGCCTTTCTTCTTGGGTATATGGGCTTGTTCTTAAGAGTCTGTGTACGTGGGCTTCAGCTTGCGTATGTGTGCTTAGTGTCTGCGTACCCAGGCTTGGGCTCACGTACACACATCGCTAGGCAGAAACCTTGTTTTGAAAATTTTGAACTCCTTTTCCATTTGTTTTTCATCCAATTGCAAATTTAACACTTCCTTTCTTATTTATGCATCTTAAATGTGATTCTAACACCATTTTTCACCTCAATGGAAATCTTAAACCCTCTTTTCACCATTCCTTGATCCAAATTGTGAATTTAACATCACCGTACTTCTTTTGCAGGTTATTTCCTCGTATTCTGGTAGGGGCAGCACTAACCATGTGGCTAAGTAGTATGGGGAACTTACTAAGGCAACGAAGGCCCATATTTGTGCTGTAGGCTTCAATCCCATTGTTCGCCTTCTATTGGAGAGGTCGGCGAGCGCCATCTCGGTGCAATTTCTCATTAAGAGGTAAATGACTATGATTCCACGTGATTTTTACTGCATGACTGGCCTTAGGTGTGATGGTGCTATTATAAAATTGGAGGGTGAATCAGGCACTCGGTTGGCGATCGACTTGCTCGGGAAGAGGTACTCCATAGACACAATCTGTTACTTTGATATTGAGGCAGATTGCTGGCCCCTTCCCTAAGAGATGACTGAGGACTGCGCCCGGATGGCTAGGGCTTTCTTGCTATACTTTCTAGGGGCATATCTCTTCGCCAATAGAGGGCAGACCATATCCTTGAGGTGGTTAGCTCTCTTCCGTGACTTCGGAGCTGTTGGGGAGATGTTTTACTTATTAGTACTTGTGCTTGGATACCTTTAGCCAGGGGACCATGCGCCAGTTGGTGGGACCTTGGAAGCTTCATGAGGTTAGCTTCTTTCTCTCTTCTTTTGTAGCTCTTGTACATGCCAAAGGAAACTAAAACTCATGTTCTTGCAAACTGCCTTCATACTATTTTTTTGCCTTGTAAACTGTCATCTCGCAAATTATATTGATCTTGTACACCATGTTCTTGCAAACTCTATTCATGCTTGTACACTATGTTCTTATAAACTGTATTCATGCCTCCCTCTTCTTCTTTGTGTTGGGCTATTCGATATGGTATTATCGTTCAAGGGCTGAACTTGAGTCTTAGAAATTCCCTTGCAGTGAGGGCCCATCTTAAGAGGTTGACTCTTGATGACGTGAGTTTGAAATTTAAGGACTTTTATTGTGTTCTTCACATGCTTCTTATGCTTTTCTTCTAACCTTATGCATTTTTATAGATCAATTGGAACCCGTGGGCTGGCGTTCCTCTTACTGCGACTCTCAACTTGAAGGCCCTTACTATCGTCGCCTCCGAGATCACCCAGCCTTTAAAGGGTGCGGGCTTTAGGATGCTTTATTTGGTGGAGTGAATGCGTTGCCAACTAGTGGGTAAGGATGTCCCACAAGTGCTTATGGATCCACCGGAGGTTATGCTTACCTCGCTCTCTATGATTGATGTCGAGTTTGCCTTGTGGAGTCCTGGTTTGGCCTATGTCAACCGGCTTAGGGAGGAGTTGGACTATGATGAGTTCAACCGTACTCGCCTCATACCGTCCCTTATTATCGAGGTATTGCTTTTTTTTCCCATCTTTTGCATTCCTACTCCCTTTTTTTACATTCTTGTACATGGTAACATTCAACTAAAATACTTGTACCAGGATGCCCTTGCTTCTAGCATTCCTATTGACCCTCTTCATCCGTCTTGGACGGTCTATACTTATGGCCCTGATGGCTTTGCTAAGAAGTGTCTTGTGCCCCGTAACACAAATGTCATGGGCTATCCCTTTTTGGATGGCACTCGAGCAGTGAGTTCACTTCCATTTCTTTTCTCTTTGTTTCTTCTTCTCTTGCATCTCTCAACTGCTTATTCTAACCTGTTTTCCTTCAAATTTCGACCCACTATCCTGGAGCATGAGGAGTTAGTTTGGCTAGTTGGGAACCTTAAGTTGGAGATGACTTGTACAGCCTTAAAGGACTGGCTTATCTTGGTAATGATGATGGTGGTGGTGGTGGTGGAAATGGTGATGGTGGTGAGGGCTCAGAGGCAACCCTTATTTACCAACCAAGAAAGAGGTGTTTCCAATGACCCCTACATGATAGATAGATAGACACAAATCATACAACATAGCATAGCATATCTCTTTTCTCTTTTTGTTGCTTTTATTACTATTTTTTCATTTTAGCACATATTTCTACACTTTGGATTTGACTTGAGATATTAGGTTGTATTTTAATAACATCTTTTACATTCATGCTTTTATTTAGGATATGTACTTAATTTACAACTATGGGAATAGATGCCCAATTCTATGCTTTTCTTGGTCTTTGATGCTTGAAAATCTAAGCTTGAGTTATGTTTTAAATAGTCCATCGGGCCATAGGATCCATAGGAGAAGCATGTGGAAGAAAACCATACTCAAAATGAAGAAAAACTAGGGTTCTGCCTCTCGCCGGGCGTGCGTGTAAAAAAGCCTACATACATAGCCTTGACCCTGCATACGCAAGTTTGACTATGTGTATGCATGTCGCAAGTTAGAAAAACCCTAACCTCCCTTCCTTAGTATAAAATAGCCATTGGGGGTTCCCAAACCTCACCAAACATATTTTCCTCCTAGAAAACACTTTTTTAAGGCTTCTCAATGGTAGAATTCTCCCCCTTTGAAGTCTTGACTTGGATTAGGAAGCTTGGCCCTAGTTTCAAAGAAGGTGTCATTCCTTATGGCCTCTCTTGCATATTTCCATATCATCAAATCAAGGTGGATGATCCTCTTCTTCGTGCTGTTGCCAATTATTGGATCCCTTCTCAGCATGTTTTTCAATTCAACGGTGTAGAGATGTGCCCCACTCTTAAAGAGTTCAATGAAATCATAGGTGAACCTTTGGTGAACGACCTTGTCTTCCTTACCATGGGTGGTGACTTCCTACCTTGATTCAAGCTTTGTTAGGTGTTCCTCTTGAAAAGGCAAAGCAGTGGTGTGTTTTGGGCAAGTTGAATGTTCATCTCATCTTTGCATACTTCTCTCAATTAGCTATCCCAACGATCGAGATACCACATTCCTAGTTTCTCAATGCCTTTTGCCTATGTATGCTCGCAAGATACTTTTTAGTTCATTAGACCTATTATATGGATCACAAGATGTGCTTGGTGGTTGTCGATTTGAGGAATAGAAATCTTGTAGGCATGATCTTGGCTGAAACCCTCAATGGTTTGGATGCATTTCATAGGAAGGAAGCAAACTTCTTTGCATGGAGCCCTCTTCTCCTTCAAGTATGATCCCTAATTTTTGCCTAGGTTTCCAACCTAGTAGGATTCCTCTAATTTTTGCATGGGTTGCCTTTTCGGTTTTCAACCCATCGAGGCACCTTATATTGTCTTTTATATCTTTCTTTCTCCTTTTTATTTTTTTTATTTTGTTATTTTTTTATTTTATCTTTTTTTTTTATGCTCTCTCTCTCTCTCTCTCTTTTCTTTTTCTTTTGTAGATATGGCTGTTTGAGAGGCTCCGTTTGCTTCAACGCTTTGCTCTTCCTTCTAGTCAATACCTACCCAAGCATTATCATGACTGTAGGCCCAAGCGTGTTGGATGAGCTTTGAAGAGTTTGTTGAGCTTATGGAGCATATTGATGCCATAGACATCCAATGGGTAGTGGAGTGGTGGCACATCTCAAGTGTGGCTCACCATAGTTGCTCTTGCTCTTACTACTCCACATGTTGCATTGCCAAACAGTTTGGTGACTGCCAAGGACCTCCTAGCGATGATGGCTTTTTCCATACCTTGGAGTTCACTGATAGGACTTTGAGCAAGATCCGCGAGGCTTGGCCATGATGGAGGGTGACCAGGGACATTTGTCCTCCTAAATTCCTTCATCCAACTTCAGGGTACTAGAAGTGGCAGCAAGATGACATGAAGTGGGTCCTCATGGATGAAAAGGCTTATAAGAAGTCCAATAAAAGGAAAAATGGCCGAATGATAAACTTAGTACGGCCCAAATTTTACTTTTCTACACTTTATGATTCTTATGTCTTTTCTTTTGAATTTAATTAAGGATTGAAATGTTCCAAATATCCTTTGGAAACAATTTATCATCTTTTAATCTGAGCAATAAGAGAACAATTTATTTATTATCTTTGCTTATTATCTTTATTTTCGTTTTTTTTTTTTTCCTTTTTCTTTTGTTTTTTCCATGCCATGTAATTTTTGTCCATGACATCCTTGAAAGAATTTTCGCAATGACCACGGTCTTTCCCCTATCTTTTGCCTAGATCACCCTCTCAGGTTTTCAACCTAACGGGGTTCTTCTACCTTAACTTTTGCCTAGGCCGCCCTTTTGGGCTTTCAACCTAGCATTTTTTTTTTTTTTTTCCTTTCTTTGCTTTTTCAAACATTGTATTTCCGGGTCTATCCATGTTGATTGGGCGAAGCATCTCTTCCCTATCCAAATTTGTAATTCTTGTAGCATCTCTTGACATGATCTTCTTGATAATAAAAGGACCAGACCATCTTGGCTTCATCTTTCCTCTTGGATCGAAAGTTTCATCTCTAAGCACTTTTAGGACCAAGTCCCCTTCTTCAGGGTTTCTAGGTTTCACCTTTTTGTTAAATGCTTTAGCAATTCTCTTTCAGTACTCCTATGCATGGTATTGTGCCCTAGCTCTCCTCTCATCTATCAAAGCCAAATGCTCATATCTTTCCTTCACCCAGTCTTTTTCTAATACCTTGGTTTCTACTAGCACTCTTAAAGATTGTATCTCCACCTCAATTGGAAGTACCATTTCACTCCCATAAACCAAAGAGTAAGGTGTTACCCCAATTGATGCACAGATAGAAGTCCGTAGCCCCATAAGGCAAATGGAAGTTTCTCGGCCCAAACTTTGTATGTCACTATCATTTTGGCCAGGATCTTCATAATGTTCTTATTGATTGCTTCTACGGCCCCATTAGTCTGCAGTCGGCATGGTGAAGACTTGTGATGCTTGATGTTGTACAACTCCATAATCCTTTGAACCTTCCCTTCGAAGTGAGAGCCATTATCCGAAATCATCTCTTATGGTACCCTATATCGGTAGATGATGTTGTTCTCTATAAACTGATCCACATGCTTGGCTTTCAACACAGAGTAGGAGACTGTTTCCACCCACTTGGTGAAGTAATTGATTGCCACTAGGATTTACTCATTTCTATTTGAGGCCTTAGGGGCTATTCTTGCAACCACATCTATGCCTCATATTGAAAAAGGTCAAGGAAAGGTCATGTTGTACAATTCACTAGGCGGTACGTGGTTTAAGTTTGCCTGCGTTTGGCAGTCATGGCAACTCTTCACAAAGTCCACACAATCGGTTTCCATTGTGCTCCAATGGTACCCTATCCTTAGAATCTTCTTGGCTAACACTCTCTTATTTATATGAGGATCACGAATCCCTTGATGAACTTCCTCCATAACTCTTTCTGCTTCTCCTTTCTTTAGGCAATGAAGGTGTATACCATCATAGGACCTTTTATAGAGCTGTCCTCCACATAGGATGTATTGCATTGCCATCATCCTAATCGAACGACGCTTTCTCTTGTTATTACCATCCAAATATGCACCAAACTCCAAGAATTTCATAATGTCATAATACTAAGGACCCCCTTCCTCTTCTATAACCAAGACTGAAGCTTCACTCTTCTCCTTGTGCACTAACTCATAATTTTGTTCAATTTCTAAAGGTCATGTCCATACTCCCTCAAGTATTTCCACCATGGACGCCAAAGTAGCCAAGGCGTTTTCAAACTGATTTTGAGCTCTGGGGATGACCGTGTACATAATTTACTCAAAAGTTTTGGTCAAATCCTTTAGGTATTGCTGATAAGGTTTGAAATGTTCTTCCTTTACCTTCCACAACTTCTGTGCTTGAGCTATAACCAAGGTCGAATCTCTAAACACTTCTGCCTCTTTTACCCCTAATTCTCGAGAGCTTTCATTCCAGCGATACAAGCTTCATACTCTGCCATGTTATTAGTTGTCTCAAAGTTCAATTTCACAGCCAAAGGCATATGGGATCCATCCGGGGTGATCGATAGTATTCCTATCCCATTCCCATATTGGTTCATAGCTCCATCTAAATACATTTTTTATGCCCCTAACTCAATATTCAACATGTCCTCATCCAGTAAGTCTTATTTTCCATCCTCTCCCTTTGATAGTCTTCCTTGCCACATACTTCAAATTGAATTCTACTAATAGAAGCAACCATCTTGACAATCTTCCACTCAAAGCTGGTTTCTTAAATAAGTACTTCAAGGGATCCATTCTGGCTACCACCTATACTTGGAATGGTAGGATATTGTGTCTCAACTTCTGTACGGCCCATACGAGTGTAAAGCATGACTTCTCTATAGGGGTGTACCTAGTTTAATAATCATGGAATCTTTTACTTAAATAGTACACTGCTCTTTCATTCTTATCGTCGTCTTCTTATGCAAGCATGCTCCTAATCGCATCTCCTATGATAGAGGTATAGTAGTATAGGCTTTCCTTGTTGCAGAGGTACTAGGACAGGTAAATGGAGGAGATATTCCTTGATAAGTTCAAAGGCTTTCCGACATTCATCATTCCATGTGTGGGGTTCATTTTTCCTTAGGAGTTTGAAAATGGGCTCACAAGTGGAGGTGAGCTTGGCAATGAATTGACTAATATATAGTAGTCAACCTAGGAATCCTCTTATTTCCTTCTCATTTTTGTGTGGAGGCATCTCCAATATGGCTTTAATCTTGGATGGGTCTACTTCTATCCCTTTATCACTTACTAGGAAACCTAGCAACTTCCCAGCTATTACTCTAAAGGTACACTTTTGAGGGTTCAACCTCAATCTATACTCCTTAATCCTTTCGAAGAACTTCCTTAAGTTAACGATGTGACCTCCTCTATCCTTGGATTTTACAATCACGTCATCAATGTATACCACAACCTCATTATGCATCATATCATGTAACAAGGCTGTGGCCATTCTTTGATAAGTTGCACCTGCATTCTTGAGCCCAAATGGCATTACTATATAACAATAGATCCCCCATTTCATGGTGAAAGTGGTTTTAGTCATATCCTTAAGAGCCATCTTTATTTGGTTATATCTTGAGAAACCATCCATGAAAGTCATCAAGGAGCTATCAGCCATGTTATCCACTAAGACGTTTATGTGGGGAAGGGGGAAATCATCTCTAAGGCAAGCCTTATTCAAGTCCCTAAAATCCACACACATCCTTACCTTTCCATCCTTCTTAGGTACAGGCACAACATTGGCTATCCACTCGGCCATTCAGTTCTCATGTGCCTCAACTGTTTCGTGGCCTCTTCTTTGATCTTTAAGAGCCATTCAGTTCTCATGTGCCTCAACTTTTGCTTAACGAGCACCATGTGGACATGGGTATCAATATGATATTGGGCTATCTCGGGATCAATTCCGGACATATCTTCATAGGACCATGCAAACACTTATTGAAATTCTGTGAAGTGGTTCTTGAGATCTTTTCTTTCTTCTTCATTTAGGGTTGAGCCAATTTTAATTAACGTGGATTCTCATTATTGCCCAAATTAAGAGTTTCAAAAGTTGGTTCCAGATGTTCAATTTTATTATCCAATTGTTAATTAATTTCATTTTCAAATTCATTTGAATCATTTAAGTGCAGAAGTTCAATATTATTGGACACATTAAAATAAGCCAAATCAGAATTCATCTTATTGAAAATATTGAAAAGTACATTGGGACTTGCATTACAAAATTTATTTTTCCCACTCTTAAAAAACCTAACCCAAGTCCAATTATTAAGTTGCCCCACAGCAAGCATGATGAAGGTAGAAGGATCACTTGGCTCCTTGATGGCAATGACGAACACGTCCCCCTCCATTTTCAGCATAGTCTCCATTGCTTTAGCATCCATGTAGTCCACCCAATTGACTTCTTTTGGAACCCCCTTAATCACCACAATAGGCTTTTCCTTGAAAGTGAGTTTTTTATTGAAGAACATTTCCCATCCTGGATACACTTTTCCATCCTTGCTTACCTAAAGCTCAGGAATGCCACAAAAAGGAAAGCCTCCTCGTTCCTTCACAAAGTTTCCATTAAGGGTTCCAAGGTTCTTCTTGATTTCGTCACAACCTTCAAAGAATCTCAAACCTTCCTTGGTCAGTTGAGTCTTGAAACTGGGGAATTCAACCATCCCTTTTCCTTTTTTTCTAAGACTTATACCATGCATATACCTGTGGGCACAAGGGGGAGTCGCCACCTAATTTTTGCAATAGTCTAGGAACTATATATATAGCGTCCTTTCAAGGAAGGACCTTTTGGTCTTACTACTAGAGATATGGGTTCAAAGTTAAGGTACGGTCTTGGGAAGGTGTTAGGCACCCAAAACCGCCCAACCTTAAGGTTCGCTTCCTTTCATTGTGTCTTATGTCTTAACCCTATTAAAGGCACATTCAACATTGCATCTATATTCACACACACGCTAGCTTACATCTAACAATCAACATGACATCAATCATCCCAAAACCTAATCACTCATCTATCATGGCATATCACAACCTAGGCATACATCTATCTCATCTCACCCAAGGTAGCAAGCATATCACAAACATCCAAGCATAGCATCATGGTATTAACCAAGCATATTCATCATGTTCAGAAACCATATCATGCTTATTATCTCAATCAAATGCATGTTTATGTAATTATGCATGACTTGTCTCACTTACATCATAGCACCACAGCACCTATGCATCAATGCATGAACATGTGATTCAACCAAGATATAAACCCTAATTATCAATTCAACAATCAAACCATGTGAAACATGTTATTCTACTAACTCTAGGCCTAAACATGTGAAAATTAGACTCAACGAGACTTAAACAAAGGATTTAAACCAAAGAAAAATAATCAAAATTGCAAGAACTCTAAATTTGCATTTCTAGGCACGGGTATGTGTATGCATACATGAGCATGCGCATGCATACACACCCGGAAACACAATTTTTAATCAAGCAACAAAATAACAATCAAACTAAACCTAACATGCTTCTAATATAAAACTAAACAACCTAAACAAACAACAAAGATATCGAAGATAAACAAAACAAAATCTATTCCTAAACATGCATTGGATCTAATAACAAACAAGAGCAACACTTAACACATCAAAACATATTCATCAATATATCAAATCATATCAACTTTCCAATCAAAACATGATGAGACAAAACAAAATAAAATCAAACAAAATAAAACATATTTCTAAGCATGAATAACATATAAATTAACTAAGAACAACAAAAACACAAGTTATAAAAGAACCAAATTAAGAAAAAGCAATGAAGAGAGACTCACCTTGCTATGGAATACAAACTTGATTGATATTTAATCGGCCCCTTAGTGCCTACACAACAAGATTCAATGAGATATCAAGGTAAAAGAAGATTTCAATAGTTTATAGGCAATCACAACTCAAAAATAAGATTAGTTTTGATAAAGTTTTTGAGAAATCAACTTGGGCAAATAGTTTCTGCCTTAAAACTAACTAAAGAGAGGTTTTTTAATTTGTAAAAAATGTGCAAATGTGCTCTGTGTGTGTTTTAGAAAAGAGAATTAGGTTTTAGAAAAGATGGAGGCTAAAAAATGGCACTCCCTAGCTAGGGTTTTGACTGGAGGCATAAGATGAGTATTTATAAGTTAAAATTTAATGATCTTTAAACGTTCTTAAAGGTCCATGGGCCGGCCCACATCAAAACATTATGTTTTGGGCCCTTAAAATGAAGTTTTAAAACCTAAAAAATCGGACTGCCCAGTTGGCCCAACTTCAAACAGTCATAACTCACTCAATTTAAGCCCAAATTAGGAAAAATTTGTATTCACATTGAAGCCCACGATGTCTACTTTCCAATGAGATAAATTTTACTCAAAAAAATTTATGGATCAAAAGTTATGGCTAAAATAGTGAGTAAAGATCATTTTTCAGCATTGTTTTCTAAGTGATTTGAACACTTTTGAGTTGTGATTACTTCCAAACTATTAAAATAACTTCAATTACCTTTTGTAAACATGTCAAGCTCATCATTTGGACCGAGGACTAAAGTTTATTAACCAGGTGCAAAATGAGGTGTCTACAATACCCCATGTTCTTCATCATCGCAATCACTTCATGACTACAATATGAGACCAAATCTGAAGTATACCTTTCATTCTTCCATCTATAATCAGCCATGTTTACAAATTCAAAACCACTCATTTGGAGCTCACTTCCTCCTTCCTTAAGTCCACAAATCGGTGCTAGGATCTCACTATCATCGAACACTACAACAATTCCTCCCTTCCATGGGATCTTCATTTTTTTGTGTGTAGAGAATAGGGGATGGCCCTAATAGGATGAAGCCATTCTCTTCCTAAGAGAAGGTTATAGTTGGGAGTGATATCCATGATGTTGAACTCCAAAATTGTTTCCAATGGGCTAATCTTGCAAAGAGCTTTAAAGGTTCCCATGACTTACCTTGAAATGTTATCATATTTCCTAATTGTCAAAGGAGAGGGGATGATAGTCTCCATATCTAGACCAATAGTGAGAGTGGTCCTAAGAGGACATACATTCAATGTGGATCCATTATTAATAACTTTGGCACCCATGCATTCAATGGTGATTTACAAAGGTCTAGTGTGAGTGACTCTTTTGAGAGTAAGGTCTCATCGGAAAAGGCAAGTAAAGGGTGAGATGGAGCCTCGACTCCCATGAGAGATTGCACTTCTTATGGTGTAGTTTCTATAGGCACCTCTTTCCCATTCAAAGCATCCAAGAAAGCACTACGATACTTGTGAGAAGCCATAAGTAAACCCCATACCGATACTTAAGCTTAAGTCTTCTTCAATTGCATTAAAATAAAACCCTATCTTCTTCCTCCCTCTCTTCTTTTCCTTCAAGTTTTGTGGGCTTAGACCCTTCTCCTATGTCCCTACTAGGGTGGTCCTTTTCTAAGAAGGGTGGTTTGTAGTTTTTCCACTCCTTGTAATGTTTGCCACATTGTCTATTATGACTCTTTTCTTCAGCTTGGTTATCCCTTTAGGAAGAATCCCCCAAATAACCACCGCATTCTTCAAAACCTTATCTTTTTCATCCTATATTCCTTGGACTTCCACGATATTAACCTCTAAAGTCTCTATCAATATTGAACAATCCTATTCAATCTCATCAATTTGCACCCAATTCTGATATAAATGAGGAGCTTGACAATAATCTGGCAAAGGGTTTTTCCTAATACTAGGCTTAGTGATGATGTTGGGATTTGGGAGAGTTCCATTGTCTATATGGTCTTGTATTTCGTGTTTGAGGTGGAAGTAATTGTTGGTCTTATGACCGGGTTTTTGGGGGAAGTAGCAATATTTATTGAGGTTCCAAATGGGAGGTACAGGGTTAGGCGTGGGTGTGGAATCTAAAGGCTTGATGAATCCTTTGGAAGACAAATTCTCATATGCTTGTGCAAGGGTCATCCTTAGGTTGGAAAATTCTCGGCGGACTTTCTGTGTGACAATTGGGTAGGCTAAGGTTTGTTGAGGTATGATGTCACTTACATTTATAGGATTGGGTGCTTTAGAGGTGGTTGCTTCTCCTCCATATGTCTTTTTGATTGGAGGTTTGTTCTCACCCTTCTCCAATTGCCCATTGTTGATGGCATCCTCTATCCTAGTTCCACAAGCACATAACTCTCCAAAGGAACTAATAGGCAATGACAAGAGCCTACTATTATATGTCGGAAGCAAGTTCTTGATAATCATGTTGATTTGATCTTTCTCATTTGGCCTATTAACCATCCTAGATGCCTTTCCCTTCCATCTTGTCATGTATTCGGAGAATGTTTCTCCTACTCCTTGCTTAGTGGTCTCCAAATCTCTTAAAGTCACCTTAATCATAGTATTGAAGATGAATTGATCCACAAACAACTCCACTAGCTCATTCCACACTTTAGTCTTGTTAGGATCCAAGCTATAGTACCACCTTGATGCATCTCCCATGAGTAAGAGAGGGAACACACACAAAGTTTTCTTCTCGTCCAACCCTTTCATTTTAGCGATGCTTAGGTACCTCTTAACATGTTGCTTTGGGTCTCCAGTTCCATCAAACTTTTCTACATTGAAAATCTTGAACTTTGGAGGTACTGCAATGGGAGTTTTGGAGCTTATGCCCTTCACATTATAGAGACAATCATCCATCCCTTAGGCCTTACGAAAGATGAGTTGCATTTTCTTCATCTTCTCTCTCATGGCTATGGTTTCTGCCGTGAGTATTTCAAATTGCTTGTTTCTTTCATAATCAACTTTGTCCCTTTCATCCCAATCTTCCACTTTTTTATCATCGAGAACCTCTACACGTGGGTTTGGCTTCTTCTAGGTTAGTGAGGCAACTCTCTATCTTTTTGAGAACGTCACTTTGTTCTTCCATAGCTTTGAATATCTTTTGTGTGACCTCAATGCTAATTGGAGCGACCATTATTGCTTGAGATGATTCCCCTACTTGGAACACTTCTTCTTGATGTGTGTCCTCAATCTTGACCAAACGCCATTTGTTCTTTTCTCGAATCCAAATTGGAGTGGGGACGTGTTTTCTTGACTTTGGTGGTTTAATGGTGCTTGAAAAGATGTCCATTTTTTATTAAGTCTGTGTCCCATTTAAAAGGTTCTTCTTTTATTTCTTAGAAATTCTTTAAGCCCATTTTAATGAAAGTCCAATTAGAAAGTCACTCCCTTTCCTCTCATAGACCTTGCCCCTTGTTTCAATGGGTTTTGGGTCCATTGACAATAATGCTCTCATCTTACTCTCATGGGCTTCCATTAGAATGTACTTGGAGATTTTCAACTCAAATATGGGCCTACAATGTATTCATCACCTTTGGGCTCTTTTTTTTCTTTTTTTTTTCTTTTTTCTTCATTTCATTATCATCATTTTTTTTAAGTAGCCTTTTAGCTAGAATATATTGTAGCCTTCCTCTCAATGTCCATGAAGTTCTCATCATTTCGGGCCTAGGCATTCAACAAAGAGGCCCAAGATTAAGGAAGTTCATATTTGACTTTTTAGGATTTTGGACGCTAAGTCTATAGCATACTTGTTATCTTAGGCCCAAAGTCCTCTTTTTCAAAAGGGCTTTTTGATTTGGGCTTATGATAGCAATTAGGCTATGGTCTTATGAACCTTTCAAGTTAAGACTTACCTTTAAATTTAGGGACAAGCCTCTTACATGTGAGAACTTCTTTTCTTTTGTCCCATTTGTCTTAGGGTATGCCATAACTTTAGGTTCATCCTTCCAATTTTATGTTTTTTATTTTTCCTTTAGAATTAGATGATCACAAGATATATGGTTGAACAAACAAGAGATATATAAAGGGTATTCTCTTCTTAATTGGATCTAGGATCTCTTTAAGTGTGGGTAGGCCTCTCTAAGGCTAAAGGGATAGATAAGTAGGTCACTCACAACTAGGTGGGCCATGATTCCAACCAAGGGCCTAAATAGACCTTTGTGGATTGGTGGCAAACCGTTAACGTACTCAAATCCCATTATAAGCAATGGCACACATTGTGAGTTAGTGGAATGAACTTTGAAAGAGTTGGGCCCGAATGGAGCCTTCCATCTTCCTACTCATCACTAACCGACGTAAAAGGGACAAAACAAACCAAGTGATTTGTGTGTGCAAACAAGTATTGAATAAGCCCTTATTAAGGTTAAGACATAGGACACATATGAATTAAATTCATTATCCCTAGTGGAATCACCACTATGGACACAACGAATGGAGTCGCCACCTAGTTTTTGCAATGGTCTAAGAACCATATATAGAGGGTCTTTTCGAGGAAGGACCTTTTGATCTTACTATCAGAGATATGGGTTCGGAGTTAAGGTACGGTCTTGGGAAGGTGTTAGGCACGCAAAACCGCCCAACCCTAAAGTTGGCTTCCCTTCATTGTGTATTATGTCTTAACCCTATTAAAGTTATACTCAATATTGTATCTATACTCACACACACACTAGCATACATCTAATCACTCAACATGGCATCAATCATCCCTAACCATACATCTATCATGACAATCAAACAAGGCCTAACATGCATCTAATCATGGCATACCCTAACATACATCTAGAAAACAACCTGACATTCATCTAGCATGGCACATCATCGCATCCCAAACCCTAGCATACATTTAATCATGCTTCATCACATCCTATCCTAACATACATCTAGCATGGCACATCATCGCATCCCAAACCCTAGCATACATTTAATCATGCTTTATCATATCATATCCTAACATACATCTAGCATCATATGCATCCAAGGCAGCAAGCATACATATAACATGATGACATCAAAGAATCATATTGAAGGTATCAAGAACATGTTATTCCAACCAACCATCAAAGCAAAATCATATTCAAAGATGCATGGGAATGTGAATGCATGACTCACCTCACTTACCTTGCAGCAACTTAGCACCTATGGCATTATGCATAGACATGTGAATGAATGGCATGGCATTTAACAAAGAAATAAAAACAAACCCTAATCTAAGCATGTGAAAGGCAAACAAACAAATAAACATGTGAAACAGAAGCTTAAAAGCATGAATATATGGAAAAGGATCTAAAACAGGAACCATGTGAAGACAGAAACAAAAACAAAGGAAATAAAATTAGGGTTTCTGGGTTGGTTCATGCATACGCATGAACAACCCAGTGTGCACATAATCAAGCCTGTGTATGCAGCCTTGATCATGTGCATTTGGGTTTCTACCCAGAAACCCTAGAAACACAACAAACAGAGCAAGGTTTCAAAACTCGATTTCTAGCTACCTAACATGCTTTAAAAACATAAAAATACACAAACCTAAGCTATATAAACATATTAAAGCATAAAACAAGTAAAGAAACAAAACAAAGACAAAATTAAGAGCAGAAAATAAAAGAAAAGACTTAAAATGAATACCTCAAAGCAAAAGCTCCTAGGCTTGATTTTTGACCGCTTCCTTCAATCAAATCTATCACAAATCAATAAACGTGCAATTAGTAATCTTAAAATTAAAAGATCAAGGCCAAAAAAAGGCCCTAATCAAATAAAATTAACTTGAGGATGTTTTGTGAAAAAACTCCCTCTTTGATTCACTATTTCTAGTGAATCTTAGTGTTTTCCCGTAGGATTTCAGTGCATTTTTTAAAAGTACCATGTATGGCTATTTATATTGTGAAAATTGGGGTATGGAATGGCTCCTAGACGATGTGGGATTCATTCCAAACCTCAACATTAATGTAGAAACTTGCATTTCTTATGCTTCTAAAACCTTACCTGCGAGCGCAGGCTCATGCCTGCATACGCAGGCTTTTTGCTGCAGATGCAGGTTCATACTTGCGTACACAGGCTTAGGGTTTCTTTTGGCCTTTATTTTCCAAAAATAGATTTTTTTTTTCTCATTAAGAAGTTATATTTTCCATTTTAACATCCCTCAGGTCAATTTGTAATCTGATTGGGCCCTAAACCAACCCTAGGTTTTAGAATTTCAACATCATTGAGGAATGGGGGCCCGAGTCAGAAGGGGTACAAAATGTAGTGTCTACAATTAGTTTTGGCTATAAAAGAAGAAGGGGTTCCTTGGTATTATAACATTATGAGGTTTTTAGAATTGGGGGTATATCCCGACAGTGCCAACAAGAGAGAACGCAGTTCGATTAGGGTGATGACAATGCAATACATCCTATATGGAGAACGGCTCTATAGGAGGTCATATGATGGTATACACCTTTGTTGCTTAAAGAAAGAAGAAGCAGAAAGCGTTATGGAGGAAGTCCATCAAAGGATTTGTGGTCCTCATATGAATGGGAGAATGTTAGCCAAGAAGAGTTTAAGGATAGGGTTCTATTGGAGTACAATGAAAATCGATTATGTGGACTTTGTGAAGAGTTGCCATGATTGCCAAACGCATGCAAACTTGAACCACGTACCGCCTAGTGAATTGTACAGCATGACCTCTCTTTGGCCTTTCTTAGTTTGGGGCATAGATCTGATTAGAAGAACAACCCCTAAAACCTCAAATGGACACGAGTACATCCTAGTGGCAATCGACTACTTTACCAAGTGGGTGGAAATGGCTTCCAACTCCATGTTGAAAGCCAAGCACATGGCTCGGTACATAAAGAATAAAATTATCTGCCGATATGGGATACCCCAAGAGATCATCTTGGATAATGGCTCCCACTTTGAGGGGAAGGTTCGAAGGATAATGGAGTTGTACAACATTAAGCATCACAAGTCTTCACTATACCGACCGCAGACTAATGGGGCCGTAGAAGCAGCCAATAAGAACATCAAAAACGTCCTAGCCAAAATGGTAGTGACATACAAGGATTAGGCCAAGAAACTTTCATTTGTTTTATAGGGTTACAGAACTTCTATCCGTGCATCAACTGGGGCAAAACCTTACTCTTTGGTTTATGGTAGTGAAGCGGTGCTTCCAATTGAGGTGGAGATACAATCTTTGAGAGTGCTAGTAGAAATCAAGGTCTTAGAAGAAGATTGGGCAAAGGCAAGATATGAGCAATTGGTTTTGATAGATAAGAAGAGAGTTAGGGCATAATACTCTGCAAGGGTACCGATAGAGGATTGCTAGAGCGTTCAACAAAAAATGAAACCTAGAAACCTTAAGGAAAGGGACTTGGTCCTAAAAGTACTTAGAAATGAAATTTCTGACCCAAGGGGGAAGATGAAGCCAAGATGGTCTGGACCTTTCATTATCAAGAAGATCATGTTAGGTTGTGCTACGAGGATTACAGATTTTGATGGGAGAAGAGATGCTTCACCCAATCAACATGGATAGACTTTGGAGATAAATTGTTTGAAAAGAAAAGAAAAGAAAAAGAAAAGCCTGCTAGATTGAAAACCCGAAAGTGTGGCCTAGGCAAAAGTTAAGACAAAAAGACCTTGTTGGATTGAAAACCTGAAAGGGTAGTCTAGGCAAAAGATAGAGGAAAGACCATGTTAATGGCAAAAATTCCTTTAAGGACGTATGGCATGGAAAAAAGAAAAGAAAAAGAAAGAAAGAAAAATAAAGACAATAAGCAAAGATAATAAATAAATGATTCTCTTATTACTCAAATTAAAAGATGATAAATTTTTTCCATGGGGGATTTGGAACATTCCAATCCTTTATTAAATTCAAAAGAAAAACATGAGAATCACAAAGTGCAGAAAAGTAAAATTTGGGCCATATCAAGTCTGTCATTCAACCCTCTTCCTTTTGCTTGACTTCTTGTAAGCTTTTCCATCTATGAAAACTCATTTCATGTCATCTTGTAGCCACTTCTTGTACCCCAAAGTTGGATGAAGAAATTGAAAAGGACGAATGCCTTTAGTCACCCTCCGTCGTGGCCAAGCCTCATGGATCTTGCTATAAGTCCCATCAGTGTACTCTAAGGTATGGAAAGAGCCATCATCATTAGGGGCCCCTTGACGGTCACTAAATTGTTTGGCAATGCAACATGTGGAGTAGTAAGAGCAATAGTGAAGCCCCACTAAAGGAACACAGTTGTCCTTGAGGCCACGTTGAGCCATGCTTGAGATGCGCTACAACTCCACCACCCATTGGATGTTAGCGGCATTAATGCGCTCCATGAGCTCAGTAAACTCTTCAAAGCTCATCTCAGCATGCTTGGGCCTATGGTCAAGATAATGCTTGGGGAGATATTGACTAGGAGGAACAGCAGGAGGTTGACGTAAATGAAGCCTCTCAGACAACCATATCTACAAAGAAGAGAAAGAAGAGAAAGAAGGGAGAAAAGAGAGAGAAAGCATGAGTGGAAAAAGGAAAGATAAAAAAAGAAGAGGAAAAGACGATATAAGGTGCCTTGATGGGTTGAAAACCAAAAAGCGATCCATACAAAAATTAAAGGAATCTCGCTAGGTTGAGAACCTAGGCAAAAATTAGGGATCATACCTGAAGGTGGAGAGGGCTCCTAGCAAAGAAGTTTGCTTCTTTCCTATGAAATGAATCCAAACCATTAAGAGTTTCAGCCAAAATCATGCCCACAAGGTTTCGGTTCCTAAACTCGATAACCGCCAAGCACATCCTAAGATTTACACAAGGGGTCCTATGAACCAAGAAGTAGCTTGCAAGGATGCATAGATAGAAAGCATTGAGAAATCGGGAGCACGGAATATCAGTCATTGGGATAGTTAGCCGAGAGAAGTGTGTAAAGCTGAGACAAACATTCAACTTGCCAAAAAAACACCATTGCTTTTCCTTTTCAAGAGGAACACTCAACAAAGCTTGAATCTAGGTAGGAAGATCACCACCCATGGTAGGAAAGACGAGGTCATTCATCGAAGGTTCACCCGTGATTGCACTAAACTCTTCAAGAGTGAGGCATATCTTTACACCATTGAAATGAAAAACGTGCCGAGTAGGGATCCAATAGTTGGCAGCAGCATGAAGAAGAGGTTCATCCACCTTGATTTGATGGTATGGAAAAATACAAGAGATGCCATAAGGAATGATAGCCTCTTTGAAACTAGGGCCAAGCTTCCTGATCCAAGCCGAGACTTGGAAAGCCTTAAAAGAGTGTTTTCTAAGAGGAAAATATGTTTGGTGAGGTTTGGGAGTCCCTAATGGCTATTTTATATTAAAGGAGGGTAGCTAGGATTTTTTTGACCTGTGCTGGGCGTACACAGACACACATGCATAGCGAGAGGTTTTCTTCCCAATGCTTCTCCTATGGATCCTATGGCCCAAAGGACTATTCAAGACACAACTCAAGCTCAAATTTTCAAGCATCAAAGACAAGAGAAGCATAGAATTGTGCATTTATTCTCATAAGTTGTAAATTAAGTACATATCCCAAATAAAAGAATGAATGTAAAAGATGTTCTTAAGATACAACCCAATGTCTCAAATCAAATCCAAAGTGTAGAAATGTGTACTAAAAAGAAAAAATAAAAAGAAAAGCAAAAATAAAAAAGATATGATATGCTATGCTGTGTGTCTATGTCATCTGTTTGTCATATAGGGATCACTGGATGCGCCTTTTCCTTGGCTCCGAGTCTTCACCACCATCACCATCACCATTATCATTATCATCATCATTGCCAGGATAAGCTGGTCCTCCCAGGGCCATACAAGTCTTTCGAGTACTGAGTCACCTCTAGCTTGAGATTCCCAGCCAACCAAACCAGCTCCTTATGCTCTTAAATAGTGGGCTAAAATTTGAAGGAAGAAAGGTTAGAACAAGTAGTTAAGAAATGCAAGAAAGGAAGAAGCAAAGAAATAAGTGAAAAAGAACTTGCCACTCATGTGCCTAGAGGGAAGGGATAACCCATAACATTAGGGTTCCAAGGCACGAGATGCTCCCTAGCAAACCATCAAGGCCATAAGCATAGACCGTCCAAGGTAGATGAGGAAGATCGATAGGAACATTGGGAGCAAGGGCAACCTGGTACAAGTGTTTCATTTGAGCGTCCCTATATTGGAGAATGGAAAAGAAGAGAGTAGGAATGAAAAGAGATGGAAAAAGGAGCATACCTCGATAGTAAGGAAAGGCATGAGGTGAGTACAATTGAACTTATCATAGTCCAATTCCTCCTTAATCCGGTCGGAGTAAGTAATGCCACGCCTCCATAAGGCGTACTCGGCATCGGTCATGGAGAGCGGAGCAAGCATGAACTCTGGCGGATCCATAGGCACACGTGTGTCATCCTCACCTACTAATTGGCAGTGCACCCGCTCCACCAAGTAAAGCACCCTGAAACCTACACACTTGAAAGGCTGGGTGATCCTAGAGGCGACAAAAGCAGATGCCTCCAAGTTAGGAGTTGTAGCGGGAAGAACACCAGCCCATGGGTTCTAGTTGATCTGTAACAATGCATGAGGTTAGAAGAAAAACATAAAAAGCATGTGAAGAACATAATAGAAGGCATTAAGTTTCGCACTCACATCATTGGAAGACAACCCCTTAAGATGGGCCTTCATGGCAATAGAGCCCCTTAGACTCAAGTTCGTCCCTTGAATGATAAGACCATATTGAACGACCCAGCGCTAAAAAGGAAAGGGAGGCATGAATACGGTGCACAAGTGAATATAGTTTGCACGAATACAATGTACAAGTTAGGTACAATTTGCAAGACAAGAAAATATGAAGACAGTTTGCAAGAACATGAGTTACAGTTTTCTTTAGCATGTACAAAAGCTACAAAAGAAAAGAGAAAAAAGCTAACAACTAACCTCCAGAAGCTTCCAAGTCCCCACGAGCTGACGCAGGGTCCCCCGGCTGAGTGTATCCAAGCACGAGTACAAATAGGCAAGACATGCCTGCCTCCAATTAGCTCCTTGAGTATCCCCGAAGTCACAGAAAAGGGCTAACCACCTCAAGGATGCTATTTACCCTCCATTGGCGGAGAGATATTCCCCCAGAATGTACAACAAAAATGCCTTAGCCATCCGGGCACAGTCCTCAGTCATCTCCTGTGGAAGGGACCAATAATCCTCCTTAATGTCGAAATAGCGGATCATGTCTGTAGAGTACCCTTTCTTGAGTAAGTCAATTGCCAATTGGGTGCCCGACTCGCCCCCTAAGTTTATAATAGCACCATTACACTGAAGGTTGTTCATACAGTGGAAGTCACGAGGAGTCACAGTTATCTCCCGGTTTGCAATATGGAAGGCGTAGGTAGTGTCCACCAACTCTCGGCAAGAGATTGCACCAAGATGGCACTAGCTGACCTCTCCGGAAGTAGACAGATGATGGGCTTGATGCCCGCAGCATGAATGTGAGCCCTTGTCTCCATAATGAAGGCCCTATACCACTTAGCCATGCAGTTAGTACCCGCCTTTACTAGAGTATGCGGACGAAGCCTGCAAAAAGGAGTATGATGACATTAGATTCACAATTTAGATCAAGAAGTAATGAAAGGAGAGTTTTAGACTTCCAATGAGGTGCAAATGGTGTTAGAATCACATTCAAATGCAAAAATGATGAAGAAAAGTGTTAGATTTGCAATTGGATGAGAAACAGATGAAAAAGGAGTTTAAAATAGTCAAGATAAGGTTTCTACTTGACGGTGTGTGTGCGTGAGCACAAGTCTGCGTATGTAGGTACCAAGCACGTGTATGCAAGTTGAAGCCCACGCATGCATAATCTCAAAAACAAGCCCGCGTACACATGAAGAGAGGTTGCGTACGCATGAACACAAGTTACGTATGCAAGCTCGAGTCCAAGTACATAAGAACCCAAACAAAGAAGTGTTCTTCGACATTTTCAATCACATTTCAATCAAAACTCATCCTAAACAAGCTTTAACCCCTCCTAAGATATCAGGTTTTCATCTAAACCCATCCCATAGCAAAACCCAAGCATTTACATGTCCAAAAATAGATTAAAACGGAAGATCAAATGAAAACTTGAAAATGAGAAAAGTTGGAAAGACTTACCAATTTAGCCCGTGCATTGGCCGGGAGATGATCATTTGGCCGGTACGTCAATGGAAGGGGCTCAGTCAACCTCACCGCTTCACTCCAACGAGTAAGATTGAAGGTATCGCTTGAGAGCACATAGGATGACTTCTTAGACTTTGGTGCCATGGAGGAGGTGAGAGGATTGGAGGGTGAGAGAGTTTCAGAGAAAAAGAGAGAATGTGAGAGAGGAGAATCAGACGGTAATAAGGAATGAGAGAGAGGGAGGTGTTTTTAGAGAGAAAGAGGAAGTTAAGAGTTAGAGAGAATATAAAGAGGTGAGGAAGATGAAGAGAAGGAAAAGAAAAAAGAAACGGTTAGTAACCGTTGAGAAAAAAAATGAAGGGGAGGGAACACACTTGGTGGCTAAACTACATATAGTTTAAGCCCCCACTAAACTATATATAGTTTAGTATAAAAATAAATAAAAATAAAAAACCCCTCAAAATCCCCATTGGGTTCTTGGAAGGTACGAAGTGCAAAAGAAAAATTCAGAATATGTCAAAATAACCAAAATACCCTTAGTTTGGTAAAAGAAACAAAGACCACAAAAGCACCCCCAGCAGATTAAGGCCCTCAAAGCATCCTCAACAGATGGAAAGCATCAAGAGCATCCCTTAGTAGACCATAAGTCACCAAAAGAACTCCCCTGTGAGTTTAAATTTTCAAATAAATCCCTAGTAAAGTACAATATCATAAAGGGACTCCCCTATGGGTCCAAGGCACAATGGCAACCCCTTCATGAGTTATGAAGAAGATAATCCCCATCGAGTTGATGAAACCCTCTCATGGGTAGAGTCAACACAAGTTCCTTGGTGAGCCATAAAGAAAAAGAAAATCTTCCCAGTGGATCATACATCTTTAAAGACTTCCTCGTAGGTCAGAATCACCACCAACCTTCCCAGTAAGTTCTTTTTCCCTAATAAACTACACACCAAAGAGGCTCCCCTAAGGGTCACCAAAACTTCAAGCAAATCGTACTCCCTAGTGAGTTCCCCTTATCATCCTTAATGGATCATTCACCTAAGACTCCCTCGTGGGTCAAAACAAAAAGAACTCATGCACATATCTCGAGGGAATTGAACATGTAGGCACATCATACAGACTTTTGTACATATCCTGAAGGAATTGAATATGCAGGCACATCATATAGACTTATGCATATATCCCGAGGGAATTGAATATACAGGCACATAGAAGGGTGGGGATAGAGATTGAGTCCGAGGTCACCCCGAGGTAAAAGCCTTACCAGAACAAGTAGAGATAGAGATAAAGAAGACAAGAGGCCCAAGCCACCCACAGAAGTTTGAGGTAAGAGCCCTAGATGGACACCATAGATTTATATCCTTAAGCTCATAAGAGCACCCTCGTTTGTTTGGTTGTTTGAGCTCGTAAGAGCACCTTTGTTTGTTTGGTTGATGGTTATGGCCGTTAACCTTGTTTGTTTTTCTTTTTAAGTGACTCTAGGATAGTGAGTCACTCGCCTTTTGCTTGCAATTGGCAAAACAAGTTCTGGGATAGTGAACTTGTCGTTGCTCATTTCCCGAGCAACAAAGGTGGGAATTTGGACATACGAATCCCACATGACTCTGCAGAGTTGCACCCCGCCGCATGTATGCATGTTGTGTACCGTGTGCATGGGTTAGGCCCAAGCCGTATATTGAAACAAAATGTTTTGTCTCTTATTCTTTTGATTCCATGAGCGAAGCTCATGAATCAAAAGAGAGGCATCTGTAGATACCGCATTTTGTACCCCAATGATACCGAAATTCTAAGACCCAATGTTGGTTTAGAAATTGACCACAATGATGCGAAATTCTATAACCCAAGGTTGGCTTAGGGCCCAATCAGATTACAAATTGACATAGTAGGTGATAAAATGGAAAATAACTTTTTAATGAGAAACAAATCTATTTTTGGAAAAGAAAGGCCAAAGAAAGCCCTTGGCCTATGTACGTAGGCATGAACCTGCGTATGCAACCTGAAAGCTTGCGTACACAGGCACGAGCCTAGGCACGCAGGTACGGTTTCAGAAACATAAAAAAGACAAGTTTTTTGCATTAATGTTAAGGTTTGGAATGAATCTCTCATTGTCTGGCAGCCATTCCGAACCCCCATTTTCATAATATAAATAGCCATATATGGTACCTTTTCAAACGACACACAAAAAATTCTAAGGGAAAACCTAGGATTCACTGAAATAGTGAATCAAAGAGGGAGTTTTTCATAAAACATCCTCAAGTTAATTTTATTTGATTAGGGCCTTTTCTGGCCTTGATCTTTTGAATTTAAGATTACTAATCACATTTTCATTGACTTGTGAATAGATTTGACTGGGGGGAACGATAAAAAATCAAGCCTAGGAGCTTTTTACTTTGAGGTATTCATTTTAAACTTTTCTTTCACTTTTGCCTTTTAGTTTATGTTTTAATATGTTCTTTTGCTTTGTTTACGCCTATAATATGTTTGTTTAGATTAGGTTTATGTTTTCCTTATGTTTTGAGCATGTTAGGTTGTTAGATTTAAGTTTTTAAGTCTTTTTCTGCGTTTCTGTTTCTGGGTTAGGGTTTAGGGTGTGTCTGCGTGCACATGCTTCATACATGTGTACATAAGCTAGAAGTATGCGTACGCATAAGCACGCACATACTCGTGCTTAGAAACACTAATTCAAGTTTTCTGCTTATGTTCCTTCTTTTATTTTACATCATATGTCTCTGTTTTTACCTTCTTGTATGCTTTTTGAGTTTTCTATTTCTCTGTTCACATGTTTGTTTGTCATTGTATGCTAAATTAGGGTTTTCTCTTAAAGTTCTTACTTTGATGCTATGCCATTCATTTACATGCCCATTCATTGATGCCATAGGTGCTGTGATGTAGTGAGGTAAGTAAGGTAAGACACGCATTGGTATAAACATGCATTAGATATATGAACATGCTTGTTGGGATGATTTGTTCTTAATGCAATCACATGTTTATCTTGTCATTTTTTTGTTTCTACCATGTATCCTTGCCGCCATGCCTACCTTTTTACCTTGATTTATTGCTGCCTTGTTTGATTGATATGTCTACCATGCTAGATGAGTGCTAGGGTTTATGATGTGATGATATGCATGATTAGGTGTATGCTAGTGTTTGTGATATGATAACGAGTATGATAGGTGTATGTTTAGGGATGTTTGATGCCATGTTGATTGTTAGATATATGCTAGTGCGTGTGTGAGTTAGATAACAATATTGGACATGCCTTTAATAGGATTAAGACACAAGACACAATGAGAGGAAGCAACCTTAGGGTTGGGCAATCTTGGGTGCCTAACACCTTCTCAAGAACATACCTAAACTCCAAACCCATACTCTGGTAGTAAGATCAATGGTCCTTCCTCAAAAAGACACTATATTCATGGTTCCTAGTCCATTGCAAAACTAGGTGGGGACCCCATTTCCCGTTGTGTCCACAGGGCGAGGATGGGCCAAGATTTTAGCCTTGCACCACGAGGCAGGGCGGGGATGGGTTTAGACTTTTTAGACCCACCCCACCCCACCTTGCATTGAAATGGGTTAAATTGTAAATTTTTCATACCCCAAAACTCTATTTAAACAAACATATTATCAACTTATTTTATTTTACTCAACATGGCTCTTTGCTTCTTTTTTTCTCTCTAGCAAGGCTGGAAATAAGGTACCAATTTTATCGTTTTCTTTTGTCTTTATTAGAAACAAATTTATATACTATTGAATCATTGATTTTGTACTATGATATTTTTGTTTTTATTGTGATATTGTCTTGTGAAACACTTGGATAATATTATTCAATTTTGGCTAAAAATTAGTTTGACTTGATGAGATAATTTTTTTTTGTAATTTCAAGTATGTTTTTATTAATAAAACATTTTTTTAAATAAAAAAGTTGTAATAGTTGTGGGCAAATTAACAAGAAGTAGAGTTTTACAGGATGGTGTGGGGTGGAGCTTCACGGGGCCCCAAGGGGCGGGGATGGGACAAGAAAATTTTCGCTGTCATGCGAGACGGGGCAGGGATGGGACAAGACAAAACCATACAGGGCGGGGCCAAAGTCCCCATCCTTCGGATCTATCTTGCCCCATTGCCATCCTTAGATTACATTGTAATGTACTACAAAACAATAATTTCTTTTTTATCTTTGTTTTTGTTGATAGTTTGTCAACACTAAATGAATGCTTATTTGGAATTTCATGATTTTTTTTTTTTTTTTTTTACTTTGGCTCCCCTTAACTCAAAATTTTGGGTCCGTTCCTGTCCGATTGGGTTGAGAAATTTTGACACACTTATTCAATAGACTGGGTTATGGTTGACCCATGTTGTAGAACATTTCTACCCCTACTCTAATACCCCACAAACATGACCTACCAACATAAATTGTAACGTTTCAATGTAGTTTTCTTTGATCATGTTGGTGATGGTCATAAATTTGGAGCAATAATTTATTATTATTATTATTATTATTATGATGTTTGAATTAAGCTGCATGAGTCCTTTACCCCCATCTTCCACAATTGCACCACAGCCAACACAACGACCATTGCACAACAATGCCATCACCGTTAGTTGTGATTCTTGCGAAACATCTATCTATTTATTTATCTATCTATAATATATAATATAAAAGTTGGATTCTCAAACTGAAGGATACACATAATGGTAACATGTATCTCATTTACAATGCAAAAAACAATTGCACATTTCAAATGCCACGTGGTAAACAACTATTGGTACGTCACTCATTAAATGTCATCTGATAGACAACTATTGACACATGTCACTTTCTTTACTATCTATCACCAATAAATAAAAAAACTTAAGGGTTTATTTGGATACCGCTTATTTTACTGAAACTAAATATATATTGCTGAAAGTAATGTAGATAAAGGTAACAGTTAGTTGAAATAGTACAGAGAAGCTCATGAATAGTACAAAAAGTGCAGTGGGGCCCATAAATAGTAGAAAAAATAAGCTGAATAGTAAAATAATTTTAATTTTTCATTGGTATCCAAACACACTAAATCTCCACTATCAATCCCACCATTTAAATAATTACCCACTATAAACTCATTAAATTGCTTCATAAATTTTCTCATTTTCAGTAAAAGCCATCGTTTCTAAAAGAGAAATGCTATGTCCACAATAATTTTACAATATTTTCACAAAAAATCCTAAAAACTAGTATTAAAATTACATTCTCTGAGCTGAAACGTGGTGGACTTAAAATTAAACTCCTTATTAAACTTCCAAACTGAACTCCTTATTCAAAAAGATTTATGTCAAGAAACTTAATCGATATAGGCACTGCATTTTAGTAATTACCCACTATCCATGCATTTTTCCATTCTTATTCCACATAATAAAAAAAATAAAAAATTTCCCTTACTAACCTAAAAGCCATGTGTGGTGGGCCTTTTTTGTAACTCTAGGTAGGACTGTCTCATGCCACATTACGACCTAATGGATCTAGGGTAGGAGAGTCGGGACTAACTTGATTGCAACACACCTTAAGCCAGCTTGTGCACAAGCTAGAACCCTTTTGCTGGGACCTTGGACAAGTGTCCACGGCAGAGGATGCTATTACAAAAAAGTTATGGCAGATAGGTGTAATATGACAGAAATAAGAAGAATATGCTAGCCAAAAAAAAAAAAAGACTAAATCATTTTCTTAGTAAAGGAGGAAATAATATAGTGATATAAATATGGCAAGAATGAGTTAATAACAACAATAAAAAGAAAAGGAAATAATATTAATGTTTGATCAATAAAAGGAAGAAATATTAGTCTAATGTGCTTGATTTCTCAACGGAGTCAAGTCTAGAAAGGGAACCACACTTCAATGTGGGCAATCTCACATGGAAGTCTTGCAACAGAAATTTCCCACTTTGAGAGAATGGGCCTAGATGGCTTATCCTTGAATTCCTTAATCCTCACTAGATAGCAAGTTATTAGAGGGAGAGAAAGGAATAGCCTATTGGTCCATGCCCACCATCACACTCTTGGTCACTCCCTGTTTTTCTTTTCTGATTCCTTTTTCCTTTATAAGTTTCTTGTTTTCTCTGTTATCTCTTAGCCCTATTCTTACTTGTTTTTCTCTTGCTTTATCTCTCGTGTTTTCCTTCCTCCCTTCTTCTGCTCTTCTCCCCTCATTCCCCCTACTATGCACACCTAAGGCCCTTTTTATATTGCCTGTTGTGGCGGGTTTTTACTGTTTTACCCTTAACTACTTTTATCCTAGTATAGGTGTCTTTCCCAGATCACCTACTGGTCTGTCAGCTACCTAGCCATCATCACATACTTGTGCTGGCCATGTCACATTCCATACACAAACAAAAGAGTTTTATTTTGTTTTCTTGCTCTTTGTGGTATTCCCATCCGAATAAGGTTGGGTATTCTCTCTTACTAACCCCTATGGCATGCACCTAGTGATTTCAGCTCATCTTTCCCTCTTTTGGGTGGTATGTCATCCCAGCAGGACATTTCCCCCAAAAGAGCTTAGGTGGGAACCCCAGAATAGGCTTCCCCCTTCTCCTTACCGCTAGACCATACCCTCTCTTACCTCTGACCTATGGCCCACCACTCCTGTATTGGCTGGGTACAAGTGGATGGTGCCTGAGCCTTGTGCGTGCTCCACTTCCATGTGTGTCCATAGCTTGTCTGCTATTTAAGCATTTGCCATGACTTGGGGGCTTGTCTGGTCTTTACTGCCTATTCTGCCACTCATTCTTAACCTCTTGTAGCATGGATGAGTTACTGGGTCTTCATTCTTTGTATCTTACTTTCTCCCTGGACTGGGTTTTGCTTGGGCATTGGTCTTTCCTTCTTCAATCCAACCCTTGTCTTCTTTGTGGGTTGGCTGACACCTTTGTCATGTTACCCCATTGTTTCTACCATATTATCATTTGACTTGTGCTTGCTGGACCTCTTTTGGGCTTGCTGTACACTTTCCACTTTCCTTCTGCTTAGTTTTAGTAGTCCAGTACCATCATTAGGCTTGTACTCACGCTGTTTTGGGCTTCCTTGGCCCATTTCATCCCTTTGGGGCTTCCTTGGCCCATTTTATTCCTTTGGGCATCCTCGGCCCATTTCATTTCCTCGGGCATCCTTGGCCTATTCCAATCCTTTAGTCCCATGGGTTTTTGCTAAGTCTTTTAGGCTTCCTCAGCCCAAATTACCATATCCTTTACTTTTAGGGTTTATAGGCTTTTCCACCAACCCCATTTACTTAGTTCCTTCCTTTGGGCTCTTTCAGCCCATTTTTGCTTGCTTTCCATTTCTTATAATGCCCATGGGTTTACTACTTCTTTCTTCGGGCTCCTTTGGGCCTGCTTGCTTTCTTTGAGGCTCTTTTACTATTTCATAGGCCTATGGACCATTATTCCTGCCATTCGGGTTTTATGGTTTTCTTCTCAATTTGCTAATTCTTCTTCTTTATTCCCTCCCATATTGTTGGGCTTCTTCCTATTACTAGGCCTCCTTGCCAAAGTGGGCATCAACACCATGATTTGTGAAACAAATATTTAAATAATAAGTTTTTTTGAGAACATTTAAATAATAAGTTAAATGCATAATAACTAATATTTCTTTAAAGCAAATTACCAAAATGTTCCTTTGACAATGAATATCCGATATTTACTATAAAAATAAAAAATCCCGAAATGAGAGATGCCTTGTTATAAACCAACAATTAATAAAAGGAAAAACTTCAAATACTATTTAGTGGCACCACAATTGACAAAACACGTTCAGTATACTAGTATAGGCAGTATAGTCATTAATTTCCTTCAATAATGCCATACCATAATTGGTTTAAATGCATAATGGCTAATAATATTTTTTTTTAAAATAAAAATATTTAGTTAGATAGTGTTATTAAATCTGGCCTGGCTCGACTGATCGGACCAGTAACCGGGGTGTGAATGGGTTTTAAGCAAACCATGTGACCTAGCTGGGTTTTAATAACTTTGATTGGGTTTGTGAATTGTGCAAAATTACATTAATAGGTCCATCCCAATTGACTTCTTTTGTTGTTTAATGTGTGATAATATGGTAATTTAAAGAAGGGAAAACCTAAAGAAATATAAAAAATGCACCGTTCTATCACTTCTCTACCAATTCACACTACTCTACCTATCACTTTTCATAGTTTCAATTCCCCAAACTTGCAACTGTGCATCAATTTTCTTCCATGAACAAATCACTTTTTAGTTTCACATAGCTAATTAGCTCATAGATATGAGTATATCAGTATATGTTATATAGTTTATTCTTTAAACTTTTTTTTTTTTTTTGATACAAGATAAACTATATATTAAATAGTTTATTCTTTAAACCTTCTTTTTTTTTTTTTTTTTCCTTTTGTTTACGTTGTTTGTTTGTTTGTTTGTTTGTTTTTGTTTTTTTTTTTGTTTTTTGTGTGTTTTATTTGTTTATTGCTTTAAGTTTAAGTCTTTAACATTTTTTTTTCTCTTCTTTTATTTACGTAGTTTGAGATTTGCTTTTTTTTTTTTTTTTTTAATAAGTAGAATTTAGAGACATGTAATACAATTTTATTTAGCAAAAACTTTGTTGCAATCTTATAGCATTGGTTTATTTTTCTTGTGAATTTTATAGAATTTTTAATGCTATTACTTGTGAAACCTTGATTTTGAATTATAATAGCGAGTTTAATTGCTTTTTTTGTTAATTTACATATTTATGTTATGATTTCTCAAACTTATATATATATATATATATATATATATATAACTTTTAATATCTTTTTATTTGACCTTGTGGTTCGACTGTTGACCCATTGTTTGAACTAGTGACCTAGTGACCCATCTCATAGACGAGGTCAACCTCCGGTTTGGGTTTAATAACTCAGACTCACTAAGAGTACCCTATAATTAAAAAAAAAAAAAAAAAAAAAAAATTCCAAATAGAGAGAATGACTAGCACATATTATTCAATTAGATCTTCCATATCCTTATTTTTATTTTTCTTTAAAAAAAAAAAAAAAATCTTCTAAACAGTGTCAAAAATAAAAGGTAAGGCTATCATAAAACCTTATCAGCGAAGATCTAAGGTTAACAATCCTGGGTTTGGTTCTACTTTGGTTTAACCTTTCATCTTCTTCAACAGATCCATTTAGTAAGTAGTACATATTTGAATGTCAATCACTTAATTGAGTGTTTTCTTTTTTACTTGCTCAATCCAATAGGTATGTCCTCTTTTCTTCATTAGTTGTTTTGTTAAACTATTTATTTGTGAGTTTGTTTTATGGGTCATGCTCTGTGCATTTTAAATTTTCTTTTTGTTTATGTAGTTTTACCTAGCAGTTGTATGATGTTTTGTATGCTTAGTGTTTCTTCCTCTTGATTCCAAATGTTTGGTTGTCCATAAACTGTATGATGTTATTTTTTTTTATCTATAGATTGGAAAGTGTTTTTGTTGATATCTCTTTTACTTTGAATTTTCGCAAAGTAGAGGAGCTTAACTTGGTTTCTAATTCTTATAGCTATTTAATTGTTTAATAAAATTTACGAAAATAAAATTTATTTTCAATGTATTTGCTGACAATATCAATTTGTAAAGAGTAATTTCACGGCGAAAGGTTTGTATGATTTTGTGCATATGAATCACCGGAGAGAGTTTGAAACTTCCAATGGCTACTTGAAGGGATCATAATTATTTATCATTTATTCGAGGATACCTATTGTAGACAACACAATTTGAATTTTTATGAAAATAATAATTTTTTTACTTAAAACCTCTTACAAGATACATTTGATGACTATTGGGATGGAGAAAATGGGCTTTTGCTAATTTTTTTTTTTAGAATCCAGCATTTTGCCCACTTTTCCAAACTAATTAGAGAAATGTCCATGATTTGAAACTCGATTTTCTAAAAATCAAGTTTCAATTTAAAACTCGATTTTTGGACAATCGAGTTTCAATTTAAAACTCGATTTTTGGACAATCGAGTTATAACAAACTGAAAATTAAAAAAAAAAATAATAATTTTGGAGCTCTATAATGGTGTTTTAAGGACCCTATAGTTGCATTTTGGAACTCGAGCTTCATGAACTCAAGTTCCATGCAAGTTTTTTTTTTTTTAAATTTGATCACCCCATACCTATAGTGGCGTTTTAAGGAGCTTATAGTGACGTTGAAACTCGATTTTGAGAAAATCGAGTTTCAAAATAAGGGCATTTTCCTAATTAGTTTGGGAAATAGAGCAAAATGCTGGATTTTTTGCGCGAAATGGGCAAAGGCCAATTTTCTCCCTATTGGGATACTCTATGTGATCCAATGACATATCAATTTCACTTATTTAAATTTCTCTAGATCAACAACTATATTTGTTCTAAATGTGGTTCTTTTGAATAAGGAAAATTTCATAGCACATACTATATAGTTAAAGGAAAGAGAGAAATTATAAAGAATCACATAGCATTTGTAATTCATATGGAAAATTTTAATATTATTTGCTATTTGTATTTGATTGTGCTTGCTTCTCATGAGATTGGGAGAGGAAATTGAAAAGGAGTTCATAAATTGCAATCAAGAAAATTCAATCCTACAAAGGATCGTCCATGAAAATATGGATATTTCAATCCTACAAAGGATTGTAAAAAAAGTTTGTAAAATTTAGCATTTTGCTGAAACTATTATCCAGTTTCTTCAAATTGAATTTATGTTGTAAATTAAAATAAGGAAATTTTTTTTTGAACTACTTGCTTTCAATGATTTGCTTACTTCATATTTGATAATATATAATGGAAATGAGTTATATGTTGATGCTAAAAAAATAAGTTACATTGACAATAGACACGTGATTATTGTTCATAACAATAATTATAAAAATAACAACCGTAATTTTATTAATTTATGTTTTTATAAATTAAAAAAAAAAAACAAAAACAAAAACCCTAGATTAGATGTAACAACAACCTGTAATAATGTTATACCTAAATATGCCTATTGTTTCATAGCCAACATCCTCACTTTCACTTTTATTTATGCTAAACACAGAGGGCCCTCCTTAAAAAATTAAATCAAAAACCAGATGCTATGCCCCACATGGATAAACTGTACGTCCTATGATTGTCTTTTTTTTTTTTTGAGAGGAACGTCCTATGATTGTCTACCAATTGATCGAACAAAGCATGTGAATTATTGTCATTTTTGCAAGGACTTTTCAGCCATTTGCACGTGTTTGCATATTTCTAATTGAACTGCTTATATGATCGTGTGGTCAAACTTTTGACCTTGAGGATCATATGATACGTAGGGTTCATTGATTTGACAATTTACAGGTGCACCTCCATGCCAAAAATAATAATAATAATAATAATAATAATAAGATTTGATACTTAATTAGTTGGATTGTTATCCATCTGTAGGTGACATAAAATAATAATAATAATAATTTTTATTGATGGATGGATGCCTCAAGGACCAACAAATAGCTTGGGCTCAAACTTAATTACTGTTGAACATTAATTTAATTTTTATTTTAAAAAAAATGAATGAATGAATAAGTTGGACACAATTTCATTACTGTGTGCAGGCTGTACCGCCATAGTACTAATAAACTTCCAACTAATGATGCAGGCTTCGGAACTACTATGACAGCTTGATGATGCAGGAGTGTAAAAGGTTAGGGTATATTTGGTAACTTTTTTTTCTCCTTATTTTTTGTTTCTAAATTTTTTTTTTCTATTTTTGATACTAAAAAACTTGTTTGGCAATCTAAAATGGACAAAAAATAAAAACTGTTCTCAAAACTCAATTTATGAAGAAAACTGAAAACATACAAAAGACTGTTTTCAGTTTCTAATTTTCAAAAGTCAATGAAAACACGCATTTAATTTAATGAACCTATCTCATTTAATGAGTAAGTATTAGAGTTCAAATCGTAGTAACAACATATTTTAGTATTTTTTATTTTTTTCTTCAAAAAACGAACTTTTTAATTCAACTAACCAAATATGTTTTTTATTTAAAAAAATACAAGAAAATTGTTTTTTCTTTATATTCCCAAAAACAAGTTTTTGAAAATAGAAAACAAAAACTGTTACCAAACATAACCTTAGATTTTAATTTACATTTTTTATTTTGTTAAGATTTGTTAGGTTTTAAAGATTTATGATTAAATGTTTAGAATTTCAACTTGTATGTGTTGGCAAACCGAGAGCAAAAACATGTCTAGAATAGGTGTTAGACATTGCTCAAAGTTGTGCAGGTCAAAACTCAAGAATGTACAAACTGCAGGAAAAAGAATTATTTTTTTGTGAAGCTCGACCAATCGAATGGTGAAGCTCAATCGATTGAAAATCACAGAAAAACGATTTCTGTAGAATTTTAAACAGGCCCAAGCCCGCAAAAACATTTAGGGTTTTAGTCCAACACTCCTACATATAAAAGGAAAACCCTAGACACATTTTGGAGACTTTTGGAAGACTTGTGAGTTACTCTTGTGAGATTTGAGAGATTTTGTACCTTCTAACTCTACAAGCATCTATCGGAACAAGATCTACAATCAAGTGCTGGTGGAATCTAGTTGCTGCATAGATCAACAAGCCGTGATCTGAAACCTCTGAGTGGGATCTCAAAGTCACAAGCATGAGTGCTTATGTGCTGAAAATCCAAGAGAGAAAAAAACCTATGGATTCAGAGCTTGTACGTGGTCGTGTCAGTAAGTTACTACTAGAGGTAGTAATAAATTTAGGGTTAAATCTGATTGTAAAAACTTCGATTCTCTATAGTGAATTTGTTTTACTTTGAGGATAGATAGGTCAAATCCTCCCCAGGTTTTTAACTTGAAACTGTTTGTTTCATTGGTTTTCCTAGGTGATCATATCGTGGTTTTTTGCTGTTTGCATGATATGATTTAGTATTGTTTAACCTAGATCTAAATAATTAACCTAAGTAACTACTTGGTTAATATATTAGGTTAAACAATCTGCTTTAAGGGGTCTAAACAAACAAACAAGTGGTATCAAAGCAAGTTAGCTCTTGTTTGGGTAGTTTACCTTAAGTTGATCCTTGACCCCTACTGTCATGGAACATGGCCACTCTCTTGTGACCCCTCCCCATTTTGATGAGAATAACTATGCTTACTGGAAGGTTAGGATGATAGTCTTTTTGAAATCCCTAGATAAGAGAGTATGACTCTCTGTTGAGAACGGTTGGGAGAGACCAACCACTCCTATCAATGAATGGAAAACTACAAAAAAGGAAGCAGCAAGATTTAATGCAAGGCTATGAACGTTATATTCAATGTTATTTCTATGGAAGAATTTAAAAGAATCTCTAATGTAAAGGTTGCTCATAGTGCCTGAAATATTTTGCAAACTATGCATGAAGGCGCTAAGGCAGTAAAAATTAATAAATTACAGCAGTTGACCTCTAGGTTTGAAAGCATCAGGATGTCTGATGATAAGACTTTTGATGAGTTCTATGCCAAATTGAATGACATAGTGATCTTTGCTTTTAATATGGGTGAAGTATATGATCAACCTAAAGTGGTTAGGAAGATTCTTAGATCCTTAACTGAGGATTTTAGACCTAAAGTCACTACTATAACAGAAAGTAAGGATGTGGACATCATCCCTGTTGATGAACTTGTAGGATCTCTATAGTCTTATAAGTCTAACCTATCCAAAACCAACAAATCCAAATCCATGGCTCTAAAATCTGTTGATGATGTAGATGATGGTGGATTTGATGATGAAATCTCTTTTACAAAGATAGCTTATCTTGCCAGGAACATTAGAAACTTTTTAAGGAACAATAACAGAAGGGCAAGAAATCAAAACAATGCTGACACTAAGAATGTGAAGAAGAATGAAACAACCAAAAATAACAATTCTAAAAAATCAAAAGATAAGGTTGTTCAATCTTCTAACAATTCTTCAAGTCAACAGTGTTTTGGTTGTCAGGGTTATGGTCACCTTAGGTTAGAATGTCCTACTTACTTGAGATCTAAGGGAAAGGCTATGACTATTACCCTTAGTGATGATGAAGTTTCTAATCACGAGTTTGAAAGTAATCAAGAAGGAAATTTAATTTTTTTATGAGAACCCTTATGATGGGGAACTCTCTGAGAATGTTGACTTGCAAGAGGCTTACAAAAAGTTTTGCAAGATTGCAGCAAAGGATGCCATGAATGTTGACATAGGTTTGAAGAAGATAAACACTTTTGAGCAAGAAAAGAAAAATCTGTTGGTTAAACTGTTTGATGATAATTAACTCATGATTTCTGTTAAGATTGAGAATATGTCTTTGATTGAGAAAGTTAAAAGTTTAGAATTTGAATTATCTGTTGCTAGAGAACAACTTTTAAAGCTCGAAAATGTGTGAAAAATAAGAGCTGTTTAGACCCCCGAATTAAATATTACGGCCCAGTTGATTTTACTCTAACTTAAACTAAGTGCGGAATAGAGTAAATATAAGCGGATAAACAATATAACTACTCTAAGCCATATTCAACAAATCACAGCAGTAAAATGAAAGCTAAAAGAGTAAGGAAGAAGAATGCAAACACAGGAAAACATGCCGATGTGTGATTGAAGAGGAAACTAAAGAACTTGGCGAAAATCCTCTCTATTGCCCTCCAAGCAGTAAATCGATCCACTAGAGAATAAGTTGGAGTACACGAATAAAAAAAAGACCGTCCAAGCCTAGTCTACCCCATGTACTCGAGCCCTTCAAGCTCCTGCTACCAACTAACTTCGCCAAGCCTTGTCTTCTCTAGCTCTCCGAATCACGCAATTCAACCCGATTGCATCCACCAAATAAATGGCTTCTTCCAATGCTTCCCAGTAGCACCAAAATCTCACTTTACACTTAGGATGGGTGTGAAAAGTGTTTGGGCTATCAACCTCTCAAAGATTTGGAAATGGAGAGGTAGGAGTTGAGGAAAACCACAATGAATTGTGTAAAGAATTGTGGGTATGACAATCTCTCACTCTCAAGGGTTGTGACTAGGCTTTTCTCTCTGAAAAGCACTCCTCAACATGTGTGGGTAAGGTAGGTATATATAGTGTGGGTAGGGACAGGGTGTATCAGATATGACAAATTGACAAAACAGAATGTCTCGCATGTATCTTACGGGAAGGCCTTACCCGCGAGACACTCACGAAAACCAGCTATTACCATCTGTCATGATTCTTTGCATTCCAGTTATATGCTAAGCACATGCTTCACTTCGTGGGAAGGCTTCTTATGAGCTACCTGCGAAAACTTCTTTGCTCTTCACTTTGCCTTGAGTCTTCACACTCTTTCTCACACACAACCCTTACAAAGAAATCCCACATACAGTACATGGTACATAGGATTGAACATAATTACAATCAAATTTGGCATGGAATTAAAGCCAACACAAAATAGTTGTAAATCACAACTTTACAAACTTGATAAGACTTCCACTTCTAAACTAGATGATATGTTAAATGTTCAAAAATCTTTTTCTGATAAGATAGGGTTAGGGTTTGTAGAGAGTGTTTCTACTTTTGTTGCTCATCCTCCTAAGTTTGTACCTGCTACATCTATTTCTACTCCTGAAGTTAAGCTACCTAAGGAAGAAATTCTAGCTACTATGAGAATTAGGGTAGATCTAAGTTAGTCAAAAAGCCTAAGAATCTCAATCATCCTGGAAGCAAGAAATAACACAAACCTTAATGGTTTTGTCATTTTTGTGGTGGAGCTGGGCATACATGCCCATATTGTTTTAAGTTGCAAACTTCAAAGCAAGCAATCAAACAAAAAGTGCTTGTGCCAAAAGCATAAGATTCTATGGCACTTATTCATGAATTGGTAAAGATTCTTAACCTTTTTGCCAATACAGAAGCTGAGTTTAAGTCTAATTCATCTAGAAACTCCAATTCCAAGTTTGCATCTAAAAGAGTGTGGATGCAAAAGACTTAGTCTCAATGAGTCTGTTTGACATGGTCCTTGTGCTAACTCTTTCAATCTCTTGTGACCAAAATATTTTTCATTAGGATTTGTTTTTGCATTACATTCAAGGTTTGTTTATGATGGTTTTAAGTTTTTTTTTTTTTTTTTTTTAAATTAAAAAAATAAAGAAAACAAAAAATTAAAAAATTTTAAAAAAATGTTTGTGTATTACACATCTTTAAGTGTGTAATTGAGGTTGGCTTATGAAATTTACATTTCATGACTGTGTACCCTGTTTAGCTTTGATGAACTATTTTTCTGCACTTTTCTACTTTGTGCTATGTAGTGCATATATTGTGTGAGTTGTTTATGGTTATTAAATACATGCTTTTGATTTTGAAGTCACATTATTTTGATTGTAAGGACTAAAAATTCTAGAAGAAATGCATAAATAACCATCTCACCACTGTTACTCACTAATCATGAACACCTGTGTGCAAATTATAAAAGTTGTGCTCAATAAGATGTAGCACTTGCACAATAAGATTAAACGAGGTGTTAATTGTGAAAAGAATGTGAAAATATAAAGAAAAATCAAAAGAAAAGAAAAAAAAAGGGCATCAAAAGAAAAGGAATAAAAAAGAAATTATTTTTACATGATTGCAAGCGTGTTTTCTAGGAAATATGGGAGTTATATGATGTAACTTTTTAGGTGATAGTCACTTTCAAACTTATGTGATTGATAATGTAGGAATTGTGTTTAATTTCTATCTACATATCACATTTTATGTATCTCATACACTTACTAGTTGCACACACGATAAGCAAATCTTTGTTAAACTTTGTACATGTGATTGTGTGTTAATTTTTGTGGCCATCCAAAATTGTGATTCTTGAAATGTCTAATAATTTTTGGGGTTTAGGGTAAACATTGTTGAGGAAAATTTTTGAATCTTGATATAAAAAAAAAAAAAAAAATGATTTGATTGAAGAGAAAGAGTTTTTGAAAACATTTGGAATCATTGACATGCATTTCATATCATAAAAACTTGTTTTTAAAAATGTTTCTACAAAAAATTGACAGGTTTTCAAATTTTTCTGATTTTTCAGGATTCGATTGATCGAACCTCTTTTTTGACCGATCGAAAAATTCAGTTTTTAAGGCTAAAACTCTCTGGTTGACTCGATTCCTTCTTCGATTCCTTCCAATCAGTCGAACTTGTTTTTAAAATATTTTCGATTCCTGGCTTGATTCCTCCCGACAAATCAAAAATCATTTTTTAAAAAGAAATAAGAGAAATCTGAACCTCGTTCTTCATTCTTTTGTCTTCCTCTATGATCCCTCTCTTGATTCCTCTTAGTCATTTTTTTTCTTCTGAGTCAAAACTTCAAAGGTTTTTCTCCTAAAAATCTGGTAAGACTTTTTTGCCCCTCCTTTTTGTTTAAATTACATGCATTCATGCATTTTCATCAAATTTTTTTTTTATAAATTTTGAATCAAAAGAATTTTAGGGTTTTTGATGTTTTTGATTGTTTTGATCCAAATTGTTTGATGGGTTTTTGTTCATGCATCATATAAACATGCTTCTTCTACTTTAATTTCAAAATCTTCATGATTTGTGCAAAATTTCAAAATTAGGGTTTATGTGTTCTTGAGGAATTTGGGGGTTTTGTTCAATTGGATGAAATTAAGTAAAATTGGCTTATGATATTGTTTAATTGAGTAATTACAACATGTTTTATACCTATGGTGTTGTTCAATTGATCAATACATGGATTTTTGAAAAATTAGGGTTTCAAAATTGGGGATTTTGCTCAATTTCTAATTTTCTTGGTCAATTTTCAAAATTGAGATAAAATTGAACTGTTTTTGTGCATTAGATCATGCATCATATGTGTCTTTGCATCATGCATCATGTAGTTTTTAAATTTTGTGTTATTTTGTGCTCTAACTCTATTTAATGCAGTCTGCCCTTGGTTTTTGTTTTGTTTTGGTTTTTCCTTTTTTTCTTTAACCTTAGTCATGGCTCCTAAGGTTGGTTAAAAGTATAAGACCAAAGCCAATAGGAACACAGCATCCTCATCCTCTTCTACTCTGGTTGATAGGGTTACTTACCTACAGCTAAAACTGAGCAAATTTTTGAGACCTTGACTAAGTATAGGTCTATCTGGGGGGAAAGACAATTAGTTCTAGATGAGTTAGATCCTTCCATTCGTGGGAATCTAGTGTCTAGGATCTGGGGCCCTTTGTGTGAAGTTTCTCATCCCCCTCTTGTTGCCTTGATTAGAGAATTCTACTCGAATCTCTCTATATATTATGAGGATATAGGCGGTCATTATTTGACTTCTTGGATTAGAGGTAAATAGTATAGGATAACTAAATGTGTACTTTTTGAAGCTTTAGGTGTACCTTTAGTTTGTAGACCCACTTTCCCATACACTGAGCCTTCTCCTCTTGATGATGTGATGTCTCTACTTTGTGGTAGATCAAACTCTTAGGGATCTGAACCAAGAATAAACTCAAGTGAGTTGACTGAGGTTAGCTATCTTTTCTTTAGGATAGTTTGTCATAACATCTTTCCTATTTCTCACATTCACACCGTCCCTTTATATAGATGTGCTTTTCTGCATACCTTTATCACAGATGAGTCCATGTGTTTTCTTTCTCTTTTTATCCAGACCATTGTTGAGGTGTATAGAAGTAAGTCTAAGTTACATAATTTGTTCTTTCCTGTTTTTATCTATAGGGTTTTACTCTTTTTAGGATTAGACAGTTTTCCTTCCCTTGAGTTAGTACATATTACTGCCCCTATAGGAGTCACCTTTCTTCGTCAACGACAGGCTTAGATAAAGACCAAAGCCAATAGGAACATGGCATCCTCATCCTTTACTTCTCTGGTTGATAGGGTTAGGTTTTCTACAGCCAAAACTGAGCAAATTTTTGAGACTTTGACTAAGTATAGGTCTATCTGGGGGGAAAGACAACTAGTTCTAGATGAGTTAGATCCTTCCATCCATAGGAATCTAGTGTCTAGGAACTAGGGTCCTTTGTGTGAAGTTTCTTATCCCTTTCTTGCTACCTTGATCAGAGAATTCTACTCGAATCTCTCTATATATTCTAAGGATATAGGTGGTCATTATTTGACTTCCTGGATTAGAGGTAAAGAGTATAGGCACTAAACATGTAGTTTCTGAAGCTCTAAGTGTACCTCTAGTTCGTAGACCCACTTTCCTATACACTGAGTCTCCTCCTCTTAATGATGTGATGTCTCTGCTTTGTGATAGATTAGACTCTTGGGGATCTGAACCAAGAATAAACTCAAGTGAGTTGATTAAGGTTAACTATCTTTTCTTTAGGATAGATTGTCATAACATCTTTCTTATTTCTCACATTCACACCATCCTTTTATATAGATGTGCTTTTCTATATACCTTTTTCATAGATGGGTCCATGTGTTTTCTTTCTCTTTTTATCCAGACCATTGTTGAGGTGTATAGAAGTAAGTCTATGTTACATAATTTGTTCTATTCTGTTTTTATCTATAGGGTTTTACTCTTTTTAGGATTAGATAGATTTCCTTCCCTTGAGTTAGTATATATTACTGCCCCCATAGGATCCACCTTTCTTAGATAGTAACAGGCTTAGATGAAGAGTGCTAAGCCAAGCATTGGCACTTCAAAAAGACCAAAAGGAGCTTCTACTGCTGCTCTTGCCTCTGGTGATCAGCCTACTATTGAGGAGATACTTGTGGATTTGACAGTTGCTATGGATCCTGCTGCTGTTGATACTATTGATCCTACTGTTGCTTATCCTTTCTCACTCCGTGCCATGATGGAGACATTCATGACCACCCAAGCAGCTCATGGACAGCTCATTGATGAGCTACTTACTGAGGTTGCTGCCTTGAGAGCAGATTTTGCTAAGAATAGAAGTGCTTTTCCACCTTTTTCACCCTCTAATCCTTGATGGTTGCATTTGGCAATGCGTAACAAAAAGGGGGAGTAGAGTTTAGGACAGGCTCTTGTAGTTAGGGGGAGAGTAGATAGTTTTTGTATTTAGGGGGAGTAGTTTAGTTGTTTTGTTGATGAGACTTTTTGATGTATTTTTTTTATTCTCATTGATTTTCATGTATATTCTCTTTTATTGTTATTGTTTCACAAACATTGTTGGTTTATTGACTATGATAGTTTATTTTATCTTTATTCATTTGATATTCTATCTATCACTTATGTTTTGTGAATTCAAGTTTAGTTTTTATATTTTGGATTTATACTGTAACTTCCACACATGTGTTTATGGTTTGTTTTGAGTGTATCAGGAACTTACAGGTTAATTCTTTCTCATATGTTGTCTATTCTAGCAACTAATAGTTAGTGGATTGTGATGGAATTGTATTTGGGTAACAATGTGTAAGTTAGGCTAATTCTTGAGTTGAACAATTCTTTTTTAAGTGTGTTTTGTCATAGATTACCAAAGGGGGAGATTGTTAGATTCTAAAGATTTAGGATTAAATGTTTAGAATTTCAACTTGTATGTGTTGGCAAACCGAGAGCAAAAACATGTCTAGAATAGGTGTTAGACATTGCTCAAAGTTGTGCAGGTCAAAACTCAAGAATGTTCAAACTGCAGGAAAAAGGATTATTTTTCTGTGAAGCTTGATTGATCGAATGGTGAAGCTTGATTGATCAAAAGTCGCATAAAAACAATTTTTGCAAAATTTTAAACAGACCCATGCTTGCGAAAACGTTTAAGGTTTCAGTCCAACACTCCTACGTATAAAAGGAAAACCGTAGTCACATTTTGAAGACTCTTGGAAGACTTGTGGGTTACTCTTGTTAGATCTGAAAGGTTTTGTACCTTCTAACTCTACAAGCATCTACTTGAACAAGATTTACAATCAAGTGGTGGTGGAATCTAGTTGCTGCATAGATCAACAAGCTGTGATCTAAAACATTTGAGTGAGATCTCAAAGTCATAAGTGTGGGTGATTATGTGCTGCAAATCTAAGAGAGAATGAGTTCATGGATTCAGAGCTTGTACGTGGTCATGTTAGTAAGTTACTACTGGAGCTAGCAATAGATTTAGGGCTAAACCTGTTGTAAAAACTTCGATTCTCTATAATGGATTCGTTTTACCTTGAGGATAGTTAGGTCAAATCCTTCCCATTTTTTTACCTTGAAAATATTGGTTTCATTGGTTTTGCTCGGTCATCATATCGGGGTATTCTTTATTTTCCGCGGCTTGCATGATATGATTTATTATTGTTTAACCTAGATCTAAATAATTAACCTAAGTAACTACTCGGTTAATATATTAGGTTAAACAATTTGTTTTAAAGGGTCTAAACCAACAAACAAACAAGATTAAATGATAATAAATAAGGTGCGACTTATTATTAGCTAAACTACTTTTTTGTTGGGATCTATGTCCTAAATTCAACTTTGTATAACATATTTTTATATTTTTAAAAGTGTTTTATTTTTTATATTGTATAAATATAGGATATTATGCATTCATTTGATAGATAGATCCCTACATGAAATTTAATACTACTGATGCAGGGCAATCATAAAAAAATTAAACAATAGGAAAATAAAAGGACAAAATCTAAGAGTTAGCACCTAGACTTATTTAAAATCGACAACAAGCTAGGAAGATTACTAAAAGCCAACACCTAGGATTGGTTAGAGTTGACACTAGACCAAATAAATTGAAAGAAACTTTTAATTCATCAAAATCATGTTAAATCATATTCAGAAGGAGTACAATAGTTTGCTTATATAGAACCTAAACCCTGTGCGGGTTTTCCTCACCTCGCAAACTAGAGGGAAGGGGGGGGGGGGGGGGGGAGGGGAGCAAAGATGAGTTTAGACTTTTAGCCCTACCTTACCCTTAGCCTTAAATTAATAATAGTTATAACTGTAAATTTCACATACCCTAAATACCTACTATTTAAACAAATAGATTAGTACATCCTATTCACCCATCCACTTTCACTCTCTTCTCTCTCTATATATTAGCCATAGTCATAGACTTGCTTTGCCTTATTAAGTATTTAAATGTATGGATATTAAGTTTTTTTTTTTTTTTTTTTTTTTTTTTTTCTATTGTTTTGTTGTGATATTGTCTTAGTTAAACACTTTGGATAATATTATTTAGTCCTTGCTAAAAACTAGTTTGATTTAATGTGATAAATTTATTTGTAATTTCAAATATATTTATATTAATGAAACTAATTTCATTAAAAAAAATTAATAGGTATAGGGCGGGCGGATTATCGCGAAATAGAGTTTTCCTAGGCTTATTGATACTATATTTTATCTACCTCGATGTGTGTGCCAAAATCATGATTTTCACAAAAATTGATTTTTAATAACGGAATAATGGAGATGTTTAAAACAATAGAATTTACCTTGGTTAGAAGGTTGATTACTTAGTTTTTCATGTTTAAGGTCAAAATGACCAAAATGCCCATGTTGACCAATCTTTGATGGAGTTGACCTGCAATTAAACCATGTTAAATTTTTACCCATATGCTAAACTTCATCTTTTCATTTAAAATTAATTTTTCGAACTATTGTTCAAAAGTTTGACCGTAATTAACTGCCAACCCACATTTTGACCTTGTTTTTACGAAAAAATTTGAACCATTGGATTGGAAAGTTTTATTTTCCATGTCATAGATAATTTAATTCCCTTCAATTTGATAGTTCACAAGCCCAGATCAAAATTAAAACGAGCAAGATATCACCAAAAAAAAAAAAAATGATTGCCAATTAAAATTTGCGACGTCTAATTTAGGTTTAATTAATTAAATTATAAGTAAACGACCTCAGAATGACGGATTAAAATTGGCTTGTCTTAAGTTTTAAGTAAAATAATGAATTTAATTACTTAAGGGTAACTAAGAGCCCTGATATCAACGAGGAGAATGCAAGTGACATATGGAACATGTATGACCCATGCCTTTGGCGTAACCAAAAACAAAAGTTGAGTGAATGGAAGAAAGTGAGTCGACTCAATTATAGCATTTCTCAAGGTCCTTTTAGGCTTTTACTCTCAATTATAGCAATTGCCACTTCTTTTTATTTTTTAATTTAATGAAAAGGATATCAGAAATAGGCTCTAGAGTCCAAGACAAACGAAGTATCTCTCTCTGTCAAGATGGAACCCGAGTTTCAACAGTCAACCCAGTGCTTTGCAAAAGAAGCTGAACTGTTCAAGAGTGTGAAGAAATTTAAAGACAACAGCATTGAGAAACCTTTTGTACCACCCCGCAAATAGGTAAGTTATAAAGATAGCTTAATAGGAGACATTCCTGGGGCTTATGCCCAGGCTTTTAGCTTTGATAGAATGGAAGATCATGAGGAAGAGTCCGATGATGAAGTTAATGATTTAGTTGAAGGCATGGTTGATGTAAAACTTTCTAAAGAAACAAAGTCCCGTATAAGGGCTCTTTGGGCTAAGGCGTTGATTGTGAAAGTGTATGGTAGAACAGTTGGCTATAACTACCTCACTTTCAAACTTAACACCCTTTGGAAGCCCATAGCTAAGATGGATTGTGTTGATCTTGGAAAAGACTATTTCCTTATTAAGTTTAGTGAGAACTCTGATTATGACAAAGTGTTAAAAAGGTGGCCCTTGGTTTATTGGGGAGCACTTCCTCGCAATTAAGCCATGGGAACCATAGTTCAAAGCATCGGAAGCTTCATTCTCAGTTGTGGCAGTTTGGGTTAGGCTCCCTGAATTGCCTATTGAGTTCTATGATGCTTTAGTTCTATTAGAAATTGGGGGAGCCATAGGTTCGGTGCTAAGGATAGACTCCTACACGGCATCGGGTTCAAGAGGCAGCTATGCTCGCCTCTGTCTTCAAATTGATCTTACTAAGCCACTCATTAACACTATCAGAGTTGGTCAACTTAAGCAAAAAGTCATGTATGAAGGAATTTCTTTATTATGTTTCTGCTGTGGAAGGATTGGGCACAAAGCTGATAGCTGTCCCCACCTCACCAGGCCTCACTCTATGGCTGGTGATGAAGCTATGCCTTCTAACCCCATTGAGAAGCAAACACCTCACCACAATGACCAAAATGATCAGAACTATGGTGAGTGGATGATAGTTACTCGAAAAAGAAATCCAGTTAGAACTGGACGAAACCGTGGGGCTTATTCTCCAACTATACACGGAGTTCCTAACAATTCTGGAACTAAGGGTAATGATGGAAACCACTTCTCTAGCCTACCTACCTATAATCCGTAATTGACATTTCACTTTAAAGCTGGTGCTTCTCACTTGCCCGAAAAGACTGTGGGCCCTTCTATGGAGTTGTACATGCATAGAAATAATGGGGAAGCCCCAATATCTTCTGAACATATCTCTTTGGGCCCCACGATAAGTCAAAAATCAGAACAAAAGAGTGGAGCAATGAATACTCAGTCTAAGAGTACTAAACCAAACCGTGATAAAAAATTGTCTAATTCAAAAGGCACCAAAGGTCTTAAGAGACCAAACCTAAGTATTGAGAGTACCCTTCAGCTTCAACGTCCTCCCTCCTTTGAAAAGGTCTAGCCTCCCTCTCATGGAAAACAACCCACAGCCTTCTCATCTAGCATAGTCGAGTTGGGCACTATGGCACAGAAACAAGGCCATTCTGATTTCCGACGAAGTGATTACCTAAATCAAAGCATTTCCCATGATGTCGTTGGGCTGTTTCGAACAAGAACTAGAAGATGCATGTAAGAATCTCTTTCCGATCACTCCCTTTAGTCTAAGGACGGGAACGTTGGCGCTGGATCATCTGGCGTGGGGTTTAACTCCAAATCCGTGGTGGCAGTTTCTGACAGATATTCCCATGATCACGATGGAGGAGGCAAGAGAGCTGAACAGGCTAAGGAGGCCATTAGTAACACCTCACTTGGACGAATTTGGGTGGCTAGTCCAAGAAAGGAGAGTGATAGACTTCAGGGGGTCAGTTACAATTCATATGGGGAATCTTCCCATGTTGAAGTTGTACCAGACTCTCAAATTGATATCGAAATGCGATCTCCTTGTATGCTGCAAAGAGGAAATTTAGGGAATACTGAAATACCTGGTACTATGGAAGCCGAATTGGGTGGCATCCATGAACCTTCTGAGGAATTTGGGGTGGAGTTTGGTGGAAGCTGCAATGATGGAGCCTAATTCCATTGAATTCCCTAACACCAACTGTGCACAGATGAATATTCTGTTGTAGAACTATAGGGGTGCTCTTAATGCGGATTTTACAAGAAGAATTTATGAAATGGCAGTCAACCACTATCCTTCGATCATGGTTCTCACTGAAACAAGGGTGGGTGGCGAAAGAGCTGCTAGGATCATCGAAAAGCTTCCTTTTGATGGGTCATTCACAACTGAAACCATTGGATATGCTTGGGGCTTATGGCTTCTCTGGAAAAAGGAGGAGGTGGAGGTCTGTGTGCTCTCCTCAACGGAGCAAGAAATTCATGCTTCCATTAAGGTCAGCAATTCTAACCTCTCCTGGCTTTTTTCTTCCATTTATGCTAGTCCTTGATTATCTGAAAGAAAAATCTTATGGGGCAAATTTAGCTCAAGTTGCACAAATTCATAATCTCCCCTGGCTCATGGTGGGGGACTTTAATGAAATTCTTAGTGGTGAGGATAAGTTTGGGGGCAGGCAGATTAATCTTAACAGAGCCCTAGAATTCAAAGGATGTATTGATGCTTGTAATTTCCTTGACTTAGGATTCTCTGGACCTAAGTACACTTGGTCAAACTATAGGCAAATTTCAAATCTCATCCTTGAGAGGATTGACAGATGTTTTGCGAATCCCTCTTGGAGAATTCTTTTCCCGGAAGCATCTGTGACACACTTGCCGAGAGTTTTTTCAGACCACTGCACTGTTCTTTTAGAGCTTATGAGGCCTCCCATAGTTGGTTCCAATAAACCTTTCAGGTTTCAAACCATGTGGATTCATCACCCTGATTTCCACACAGTTGTTAAAATGGCATGGGATATGGATCCTCCTCTCCTTATTGCCATAGATATTTTTACTGAAAATGCTAAGAAATGGAATCGGGAAGTTTTTGGCAACCTTTTTGCTCTCAAGAAAAGGGTCATTGCCAGATTTTATGGGGTCCAGAAAGCTATGTCAGACAATCCCAATGATTTTCTTATTTAGTTGGAAAAAAATCTCACTAAGGAGTATATAGATATTATGCAACAGGAAGAGGAATTTTGGGCCCTTAACTCTCGCCTAAATTGGGCTAAACTTGGAGATCGCAACACGGCTTTTTTCCACACCACTACTTTGGTGAGGAGACATAGAAATAAAATCAAAAGCATTCAGAATTCTGTGGGTGAGTGGATCACGGATGAAGAGGGGGTGAAAAAGCACATTTTATTGGGTTTCCAGCAGCTTTTCCAAACTGAAGCCAAACTCTCTACTTTGCACTCGGATATTGACTCCTTTTCCTGTAGCTTCCTCTCTGATGAGGATCAAGAGACTATAAGTGGCCAAGTTACTGAAGAAGAAATCACTAAAGGTCTTTAGGGCCTCAAACCTTTTAAAGCTCTTGGGGCTGATGCTCTTCATGCGGGCTTTTTCCAATATTTTTGGATTGATGTTAAAGAATCAGTTTGTAAAGAAGTAATCCAAATTTTTGAGTCTAGGAAAATGCCGGAGTATTTGAATGAAACCTTGATCTCACTCATACCAAAATGTCAAAGCCCTACTAGCCTCAATAATTATAGACCCATTAGTCTATGCAATACCATTTATAAGGTGGTGACAAAAATCATTGTGGGAAGGCTCAGGCCTTTTCTTGATAAGCTTATCTCCCCTATACAGGCAGCCCTTATCCCAGGAAGGAGAGGGTTGGACAACGTGGTTATTACTCAGGAGCTTATACATTCTCTTGATTTGAAGAAAGGGAATAGAGGTTTCATGGCAATTAAAATAGACCTTGCAAAGGCATATGATCGACTGGAATGGAATTTCATTCATAAAGTCCTTAGAGCTTTCCACTTTCCGAATGGGCTGACTGGTCTTATTATCAGTTGTATCTCCTCTTCTAGCATTTCCATTCTTTTCAATGGAGGAAAATTGAACAAATTTCAGCCTACGAGAGAAATTCGTCAAGGGGACCCCCTTTTCCCTTACATTTTCTTGCTTTGCATGGAATTCCTTAGCTACCTCATTGATAAGGAATGCTTGGAGAAAAATTGGATCCCTATGAAAGCTTCTAGAACTAATGTGGAGATTAGCCACCTCTTTTTCGCGGATGATCTTATGTTGTTTGCCAAGGCTGATAAGAAGAGTGCTGTTTCCATCAAAAGGGTGCTTGAGAAGTTTTGTGTGGAATCAGGGCAAGCCATTAATGTGGATAAATCAAGCATTTACTTCTCTTCCAATACCCCTAACAGCCTCTTGGACAACATTTGTGAGATTTTGGGCATGCAAGCTACTTCATGGCTTGGAAAATACCTGGGCTTTCCCCTAAGACACAAAGGAGCTGGCCGAAATCAATACAATTTCATTGTGGAGAGGATGATAGCCAAGTTGTCTAGCTGGAAAACTAAATTTCTATCCTTTGCAGGAAGAACAGTGTTAGTGAAATCAGTAATGGAAGCGATCCCTAGTTATGTGATGTAAGGGATTGCCCTCCCAACGCATGTTTGTGAAAAAATTGATAAAGTTAGCCAAGATTTTATATGGGGATCCACTGAGGATAAAAGGAAAATTCATCTTGTAGGTTAGGGAAAAATTGTTAAATCGAAAGAGGAAGGAGGTTTAGGCCTTTAATCAGCCAGGGCTAAACACATTGCCCTTTTAGCTAAATTAAGTTGGAGGCTTTATCAAGAAGAAGAAGCTTTATGGGCAAGGGTTTTACTTAACAAATATTGCTCCCAAAGCCGTAAAAGGTCTAAAGACCTTGATAAGCTGTCTTGCTCTCCTACCTGGGCAGCAATCAAGAAGGGTTTTTCAGTTTTTGAGAAAGGCATTGGGTGGAATCTTGGTAGTAATTCTAATCTTAGCTTCTGGAATGACAAGTGGGTGAAAGGCCAAACAGTCAGGGAACTTATTCAGGGTCCACTCACACAAGGGGAGTTCAACCTCTCTGTTGCTGAAGCTACCTGTCAAGGTGTTTGGGATTGGGGTAAGTTGTCTTTTGATTTACCCTTAGATGTTAAGGACATGATCAATGCTATCCCCTTACAAATTTATGGGGAGAAACAGGACAATCTAATATGGAAAGGATCCTTAGATGGGGATTTTAATTTGGCTTATGCCTATAAACTGGCTAGAACCGAGCCTTTTGAAGCCCAAACCTTCCAAGGTAACTGGATTTGGAAGTTTGACACATTGCCAAAGATAAAACACTTTCTTTGGCTATGTTTCCATAACAGTATTCCAGTTAAGAAAGTCCTTGAATCGAGGGGTATTATTCATGATGTTTGCTGCCCCTTATGTAGAAATCATGAGGAATCTATCTTACATACTCTAAGGGACTGTCCGGTTACTGTGAATTTTTGGCAAAAGTTTCGAACTCCCCAAAACATGTCCAATTTCATGCATCTGAGTTTAATTGATTGGTTGAGCACAAATTGTTTGGATAGCAAGCTGAACCGAATCAATGGATCCCTTGGTCTATTATTTTTCCTTTGGCTGTGTGGAACTTGTGGAAACATAGAAATAACATGGTTTTCCAAAACTCTCCTTTAAATTTAAATCTCCATTCCCTCTGTATGAAAGCTGCCACTAAGTATTTTTATTGTGTTGGAAAAGGACCGGCTTCCAAAAGGCAATCTGTCATTCCGGTTTGTTGGGTTAAACCACAAGAGGGTTGGTTTAAACTCAACTCAGATGGTGCTTCTTTGGGCAATCCAGGGAAGGCGGGGGTGGGGGGGGGGGGGGGGGGGGGGAGGACTCATACGCGACTCATGTGGCAGATGGATTAAAGGATATATGAGATATATTGGTCTCAGTACAAGCATTATTGTTGAATTTTGGGCTCTTAGAGATGGTCTCACGCTTGCCTCACTGCTGGGAATCACACATTTGGCCGTGGAACTGGATGCCAAGGTGGTTGTGGATCTTATTCTCTCAAGTAAAACCCCTAACAGCTCATACACATCACTCCTTAATGACTGCAGGTACTTACTCAGGCAGTTTCAGCAGTTCGTGATCAGGCATGTGTTTAGAAAGGCTAACAGAGGAGCAGACAACCTTGCTAAAGGAGCTTGTTCCTTAAATTCTGATTTTGTTGTACTTGATGCTCCTCATAATCCTGATCTAAGTGTAATTGTGAATTCTGATGCAAATGGTTTGTACTCCTTAAGGTTGATAGCCAATACTTCACCTTTTGTGGCTAGTTAATATAATTATCTCCCTTGTTGACCAAAAAAAAAAAAAATTTGAATGTTTGAGCATTCTCCATCTTTGTAGGGCATATAAGAAGAATGCAGCTAGAACAAACTACTACATCTACATATCATACACAACTGTTTGACAAAATATTTAGTAATATACAACTATTTGAGAAACATTTAGTAATCTACCACTTTTTTGAAACTCAAGTTTGCAATGTAACTCGAATTCTAGAAACTCAAGTTCTTTGAAAAAAATAGTCTTCAAATTTACTGTGCTATTTTTTTATTGAACTTGAGTTACATAAAAAATTTTCCATGGAAGTCGAGTTTGTGAGACTTGAGTTTCACAAACTTGAGTTTTAAAAAAGTGGTAGATTTTTAATTATTTTACAAACAGTTGTAAATCCATACATATTTTGCCAAAGAATAATACTCAGCCATTTTGGCCACATCTACATGGGTTATTATGATGGGCTTTCTATCTATTAATTTGGAAGTTACAAAAAGCTATGTATGTAGGAGCAGGGCCCCATAAATTATAGGTTCTGAGCTTGGTAAAGTTTGGTTTATTGTATAGCTATTCGGTTATGAGTTATGAGTTAGATCCCATTGCACCATAAATATTATTGGCTACTAAAAGTAGTGTCTCTTCCGCAATAGGGCAAGTAATAACCAGCAACTGCCTTCTCTTCCTCAATGCTTCCAAATTGCTTTTAGGCTGCACTTCTTTTGCCACCATAATTTTTACCAAAAGTTTGATACAGTTGGCAGTAAATGGAGTCTTTTGGCTGAATATTGCTAAATTCGAAGTTTATTTGCATTATAGGCACTGTTAAAAGTTATTTAGGGAATTGAGGAAAGGGAGTGAATTTCGGCAATGGTGTTGCCAAAATTCAACAAAAGTATGAGAGAGAAAGAGAAAAAGGGGGAGAGAGAAAATTTTGAATTTGGTAATCACATTACTGAAATTCCTGCTAACCAAACCTATTGACCAAAAACCAATTGTGGCAATGCAATTGCCGAAATAGGGAAAAAAAAATTTTGTGGCAATTGTGGCAATGTCATTGCCGAAAATGGGAGGAAATAAATAAATAAATGGTTGCTGAAATCTGGTGAGGAATTAAAAAAAAAATGCTATGTCCACAATATTTTTACAACATTTTCACAACAAATCATAGGTGATTAGTTATTATTAGTTCAAATTTGAATTTAACACTGAGATTACTTTTTTAATCCAACAATAACAACCTGTTACTTAAAATTTGTTGTAAAAATTGTGTGCACATATCATTTCTTAAAAAAAAAAGAAAAAAAAAGAGGGTGGAATGGATTTGTGGCAATGGTATTGACGAAATAGGAGGGGAAATTTTTTTAATTTTCCCTTCCTATTTCGGCAATGTTATTGCCACATATCCATTCCACCCTTTTTTTTTTTTTTTTTTTTTTTTTTTTTTTTTTTTTTCTAGAAATGATATGTGCACACAATTTTTACAACAAATTTTAAGTGACAGGTTGTTATTGTTGGATTAAAAAAGTAATCTCAGTGTTAAATTCAAATTTGAACTAATAATAACTAATCACCAATGATTTGTTGTAAAAATCTTGTAAAAATATTGTGGACATAGCATTTTTTTTTAATTCCTCCCCAGATTTCAGCAACCATTAATTTTTTTTTATTTTTTTTCCCTCCCATTTTCGGCAATGGCATTGCCACAATTTTTTTTTTTTTCCCTATTTCGGCAATGACATTGCCACAATTGGTTTTTGGTCAGCAGATTTGGGTAGCAAGAATTTCGGTAATGTGATTAACGAAATTCAAAATTTTCTCTCTCTCACTTTTTCTCTTTCTCTCTCATACTTTTGTTGAATTTTGACAACACCATTGTTGAAATTCACTCTCTTTCCTCAATTTTCCAAATAACTTGGAACAGTGCCTATAATGCAGATAAACTTCGAATTTAGCAATATTCAGCGAAAAGACTCTAGTAAATGACTATCTACTACTAAACATTTTTTCTCCACCATTCACCACACAATTGTGGCAAAAAATTATGATATAAAAGTTGTGGCTGCAAATTCCCCTTGTTAAAGTTGGAATTTAGAAGTCAAAGGCACTCAAGAGGCATACACCCTACACAAGATAGCAATTTTCTAATTTCTTTCACAGTTTTTTTTTTTTTTTTTAAACAATAATTAATTTCACAGTTTTACTATCTTTTCTGATCCATATTATAATTTTGTTCTGATCCCTCCAATCGTTCTAGTTTATATCTTTTCTTTTTTAAATATTAGATATACCATTAAAAAATTACATACAATAAGGTCAAGTATCATTAAATAATGGGTAGCATTTTGGTCCTTCAAAACCTTGTTGTTACCAAAAGTTTTATGGTTGAATAGTACTGTCTGATTTCTAAATAAGAAGAGATAGAGTTCGAATCTCTCATCTCTTACTTGTCATAACAATTGAATTATATATAAAAAATAAAAATAAAAAAATTTAAAATTTTCTTATGAGATTTGTTATCTCTCCTCCCTTGCTTGTCATAACAATTGAATTAATAAAAATAAAATTTTTTGTAATCTCTTGTTAGTAAGTGATAAATGATTATGAAATTTGGACTACCAAGATTATACCTCTCTCTCTCTCAATATATGTATATCTTACAGACCTATCAACACTACATAAATTTTTATTAGTCTTAATAAATTATTTTTGGTTATAACTTCTAAGATTGAATTACATATAATAACCTTAGACATCTCCTTGCTCATAAATCCTCCCATAGTAGTACCATTTATATATTTATTTATTTATTTGAGAAGAATAGTAGTCTCATTTGGGTGAAGACACTTTGCAACAAGTCTCGCTGGGACAAGTTTTCTTCTAAATTTTGAGAAGGGCTTATAGACGCGTCTATTTAAGAAAGTTATGGTGGGCTAGGCTTGATTTCAACCCAGACTTCTTAGCCCAATAAAGGGATATATATATATATATATATATGTATATATATATATATATATATGGAATAAATGTCATTTTCTTTTTAATTTTTATAAATTCAATAGAATTTCTACCTATAATATTTGCTCCATAATAATTTTTTTTATCATTAGGTTTAGATACCAACCGGTTTTTTTTGTAAGGTTCAAACTACAAATTTATTATTTAACGACAAACGAGTTAACATCAATGTTATTTTTATGTTGAATTTTTGGTGTTAGATCTCTTTGCACTCATATCTATTTGAGTGATTGGCAAACAAATAAAACTTACGAGAAAAATACATAAACTTTAAACTGGAATGAATTAAAAATTTTGATATTAAAAAAAGAAGAAAAGTTTCTGAGTTCTCGTGTAACACATGCAGCAAGACTAGTATCTATAATTTGCTATAACTAGGAGGGAACTTTAAATATGTTACTCTAAGAGTATTCACATCAGTGTAACTATTCCAATATTTCAGCAAATATATAGGTAAAATTTGGACTACCAAGATTATACCTCTCTCTCCGTCTCTCAATATATATATATATATATATATTACAGACCTATCATGTAATACCCCACATATTTTTATTTGAGGTTATTATTAGATTTTTCTTTTAAAAATAGTTGTTGGGCCATAGGTTTTATTTTATTAATAACTGAAGCCCGCTAACTCACTAAGCCCACATCTCTAATACAAACTACAGGGTAGAGGAAGAGACAGTCAGGGTTTTCATAAAAAAAAAAAGGGTTTATTTTTTTGAAGAGGCTAAGGGAGTTTTTCCTTGGAGTCTAGAGCACGTACAATTGAAGAAGCGATCAGATTGTGCAAGGTATGATTTCTCATCGTTAGAAACAAGAATTAAGGAGTTAGAATTTTTATCATGGAAAACTTTAGTGATGTGTAGATTGTGAGATTGGTAATTTCTTAGGTTATGATTTTCATTGTTTTAATAATTTTGGAGTTTTTGGCTGCCACTATTCGGAGTCAAGAGCAAAGGCCGAAATTGTTAAGTACTTGAATAGATATATAAGGCTAGAGTCATTTTTGGTAGGGCCATATGAACTTTTGGATTGCTATAACATTAATTCTAAATTGTTGGACATTGCCGACCCCACCCATGTGCCACTAGTTCTTTCTTACTTTTTGTCAAGGTTCAGGTTTCTTGATGGTGTATTGATAGTTTCAATAGTCATTGCCTAGGTGTTGACTATCTCCTACACAATGAATCATTTAAGGATTCAAGTGATACGGCTACAATTTCTTTAAAGAGGATAAGGACAAATGTGATATTTTCATACCAAAATTTCTCATATTTGTTCCATAGGGTCAATGAATGTAAATCCATGAACAAAATCATAATTGGTTTTGACCACCGTTTGCATTGGGGAGGCTGTAAGGTTCCTATTGTGGTTATATATATTAGGTGGCTTTAATGTTTTTTTGGGTTATGTAATTAACTTAAATTCTAAAGTAGCTACTGCCTCTGAGTTGTGATAAATTCAAGGAAACACATTGTTGGGTAGAGATACTTTGCATTAGTGCTGTCATTTAGTTCAGCAAAGTATTTTACTAGTGAGTCAGTTTGTGTAGTTCAATAAGTTTTATATTTTGTTGAGGATATTAAGTAATTTTTATGATTGAATATAGGTCTTATTTAAGGGTATTTTGAGGCTTTTTGGAGGTTGTTTCGACTGGACTTTCAGAGCGATTCAAGTGCTGTAAGTAATTATGCATAATATGCACAAGTTTTGTCCTTTAGGTTCTTAGAAGTTATATATTTTCAAAAGTTATATTTTTAAGCTTACGTTTTAAAAGTTTATTAAAAAAAACATTTTTACACTATTGAAAGAGAAATTTCGACTTTTAAATAATGTTTTTTTTTTTAAATAATGTTTTAAAGAGAACTTTGGAGTTTAAATTAAGTTTGGAACATCTAAATCCCATTTAAAAGGTTATTTCTAAACTAAACTATTTTCCGAAAATAATTGAGTTTCAAAGTAAGTTTTCTATAAAGATTCTTGTTCTTTAAATTTGTTAAAAACAAGTGATTTCAGTCATATTC